>CM052886.1:6557009-6607053 GCA_028534135.1 Potos flavus | reverse complement strand
CCGACTCCCTGCTTTTATAGATTCGAAAGCTAGGCCCGGAGCCGCTAAAAGACCTGCCAAAGGCTATTTACATGACAAAGCCAGAGCTGCGCCCTGAACCCTGGCTGTAGGCAGAGAGACTAAAAAAGGTCGAGAAACAAACTGAAGGTTTTGGAAGGGAGGGGGGAGGGGATGGGCGAGCCTGGTGGTGGGTATGGAGGAGGGCAGTTTTGCCTGGAGCACTGGGTGTGGTGCATGAACAATGAATCTTGGAACACTGAAAAAATAAAATAAAAATTAAAAAATAATAATAAATAAATAAAAATAAATAAAAGGTAAAAAAAAAAAAAAGCTTGGACTCGGGTCCTGCAGGGCCTGGAGCTGATTCCCGGCCGTGCTCCTTACTGGCTGTTGGACTTTGCACAAAATCCTACCCCCTTCTTACCTCAGTTTACCCGCTGGTGAGATGCAGGTGATGAGAGCCACACACCTGCCCCAGAGGGTTGTGGGAGGCGGGGACGAGTTGGTGCGTGAAGCACTGAGAACAGCACCTGGCGGGGACTAAGCATCACCTCGGCATTCACGCTCGCTACACGGGAGTCCTTTTCCTGAGGCGGAAGCTTGGTGACAGCAACTTCTCATGAGGTGTTTGTCCCTCTCGGTGCACACTGTGGCCTCTTCGCGGCCTTCCCAGAGGATGCAGGTAGAATTAATTGTATTTCCTCCTTTCTCCATATTGCACAGGTGGCCATCCACGTTGCTTTCGTTGTCTGTTGCTCTAGGACAAGCCACCCCAAAACTTAGGGGCTCAAAAGCACAGCATCTCAGAGCCTGCCGTCCTATGCTGCAGGAACTGGATGGGGACCTCAAAGAGATGCTTCGTCGTCCCTCCCCTGGTGTCAGTAGGGTGGCTCAGCTCCCATCCACGCGGAATCTCTTTCCCTGTATCTCTCACCATTCGGCCATCTCACCGAGTATCCAACATGGCAGCTGGCTTCCAAGGGGGCACAACGAAAGTGGTGAGGCCTCTGGACTTCCGGGCTCTGAGGTAGCAACCTGTTGGTGAAACAAACCTCCAAGCAGCCTAAGTTCAGGGAAGGAGCACTGGTTCTCCCTCTGGATGAGGGGGGCTGCTGGTGGACCCAAGGATGGGGCGCTCTTGGCTCGCGTGGGCAATGGCGCCCACTCTGCAGACAATTTACCAAAGTGCCCCCTTTGCAATTTTATGACACTTATTACAGTTGCTTAGTTTGCACACCTCTGGGTGCATCGTGCTGTATTTATCCGGGTCATAATGAAGCCATATCTAAGACTTTGAAAACATTCACTTTCCTTTTTCAAGTTTTAATACATGTACTTCTCTGTCTTTTAGCCTTCGGATACTGCACACAGGAAAACAGCAGTTCCGAAAGGATTGCATAAGAAAAATTGTGCTTCATGCAAACTGCAGAGAAAGGAGGTTTGACTGGAGAATGTGTGGGAATCACCATTTTGGGAAAGGGAAATTCAAACCTTGAAAAAGGAGGAGACGGGCTTTACATATATGTCCACGTGAAAAACTGAAATTTCAAAAAAGTACGTGATTTTTTAAAGCAAAGCAAAGATTAGCAATAAAAGAAATCCTTCTAACATCTCTTAGGGGATCTGCATTTCAGCTTCCAGGCACATTCTTGCCTCCAACCTTGGTAAAAAGACTCTCCTCACAGAAAGCTGTCAAGCAGATCCTGGGTTGGCATAAAGAAGCCTTGTTTTCATCTTTGCATCCAAGCTAAAGGACGATGTGCAATCCGGTGTAAACCGAACTCCCCAGGAAAGAGAATGCCGGAGTCGGAGACGGCGTGGAGAAGGCGTGGAGAAGGCCAGCCAAGCCCCCACCTCAGCGAGGTCCATGCAGGGGTCTCGGCCCGGCTCTCACACAGTCCGGGGCCTCTCCCCACAGCCAAATGCGAACGAGATGCCCTACTCTGCTTGGTGGCAGCGGATTCCTGCAGCTGGGTCCTCAGCCAGGGACTGGAAACCAAGGGAGGGGGCGGGGAAGGGGGCGGGGGCTTGGAACAAGACAAATCCCTAAATTGTCCCTGCAGTTGAAGCAACCCCAGCCATGTGGAAACTCGGGAGGCCTGAAGCCAGGAGCATTTGTCAGGCGTATTG
The DNA here is from genome assembly GCA_028534135.1 of Potos flavus. Taxonomy (NCBI): domain Eukaryota; kingdom Metazoa; phylum Chordata; class Mammalia; order Carnivora; family Procyonidae; genus Potos; species Potos flavus. The sequence continues at coordinate 6,604,923 of CM052886.1, read as the reverse complement.
GATTCCCGAAAGGAATCTTAATAGTTACTATGAAAACCTCACACTCTTCGGGAGAGAAACACGGCTCTGTGAGGAGTTGGGCAGATGTGCTTGCCTGGAACACTCCTGAGCCCCCGTTGGGGGGGTTATTTATCCTCGGGAGTTGTGCTGTGGGGGCCGGCAAACTCCCGATTAGCCACGTTCATCCCCGTTCTAAAGGCGCAGAGACATGGCAGGCCATGAGGTTTGGAGGGGGGTGCGCTGGTTACCAGCCGGCAGTAATGGCTTAAACCGAGGACGACAGGGGTGAGGACACAAGCTCGGGTCCTGGCACCAACTAGGAACCCAGTGGCTGCCACTTCCCAGCGATCCCATTTTATCCCATAAGATAAATAAATTTTATTTATTTCCTCGGAGCCTCTCAGATTCCTCACATGCAAAACAGAGGTAATAATCTCTTCTCGTAGGGTTGTGGGGAGGACCACATTCTTTTTTTTTTGTTTGTTTGTTTCTTTTTTTTTTTTAATTTTTATTTTATTTTTTCAGTGTTCCAAGATTCATTGTTCATAGGACTTCAGAAATAAGAGCTCTTACGAATTACTTAAGAACACGTGGACCAAAGCCATCCCTCCTACATTTCTATGTTCAAGGACTTGCCCAGGATTAGGAAGTTCATTAACACAAATCCCCACCCGATGGTGATACAGAGCAAAGGGACCTTGTGAACTCAGAGAAAGGACATTTGAGCTCATGTGTGTAGATCTCGCGGGAATCAGACCAGCAGTTACTAAATGGAAACTTCTTAGAAGAAAGTTCTTTACTCCATGGCTGATGGTATTGATGCAGAAAAACAATCTCAAAGTAAATATACTTTTAAAAGGCGTTAATGTCGGCTGCACAGGCACGTTCTTGGGCGTGAGCACCCGAGTTTGGGCAGAATGAGTCTGAAGGTGCACAGAGGCGGAATTGAAAAGGACCTTACTGAAAACCTCTCAATTTCGCACAGCTTCGCCTAGTAACTTTCAAGAGTATAAACTATAATTCCTCCATTATAGGATGATCAACAATTATTGCTTTGTAATAAGAAAAAATTATATTTCACTGAGAGAGAAACTCAGTGAGAGAGATTGTTCACAATCTTGAGTGTGATCTTACAGAAAAAGGAGATGAATTTTTCTCTCTTCATTCAGGTTGATTCAATGCTGCTTTACCAGTGGAAGGGTAGCTACTTAGAAGCTGTTAGTTTGAAAGTACCTGGAAGAGCTCATCAGACCAGCGAGGGCCATCCCTGGGTGAGCTCGTCCACGGTCTGGGAGAGGCTGATAGACCAGGAATATAGAGGTAAGCCTGGTTGATGAGCAGGGGCAGAATCAGCAAGGAGAGCCAATCTTCCAAATGTAAGTGGGCCAGAGAAAAGAGATCCCTCACTGGGGTTAGCTGTACTCTAGGGGCTTTTATCCAAGGTTCAAATCAGGGCTATAAACACCCTTGTCAGCATGACTCTTGTAAAGCGCTGAGGTCAGGCAAGACAATTTTGGGTCTCCTATGAGAAGTGGGTGCTCTTTATCAGACCTTCAACATCTATGCTTGAAGACAGAACTACAGCTTAAAACCAGCGTGGAACCTACCCAGATACCTGGGTTTCTTTGTCTCTGGAGAGTTTGGGTTCCAGGCTAGGAGAAAGCCAGATGGATTATAAGTTATCTATCATGTTTTCATTCGGGAAACCTCAACCTTTTTGGCTCAGTTTACCCGGAGACCATAGTAGGAGTCCATGACCTCCCAGAACTACTCCACTGGGGAAGCAAAGCCTCGTTTGACTTGATGCTTCTAGCAGAAGGATCAGGCAGTTAAGCAAACCCTCTCTGTAGGCTTTGGCCCTTTCTACCTACTGGTGCGACCAGAGCCTAGGCTCCAAAATGAAGCTGGCCTCGAATTCTTTATTTTGGCTTACTCAACTTGGAAATGGATGCACTGATGGAGGATGAAAATCAGGGACAACTTATTTAAGGTGTTAGAAGAGAAAATGAAATATTGGATGGATCCACAAAAAATGAACTAACCCAGACACAGACTAATTCTCTGAAGGAACACAAGAATCTCAAGGAATTCTTGTACTGTTATTGAAAAATAGGGTCAAAGCAGGTCTGTTAAATCTTCTGCTGATGTTTTTTGGTGGTCTGATGGGAATCACATCACAAAGAAGAGGGCAAACACAGAGATCTGCAAAACACAATCTAATAAGCAGGGGGTCATTTGTTTCTAGGGGACACTGATTGATTCCCAGGAAGCATTGAAGGGGACCAGTTGCTTAGCAAAGAATATAGAGAGAGATCTCTTATTTTAGTCAAAGTCAGCCACACACTCAAAGGGACAAAGTCAGCCAAAGAAGTTCAAGTTCCATAAAAAGGACTAATCCTCTTTCCAGAGTCAATATCATTAGGAGAATCCTTTGTCTGAAATAGAGGCTTCCCAGGGTGAATTTGGTTCCAAGAGGAAAAAGAGAGGTCAATCAAAAGTTTTTTTCCTTTGATTTAGAGTGAAAGTCCTAATTTTCCATAACCTATTACCAATGAGGGACAAGAGACAGGAGTTGATGTTCCCTAGGTCCAACCAAAGGGGCAATTTTTTCTCTTGCAAGGATGTGAGAGGTTCATTCAAGTCCTTGCTTCCAACTGTAGCTGCTCCTGTTCTCATTCAATTTTTGGCAAAATATACTCAAGAGGTTTTAGCTTTATCCAAGAAGTTTTTGGGACTTGGGAAAATATGTTGAGAAATAAAAGATGTCATGCAAAACTACAGATTCAGCTCAATTCCCAACATAATTATTTCCATTCTCCTTTGGTACTTGTTATTGTGGGAGCTGAGTACTTCACATGGAAAACAATGGTCAGTTTCTACTAGCACAAGGATATATTTAGAAGTTGGATGTGTCTTTAAAAATAGTCTTATTGAATTCTCCACTGACGTGCATTTCTAAATATGTATTACACATCAATTAAAAGTAAACAAAAAAGCATTGCTTCCAAAGATCGTCAATCATTGTTTATATACACACTTATGCATGTATGCAATTTTATAGAATTGGCCCATATTAGAAAATTAATTCTAGAGTATACAGTCTTATTTCTTCTTGTTTTCTTGTAATTCTTTGTCATAGGTTCAAAAATTCCTTGATTACTGCAGAGGGGAAGGAAATAACCCAGGGCCCAGGATTCTCTACAAATATAATTAGAGACCTACTCTTGGTTGATTGTAGAAGACTCTCTTCTGATCAATGTCTGCCACAGATACAAGGCAAAGTTTGGCTGCTGGGTTCATACCATACATAAAATTAAAAATATATACAACCACTGTGCTGAACATAAAAGAGAGGGATTAGAAGTGCATTGTTGTAAGGTCCTTAAATGTAGGCAAAGTGGTATAATATTATTTGAAGGTACATAACAATAAGTTAAAGATGTATATTATTAATCCGAGGGCAGTCACTAAAAATTTTTGAAAAAAGAAAGTATTGCTAATAAGCACTGACTATAAAGGGGCATGAAGAGTTTTAGGGAGTGATCTATTTATTTGTTTGTTACACCAACTGTAAAAATTCCTAGAGCTGAATATCTAAAAGGGCGAATTTTCATGTATGCGAATTATACTTCAGAGCTCTGACCACTCCCCTCAAAAAAGAACGAAAAATAATCTCCCGTGACTTCTCTACCCTCCTTCCTGTCTCTTCCCTTCTTTGCTGAAAAGTTAAGTTGGGGAGCCACTCTGGTAGGCTTAGCAAGGTGGACATTCATGCTGTGTGTGGAGGAGCCACAGTTGGTCCAGAAGGAGTCTCAGAGTCTGTGAAGCATGGAGGAGGCATCCCCGGAGTTATAGCCCTTTATGAGATGTCACAGCTCAAGAGGATGAGGAGGATGTCATCAATTGGGAGTGGCCTGGTATAGAGGGTCAGAGCCCAAAAAGAGTGAGGATGGCATCGACATAAGTGGGGAGTCAGATCCTATGGGTATTAATAAAGCTTCATAGATGGTGGCGGTCCAACACAAGATGTCACAGGATGAGTGTGGTGAAGAGTATTTCCACTTGAGAGGAAAGCCCAGCACGGGTGCTGGAACCTAAGCAGGTAAAGAGAATCTATATATGCAGAGTGGGAGTGATCCAGCATGAGGACTAGGGTCCGGAGCAGGACAAGGAGGCTATCCGCATAGGATGTGAGAGGAACCAGCACAGTGTTGGCCAAGAGAAAGGATCAGAGTCTGCAGACAGTGAGGAGGATGTCCATGCAGATTATAGTAGAGCAGGGGGTGCTGGAGCCCACGCAGAAGGAGGGGGGTTTCCTCTGCTGTCAAGCTGGAACGCATGGTTTCAACTGCAACTTTGCCCAGGGAAATGACCTACTGAAAATCTGAGTTGAGTCGGAATTTTTGCTAATGTATAGCCAGATGGGCCGAATTGAAACAATGCTTGTTCACTTCCATTCAGCAGCACCAGTGAGATGCGGCTTCTGCAAAATCTGGGGGAGCTTCTGGCAGAACCACAGGCAGAACCTGTCACCACTTGGATTCCCCTGGTGGATTTATGGCTACCGGTATCAACAGGGCTAAGTGAACTGCGCTAGATAGAACGAAAGATGCAGGACCACCATAGACTCCAACAAAAACAACACCGCCTGGTTTGTGGGATTACAAGACAGGAGTGACGTTCCTGGGGAAATGGTAGAAACAAACTTGTATCCACCTCCACCTGTTGAGATCCTTCCCGTCTTTCAAATCTTTCCCATAATTATCACTTCTTCTTTGAACCCATTTTCCCAGAGTATTTTGTAAAACTTTTGATTATGGAAATTATTAAGTGGACTCAAAGTAAAAGGAATGGCATGATGAACGTCTTTTCCACATGCCCGTCACCCAGCCTTGACAGTTACGAACACAAGGCCAACTGGCCCTCGAAGCATTCCACTTACGTTCCTTTTTTGACAGTTATAATCTGAACTTTGAGCTCTTTCTGTAGAAGCCTCACATATCCATTCCCCTTCCCCTTTTTTCCCCAAAATATAAGATTCTACATGGCAGGACCTGTCTCGTGTCAGCATTGTGGTCCCCACTGTACTCAGTGAATGCTTGGCGCATATTATCTTACCCGAATTGAATTAATAAGCACCCAGTACTTCTGTTTGAGTGTTCTTTCTCTAAACAGCAGAGGCAGATTTCTCCTCAAGAGCTGCTTGATTTTTTTTTTCTTTTTGAGAACTGCTTGATTTTTAATTTGGAAATTGGAAATGGGAGAGCTCTGCGGAGATGACAAAGCCTAGTGGGGTTGGACTGGCATAACTCTTTCAAAGCTTTCAGTCAAGAGCTGACCTTTCCTGAGAATACTTCTGAAAGCCCCGGGCTCCAACAAAACCACTTCCCCAGTGGGAAGTGAGCCAGATTTGGGGATCCATTCAAGTGGGAGAAATGACTACCAGTCATGTTTCTCAACTTGAGGACTCAGCAGACCATACATTTAATAGCACCTGGCCAAAAACATCTTTGAGATAAAAGACAGTTGCAACTCTGATAATAATTCAGTTTCGAAATGGTATTTCCCAGGGATTATGTTACTTAGGATAACATGGGAACATTATCAACCTCTTCTTGCTAAACCACTCAAAATGCACTATTAACCTAAGTGGTACGTATATACGGCAAGCCATATTTATGTATTCATATTAATTGGTATACTTTGTCTAAAACATAGGCTTTGCAATGGTAGATAAAGCCCCAAATAATTCTTATTAACCAAAAAAACTTCTCTAGGTTTGAACAGACAGTATACCTACAGAAGCAAACTAGTAAGACCATCAATAATCATTTGTGGCAAATTTTATTTGGTTTCCAACCCAATTTACATGAACCGGATCTTCAGAGTTTGTTGAACTATGTAAGACCTGCATCTCAGGTTAAAAGTGCACACATCTCACAACGATTTGTTTTGGTAGGAGGAGAAAGAGAAGCTTGGACAAAGGATAGTACGCAAGGTGCAGATTAGAAGGATTTTTTAAAATACAGTTTCATGGATCCCTCACCTTTCTTAGGTTTGCAGCATAAAAGGGCTCATAAACAATAATCCTTCACCATTTGGGAAAGCAGAAAGAGATGATTTTTCTTCTTCTTCTTAAGATCTAGTTAGCAAAACACAGGCTCCAGTCAGCCGTATGGGATGATTTGTGGAGCTCTTCCTCATGTCTGCTGACGTACGGTAGGAACGAGAGAGTTGGAGAAGTGCTCATGCATGTGTCCACTGTGGTCCGCAGCACAGCTTCTGCTGGAGCCCATGGCCTGGTTCCTTATAAGCATCACAACACAACCATCTCAGATAAGATGGTCCCCCAGCCCCGCCCGCCTCACTACTCTACATGGTCACGTGCGCGTGTGCACATGCTTGAGGGGGGCAAAGACATGGAAGGGGAGTAAGACAAGATGGTACCCGTCCCAGAGAACACTTTATACTCTCCCTCTCTGGGTCTCTACACCATTTCTTACCTCTTTTCTCTGCCCATTCATCGATCTCCTTCACACATCAGAGACTGACTGAGTGTACTTGCTGTAGAACGGATTCAAGCATTATAAGGTGACCACAGCCTACCCCTCCACTCTGACTCCCAACTACAGACTGTCCTTCCTTCCTGATTAAAGCATCTGCATATCACTTCCCTCCTCCACTCCCCAGGTGATACCTGCGACCCTAGATCTACCCGTGTAGGTGTGCCGCTGCCCATCCCCCTGGCATCTCTGCACCACCTCAGGGAACAGAACACTTTTGTGTCCTTTCCATGTGGGGTGAATGGGACACATGTGTGGGGCCTGCCTCAGGCTCCTTCTGCCTCAGTGATCCATACAGCCACTTCTTTCTTTTTCTCTTTTTTTCTTTTTTCTTTAAAGTCAATTAGCCAACGTACAGTACATCATTAGTTTCTGACATAATGTTCAGTAATTCATCAGTTGTGTATGAGACCCAGTGCTCATCACACATGGCCATTTCTCCCCTACCACAGCTGCTCCCCATTGTTCAAGGGCCTTCCCATAAGGCCTGTTGCCCCTCAGCATTCAGAGACAAAGTATGATAGAGTGTCCCAACTGTAGGTCCCACACCCCCAACTTTTCTGAGATTTCTTTCATTCTCCCATCTTTAGAAGCTGGGCCCCAAACAGGGAGGAATGTCTTCCTCAAGAACTCGTGAACCTCTGAGCCCCAACCTATGACTGGCAGAGATTCTTCTCTTGTGTGGAAATCTGTCCTTACATCATCACGTGATCTTCCCCACTCCACGTATATAAATTATAGGTCCTAAGTTCCATAGATCTTTTCCCTCCTTATAGTCAAAGTCAAGCAGATGAATCCGTAAAGAAAATTCTGGTCCAAACTTCCAGCTCTTGTACAGAAACTGAGAGCCAAGAGTTTGATTCTACCCTCGGCTAATCCTCCCTTCCCCTGAGGTTTCTGCACAAAGAAAGCCATTGATGTCACCAGTGGTGGGGCAAGTAATGGGTACAGGGAGTCACTGTGGAAGGAACCTCAAGAATTACCTCAAATATGCTACACTGTCAAATTCCTTGTGCCCCCTTTCAGCACTAAGCCCAAGCTCTAACCTCTAACTGAGAGAGAGATGGCAGTGGGAAAGGAATCTGGTCATGTTAATGTAGCCCAGCCCTCGAACAGTATGGCTGCTTTCCTACCCATTCGAATTGGCCCTGTATCAATTTCTTAGAGCGGCTGTAACAAAATGGCACAGGCTGGATGGCTTACACAGCAGAAATGTAATGTCTCAGCGCTCTGGGGCCCGAAATCTGGGATCAAGGTGCGGGCAGGGTTGGTTCCTTCTGAGAGCTGTGAGGAAACTTCTATTCTATGTTCTCTTCTAGATTCTGGTGGTTGGCTCACAATCTTGAGGTTCCTTGCTTTAGCTGGTGTTCTCCCTGTGCCTTCACATTGTCTTCCCTCTATATGCACCTTGTTTCCTGCACATGGCATTCTTTTCATAAAGACAAGATTCATATTAGATTAGGAGCTCATTATATTCTAGTACGGCCTCATCTTAATGTAATTACATCTGCAATGACTCTATTTTCAAATAAAGTCACACTGAGATACGGGTTTAGGATTCTAATATGTAACCGGGTGGGGGTGGGGTACACAACTTAACCTGTAAGACCCTTTTCTCTTCTTCCAGCTGCTCCGAACAGTTTGAGAGGTTGTCTTCTGTGATTTCTCTCATTACAGAGATGCATCCTCTCTGTCTCAGCCTCATAATTCAGGGGAGCCATGCTTTTTATATAGGGGGGCCTGGAATCTGAAACCCTGCCTGACTTGAGCACTCAACATGATTTATGATCAATGATTATAAGATCAAGATGACTGAGAGGAGCAGGTCTGAGCTGGTAGGGAACTCAAATTGATTTGATTTCGTTCCAGTGCCCACGGAGGCTCTTAAACTTAGTCTTTTTTTTTTTTTTTAAATCAGTAATTCTCAGCTTTTATTAGTAACCTCAATTTCATGTAGTCATTTAGTTTAGCTCACAATTAAATTACTATTTATATTTAGCTGCAATTCCAATGCTAATTAAGCCAAGCCTGTGGCATAACATCTGGCCACAGCCCATAACCTAGCATGAGTGAGCACGTACCTAAGAAGGCCCAGAGCTAGTTAATTAGCTAACACTTGTCTTTCTCTTCTTAAAATTTCAGACAAGCCATACTTGTTGTGAGGTCTGAGTCTGAGAGTGCAGGCACTAGTAAATTAACGAACCCGTATTTCTAAGACATCTATGCTCTCATCGTTCACTTCCCTTCCAGCACCAAGGTTGTGTTGGCACAGACACCGATATGGGGGTTGTCTTGTCCTTAGATGGAATGGCACGTTCTTCTGATGACAGAAAGGGGGCATTGGTGTCTCTTCCCTCCCCTGAAGGGGACCTCAGGGCAATAAATGCTCCGTCTTTCCTCCAGAATCATAACGGAGAGCAGGGAATCGGGTTTGATCCGCGGCTTCACATTCTAGAGGACAAAGAGTCAGAGTAATTACATTAAACACTGCAGTGTTTCTAAGCCCCTTCCATCTCACCCCCTGAAGATGTGCCTGGTCTCACAGCCATAGTGGCGAGTGCATTCAGGGCCTTCCCAGCATATTTGGTCCACGAGGAGCTGCAGGGACCCAGAGCCAAGGCCTCCACTCCCTCCCTGCCTTCCCTCCTCTTCCCGGCTGAACAGGCGCCTCATTGTCAAGGGAGCTCATGGTGGCCTTAGGCTGAAATTACCTCCTCCATCCCAGAGTCACTTTTTCTGCCAGCTGCCAGTGTAAAGATACTACCAGGATTCTATGTCCAGGCTTTGGTTAGCATTAATATCAAACATTTAGACGGCAAGGGAAATAGTCATGCCTATTTCCAAATACATCACATGGTCTTTGGTACTAATTTCACTTGTTTGAAAATGAAATTCTGAGGAGGGCACGTATTGCATGGAGCACTGGGTGTGGTACATGAACAACGAATCTTGGAACACTGAAAAAATAAAATAAAAGTAATTGGAAAAAAAAAAGAAAAGAAAAGAAAATGAAATTCTCAATGGATGCAGAGCATTCAGTTTGCTACTCATATGGCCATTCCCACACAGCCCAACAGAAAGTATTGGCCGAAACGGGATTCACTCTTGCTCAGCACACCTCTAAAAAACAGAGGGCAAGTGGAGCTTGGATGACCCCTTCCCAGACCGTACTCACAACTAGATTATGCGGCACCATAAAGCCCCAGAGAAACAACAGTGCAAAGTCAAGGGGAGAATTGTCTCTAGTGGCAGAGTCTGGGGGACAAGCCAGAGTTGCTGATGGACAGGCTGTTAAAAGCAAGTAGCTAAGAAAATATTAGGATCCAATCTGGGAATCTGTGTTAAGCTAAAAACTGAAAGGATCAAAGAAGTAACAGGAAACCCGTAGAGCCCCACTGAAATCCACAGAGAGGGATTCCTCAGTACAGGGCTCTTCTTGCTGTTTTCAGATTCGCCCATCTGAAGACTCAGCTACTCCTTGGTGTTCGCATATCTAAAGTATTGGATCTTTTGCAACTCTGGCTACATAACGTTTGCCTGTTTGCATGTTCAGTTCATTGTTCTACTATCTTTTAAAACTATGCAAAATATTATCAACGGAGAGAAATTAATCATGTTGCTCAAACCAGAATGCTTTGTTTTTCCATAGTTACACTATTTACCATGGAAATGGATGGACAGATAATCCTTGGGTAACCTGCTGACGCCAACACTGGCTTGGAGATGTTTCCAGCATGGGAAAGAATATTTGGCTAACACTGGGAAAAGATGACCTTCCACTCCTAGCGGAGACTTCCAAATGGCTTTCTAACAACTTTCCCTCCCAATAGGTACACCACCTAGGAGTCCTCTCTGCTCTATCCTCACTGTGTATGTCTGCCACTTACTCCGTAGCTAAGTCCTCCAGATACTGCAAGACACTAGAAACATGCAGGCTGATTGTTTTTATTTCTTGGTTTCTTTTATTGCAGATTGCTGGAGAAGTAAAATGCCCTCAAGTCTGATGGGCCACAATGAGAGAGGCCTTCCATGGCCCAGGCCTTGGGATGAACTGCGTCCATGCTGGTGGGTTTGGGGACAATGAGATATGTAAACAGCACGTCACTAACAGAGTCATTTTATAAGACAAAGACTGGGTCTTTATTGTAAAACCAATTCAAGTGGGAGGATTTGTGGAGTTCAATTCATTAATTCATTCAATGAATGTTGGTATTCTGCTTGATATTGCTCTGGGTGCTGGAGATTTAGCCGTGAAGGTAAGAAAGCCCGCCTGTTGAGGAGACCGGGGTTTGTTTTATATGGGGGAGTCAGGGCAAATCTCTGATAAGTGATTATTTAAGCAGGAACTGGAAGAAAGTGTGGAAATCAGCCAGGGCTCCGCCAACCCGCCCCTCCCTGCCCCCACAGTGGGATTTCATTCCACCGCCCATTCCCCTCCAGGCCGTGGCCCACACAGCTCGGCTTAGGACACTCCACACTTTGGGGCCAGAAAACAAAAATAGTCATTCACTATTAACTTCAAAAGCCACTGAACTGGGTATAAAACAGAAAAGATTTGAAAGGACCTGTAATCTGGCTTGATCGTGTCTGCTGCCTTCCCTCCTGGCATCCAGATTTGATAACAATTCCTCGAGCTGGGACGGGCGTGGGGAGTTGAGAATGAAGCAAGCTCATAAGCCGGGAATACATTTAACTGAGTTTCCCAGACACGACTAGATGAGAATCATGTCTGGATGTGTTTAGTTTTTAACTGGATGGGGCTCAGAACCAGAAATACAGCTAATCAATCTAATTATGAAAAATAAAACTTAGTTTTTGCCCACTCCAGCTTGCGATGATGCGAAGTCGTCCCTGCTACACAAAACTAAGCGAGCCAATTCCGTAGGGGTTTACAAGACTTGTGTATGAATAACAAGGATGCCATCAGGCAGCCTGCGAAGGTCCTCTGCCTCGTGCATGGAAATGCGGGCTTCGGAGCAATCCCAGAGCCTGGTTCAAATCCCAGATGCCCCACGACTGTATCCTGAGGCTTCTGCTCGCTCCTATTCAAAACTGCCAGAATGATATATGGCTTTATGTTTTCTGTGTGGGTTAAGGTATTTGAAAATTTGTGAAGTGCTAGAATCGCAGCTTCCATTAGACATTGGTGCCCGCCAGGCCACGTTTCCCTTCTGGGGAAAGCCACTCCAAGTAGGGATTTTGGCTCCCGTGGTCTTTGTCACACAGGGCCATGTGGACATACAGGTGCACGAGCCCAAGACAATGAGGATCCAAGCGGGACGTGAGGTGCCTTTGGATAAAGCTGAGCAGCGCGGCCCATTCAGACTTCATTCCTTATGTGACTGAGGCAGATGCACACTCGAGATGCTGGACCTTCTTCTCTAAGTGTCCGAGCTACCAACCCCACCTTCCACGAAGCCTCCTACTCCCACAATCCCTGTCTTGGAAGCCCTGGGACTTGGAGTGATCCTACAGCTCAGAAGAAGCCAACACTCCGTGTGGATCTTTGTCCCCTTGGAGTCCTTTCAGTAAACCTTAATTTAGGCCTGTATGTTTTATATAACCTCAAAGAGCAGATGAATATCCGTTTGCATCAGTCAAATAAATATAAGGTATAAGCCAACAATAAAATACAAGTAATCCAACAATAAAATACAAAGCTGTTCTTGGGCAGGTTGCCATCAAAGCAATGGGTCCTTTGGGATGGTGAAGGGGGTGGTCTGCAGCTATGTGGGCTGTGTTGTTTGTTAGACACCGTATCTTATAGCAGGTGGACACGGACCCATCATGCGCGTCGTGGACCCCTCGGCAGCCCCCTCCCGGAAGCCCTCTCTCCTTAGAACCGGAAGTGGAGGTCTTGCGGGGGAGACAGGGAGGAGCCGGGGCTGATGGCGAGGCTGTGCTCCCTCCTGAGTCCCGGGCCTTTGCCTTCCTCTCATCATGGTTTGGGGGGCGTCCTGGTCTCCCCAGAGGCCATGGATTGGGTGACGGGTGCCATCTCTGAAAACATGATTGAGGACTGAAGTAGCCATCTTGGAGACCCGGGGAAGGGATGGAAGGGGCAGGGCGCCCCCAGCAGCGATCTTTCCTCCCAGAGCCGGCGCTGCAGCGTGGAGAAGAGGCCTGCGCTGCTTTCCGTGTCGTACCTCAGTTCGACGTGTGTACACACACGCACGACGTTTGGGGTGGATTTAGTCACCTGCAAATAATTACAAATTGCCATGAGCGGTTGGGGGGTGGAGTGGGTGGTGAATGTTTGGGGGAGCACTCTTCTAGACAGGAGAACACCCCAGGAACAGCCCAGAGGAGACAGTTTTAAGGGGGGAGGGGGCGCCGCCAGCGCAGGTTGGAGGTGGAGCGTGCCTTCTGACCAGACAGGGACAGAGCGCCCTACCGGGCACCACCCAGCGAGGGGACTCATTTAATGGAGGTCAGTGCCTTCCAGAAACTCTCTGCTCTTGTCCCTGACCTAAAGCACAATTTTCTATTTGTCTTTTGTCCACGGGTCTCATGAACTATTCCCTTTTAATCAGAGCCAATCTTCTTATCAGTAAAGTAGTTGAAAAAGCTCTCCAAGTGGAGAGGGACCAGACATTTGTGGAGAGCTGCCGCTTTGTGATGCTTAATGTTTACAAAGAGCTTTAGAGACAAGATAAGATCTTTTTCATGATCTCTTTCCTTTTCTAATGAGAAAATGTTTCTTGCAATCAGTGCACTCACCACTCAGCAATCCCACAAGCCTGGGGCTGCAATATCGAGCTAGATTATTTTTTGTTGTCTTGTTTCGTTTCGTTTTGTTTCGTTTTGGTCAATCATATACAAATTCTTTCACATTTGCTGGAAGAAGAGAGAGAAAGAATGATAAAGAGGGTCAAGACTATGTACATGTACAATTTTTGTGGGTTTTTCCCTCCTAAAAAAGTGGTAGTTAGATGAAAGGAGTGTTTGAATGGATGTAGAAGATTCCTGCTCTTAGTGGCAGCTTGCTGATTTCCTCCTGGGGCAGGCTCTGAGTCAGGCCTTGGGAACAGAACTGGCCAAGGAGCTATAGCCTAGCAACAGCGGAGAGCGGGAGATAGATGTTCATCAAATACCACACAAACGAATGCGTAATTATGTTACAGAGTTTGGGAGCTGTGAACACGTCAGGTGCACATTGACCGACTCTGAGAGAGGAGGAACGAATGCTCTAAAGAGAAGGCATGTGCAAATGTCCTGGGAGAGGATACAGCTCTGAGAAATCCTGGAGCAGGAAGAGGGCTAGATCATCTGGAGAGCAGGGAGCAAGGGACAGAGAGGCATGAGGGGAGAGGTCAGAAGAAACCAGACCACATAAGGCACCAGTGCTCACAGTACAAGTTTTTGTTTTTATTCTATCAGAAGTGAAAAGTGCAAAATGGTTAAAACCACGTAAAAGTGAGTGGGGAGTTGGGAGGGCAATGGGGGGGGTGGGGGGTGTAATTGGATTTACATTTTAAGGTCAGCCTGGCTGCAGGAGGAAGGTGTGGAGCCTGGGGAAGCTCTGGGACAGGAAGGCTTGGAGAGAGCCCACTGCCGGGGAGCTGGTGCCTGAGCCACGTTTGGAGAGGGTGTGACGGGGAGAAAGAGAAATGGAGCAGCCAACAGATGTGTGGGTAAAACTGGATGACCCAGCCATGGATAGGATATGGGGAAGTTCTGGGGTGACTTCTGGGTTTTTACTGTGCTCAGAGCAGGAAATACCAGCTTTTTCGATTACTTTTGTTTACATTTGTACCAATTTCCTAGAGCTGCCATAACAAACTTATCACAAACTAGGCGACGTGATGGAACAGAAATTTATTCTCTGATGGTTCTGGAGACCAAAAGTGTGGAATAAAGGCGTCAGCAGGGTCAGGCTGTCTCCGAAACCTCTACGGGAGGACCCGTCCCTTCCTCTTCTTGCTTCTCGTGTTGCCAACAATCCTCGGCGCTCCTTGGTTTGTAGCTGCTTCACTCCAACCTCTGCATCTGGATTCATGTGGCCTTCCTGCAAAGTGTGTTCTGTCTCCATGTCTAAATCTCTCTCTCCTTTTCTTATTAGGACACCAGTCATTGCATTTAGGATCCACCCTAATCCAGTATGACCTCATCTTCTTTTGACTATATTTGCAGATACTTTTTCCAAATAAGGTGGACATTCACAGGTATCAGAGATTAGGACTTCAGTATATCTTTCGGGGGGACACAATTCAACCCACTACATCTTAGGTTAGTATTGTAACTGTTGATGTCATACATAAATATAAAATATGCTGGTATTTGCCCTGAATCCCTCATTATTATATTCTGACTTATAGATTTTATATAGCATGGTCAATTTCAATAGCCCTCCAAAGGAGTTCAGAAGTGGTGGAATCCATATTATGAATCCATTTTATACTTTACTGGTTTCTCTACAATTAAAGACATTTCTCATTTTCCTGAAAGGTTCTTTGGTTGAAGTGTTCTGTGGTTAGTTTTATTGATGACTTTGATTTTTTTCCTAAGGAAATATGGCAAAAGACTGTGACTGTCTTAAAGGGGATCTCCAAAGATGATAGTCGTAGAATTTTATTAAGAATATCATGTGTGTGAGGGTCTTACCACTCCGAAAGAGGGCTTCATGGCTCCAAGTCCCTGGCTTCTGGAAGAACTGACACACTTAAGCCATGCCAAATTTGTGGTGGTCCTTTTTTTGAAGAATACACACTCCCAAATGCATTTCTATAAAGACATCAGCCCATGGTAAATATGGTGCCTTCAGGACAGAACCACTGTAAGTTTTAGAGAGTCACAGTATTGTGGCAAACCTCAAATTGTTGCAAATACTCATATATTTATCTCTGCTCATGTATGTTACTTTCCCAAAAACAATGAGCTCGAAAAAGGGCCCAGTTTATTTTCCTAAGTCCTTAGGAAAAAATGAATGGATTATTGTAATTTCCCAGTCCTATAAGCATGTATATTTTATATGTTTATATACCCAGAATATGCTTTTCAAGTTTAGGCATATAATTATTTACCTTTGTTACGTGGCCTGCTCTATTTATTATAGTCAGGATTGCTGTCAGGATTATATGAATGGGCCTTCAATTTGCTCTGCCAAGATGCATACATAGATTATAGTTCGGCCTACAGAGACACCAGTCCATGCTCCTGTTGGCTGTGGTAAGTAAACCTTCCATGCCCCACTGAGATCCCTACCTGCTAGCATTGAATTCCTTGATCTTCTCAACATACCTCTGGGTACCTTCGTCTCAGGATCTTGAATATTGACCCCTATTTCAGCTAGAGCAACAAGCATTCAATCCCAAATTCCTTAAATACCTCTAACCTTGATAACTAAACCTATAGGTGAGCTCCACACCATTCTTTTTTTTTTTTTTTTACAGTTTTATTGAGATATAATTGATATAAGATTATATAAGTTGAACATGATGATTTGACACACATATATATTACAAAATAATTACAATAAGTTGAGTTAATACATCATCACTTCACATAATTACCTTTTTTATTGTGATGATGGGGATGAGAACATTCAAGATTTACTCTCTAAGCAACTTGCAAGTATACAGTACAATGTTGTTAACTATAATCACCATGATCCCCAGAACTTAATCATCTTATAACCGGAGGTCCGTACCCTTTGACCACCACCTCATCTCCCCCACCCCCAGTACCTGGCAGCCACCATTCTACTGTTCCTATGAGTTTGGCTTTACTATTCCACATATGAGATCATACAGTACTTTTCTTTCTCTGTCTGACTTACCTTACTTAGCGCCACGCCTTCAAGGCTTATCCATGTTGTTGCAAATGGCAGATTTCCTTCTTTCTCATGGCCAAATAATACTTATTATATTTATAGTCTTGCATTATATTTATCTTCCCACTTTCATTTTTTTGCTGCGAATATCCAATTTTCCTAACACTATTTATTTAAGAGACCACTCTTTCCCCACTGAGTATTTTTGGCTTCCTTATCAAATATTAGTTGACAATATATGCATAGGTTTATTTCTGGTTCCATGGGTCATATGCATCAGTTTTTATGCCAGCACCACTATATTTTGATTACCATACCATACCATTTGTAAAATAGTTTGAAATCAGGAAATCTACTGCCTCCAGGTTTGTTTTTTCTCAAGCTTGTTTTGGCTGTTCAGGGTCTTCTGTGGTTCTATATGAATTTTTGGGATTTTTTTTATTTCTGTGAGAAGTTTCACTGGAATTTTAATAGGGATTACATTGAAACTATAAATGGATTTAGATAATATGGATATTTTAACATTAACTTTTCTGTTCCATGAACATGGGATATCTTTCCATTTATTTGTGTCTTTTTGCATTTCTTTCATCAATGTCTTATAATTTTCAATATACAGATCTTTCACTATGTCGTTTAAATATATTCCTAAGAATTTTATTGTTTTTGATGTCATCGTAAATGTGATTGTTTTCTTTCTTTTTCAGACAGTTCATTGTTACTGTGCAGAAATGACTTTTGTATGTTGATTTTGAATCCTGAAACTTTACTAAATTTGTTTATTAGTTCCAATAGTTTTTTTGGTGGAATTTTTAGGATTTTCTCTAGGTAAGATTACATCATCTGTAAGTAAAGGCAATTTTACTTCTTCCTTTCCAATTTGGATGCCTTTTCCTTTTTTCTATGCAATTGCTTCAGTTAAGACTTCTGCTACTATGTTGAATAGAGACAGACCCTTGTCTTGTCCCTGATCTTAGAGAAAAAACTTTTGGTTTTTCACCTTTGAATGTGATGTTAGCTGTGGGCTTGTCATATATGGTCTTGATTATGTTTTTTTTTAGGATTATATTATCATTATTATATTCTTTTATTATTTTTTTATTATGTTATGTTAGTCACCATACAGTACATTAGTTTTTGATGTAGTGTTCCATGATTCATTGTTTGTGTATAACACCCAGTGCCCCATGCAATACGTGCCCTCCTTAATACCCATCACCAGGCTCACTATCCCCCCACACCCCCCCTTCTAAAATCCTCAGTTTGTTTCCAGAGTCCACAGTCTCTCGTAGTTTGTCTCCCACTCCAATTTTCCCCCCTTCATTTTTCCCCTCCTTCTCCTAATGTCCTCCATGCTATTCCTTATGTTCCACAAACAAGTGAAATCATATGATAATTGACTTTCTCTGCTTGACTTATTTCACGTAGCATAATCTCCTCCAGTCCCATCCATGCTGATGCGAAAGTTGGGTATTCATCCTTTCTGATGGCTGAGTAATATTCCACTGTGTATATGGACCACATCTTTTTTTTTTATTTAAAAGATTTTATTTATTTACTTGTCAGAGAGGGAGAAAGAGCGAGTGAGCACAAGCAGTGAGAGCAGCAGGCAGAGGGAGATGTGGGACTCGATCCCAGGACCCTGGGATCACGATCCAAGCCAAAGGCAGCTGCCTAACTGACTGAGCCACCCAGATGTCCCTGGACCACATCTTCTTTATCCATTTGTCTGTTGAAGGGCATCTCAGCTCTTTCCACAGTTTCGCTATTGTGGACATTGCTGCTATGAACATTGGGGTACATATGGCCCTTTTTTTCACTCTATCTGTATCTTTGGGGTAAATACCCAGTAGTGCAATTGCTGAGTCTTGGGTAGCTCTATTTTTAATTTTTTAAGGAACTTCCACTCTGTTTTCCAAAGTAGCCATACCAACTTGCATTCCCACCAACAGTGTAAGAGGGTTCCCCTTTCTCCACATCCTCTCCAACATTCGTTGTTTCTTGTCTTGTCAATTTTTGCCATTCTAACTGGTGTAGGTGGTATCTCAATGTGTTTTTTTATTTGAATTTCCCTGATGGCTAATGATGATGAACATTTTTTCAAGTGTCTGATAGCCATCTATATATTCTTTTCATATCCACTTTTTGAGGGTTTTTGTCATTTAAAGATGTTGAATTATCCAGTGCTTTTTCTGCATCCCTTGAGGTGATCATATGATTTTTATATTTCTTTCTGTTAACGTGGTATATTCCATTTATTGATTTACATATGTGAACAATTCTTGCTTCCCACGGATAAATCCCACTTGGTCATGGTATGTTATTTTTTTTAATGTACAATTGAATTCAGTTAGCTAGTATTTTGTTGAGGATTTTTGCATCTATCTGTATTCATCAGGGATATTGGCATGGAGTTTTCTTTTCTTGTAGTGTCCTTATCTGGTCTTAATATCAGGGTAACGCTGGCTTTAGAAAATTAGTTTGAAAGTGTTCCCTTCTCTTCAATTTTTTTGAAAGAGTTTGAGAAGAATTGATATTGATTCTTCTTTAAAGATCTGGGGGAATTCACCCATGAAACCATCTGATCTTGGAGCTCCTTTTGGCTGAAAGGTTTTAATTACTAATTCAATCTCCTATTTGTTATTGGTCTGTTCAAATTTTTTCATTTTTAATGATTCATTTTTGGTAGGTTATATGCTTCTATAAATTTATCCATTTCTTTAGGCTTTCCATTTTGTTGTGTAATTGTCAATAGTGGTCTCTTATGATCTTTTGTATTTCTGTGATATCAGTTGTAATGTCTCCTCTTTCCATCTATAATTTTATCTAATTGAGTCCTCTCTCTTTTTTTCTTGATAAGTCTAGGTAAAAGTCAATTTTGTTCCTCTTTTCAAAAAACAAACTCTTAATTTTATTGGTCTGAACCATTCTTGAAGACTGATTCTGGCCAAGATAGAGAGTTAAATGGTACAGAGCTTCAATTTAGTATGGCCTAGGACATTCATTTATTCAATCTGCCACCATTTGTTGAGCATTTACTATCTGTCAAACTCTCTGCGGTAAACTACATACAGATGAAAATGCAGATGCTTCCCTCAAGGAGCTCACAGTCTGGCACGCAGGAGAGAACACATAGCAGGCCATTTATTAGAGTAGCAATTGTTTTATAGTGATGACTAGTAGAGAATGTGCTGTTACTTCAGATTCTCATCATTCAAACTGAGCCAGATTGCCCTGTTTCCCTGGTCCTCTGGCTGCTGAACAGCCCCATCCTGTTGAAATTGATGCTTATACTAGGCATTTTCCCTTTGACCCTCTGACTTCCTGTCCAGATTCTGTGCCAGATTCTGTGGGCAGCTTCAACATCATCCCTTGCTCTCATCTTACAGTGGCATTTACAAGCAACAACTCAGAAGATAAGAAGAACTGAGTCACCAAGTGTTGGCGGCTTCCCCAGAGGCTGTAGCTCCCTCCACATGACCCTCTTTTTCTCTCAGGAATCCACGGATTCTACCCTTCTCCCATCAGGCTCAGGGGGAGAAAGTCTCCTTGTTATAGCTTGCGGAGTTGTGCTTCATGGTTCCATGTTCATTTCTTTTAAGCGTTTTCATATTTTTGCAAATAATCACAATATTAAAATTTCCTTAATTATCCCCATCTAATGTGCCATCTTTCCCCCCTGAGATGCTTGAAGTCTGCTTTGCTTTGAACTTGGTGCTGAAAGATATGGGCTATCAGGGCATTTCTAGGGAATGTGATAGGTTGATATTCAAGTATCAAAGTTTGCAAATGACCTACTTTTTTTATATAAGTTAGAATAGATTCAAATATATGCCTATGATAGCATCACTGTCCCTGGCATTAATCTACACTTTCTCATGCAAGAGTGAAGGTGGAATCACAGCAATGAGTAAGGACTTTCTCATAAATGTGACATTATGGGAGCACCATCTTGTGCTCCCTCAAAGCTCTCCCCAGAATGGATTCCCCAGTCCTGGTTCCCCATTCTGGAGGATGCCCTGTGCACCCACGCCTGGATCAATGAGCTCCTTCCTCAGTACATTTCATGGAATGAACGACTAAATGTCCGAACTCGAGTGTTGGGGCATAGCCTCTGTCCCACCCAGAGCCCACAAGCACGCCTTCCTCACCCTAGTCCTTGTCACATTAGCATTGTTACTTCACCAACACATCTGACTTCCTTTTTTGCCTTTTCAGAAGACAGTGAGGGACACCAGAAAGTTTACAGAAACTCTGTATCTGAACACACCCTGGGGAATTCCTGTGCAACTACTGCTGGGTTGGGGTGGGTTTCCATCACAGGCTTTGCCTGGACATGTCAGATTCGCACGGAAGGAATTCAATAGAAGAAACCACCTGGTGCTATGAAGTCGTGTTTGGAACCACCATAAAATGTTTCAGTTGATTGGCAGGTAAAGAATGCTGAATTATGAACTCAAATAAAAAGAAAGCACGTGAGCAGAAGAGGAAGGAGAAGGACAGCAGACATCTCAGCCATGTAGGCAGATAAACGGTCCCAAGAAGCCCATCTACGGCCAACCAGGGAACGTCTCTCTGTGAATTCCACTCTCACCACAGATCACAGTAAAGTCAGAGACGGTCACAGTCTAGAGGCAGAGACATAGCTCTTTATTCCATGTAAGTCATAACAACGGAAAGCTAAGAGATCAACTTACAAACGGGTTTGGGGAAGAGGGTGGGTAAGCGTGGTCAGTTTGATTCGAAGGTTTGGGAGCCAATGCTTTCTTCATCATCCATTTCCTTTGCGTGGGAAATCTGTTTCTACAAAAGACTGCTGTCCTGATTTATGTAACAGAAAATGGAGTTCAATGTAAGAGCTTATAATTGTAACACAGTCAGATCCATAATCACTTGTTAACATGAGATTTGTGAAGATATATAGTCACTAAGTAAACTCCTTCAAGTTTTTAAAGCATGACTTATGACTATATTTTTTTAAGGCCTCTTTTAGGGGCACCTGGGTAGTTCAGTCGGTTAAGTGTCGGACTCTTGATTTCGGCCCAGGTCATGATCTTAGGGTCGTGAGATTGAGCTCTATGTGGGACTCCGAGCAGGGAGTCTGCTTGAGATTCTCTCTCTCCCTCTTCCTCTCTCTCTAAATAAATAAATTGTGCACTCTCTCTCTAAATAAATAAATTAAAAAAAAATTTTTTTTAAAGGCCTCTTTTAGCATCTGATAACCATACCTGGTACCCAACTTATACTGGACCACCCAGGATAAAGGGACTTAAAGTCAATAAAGGATCCATAAAAGACATACGAAGAGAATGGGAAACACACCAAGTACTTAAACACCTAACACAGAAGAGACTACTTTATACATTCTGGAAGGTTATGTCATAAAGGAATGTTCTTCAGTTAAAAACAAATAAAAAACAGTAGAGCTCTTTGTATAAATAAAATCTTGCACATGCCATGTGTCAAACTGACCAAGCTCCTCCTGCTGACGCCCGGATGGGCCCCAGGTCTAGCACTCCCACACACTATTACTCCGCGGTCCCTCCTTGGAACCCTGGCTCTCTAAAGGAAACAGTTTGGAAATCTCTAGAAGCATCTGCTCAGCTGTTCTCCATACGTATTCAAAACAGTCCAAGAGTAAATGGATTTGAAATGTGGGAGTAGGAATGTCAAATAAAATAAAGGAATTTTAAAACATTGCACAGAAGCCCCCAAACAGAATTCTGGTGGCTTCTAACTGTTGATAAAAGGAAATACAAAATCTCTTCCTTTCAGGCCACCCAGAGCTGAGCATTCTGCCTGACCCAGCACTCTGAGGTCAGGATCTGGCCTCAGTCTCTCTCTCCAACCGAACCTTCCATGGCTGGCCTGCCTTCTCCATGGAGCATGCTAGAATCCTGCGCTGTTTGGTCCCCACCCACCTGCAGCATCTGCAATGGAGTGAATCTGAATCGAGATACGCCGTGAGAGTCAAAGTGGATTTTGAAGCCATAGTATGAATAAAGAATGTAAATATCACATTAATAATTTTTATATTAATTGCATCCTATTTTTGACATGTTATATTGGGTTAAGTCAAATATATTATTAAAATTAATTTTACCATTTCTTCTTTTTAAAAATGTGGCTGCTAGAAAATGAACATTACCTATGTTGCTTGTACCTGTGTCTAGCATTATATTTCTATTAACATGACTCTAGCCATGGTCACCAAGTCAAATGACCACAGAAGCTGACCGGTAATGTGGGTGGTCCCTCATCCACAGGCAGTGTTGGGGACTGTGGAGTACGTGCCTACAGCTAGGCAGGAGCACAGGCTCAATTGTCCCTAGCTCTCCTAACGTATTTTATTTTTTAATTGAGGTATAGTTGAAACATCATCTCAGTTTTTAAAGAAATATTAGAAATCGGGTTATAAATGCGTGTGGGGAGTGAGTGAATGTGAGTGTGCATGAATTTTCTGAATTTTTAAATGTTGGCAACTCTCCCATAATTTTATTTTTATTTATTTATTTTTTAGATTTTATTTATTTATTTGGCAGAGAGAGATCACAAGTAGACAAAGAGGCAGGCAGAGGGAGAGGGGGAAGCAGGCTCCCCGCCGAGCAGAGAGCCCAATGTGGGGCTCGATCCCAGGTCCCCGAGATCATGACCTGGGCCGAAGGCAGAGGCTTTAACCCACTGAGCCACCCAGGCGTCCCTCTCTCCCATAATTTTAAAAGCTAACGTAGCACAACACCGTTGAAGTCAAACACATGTCGGGAGGCAGACGCATCCGGCAGCCAGCCAGGGCACGCGGCACCCTTCGCTCTCTCCTGCGCTCTGTCCTGCGCTCATGGAGGCTCTTCCTCTGCAGCTCCAGCTGAGGGCCTCCCAGACTGGCCGCCTCCTCCTTCCCCGTGCTCTGCAGCTCACGTGAGGCACCTACAGATGCTGAATAGATGACTGTGAAATGACCAAAGCAAGTAACAGGCTCTGGAATTTTCTTGTCTGGAGGTTCTTAAATGAGAACAATCTCCTCTCTTCCAGAGTCTGTGTCGTTGTCCCTCCCTGAAGGGAGAATGAAGGACCAGCTACTTTACCTCGAAGGACCCCCTCATTCGAACAAACATCTCCACAAAACATCAGGCTCTTACTGCCAAAAGGAGTTACTGAAGGTTTTCTTCTGTGCTGGTGCTGAAAGCTGAAGAAGAAGAAGGAAAAAGAGGGGGGCACCTGGGTGGCTCAGTGGGTTAAAGCCTCTGCCTTTGGCTCAGGTCATGGTCTCAGGGTCCTGGGATCGAGCCCCTCATCAGGCTCTCTGCTCGGCAAGGAGCCTGCTTCCCCCACTCTCTCTGCCTGCCTCTCTGCCTACTTGTGATCTCTCTCTCTCTCTGTGTCAAATAAATAAATAAAATCTTTAAAAAAAAAGAGAAGGAAGAAGAGGAAGGAGGGGAGGGAGGGCGAGAAGGAGACAAGAAGGAGAAGGGGAAAGAGTAGGACAAGGAGAAGAAGGAGAAAGAGGAGAAGAGGAGGACGAGGAGGAGGAGGGACTGAAAAGGAGGAAGTGGAAAAGGAGAAGAATAAGGAGAGGGGAGGGGGAGGAGGAAGGCGAGGTTGCCCAGGTTGCAGACTGCACCATGGGGGAGTTGACTTAGTGTCCGTTCTCTAAGCGGCCAGGCTGGGACCAGATTGTTGCTCTGCTGGCCCTGAGTCCAGGCTACTCGGGATACCATGCAGGGCGGAGCACGCTGCCCAAGCTGGCATCCTGAGTCATTGGCGACGGGTGAGAACAGGCGGGGCTGGAAAACCATACCCTTGCCAACACTCTATTTTTTAACATGTTCAACATTTTAGAAATACTAGAGGTTTAAATTCTTCACACAGCTTTTTAAAATCTGCTGATTTACAATGAACTGACTTGAGTTTTAATCCTGCGAGTAAACGTCCTTCTCTGTGCCCTGCAGCAAGGGCCTTACAGACGGTCCTGAGTCCACGGCAGGAGGCGCTCCTACAGAAATAAAGGCGCCTGCGCACGGGGCTGAACGGTGAGCTGCTGGCTCCCCACATTTCTTCCTGGCCGAACCTAAACAATTACTGCATTTGGGAAATTTTCACTTTTCAAATAATAATAAAGCATTAATTAAAAATCTTAAGTAATTTATGTCACCATGTTGGAAGCCAGCAAAAGTGCCCACTGTGAAAACAAGGAGGAAAATACGAAGATGTGCCCCAAAGAGAAGGAATTAAAACTTGACTCTTCTCTAGAAGAAAATGAAATCCAGGAGCTCAAAACCATGACTTTTGGGAAATTAGTACATTTGGGAAGGTTTGATTTTCCAGACCTTGGTGCATCCACCTTGGGCTCTGCATTTGCTCAGCTTCTCTTAAAACCTTGGGCGGACCTAGCAACGTGTTTATAGGATCACGTTTCTGGTAATATGAGGGCGCGTGAGATATTTTGGCTGCTCATGGTCAAGACCGTTGTCCTCCCTGTCACATTTCCTCAATGTCAAGGAGCACTGGAGAGTCCAGGGGCATTTTTGGGATCCGTTCAAAGAGAAGTTGAGTTAGAGATATATGTATTTAACAACCTCACAGTCTTTCCCATGTATGGTTGAGTCCCGGCCAGCCATCCGGATACAAGAATGGCTCCTAGAAATTCTCTGCCTATGTGCCTGCTGACTTACCTAGGTCAGACACAGAGGTACAGTGACACAGGATTATTGCAATGTGAATGTGTCGTCCAGTGCCTGACCTGGGATGCAGGTGGCAGGTGAAAGGGAAACGAAGTTTGACATATACAGAATCAAAAGTTACCCATAGAAAGTTTCGCAACATCGGGCATGGACATTGTAAGCTAAGGAGTTAGTTCTCACCAATGCCTATCAAAATTAAAGTTTTCCCCTACTGAGAATATATTCCACAATGCAGTGTATGGAATTAGAGACTGTGATGCAGCTTTGTTCTTCTTTGATGGGAATCATGCAAAAATAGAATTTATCAGAACTCCTATGTTTGGAGGATCGTAGGACTCCAAAAAGTTGAGTGTGTCCATAGCAGCTCCTGACGGAAGGAAAATTTAGATAGAGATTTTCTCACATTTGGTAACGATTCTAAAACTTTACACATCACCAAAAAAGAGTTGAAAACTAAAGAAAATTTTTCTAAACTATCAGTAGTAAAACCATCATGCTCAAGACAAGACTGAAGTAGCTTTTTGTTTTTCTCTATAGAAAATATTATAAAAATTGTTGCTAAATGAGAAGACGTTTGGACTATCCAGCCAAAAATATAGATCAAAGATTATTATAGTAAGGCAGCTAAATAATAAAAATAGTGTGATAGTTCCTAGCTCTGATATTTTATATTTGACAGCTTTTAAAAACTGATAATATATTGTGGCTTCTTTCTTTTTCTCATTCCAATTTAATCATTTCATTTTTATGTGCCTAATTTTTGTGTTAAAATTTTATATTCTTTTTCTTAAAGAGGACCACGCCCAAACTGTACGGTCTCCAAGCCCCACGAAACCAAATCCACCCCTGCCCTTGGGTGAAAGAAGGGAATGACATTCAAAAGAAATGCGAAACACACGTTTTCCTACTGGCAAGGGAGAAAAAAAAAAAATCTTAACAACAGCATAACTCAAAGAAGGAAAATCTGAAAATGGCTAAAATTCAGCAAAGAAAAACGAATACTCTCGCCCATAGATCTGCATCCTCAGTGCTCAGCAATTTCCCTTCTAGCACGGAGAGCATCCCCGGGGCACAGCCTGGATGACAGGCTTCCAGTCAATGTCAACTACACGTCTGAATTCAAAACCTGCCTTCTCCCTCTGCAAGACTTCAGCTTGGCGCCTAGAGCTGCAGGCGGGAGGATGAAATCCAGCCTCTGCCTTGCAGTCCCCAAAGAAGGCTCACCCTGCCCAGGCCGATGCTGTCCCCCATGAACAAATGGGGAGCAACAGACCCAGGGTCTGAGGGCCTTGTGGTTTGTGTTTCTTTTTCCTGGACAGGGATGAAACCGTCCTGAGCCTTTGATATTCCTTTCCCTTGCTGGTTGTGCAGGAAATGTCCAGGTTAAACATAAAGTATCCTTTCCAGCCCCGGTCCTATTGGTAACATACCTGATCCACCCATAAATCACGCATTGGTTGATTTATTAATGCAGGCAGAGACTAAAACTGCTTCCTGGACCAGGCCGTCTAACTCGCTGTGGTCCTGACTTGAACTTGGTCTGTTTTGCTAACTCTAGACTGTGGCGCTAACACCAGCTTCCGACCTCCCTTCTGTCTTGTCAACTCTGGCAATTCCACTCTTGGCGTGGGGACCCTGGTTTTGCGGTGCTGAGTTTGCCCTCGAGTCCCCTGTCCACCCAGAGACGAGATCATGGGGCCCTAAAGAGGTCCTGTCCCTCCCAGAAGCTCCTGGGGCTCTGACTTCTCTGTGTGCCTCTGTCCTCACTCATGCTGGAGTCCCGGATGCAATCTCCCTGTCACAGACTTTCTGCTCGGTCCCTTCCTATTCTTCCCACTCTGCCTGCTTGATTCTTTTTTATTTATTTATTTATTTATTTGGGAGACAGGGGTGGGCAGAGGGGGAGGGAGAGAGAGAGAATCCCAAGCAGACTCTCCACTGAGGGCAGAGCCCGACTTGGGGGCTGATCGCCTAACCCCGAGATCATGACCTGAGCCGAAATCCAGACTTGGATGCCTCACCGACTGAGCCACCCAGGCGCCCCTCTGCCTGCTTGATTCCGAATGTTGATTTTTGGCTCCACGTCTGTAGCCCCATCCTTCCTCCATGCTAGGCCGGCTCCCAGAGCCCAAGCCCAAGCCGGATCCCTGGAGACCCGCGGCCAAGAAAAGCAATTGGGACACAGGCAGTTCAGCTTTGCTTTTTCCCTTGGTCTGAACGTTCTTGTTGCCCCCGATGAGCAATCCGGTCTCTGCAGAATTTCCCTGGCTCGCTTGCTCCAAGGGTGGTATGAAGATAGGATTTGCTGACTAAGTTTGTCAGAACAGAAGAGTTGAGAGTCGCCGGAGCGAGCACTCAGGCAGAGGCTGCGGCATCACCGGCATCCCGCGGGACCAGCGTTGTTAAGGCCTGGGTCCATCCGGCCAGGCTCCCTCCCGGTCTAGAAACTGACCGGCTTTCCAGGACCAAGAATGCCAAGTGAAAAGACTTAGAAGAGATTATTCACTCTTCAAGCCTCACTGTCTGATTTAATCTTTGCTTCAGAACATCTGTCTGAAGGTCAAGCATGAGAAAGTGATCCTACGAACGGGTCCTTCCATCTTTCTTCACTTCTAGGTGGTGATGTGGTCTTTCGGGTCTTTCAGAATGAGGAGGAACAAATGGCTAGTGCATTAAATAAAGCCTTCCAAACAGTTGATGTTTACAGCAGATTTAATCCAAATACTTTGATATAAAACACATCGTACAGAAAAAAATATTTTTGACAACAAAATGAGATTTCCTAGACATAGCATTCTGTTCATTATAGAAATGTTCTTCAGTGTTTCATCGGACCTTAAATCTGTGTCAGCAGAGCTTGCAACATCACAAAAGCAACTCAAAATAAAGTGCCCATCAGGCACCATATCTCAGAAATGAAGTTCAAAAGCTGATAGAAGAATTCCAACTTCAAGTGGTGAAATATCCACATTCTCCACTTCTACTGGATTCCAACCAAGCAAAAACACATTGAGAAATTAGCCCTTGGTCTTAATCAGACAGAGGAAAGCTGAAAAAGTACGGTGCAGTGGAAGGTAGAACTTCAAGGACGGCGAAGCTCCACTGGGCTTTCTCCAGATTCTTGTGGTGAGCCCTGCCCGGAATTGCCACCATTCATGGATGGATCCCAAGGAGCCCATCTGGTAAAAGGACCGCAGGCCAAGCTGACCTTGCCAGCGTGGGCTGGGCTGTACTCCACCCCATGCCCTATCCTGAACGTCTGAAACAGCGATCCCCGCCAGCGGGCTGCGTGGAGCACGTCTGTCCTCCAGAGGCTTCAAGTTTAAAAGTGGGATGATGTCGATCATGATATGTAATGATTTGAACATCGTCCTTTGCTCCTGTTACTAACTCATTTTAGATTGATTATACTTTCATTACTCTAAGTCCGTCTCGAACGGCTGCAAGCCACGTCCAATGCCCCTCCCAGACAGAGGAGGGCTCTGAGGTCCCGGGGCTCCTTGGGACATGATGCGCCAAACCAGCCCCGAGCACGGGGTGCTTGCGGGGGATGGGGGCAGTGATCAACTCTTTTTGGATCAACTAAAATCAGACAGGCACACGGTTCCACTGAGTCACTGATCCAATGAGGAAGGCAGGAGATCAGCCTCCAGGTGGGAGGCAGTGAGAAAACAACTGAGGAAGAGAGAGAGGGCTCTAAGCAAGGGGTAAGAGACATCGTTTTGAGAAGGAAATAATTCACAAGCACTTCTCAAATAAGCGTCTTTTCTAGCCTCCTCCACCTGTTACTATGAAATAAATTGTATTTCCTTCTAATATCATATTTTTATAGTACAAGTTCCCTAGTGCCTAATAGACAGTAATAACACTCCTGATTACATCACCCCAGATATTTTAAGTGCATTTTCTAAGTACCATTTGTATTGGTTTCTGCTGTCATTGGCTCCTCTCACTGCACCCCGTGCCCCCATTTTCCATCGCCCCCCATACTTCAGAGAGAATTTAACTGTTTGCCTGATGTTGGGTGTTGGGTTCTCTGGTGTGTGTCCCTGTAGGTGGGGACAGGATGGTTAGGAAGATGAGAAGGAGGCACTTGGGGGATTCCTCACTGTGGTCCGATATGATGGAAGGAGGCTTACACGCCTTTTTGGGGAGGACTCTGGTCCTGGTTTGTGAAGGTTTACAGGGCAGAGAATCTTCGTGCTCAAGGGTTGAGGAATAGTGTTCCCTGCTTTGGCTTGGTCTGTGAAAAATGAACCCACGCCAGATGGAAGCACTGCCAAGCACAAATTTATACACTTCAAAGAATTTTTTACTTTTTCAATCAGAGAAAGACGTGACAGTCCAGACTCTAGACTCTCTATTTCAGTTCCAAATTGCCCAATTGCTGATGTTGCAGTCTTTCTTAGAATTTGTTTGGAGAAAGCAGAAAACAGACGAAAAGGAAAAACTGTGTTTTACCCAAACGAGCTCCCTGAATTTGTAGAGTGTGTTATTAAGCAAAGCTGCGTTGAGAGAAGAATCATTTTACATTCCTGAAGGGTGACGCTCTGAGACTTCAGTGTTGGGACTGGCGAAGCTCTGGAGAGAGGACAGAGAAGGAGAATTCAAAAATAACAGAGAATCTGAAGTTTAATGTGGGAAGGAGGAAAGGCAAGCAATTTTCAAACTTTTTTAGCGCCCAGGACACTGGCTGAGTCCCAAGGGCCTGGCTCCTGACGCCGCAGTCCCCCCAGGGCTCTGCACTGGGCTCCGAGGCCCTCCCCGTCAGGTGCCCCAGTGCGGGAACCGCGCCCCTAAATTCCGCCAGGAGCTCCCAGGGCAGGCACTGTTTAACGCATTCATTTCCCCCACGGGCTCCCTGTGCACGACTGTTTAACGCCCTCATTCATATGGAAGGAACCCTTCCTGCCACACGGGCTACCTAAGTGTGAAATTCCTTCCTTCCACAAGCATTGAATGAGCACCTACAGTATACCAGTCAGAGGATCCCCGAGGAGCTACTGGGGGGAACAGATGGAGGCACAAGGCTGTCATTCATCCGTAAGTCACCCGCTCTCTGGGCTGCAGCCAGCTGGGGCTCCGGGTGGAAGGCAAATGAGGCACAAGTAGAGAAGGGAGCCCTGCTTCAGGTAACGTCGGTCCCAAGAAAGTCATTTGTGTTTACGTTGGTCCTTTGCATGCAACATCCTTTGTGGTTTTACTCCTAAGTGACCTTTATTGGGGGAGAGGAAAGAAACGACCTCTAGTGATTTATAATTGCCGCAGAGACACCCTGAAACCCAAGCAAACATTCAGTGATTTCATGGGTCCCTTGCTGTGAGTCTGACATTGCTGGACAATGAGAAGTCCAAAAAGACAAAAAAGAAAAGAGCAAAACTAGAGTGAGACACTGAGCCTTGGCGTCCGGGCATTTCTTGGCCCTGAAACGCACTGGGCCCTGCGGTTTGCGGTTGCTTGCGTGACAGCCGGGTGCCAGAGGGTAACGGAGGGTGCCCGCAGCAGGGCTGCGGGGAGGGCGGCTGCAGAGGCCTCGCGAGGAGGGCGTGGAGCATGCTGCACACCGCCGCCTGTAGGACGGATAAGGAAGTGCAGACAGACTGTGGACCGCTGGTGACAAGGCGGTGGCAGGGCCTGGAGCAGAGGCCAAGGGCGTGTGGGTGCGGGGCATGGGTGCGGGCAGCAGAGGGCAGTCTGAGGACCAGAGAGAGAGACCGGGTCAGGGGACCAGGAGGTTAGGTCAGTCAGTAGGGGACCCCGGCCCTGGAGGCGGAGGGGCAAAGCGGGTGCTTCTGGATTTTCTTTTCCTTTTTTTTTTTCTTATGTTCAGTTAGCCAACATACAGTACATCATTAGTTTTTGATGCAGTGTTCAGAGATTCATTAGTTGCCTATAACACCCAGTGCTCTTCACTGGATTTTCTGTGCTAAGCATGGACAACCAACGAAGGACTTGTGACGGATTTTCAACTGGGGAGTAAACATATATACTTTTTAAAAAATCACGTGTATTGGAGTGAACTTCCCGAATACAAAGGAAGGCGTGCTTATTGAAGAAAAGTCGGAGAGTCCAGAAACACCAAGAGAAAAGTTAAATAAAATTTATGAAAAATTAGAAGTCACTGTCCCACCGCCTAGAAGGCATTGTAAGCCTATTAAAGCATGAGCATCAAGCCTTTCCTTGCTGTCTTTTATAGATACCGTGGTTGGTTTCTGGTCAGGGGGTGAAGAGGAGAGTGACCCCGAAGAGATCAGCAGTCGAGGGGAAAGGAAAGGAAAAGGGCACTGAGTTGTGGCGGCCTCCTCAAAGTTCTCTTATCCTTCTTCCGGATGAAGAAAATGACATTTCTATGCTGTGTTATCTGAGAAATTCAAAGATACTGCGAAAATATTTTCAATAGCCAGAAGCTGTTACTCATCTTTTCATCGGTTTCCTTTTCGGACTGTCTAGGGCGTTAGCTTGAGGAGGGGCGAGGAGACAAGGGAGAGGGAGAAGCCGAGGATGATGGGAACATCCCCAATGGCCATGAGGCTTTATGTTGATTCTCGTCCAAGGACATGGAAATTCTAATGGGTCTTCCCTGTCCTCTGTTGCAAGTAGTCTTGGTATTTTCAGTCCCGTCGTGTTTTCACCCCCAGAATTCTCTTCCTGTTGTTGGGAGGAACGATCCTTGAAATGATCCTGAGCAAACTCTTCCTTTCCTTGAGAATATGGAGACCCCTCGATGGGAGGAGAGCTGCCTGCAGTCACAGACCTGCTGGAGGAGAGAAGGGACCAGACCCTCTTCCCAGAGCGCCCAGGTTCATCTCACCTCGGCCAAGTAACCACACCAACCACGCTGCCTCCTTCTGAGGCTTCCTAAATATGTTCCCAATAGATAGAAACATGCCTATTTGTGTTATTTAACTATCACAGGAATTAAAGGTGGGGTTAACACTGCAAATTATTTCAATATGCTATTGCTCGGTGCTAGAAAGCCAAACGTGTTTGAAGAGTTATACATTCTTTTTGCAAATTTTACTTTTTCAAAAAAGATCGAACTAATTAATTGTTCTTATTTTGAGAGAAGGAGAGAGAGGGAGATCCATTGCCAAAAGCACAGCTATTTATTTGCTCATTTACTTACTTTTTATTTGAGAAATGTTCAGGCATGCACCAAAATAGAATAGTCTAGGGAGCCCCATGTAGCTTTTGTTCAGCTTCAACCACCATCAATATTTTGCCAGTCCTGACGTCAGAGGATATAGTTCAATCCACAAAGATTGTATTCACATCTAGCTTTTCGTGACCAAACCTACTACGTGAAGGAAGATAATTTTCATCCAGTTCCTGATCCAAACAGCCAGGGAAGATCACGTGCTTCTGTCAGTTACTCATTGATTTCTCCTTTCCCAAAGGGCTCCTGGCGCTCCTTCCAGGCCCCAAGGGGAGACAGCCCCCGGCCCAGCCTGGATATCCCTACTGACTGACCAGGCCCTCAGCAGCCACCCCCGCTGGGCGCCGTGCCGCCTGCGGGGGACAGGGCAGTTCCCACCTTGGCCTTGCTGCTACGCCAGCCTGTGGGATTTCTGCTGGCCGCTGGGGTCACGAAGCTGCAGGATGTCCCCAGTGACTTGAACTCCTCCAGCCATAGGACGTAGTTGCGTGTGACGCATCTCCCGGGAGTCTGGGAGAGGTTGTCGTCGAACACTTAAAACGCACTGCTGTGCATACACTACTGTGCTGTGTATGGCCCTGGGTGCCTCTCCGGCACTTGTTGTGCTGGTGTTCCCACAATGCCCATCACCAACGGCCACACGCCTGCTCGTTTGTCACTTTTTTATCCTGCTTTGTCCTTTGTCCCCCTCCTTCTACTCAAGCGCCAATTCCTCCCTGTTGGCCATTGACTGTCTGGGAAAGACTGTCCACACCTGACTCAGCTTGCTGTCCGGCGAGTCAGATGGGACAGCGCTTAGAGAAACATCCGGGGCGGGAACATGTAGGCGTTGTTGTTTCTATGGTGTTGCTTTTGCTGGCTCTTGACTTGCAGAGCCTGTGCTCTCCAGACACTTATCTGAGAGCCTCCCTGGGAAAAGAATCTAGCAATCAGCTCTCCTCTCTTCCAGTCGGCAAGTTCTTCAAGGGTTGCCACTGAATCGCTGGGCTTTCTGACTGCTGTCACCTCCCACGGGAGACCCGGAGTCATTGTACCTCTCACGGGCTCCATTAATATTTATTCAGGAGGTGCCTTCGCTAATGTTGATAGAGAATCCACCGCTTGCTCAGAAAAGCCACTGTGCGCGAAGGAGGTACCTCTGGTTGCTTGTATTTTTCAGAGGTGGCTGATCCAATACACGTTTGTTGTGTGATTCGACACTTCCGCAACGAGAGTGGAGTCTGTGAACCCAGGCAGGCCTCTGACCGCCCTGGCCGATAGAACACCGTGGAAGAGATGCTGCATGCCTGCCCTGCCGAGGTCATAAAAGGCATATGCACAGCTCTGCCTGGATCTCTCTTCGTCTCAAGAGGGTCGCACTGAGAAGCCGGTTGCCATGTTGTGAGGAAGCCCAGGCCACACGAGTAGGCCCCATGGGGGCATTCTGACCCGCAGCGCCAGCCAGGCCCCCCTCCAATAGCCAGCATCAACTATCAGAGACGAGGGTGATGAGCCATTAGAAGATTTCAGCCCCCAGCCTTGAGCCTTCCATCTGACGCCCCAGAAGTCGTGGGACAGAGGCAGGCCAGCCCTGCTGTGCCCTGACTAAATTCCTGAGGCAAGAACCTGTGAGAAATAATAGAGGATGATTGTTGCTCAAGCCATGAAGTTTTGGAGTCCTTTGGTATACAGCAATAGATAACTATTGCACAGACTTCTTGAGATCACTGTTTTCACCGCCGGCATATGTGAATCTCTATATAAGAAATAATGGGGCTGAGGGTTGGCTATCTGGTTAGAAGAGGGGTCTAGGGGATTTGGGTTGAAGCTATGCTTGCGTACCAAGCACACTATTCTCACTTGGGGCAACTGGAGGACAGACGATGCAAATGCTACTTGGCTTCACTACGCCTGTGCGAGCAGCTCTGCTACTGACTAATCCTAGAAGTGTATTTAATAGCCCTTCCGTAACGCTGTGAAGGCAATCCAAAGCCCTTTTGATTTACCCGTAATCATAGTTAAATAAGCTGCTACCTTGAAACTAGACATGTTCTTGGGTCTGTAACATTATTGGGGTCCCCAATGACGTGGACCTGCCCCATCCCCACTCCCACCCCCACACCCCAGACCTCTGATTGTGTAAATGCTAGAAACGATGCCAGCTCCTTCCTTAGCAAGTCGTTCTGGGGACTGGCGCTGAAAAGACAAGCAATAATGTTTTTGGAGCGCAACACGATCATGACCTCCAACATTTCGTGTTAATGGTATACATCTGGACCAAAACAAGAGGAACATGCGTGACATCATAGGAACAGTCAAGAGTCCCAGAGAAGAAATGGCTTCAAAACAGTATGTTCCCCCCCAAAAAAAACAACAAAAAACAAAAAACCAGTATGTTCCCTGGAGCCCGCAAGTCTCGGAGCTAGTTGCTAAGCGGCCGTGGGGGTATAAGGCCCTGCGAGAAGCAATCTGGGCATTTACCCCGGTTTTGTAAACAAATGCTCCTTGCACGTGTTGGCCTGGCACATATTTAGCAGCGAGCTTTGAAAGCTTGCTCCCCGGGAGACTTTGTCTAGGAAAATCGCGAGACTTTTCCAAAAGAGTCAAAACTTATATGAAAATCGATTGGAAACAAAACAGCTTTGTAGAAGGGTTAGAAATCAGAGAGCAGGGACTTCTCAAGCTTTATCTAGCTCTCTTCTGTGACGGCACTCGCTCGCACTTTGAGTCTCCCGCCCTCCCCCCTCATAGCCCAGCGGGCCTGTCATCTCTGGTTCACCCTCGAATGAACCTCAGTAAAAAAATAAAAATAAAAAAAAAATGCCTGGGGTTGCACACATCACGCCGATGCCCTGATGTAAGGAGAGCAGATAAATGAGAAATGCAGGGCTCCACCCTATCTGGGGAATGCTTGAAAATTTGCCATTGTTCCTGAAAATCCACGAACTGCTTTCAAAGTCTGGGAATAATGAAGGAAAGTTTAGAGCTCAAGAAGGGGAAAGGGGGTACTTTTAGGCCTGGGGGAGCCTTTGCCTTTGTATATTGAAATGACTGTGCTGATGGCGCACACCGGACTTCTTTCTCTATGAGATTTGTGGGTTTCGAATTAAAAAAAAAAGGGAAGATCACTCCATTTCTGTTTTTGTTAGCGGAATAGCCTTTATTATAAGAATCTTTGTGATTTACCTAAAATGGATATTATGGACTGCAAAGCAGAAAGTAGTAGGTTGTTATCATGGGCTGGTGTTGCATCTTACCTAAGTTTGGTCTGACCACTGACTATAGGACTGAAAGACTCTCCCCGCTCAGAATGTCTGCATAACCATCGTTGAGAGAGAAGAATGATGCCTATTCTGTGGACCCACGGAAGAGAGAGTCACAGCGGGAAGCCAGCAACACATGCCCACATTCTTTTCTAAACCTTTCAGGCAGTGTTAACGAGGATGTGTATTTCTTTTTTTATTACTTAAAGATTTTATATATTTATCTGAGAGAGTGAGAGCACGTGCGCACAAGCAGGGAGAGCAGCAGAGAGAGAGGGAGAAGCAGACTCCCCGCTGAGCAGGGAGCTGGACACAGGACTCGATGCCAGGACCCTGGGATCATGACCTGAGTTGAAGGCAGAGGCTTAACTGACTGAGCCACCCAGGTGCCCTTGTATTTCTGATTAATCGAGATATAGATCTGAATCCGGCAGACATTTTTTGAGACTTCTTCTGTGTCAGAACCATATGTATATGATGTATACGGATGATATATATACATCATATATATATGGTCTGTAAATATATGATATATATGATGTGTGTTTATGTATGTATATATCAGATACTTGCACAAAGATACGATACACACAGACAAGAAAACATGATTGAGACCACAGAAGCTTGATAACGAGCTAGAAGGGATTAAATCCCGCAAATAAGGTAAATCCTCATTCTCCCCTTCACCTCTGGAGATCTGATAATTCTTTCAGATAATATCACCCTGCCCTGAAAAACACCAGCCCCAACGATGGACTAACCTAACTCTGGCAAAGTAAGGCTGTGATATGTTTTACGCCACAAGAGCCATTTACGGAGAACACAGATTCGTAATCAGTGCAAGTTAGAGGAGCATCCAAAACCACTGACGAGCGGCAGCCGGCCCCGACTGTCGGTGGCCTCCCGGAAGAATAACTCGGAAACACCCCCGGGCTGCGGTGGCCGGAGGGTCTGAGTCCGCTGCGACCAGGACTTTTCTCATCGGCGGCTCCTGACCGCGCCGACCAGACGGTCGGACCGGCTTGCTGGACCAGAGGCCCGAGTTCGGAAGGCTTGATCCCTCCTGCCGGCTTCATCCCTACCCTGCGCATCCTGTTTTCCTTCCAGTTCTCTGCAAATGAGAGGAAAGAGGTAGAAATATGCTCGCCATCAGCCAAACCACAGTGAAATTTGATGATTGGAAAGTTATTGGCTGTGAAGAGCTACCTAAGTCCCGCAGGTTATAAAAATTTCGAATTAATGCATGGAAGAGTGGCAAGGACAGAGCTCAGAGCCCCACTCTCTGTGGTTAACTCCTCAGCTGGAATGAGGAGAAAAAACGGTGAGCTCTGGAAGCGCAAAGCTGGAGGGACCTCATTTGGGAAATATGGCGTGCGGTTTAGGAAGAATGGGCCTTAGCGAGACACAGACATAATGCCTTGGGGCCTCGCTTTCCCCACTGGAAAAAAAAAATCATCAGGCGTCTGGGTGGCTCAGTCAGTTAAGCATCTACCTTCAGCTCAGCTCATGATCCCGGGGCCCTGGGATCGAGTCCTGCGTCCAGCTCCCTGCTCAGCGGGGAGCCTGCTTCTCCCTCTCCCTCTGCTGCTCCCCCTGCTCCTGCGTGCGTGCTCCCACTCTTTCAGATAAATAAATAAAATCTAAAAAACAAACCAAAAAAAAAAAACCGTGTTCTGTCTTCCTAGCGATTTAGACCTTACAAATATGAAAGTATTTGAATAATTTAGGAGACATGTTCTAAGTTCTCTATGGAGACATAATAATTATTTTGATTTTTGTTTTTGTATTATAATGCAGAAGTGTGGGGCAGACTACATAGTTTGTGAGACCCAGTACAAAATGAACATGGGAGGCCCTTGTACAAAAATGATTATGTGTTTGAGGCTGGGGACAGAGAGCACTCATCTAAGGACAAGGCTATCCCAAGCAGGAGCCCTGTGGTTGCAAAGGTCATACACCTGGGAAGTCAGTTTTGCCCAAACCAAAGTCAAAAAGGGAATGAACGATGTCTGATGCTTGTAGGGAAGCACCCGTTTGCCTCAGAGCACAGGAGCGTTGGGGGAGGGCGTACAAGCCCCTCTCCCCCAGGGCAGGGATACGGGTTCCGTTCGCTGTTCTTCTGGAGCATTCTAACAATCAGTGTGCTGAGGAGCAAGGAAAGAAAACAAAACACTTGGGGCGCCTGGGTGGCTCAGTGGGTTAAAGCCTCTGCCTTTGGCTCAGGTCATGATCTCAGGGTCCTGGGATCGAGCCCCGCATCGGGCTCTCTGCTCGGCAGGGAGCCTGCTTCCCCCCTCTCTCTCTGCCTGCCTCTCTGCCTGCTTGTGATCTCTCTCTCTGTCAAATAAATAAATAAAATCTTAAAAAGAAAACAAAACACCTTACTTCAGGAAAAGTGATTATTCCCACAATCAAATTTAAGGATGCACACATATGTATCACCAAAAAAATTGTATCTGTAAGCTCTTTAGGGGACAAGAACTAATTCATTATATTTAATTATAGAGAAATGTAGTTACGTACGTAGATTTACATATGGACCCTGTATCAAGTATGCGGACAGAGAATCACTCTACCAGAATGCTCCGGGTTTGCCATTTGAATTCAATGGTGCTTTTCCTCGTGTTCCCAAACAAACGATTCTTGGATTAGGTTGATTTTATTTTGTCAAAGATTGTCTACGTTCAGTCTAAAAAGATGAGACGCTTGATTGTGAACGAAAAGTTCATCCAACCGAAGGAGAAACGAGGTCCTGGGCATCCTTTCCTGGCTTCCCTTTGTCTCTCTGTCTCAGATCTCTCTTTCTTCTGTCCTCCCTGCTTCCCTCCTCCTCCTGCTTCCCAGCCTCTTTCACTGCCTGTATAATATAACTAAGCTTTGAAATCTAACTGCAGCCCTCACGGGACCTCTAAAGATGACATCTTCTAGGATCAAACTCAATTCTTCAGGACGCTGCTCTCATTTCTCCAGAGACATCTCGGGGTCTGGTACTGAGATTACTTGGGTAACACACTCAAGCCTCGGCCAGAGTAAGCACAAAAGAGAATATATAAAAGTGTGTGCATGCATACGTAACTGTTTTGATGAGCATCACTCCATCTTAGCTCAATCCCGATGACTTGAGGTCAAGGACACCCCCATTCTTTGGGGTTCCCACGCTGAGTATGCATGTTCTATTTTCAGAGTGGCTAGCGTGTTGCCATTGTGGAGGATTCCTGATGAATTGTGTACCTTTGAAATACGAGGTAGTTCCTCGGGAGAGGTTAAGAAATGGAACTATGGAGCTCTGGCACATAGGGGGGATTTGAGGTCGCACAGGGGCACACTGCCTTGCACAAGAAACCCTGTGTAACCTCTCTCCTTTTGCTTCTGAGCTGCTGAGTTCACAGCCCAACCTCTGGTCCCTCTTGTCTATGGGAGGCAGAGCATGGTCCCCTTGATAAAAATCATCGATAGAGAGAGATAATTCCCCCCCCTCCCCTGCCGCTAAAAACTAACTAGACTTGTAGGGCTTCTCCTGGATTTCTTCCTTTCCAGGGCATGTATGGTCGATGGATAAAATACAGGATACCCACGTAAATATA
Organism: Potos flavus; assembly: GCA_028534135.1. Classification (NCBI taxonomy): domain Eukaryota; kingdom Metazoa; phylum Chordata; class Mammalia; order Carnivora; family Procyonidae; genus Potos; species Potos flavus. The sequence continues at coordinate 6,565,928 of CM052886.1, read as the reverse complement.
AATTTCATAGAAACAACAAGTAACTTTTTAGTATAAGTATCTCCCAACTCTGGCATGGGATATACTTATACTAAAAAACTGCTTGCCGTTTATCTGAAATTCAAATTCAACTGAGTATCCTTTTTGGGTTTTGTTTCTTGTTGTTTTGTTTTTGCTAAATCTGGCATCCTGAGGAGCGTGGCATTTAGCATAACATGTGTAGGGTGTTATTGAGGCTTTACTGCTGTCTCATTCACGCTCCTACAGCAAACTTACCCAGAGCGTAGAGGACACGAAAGGTTGATTGCATCCCACCAAGGTCACCGAAGCAGTAACACTGGCCGGAAGAAATGGAAATGGTGCAGTGCCGACCAGAGGCTGCGGGTCCGGAAGCCCTGGGCAGACCAGTCGTGGGTGTGGGGACACTACAGGAAGCTCCGTGGAAGCGGTGACCACACCGGGGAGGGCGCTCGAGTAGGACATCCTGTTCCTGTTTGGGGTCCCCTCCTCTTAGTAGGATCAACAGGATACGGGCAGTTTTCATTAGGATGTTTCTGCTTTGGCAAAATACTCAAGTATCTGAGTGGGCAAAAAGCAGGCCTCGTCACTGCTGGGGAAGGGCAGCGTTGGGGGCGGGGGGTGCCCTCGAGCTGGTGTTGGAGAGGGAACAAATCCTAGGTGACGTTAAATGCAGACTCTTTGGCCAAAGGCTGTGGCCTACATGGGGGTATCAGAAACTGAGGTCTGTTCTCCTTCTCCCCCTGGCAGAAGCACATGGCTATTGGCAGAAAAGGCTGTGAAGTTTGGAGCAAATTAGTGTTGTTGTTTTTTTCATGTAGTAAAAGGGAGATTTAATTCGCTGACTAGTTCTATTTATTTAAGAAACACATAATGTTGGGGATCCCGGGGGGCTCTGTTAGTTAAGTGTCTGACTCTCAGTTTTGGCTCAGGTTGTGGTCTCGGGGTCCTGAGATGAGCCCCGTGTTGGGGCCCCATGCTCAGAACAGAGTCTGCTTGAGATTCTCTCTCTCTCTCCTTCTGCCCCGTCCCTCACCCCGGGCTCATAAGTGCTCTCTCTCTCTAAAACAAATAAGTAAATCTTAAAAAAAAAAAAAAGAAGAAGAAGAAGAAAGAAGAAACAGTGCTTCTATCTGCCAGGCATTACTCTAAGTGCTTTGCAACTTTCGAGTCATTAAATTCTTAAATAAACCTAGAGGTAGGTATTAGCATTCACTCCATTTCACGGGAGGAGAACCTGATGCCCAGAGAGGTTAAGTACCTTGCGCAAGGCCACACAGATAGGAAGTGGCTGAGCCAGGAATCATTTCAGGCAAACTTTTAACATCGAGGAGGGCATGGACCAAGATTATTTCAGGCAGCCAGCCTGCAGGGTATGATGACGATGATGTAATAATGAAGACACCCTCACCAGGCACAAAGATAACTCAGAAGGAGTCATAGATACATGTCAGGAGGCTGGCACAGTGTAAGCACTCAAAATATTGTGGTTATTGTTCTTACACCAACAAACCTTTGTCGTGTGTGCCAGGCTCAGTACAAGCTGCTGAGGACACATACAAGAAGCATGATAGCCACTCATGATGCCTTCGTCTCAAACAGGACAAGAGGGTTAGGATGACCTTGGCTGTGTCAATCGACTAACTGGTTTGATAGTCCTTGAAATATTCGGAGAAGACCAGACCACGGGGGGTCAAGCTTACCTGCCAGTCTCCTCTCCACACTGCTCACTTAGCTGTGTATCTGTATTTCCTGAAGACATGCCTATGGGCTGCGCTGCATACCCAAATATTCACATACGGCCTCCATCCAGCAACGTTGGCCAAATTAACCGAATAAATCACAGCATTGTGTATCCCTGGAATTTTTTTTTAAGTATTATTGTTAAATGGTGCTGTGTTTCCCAACATCTTAATAGGAGAGATTTATGGGACCAGATCTATTAATATTTGCACTATGTTATTTTGGACATTTTGCTGAAACTTACAAAATCAGAAACTCTCGGAGTTGGCCAGTACCTTCAAGTTGTTCTGGTTCGACAGTCCACCAGGGGTCTGGATGTCCATTCTCTTGTTCCTGTAAGCTCTCCAGAGCCCTGCTCTGATGTAAGCTCGTTGCACCACTTTCCGTACCAGCCACTTATTATTGCTGCCGTGAACTTCAGCTGTACAACCCACACTCTACCCTGCCTGGAAAACTGAGAATGTGCGGGGAGATGACTCCAGGTTACAAAATGAAAGCTGATCACATTTTCCTAAAATACATATGCTTTTCTAGCTAAGATTTTGTCAGTCTTTTCAAAGAACAGGTTTTGGTTTTGTTGATTTTCTCTCTTGTTTTTCTACTCTCTGTTTTATGAATTTCCACTCTAACCTTTATTACTTACTTCCTTCTGCCTGCTTATGTTTAGATTGCTGTTCTTTTTTTCAGTGCCTCAAGCTGGAGGGTTAGGTTATTAATCTGAAATCTTTCTTCTTATATTATGATTGGTATTTGTGGCTATACATTTCCCTCTAAGCAAAGCTTTGGCTGCCTCCTAGACATTTTGGTATGTTGTGTCTTCATTTTCATTCATTTGGAAGCATTTTCTACTTTCCCTTATGATTTCCTCATGACTCATTGCTTATTAAGGAGTATGTTAATTTCCACATTTTTTTTTAATTTCCTAAATTTCTTTCTGTTATTGAAACTTAATTGCATTCCATTGTGTTCAGAATACAAACTTTGCATTACTTCAGTCATTTTAAGTGAATGAAGTTTATTTTGTGGTCTAGCATATGGTCAACATTTGAAAAGGTCTTTTCTGTACTCTGGAAAAAAAAGTATATTCTGCTGCTGTTGGGCAGAGTGTTTTACAGACATCTGTTAGGTCTAGTTGGTTCATAAGTGTTACTCAAATCTCCTATTTCCCTGTTGATCTTCTGCTTAGTTCTTCCATAGCAATTATTGAAGGATGGATATGAATGTCTCCAATTGTTATTGTTGAATTGTCTATTTATCCCTTTAATTCTGTCATTTTTTACTTCAGGTATTTTGGGGCTCTGTTTGCTAAGTACATATATGTACGCAGTGTATTGCTGTCTCTTACAGATGGCTTGATCCTTTTATCACTATAAAATGTTCCTCTTTATCTTTAGTAACATGTTTTTTGTTTTAAAGTCAATTTTGTCCAACAGGATTAAGCCTCTAAGTTGTTTTATGGTTGCTATTTGCATGGCATATCTCTTTCCATCCTTCTACTCATGACCTATTTGTATCTTTGAATCTACAGTTTTTCTCCTGTAGACAACATATACTTGGATCTTATATCTTCATCCAGTCTGATGATCTGTCTCTTGATTGAATTGTTGTCCAATGAAAATCCATTTACCTATAATGTTATAACAGAGATAGTTGTATTTATACCTGACATTTTCCTTTTTTTCTCTAAGTCTCATGTCCTTTTGTTCCTCCCTTCCTCCTTCCTGCTTCCCTTTGCACTAAGTAAATATTGACTAGTATAACATTTACATTCCTTTGGTGATTTTATTTTTTTGAGTTGTTTTCTTAGTGGCTACTTTAGAGTGTATGTGTCTTATCAGAATATACTTCAGATTTATGCCAACTTAGGTCCAACGAGATACAGGAACATCTCAGGAATAGCCTTATTCCTTTCTCTCCTTTTTCTTCTCCAATTATAGCACATACCAGATATAGACATAGATTAGGCATTCAATAGTACATGACAAAATTTACTGCTTTATAGAATTTTATGTTTTTTGAAGAAGCTGAGAGAAGTCGTGTTTCAAATGCCACAGACTCTCGCTGTTCTTGTAGATTCTTGATAGATTTTCTTGAGGAAATTTTCTTCATTTCCTGCATGCCCTTAGAAAAACTTCCAGAAATTTTTAATGGCTTTTGTCGTTCTCTATCATTTACACCAGTTGTCCTTGTTTTGGGGAGGAGCGAGCCCATGCGGCCCCTCATGTGGCCATTCTTGATGTGGAACGCTGAAGTACATATACTTTCATTTCTCATTTCTTTTTAAGGTATGCTTAATCAACACAAAGAACAATTTTTGCGATTGTTTAAACTACCTATAGCAGGGGGTAAAGACTTTATATTATTTATATATTATATAATATATAATAATATAAATATATTATATTTATATTATTTATATATATAGAATGTCACTGAACATATGTGTGATATATGTTTTGAGTCTGTTTGGTTAATTGCTTGTTTACACTCCACCCCTGCATCAGACACGATTGGAGATGATTTAACTGCTATATACGCAATGGCAAGAAAAGTAAAAATTAACCGAGGAACGTAACGCAAAGGAAAATAAGAACTGCTCAGAGGTATTTCCAATAATGGTGATGAATTCTGCTGAGCGTTTCTACTTTCTTGACTGCTCGCCAGAGTAACCAAAAGCAAATGCAGTTTTTTGAAGTGCCTGGTATCCATACGGGGACTCAACCTTATCCCATGTCTGCGACTCACAACCTGAGTAGCGCTGGGCTCTTTGGGCTGCATTTCCCTGTAGCACTTATCTTATGGGATCACCTATAAGTGCAGTTTTACTAGCCATTTGTTTCTGTGCAAATGTTCCTCTTGTCTTGTGCCAATATTTATATTTATATAATATTTTTATAATATATATTTATATTAAATATAAATTAAATATAAATATAAAAATTAAAATAAAAATTAAATATATTAAAATTAAATTAAATTAAATTAAATTAAATTAAATTAAATAAAAATTAAATAAAAATTAAATATAAATTAAATTAAAAAAATTAAATATAAATATAAAAAATATAAAATATTTTTATAATATATATTTATAATATATATAATATATATAATATATATTTATATAATAATTTATATAAATTTATATAATATAATATAATATATAATATTTATATAATATTTAAATTTATATAATATTTATATTTATATAAATATTTATATTTATATTTATATTTATATTTATATTTATCTCCGCACTTGTGAATTCACGACCTATCTTGTTCTCAGAAGTATTCTGCTAAAATTTATCATTGCCTAATCTTGGAGAATAATAACTAAAGTTGAAATATATGAGTAATTCATCTGGTTTAACTTAGAAGAGGTTGCTCATGGTCGTGAATATATAGAGACACTTTATTAAGACTACTGATTCCCCTTTAGTCTCATTATTGTTGGTCCATGACACCGATCCTATGTCTTTTACTCTGATTTTAAATTCTGTTGTTAAGACATGGAAATTAAATTCCAACACAATTATCCCTGGCTAAAAGATTAGCTCTTTGGGAGAAACAGTTTACTTAGAGCCAAGTAAAGGTGATTGCATCTCCACTAGAATCTAAAACCTTAGAGCTGTGTCATTCAGCTGTGGTAAAATCTTCTGTCTACCGCTATTTATTTCCATCCTTCCTCCTTGCTAACAAAACCATGATTTTATTCAGGGCGGCAATTTGACCAGCTCCAGGCAATGATTCATGACTGACGTAGGCCAATTACGAAAACCATTCATCTCTGCCACGTAACCTTTTACCCAGACTCGTGTGCAACTAGGGGTGGCTATTTGACTCAGGTCTGGTCATGAGACAGTAGGGCGGAGATGCTGGAGGGGTCCTCTAGGAAATATTTTCCTCTGCTGTAAAGGGAAACCCCTTTTTCTTCATCAGAGTTTTTTCCTTCCTATATTAAATGTTCCTATGCGAGGGAGTGGTTTTCCTTCCTATATTAAATGTTCCTATGCGAGGGAGTGGTGTTCAGACTGTGATAGCTATTTTGCAACATTGAGGTATGAGCCTAAGGATAAAAAAAAAAAAGTTGATACCCCGAAGATTAGCAAGATAAGAGTCTGAATCCTTGTTGACATTCTTTGAGCTTCTGTGCTCAACCCGGACCCTGATCTTCCAACTTATTAGATAAGATAATTAAACCATTTTTGGGCTTAAATCCCTTTTAGTCAGGCGTTCTGTTGCTTAGAGCTTACAGCATTCCGAATAAATCCAGTGGTCCTACAAGTTTGGCTAAAGTTTCATGGTACACAGACAATTGTGCAATGAAGACAGAATTAGAACCTAACCCCAATGTAGGATAGAACTTAAAACAATGCTCGGGTGATTTAATCAGCTGTGTCCCTAGTACTTTTCAGAATACAAGACCCTGTATTGATAGTTAATTGAAAATCCAAATGGAGCTGTGCTATTGGGCTTTCTCCCTACTGTTTGCATCTGAGTAGATGTGCTTGGGACTCAGCAGGAGACCCCTGACAGATTTGTAAGACAACTGCTAGAACCCCGAACCTGAGTGGGTCTCACCAAGTATTTATTGCTTTTAGACCTCCTGGCCTGCAAATTCCTACTTAAGGCTCATTATGAAGCATTTACAAGCTCTTTCCTTTCCTGTCTCTCCTTTGGAAGCAGGGGCTGCCTTGTATCCCCAGTGCATCCCTTCACCCTCCATTCCCAGCCTTTACTGTGCTGTGCACACTAAACTAAGCAAGAACCTGGGTGTGGACTTTGCTTTAGGGGGTCTTTGCACCACCATAGTTGAGTTGTTACATTGTTCACTTCTGTTCTAACTCAACCCATCCTGGGAGGCTAACTGAATGCATCTTTGCTACTATTTATAAACCAGCAGATCTGTTCCCCATTTCCTTTTCCTAAATGCATCCATTCCCTCTACACTCTTATTTCAAAATATAAGCGCAGAGCCGTCCTGAAGTTATTGGGTTCCTGCCTCCTATCAGGTTGACACCAAACTCTTATTAAGACAGATGGTTGTCTATTTTTATCCTATATGGTAACTAAATTTAATGAGCATAGTCATGTATTATATTGGTATATGACTTAGAGTTTACAAGGTGCTTTGATAATAAACTTTCTTATTATTTAGCCACTCTGAGTCACAATTGGCCATTTAAAAATGTGCATATTGAACCCTTATCTTTCAGGGCTATTGTGAGATTTAAAAGACAACATACAAAAAGAGCCTTGGGTCTTTGGCACATAGAAATTTCTCAATAAATGCAACATTAAGGTAGTAAAACCACATAAGATAACACTCTGAAGGTGATGTTCTTTTCTATAAAATTTGTCATTATCATACGCTGAATTATCATGTGCTAAGTAGTGAAGCAGTTTTAGCCATCAACACCACTCATAAGTGTTAATTAAATCTCTACTCTGGGGCTGTGTGTGTGTGTGTGTGTGTGTGTGTGTGTACACATGCCTGGGTAGGTGTGGATATGTGTGTATTTGAGGGGTTCACAGGAAGGAGGTGCGTATACAGCAGGTTTTAAATAAATGCTACACTTGGCCTAAGCTTTCAAGGAGTTTCCAACCTTACTGAAGGGATAAAATTTGCAACACCATGATCAGATCATGATCACCATGATCAGATATTTTTTGAATGAATGATAGAAAGAATAAGAGTTGCTAGGACAGGGGCATTAGCCCCGACTAGAGCTGTCCAGGAAAGCTTAAGGGAAGATGTGGATTTGCACTCACCCTGGAAAGAAGAGGAAATTCAACAGGCAGAGAAGGGACAGAGTCCCAATCATACTGTTTCAAAAAAGAAAAAAAAAAATCCCAGATATCATCTTTCCTCCTGAATTTGGCAATCGAGAATCCAGAAGTCAAGAAGCGATGAGTGTCCCTCTCACAGGGCTCTGGGGCCAGCTCTGCCCACGGGCAAGAAAAGGATAGAGTCACAGGGAGCAAGGGCGTGGGGCCCCTGCGGGCAGAGGCACCAGGTTGGCTGTGGCCCCGAGGCCAGTGACCCAGTCTCTTGATGAGCAGCAGACACTTTACATAACGCAGAATCCCGGAAGCCTCAACCACAGGCGGTGCCCTGGCTTTGACATGCCAAGGGCATTAGCAGAAAGAGAGCTGCCTCGCCAGTGGGGCTCCTCCTGCCCCGAGGCGTGGATGGTATGTGTGAGGAGCACATGAGAGGCAGATTTTCACACTTCCACCAGCTGCTTTCGGCGGTAGCAACCTGTTGATAAATTTGAAGTGATATTCTCCTTCTATCCCTGAACAGTGTTTATTGTATCCTTTCAGTGTTCTAGAATGTGGAAGTTTTACTAAAATTTGAACACAGGAAAATGATATTTATTCCACCTTTGGGAAATAATATTAATAACACTATCCCACACAGCCACCTTTTTCCATGGGCCCCACTGGCTCTATGCCAACCTCAGCCAAGCATGGCTGTGGGGACCTGATTCCCTTGAGAATTCAAGAGTTCTGGAATGCTTTTCAAAGAGACACAAGGTGTGATGGTTAATTTTATGGGTCAGCTCCGCCGGTCTACGGTGCCCAGTTGTTTGGTCAAACACTAGTCTAGATGTGGCTCTGAAGGTATTTTGTAGGTGTGGTCAACATCTACGATCAGTTAACTTTAAGTAAAGATTATCCAGCATGATGTGGATGGGCCTCCTGTTGAAGGCCTTAAAAGCAAAAACTGAGGTTTCCCTAAATTGAAGGGAATTCTGCCTCAAGGCTGCAACATAAAAATGCTGCCTGATTTTCCAGTCTACTGGTCTACCCTACAGATCTTGGACTTGCCAGTTCCATAATCACAAGTCCATTGCTTAAAATATCGTGTGTGTCAGTAAAGGAAACAGACAACAAAACAAACAAGCAACCCACGGAATGGGAGAAGATATTCACAAATGACACTACAGACAAAGGTCTGATATCTAAGATCTATAAAGAACTCCTCAAACTCAACACTCAAAAAACAAATAATAACATCAAAAAATGGGCAGAAGAAATGAACAGACACTTCTCCAAAGAAGACATACAAATGGCTAAGAGACACATGAAAAAATGTGCATCATCCTTAGCCATCAGGGAGATTCAAATCAAAACCACACTGAGACACCACCTCACACCAGTTAGAATGGCC
>CM052886.1:6525808-6556909 GCA_028534135.1 Potos flavus | reverse complement strand
CCAATGTTCATAGCAGCGATGGCCGCAATCGCCAAACTGTGGAAAGAGCCAAGATGCCCTTCAACAGACGAATGGATAAAGAAGATATGGTCCATATATACAATGGAATATTATGCCTCCATCAGAAAGGATGAATACCCAACTTTTGTTTCAACATGGACGGGACTGGAAGAGATTATGCTGAGTGAAATAAGTCAAGCAGAGAGGATCAATTATCATATGGTCTCACTTACGTGTGGAGCATAAGGAAAAACATGGAGGACATTGTGAGAGGGAAGGGAGGGGTGAACTGGAGGAAATCGAAGGGGCGATGAAGTATGAGAGACTATGGACTCTGAGCAACAGACTGAGGGTTTTGGAGGGAAGGGGGTAGGGGGTTGGGCGAGCCTGGTGGTGGGTATTGAGGAGGGCACGTATCGCATGGAGCACTGGGTGTGGTACTTGAACAATGAATTTTTTTATATATATGAAAATATATATATTTTATTTATATATATAATATATATAAATATATAATATATTAATATATATAAATATATAATATATTAATATATAAATACATATTTATAATATATAATAATATATAAATATATAATATAAATATATATATTTTATGTATAAATATATATATTTATTTTTTATAACACAAAAAATAAGATAAAAGTATTTGGGGAAAAAAAAATATATCGTGTGTGTGTGTATGTACACTATTACTTCTGTTTCTTCAGAGAACCCTGACTTGTGACCTCTTAAATGATCTCCCTGGACCCAGGGAAAGAATAACCAGGAAAGATGAGAGGAGTCCATGGTCGGGGAGGGATGGCCGGGTCAGGTAAGAGAACTTCTGTTCTGTCCAGAGTGCACAGGCCTGGTGGTCCCTGAGTGCACACAGCAAGAGAGGTAGAGACACGTCTACAAATGTTACAAGTTTGTACTCTTTTTACAGAAGATCACTGATTTCCCATTTAATTAAGTATTCCACTCTAAGATATGACCAGCATGTCATATCATTGCAGCAACTAGTAGTAGGTAATGGTAGTTCCTTAGTTTCCATAATGATGTCGAAAATGTTGGGATTTGGAGCTGACAGCCAAGAAAGAATTCTGGAGACATCATTGGTGCAAAAAGGTGGTTTTATTAAAGCATGGGGACAGACCCCCATGCGCAGAAAGAGCTGCACTGGGGTTGTGACAGGTTATTGATTATATACTTTCAAGTTGGGAGGGCGTTTGGGATCAAGTTAGTCTCTAAGGAATTTTGGAAGCAAGGTTTCCAAGATCTTGAGGGGGCTAGCTATTGTTGGGAAAAAGTCAATTATTACTGTCTAATAAAACCCTACTCATGAGACCCTTCGGATGTATATCATTGGGTCGTATGCTTGGGGCATGATTGCCAACATGTATCTTGGGGAGGGGGTAGAGATAAAGAAGTTTCCAAAGGAATTTTTATATGTTAAAATGAACTTACAGGATCCTAGGGGGTGGGGATAACATTAAGCTAAGATTGCATTTTGCCCTTAGCAAAGTAGTAACATCCAAGCAACTGAGCGCCTAGAGGAAGGTCACTCTGCCCATTTCAAGGACTTGTCAGTGGTTTGTAAGTAGTAAAGAAATAAAATAAGAAAAAAAAAGGAAATAAATTTTTTTTCTTTTGCCTTTGTTTCCCACATCACATACACTAAACTGGACACTCAAAAACAGCATGAAAATAGGTCCCTTCCAAAATTCTTGCAGCTGATTCTTCTTCTTTGACAGGAACTAGTCTGCTAATCTGTCCCATGCGTTTCAGACTGCCTCTCAGGTTGGATATAATCTCCTAGATCCAACTCAGGACCAAGCCTTTCTTCTTCTTCCAGTATGCTACATGATTAATGAAAGGTTGTTATATTCCTAATTCCAACTAATGTCTCATTACTCATTTCTGTAGCTTTAGCCAAAAGAAACTACTATTCATTAAGGCTACTCTGATATGAATAATCAGCCATTTCGCTTACATTTGAAATGTCTTCATTCTTGCAATAGTTTTGTGGCTGCAGCAGCTGTTGGACATTTTCTAGTTTTTTGCAGAGCTTTGCAGCTGTGGAAAAATCTCCACTAAAGGTTCTACAGTTTAGTTTAATGCAGATGTCTGGACCTGGTGTGGTTAGTATAAAAATTCAATAACAGGAGTAATTATTTTTTATTATTGTAATATACGGGAAGAAGATCCTGGCTTCCAAGTTGGAAAGCCCCACAGTGAGCCAATAAAGTTTCCACCTCTGACCTCCTCAAAGGCTGGGGTAGGGAGCCTTGTGGTTTGGGGCTGGGGTCTGAGGGGCTCAGAGTGCATGGTCTTGTCAAGGTCAAGGCCCTGAGGCCCCGTGACCTGAGCTGGGAGAAGGAAGGGGAGCAGAGCTGAGGTCACTGTTGGCCTCCTCGTTCGTGGCTCCTGCGTGTCATCTGGGGCTGGCAAGAGAGCCTCACACACAGCCCCGGCAGGGATGGTTACGCTTTTTCCTTTGTTTTTCCAGCCCCAACAAAAACATCTTCTGATCGAGACACTTGAGAGAGCTCCTCACTCTGGAAATTTGTGACATCACACTGAGATTTATGGCTTGACCTCTTAAAAGGAATTTAAAGTGTCCCAGGGCATTTGCACTAAATGGGCCCGGTTCAGAGACTTCCCATGCATGGGCCCTCGGGGCCAAAAGCGAGGGATGCCGGAGTCAGTGCTGCCTTTCCTCCCGCCTCTCAGTCAGAGCTTTTCCTCCTCGTGTTGACAAGCTCTCCCTGCCCTGACTTGACTGCTCGAGTGCCTTTCACTCCACAAGTGATACGTGTGAAACCAGGTACGAACTGAGCTTTGACTGCCCAGGTGTTTTCTCTGCCTCCAAGCTAACCTCTCACCAGATCTCCAGGTGAACAAGAAGTCGTCTGGAAATTTTCTTTTTTTCTAGCTTCTAGAATACTCTATGAAGAGTACAATTTTGTAGATGTGACACCATGGGACGTTTTAAAATTTTCTTATCTTGCAGGAAAGATTCGGGGTGTGACATGGCGATGGGTGAGGGCCCGAGCAGACTGAGGAAACATGGTGGACGCTCAGTGCGTCCCAGTAGATACTTGGTGACTGAAGAGTGGTTTTAGATATAAAGTGAAGGGCAGCACAGGATCATATCATAACAAAATGTGTCCTTGAACCCAAGGGAAGAGTGGAGCAGGGTCAAGGGAACCCATGACGTGATGATCTGAGGACCCAACCTGAGGAAGTAACGGGACATTTAAAGGAAGAGATGACTGAGGGCATCTAGAATGTATACAATTTTAATGACAATTCCACCAACGAGTAACCACAGTGTCGTTTTTTTCATAGAAACATCAAATTTGGAGGGGAAAAAAAATATCCTGCTGGGTTTTATGTGGTACCTTCATATTCCCCCCCTTTTTTTTTCCCCCAGAGACCAGTGAGAAGGAGTCCCTTGGCTTTTCCAGGCCTTGATAACCAGTGTGTGGCAGCACTCAACCCCTCCCACCATCATTCCTCCCCCTGAAGTGTTCCTGAGGGACTTGGGGCTGGGGAACGTGGGACAGACCCTACGAGTAGCACGCGCTCACACACCCACTAAGATTCAGAGGGTGGGCAGCATGGGAAACACCGCACTGGGCCGCCACCTCAGGTTCCTGGTGAACGGCAGTCCCCTCACACAGAGGAATCCAGGCAGCTGCAGTGGGATTGTTCGGTGGCTTCCTGTTCCCAACCCCACCAGTACCATGGGGATGTTACCCTCAAGGACATCGGTGTGGCTGGGAGTGGTGGCCAGTGTGGGATTGAGCCCAGGGGGAGATGGGAGAGGAAATGGTATCTCCACTGGACTCTTCCCCTTCCCCTTCCAGCTCTCCTTGACCCTGAGCGGCCTCTTCCTGCCTCAGGCTCAGCCCATGGATGCAGGCCCCACGGGGGTCACCCCGCGCTGAAGCACATGGTGCAGGAGGCCAGTTCTAGTCCCACGGCCCAGAACCATGAGGCTCACGGGGCTTTCACCAAACCTGGTGCTTCCCCGTGAGGCTGAATATGGGGTGTAATTTGAGGGAACCCCCAAAAGTTACCACCACCACCCATGCTCCCTCTAAAAATCATTCTGCACCTGTCTGAGGAAGGGTCATTATTTTGGAGTAAGGCTTCTGTGTGGTTCCCCCCACCGCCACCACCTTAAAATGTGAATACATTTTGTGAGGCAAGGCAGGTAATTCATAGCACTACTTACTTATTTATTTACCACAGATGAGCTGCTGCTTAAACAAGTAGCAAAATGCCTACAAGAGGCCAAAGGGCAAAGTTCTGGGAAGAGGAGTAAAGAGGAATAGAGGATGGGTGCAGGGGAACCCCCAAACCAGAGTGATCCGAAGGAAGTGAGATTATTGGTTGTATTGGTTGCTTTGATGGAGGGAAAAGGAAGGCGGAGCAGGGAGTGTCCTGTGAGAAGGGGGGAGCACAGAAGAAGCCGGGACAAACACCCTATTACATTTGTCTAGCACAGACCACTGGGAAAACAGACAAGAAATAAAAACAATTCTGGCCAATCTACTTCCTTTGGGTCACTGTTTATGACCTTTGAGTCAACCTTCCTGAGGCCACCCCTTCCAATTTTTCACAGTCTTGCAAAGTTGGCCAGTGGATAAAACTACTTTTGATGATTTTATATGAACTAAATTAATTAAACAGTTGATGAATGGATAATAAAAGGCAGCAGCCCTGGGTTGTATGTTTACTCAGGTAGACAAATTCCAAGCACTAAACTCAGCCTTTCCCAGCATCCTACTTTCCAGAAAGCATCCTTTGAGCAGTAGTCCACTCAAACAGTTGACCAGGTGGTCCCCTTCTCCAGGCTAGCAAAGCTTTGTATTGCCCACCCAATACAAATTCCAGGATGAATCAACTGTGCTTTGCCCTTATCCTAAACAGTGTGTGCAAATGTTTGGTTAATGTCACAACACAAACATTTTAAAATAACACTGACAGATCCTAACTAATCACTGGATGAATATGAGGCTGCCCAGTTACTGCAGAGATCAAAGATCTTCTGAAAGCATGGGGGTGAGGGAGAAAGAAAGAGAGAAAGGGGTGGGGGAGAAAGAACTCTTGTTCATACCTAACCGCTGATCCACTAGCATCTCAACAAAATGCAGAAACCATACTGCTTGGCTTTATTTTGTTAGTGATGTGCAGACTTACAGAGACGCCATAGGACATGCATGTTCAGAATAACTTCTACCATATACTGAGCTTTATTATCCTCAAAATCTGTGCTCAGGTGCTTACAAGCACCATCTCATTAAAGCATCACATGGATTCTGAGCAATTATGAATTCAATGCAATTATGCATTGAATGCAAAGATTCAATGCAATTATGACCACATTCTACAGATGAGGAAACTACTTTCAGAGAAGCCAAGCTAATTTGCCCAAAGTCAGAGTCAAGATTGTAATTTGGGTGGGTCTGATTCCAAAACGTCAGCCTTAACCACCACCTTTAATGATCTTTGTCAGTCACACATTCTCCTACATGCCCCCTGGTCTCAGTTTACCCTAATAAGTCTCCACAGCCCAGGTTAGGTTCTGCCTTTGCCTACTTAACTAAATAGTCCTCAGGGTTTGTTGCTATAACACTTGCTGCCAGGGCTAAAAGTCTTAGCTGATTTTAATAGAAAACAATTATTTAGACACTGAAAAATTACCTGCAATTGAATTAACCACAGAGAGTGACATTTCCTTTCATTTATGTCAAGGATCAGACTTTCTTAAGTGTACTTGGCAACATAAGCGCATCTTTTTTATTAGTCCTTTAAATATGAACTCATTTAAAGTTTCGTTGCATTTATTAGGTTTTAGCTTGAAATGTTATTGGCTCATTAGGCTGTCTCTGGGGAGTCCAGGTTTGACCGCTGAAGCAAAGAGAACATTTAATAAAGAGCTTCCTGGAGGGCTCATGTGTGACTCACAATGGTTGGAAGATAGTTGGATAGTATTCTGAGATGTCAGTCACACTTTTGCCCCCATACAGTTTGAGCTGCTGAAATAAATAGCTGTCTCCTCTTTGAATCACACTTCCTTTAGTATCTAAAATGTAATGGCAGTTTCATTCTCTATATGTACCTTAAACTCTCATTCTATTTAAAAAATTTCTCTTTAAGTCATTAATTTTATGATAGTCCAGCTTCTCAGGTCTGGCCAACCTATGATCTAGTGTTAGGACTAAGGGAAACATTCACCTCATCATTGGAAACTATATCAATGGGAAAAATGAAGTCCTTCGGCTCGTGCTAAAATCTCCAGGAGCTATTGGCAACACAAGGATTTTCCTGCCTGCCACACCCAAGTAGAAAAACCAAAGTAGATATATCTTATATTTAGATAATTTTTCAAATCATAACATTTACATATCATCTGTATGTACTTGCGGAGTGTTTTTAGCTCAGATTGGCTTAAAATTAATTGAGCTGCTTTAAAGTTAGTACTTCTTGACTTTTCTCTGTATTATACATATTTCAAATATACGCGTAGAAGAACTTCTATTTCTAGCCAGATTGGAGTAACTTGTGCCAGACTTACTCTTGCACCATAAATAGTCATAATGCTGGACAAACATATGAGGACATTGTTTTTGGGCACTGAACAACAGGCGTTGCAGAACTGGGATCCTTGAGAGAAGGGAAATCCGGGAGGTGAGTCCCACATTCACCATGGCTCTCTCACTGAGGACAGTTTCCTGACTTAACTATCAGCAGGTAGAACTTGAACAGGGTAAGGCAGTCCTGCTAAACTGAGAAAGCACAGTTTTGAGTTCAGGTCTCAGGATATCAGAGAGAAGGGAGTTGCACTGGGGGAGAGGGCAGATAGAAGCAGGAAGGGACAGAAAGTTTGTGATGCTTCTCTGTGAGTCCTTGGTCAAAGGCTCTCTGCACTTTTCTCCCAGGGCCTTAGCAGATAGATCTGCTATAGGGCTGAGAAAGGAACAGAGATCCTAAAGACACACAGTTCTGGAAGACAGTGAAATTCTAGGCCAGTCAGTGTAGAGAGACCTCATTAATATCCCAGATGTTCAGCTGGGGTACCAGAAAGGTCATTTTTTAGGTGTGAGTACAACTCTAGAAATTAAAGGCCCCTATGCTGTATCACCCAAAATGTCCAGCATATTAACAAAAAATTTTAAACATGTGAGAAGCAGAAAATTTTGACCCATAATCAAGGACAGAAATAGTAAATAGAAACAGACCCTGAAATGACCCAGATGTTAGAATTAGTACATAAGAACTTTAAAACAGGTATTATAAATATGTCCAAAGTCTTAAAGAAAAATATAATCTGAAAGAGCAAGCAAATAGGGAATCTGAGCAGAGAAATTAAAGCTAGAAGAAAGAAATAAATGGAAATTCCAGAAATAAAAGACACAAAATCTGAAATGAAAAAATTAATTGGATGATCAGATTATATAGAGTGGAAGAAATGCTGAGTGAACTCAAAAATAGATCCATATAAGTGATCTGAGCTGAAGAATAGAGAAGTAAGCTCAAACCAAATCAAATAGCCTCAGAGACCTGCGGGACAGCAGATGGACTAACATGCACATAATTAAGTCTCGGAAGAAGAGAATAATAAAAATGGGAATAGGAAAAGCATATTGGAAGAAAAGGAGGTCAAAATTTCCCCAGATTTGGTGAAAATAGACCAACCTACAGAACCGACAAGTCTCAAACACCATGCCATGGCAGATCATAGTCAAAATGCTGAAAATCAAAGATAAAGAGAAAATTTTTAAATGGAAGGGAAATAAAAGTGGAGCAAGAAAAAATGATATATTATATTTAGAGGAACAAGAATTCAAATGGCTGACTCTTCATCAATAATGTAGGCCAGGGGGCCCCTGGGTGGCTCAGTGGGTTAAGGCCTCTGCCTTCGTCTCAGGTCATGATCTCAGAGTCCTGGGATCAAGCCCCGCATCGGGCTCTCTGCTCAGTGGGGAGCCTGCTTTCCCCTCTCTCTCTGCCTGCCTCTCTGCCTACTTGTCATCTCTCTCTGTGTCAAATAAATAAATAATCTTAAAAAAAAAAATAATGTAGGCCAGAAGACAATGTAATGAAATCTTTAAAATTCTGAAATTTAGAAGAAGGAGAAGGAGGAGGAATTTCCAAATAAATGAAAGCTGAGAAAATGTATTGCCAGGAGACCTTTGTTACAATAAATATTAAAGGAAGTTATTTAGTATGAAGGGAATAATACCAGATAGAAACTCAGATCTATAAAAACGACTGAAGAACACAAGAAAGTTAAATACATGGATAAATACAAAAGACCGTTTTTTTTTTCTTTTCATAAGTTTTGTAACAGATAACTATTTGACTAAAAGTACTAGCATATGCAAAGTAAAACACATGACTTAAACCCAATCATATCGATAATTGCATTGAGTAAAAAGGACTAAGCACTCCAATTAAAAGGCAGAAATTATGAAGTGAAACCCAACTATCTTCTGCTTGTAAGAGAGATATTTTAAATATAAAGGCACAAAGACATACCCAGCAAATGGTATGCACACAAAAAACTAGTGTGGCTGCATTAATACTACACAAAGTGGACTTTAAAACAAGGAATATTACCAAAGATAAAGAGGGACATCTCATGAAAACAAGAGTCTTTTCCAAATGAAGAGATACAAATATGCGCATAAGCTATCTGTATGTACATATGCAGGTTTTTCTCTTTTAACTCCCAATTCCTTCTCCATTCCACCTTTTTTTCAGAACACTGATCTGTGCTCTGGAGTTTGGAGATCTACAATCCACATTTCTCAGACTCTTTTGCATCCGGGGTCTTTCTACATGACCAAGGACAATCTGATGTTCTCGAGTGAGATCTGGAAGGCAGGAGGGAGATACAAGGTGTGCCTCCGTTGTTTCTGCGGGTGAGCAGAAAGAGGCCCTTGGGTTTTTAACACCAGTGTTAGTAGAGGTCTCAGTGTCTAGTCATTATCTTGAGTGTCCACTGAAAAGGAACCAGGGCATCCCTTTGGCTACTGTGGATCACAAGTCCTGAAGCCAATAGATACATCCCATTTTCTGATTGGGTTTACCTCCTCCTCCTGGCAGCCCTTTGGAGCCCATGGAGGCTTGGTTCTGGAGCCAGCGGCTTCCTAATCTGAAAAGTCAGTGCTAAAAAAAACAAAAATGAAAAGTCAGTGCTGCAATATGCCTTTGGGACACATTCCTAAAAACGAAACATAAAATCTGTTTCTTCGGCATTCCCAGTGACTCTCTAAGCCAGTAGAAGACTGGTAATAAGTTCTGTCCTGTGGAAACCAACTAGAGAGCGTTCCATTTTCAGCAACCCAACCCCGACGGATACAGGTCTGATCTGTGTCAGACCACAGATGGTTATTGTGTTCATTCACTAAAATGTTAGGGTTTGTTTGCAACCACAGCATACTCTATCTTCTCCTGATAAATGCGGTGATTGAGTTGGTCTTGTAATCCATACCTAACTTCACAAGCCCCCACCGTTTACAGTTCTCTTGGAAGGGCAAGATGGATATATGGTCATGAGAGGTTGTATTGCCACACAAGAAGGCAAAATGAATATACGATCATGAGAGATCACACACCAATACAGGAAGACCAAATAGATACACAGCCATGAGAGATGGAGGAGAAATATAAGAAGGCAAGATGAATACATAGTCATGAGAGATGGCATGGCCATGCAAGATGGGAGGGAAGGGCTCAGATGAGTGGCATGGACAATGGGGCTATAGAAACACACGCAAGCCCTCCCCAGGAGTGGAGATGATGAGGATGGGTAAAGCACAGGACTGGGACTGGGCCTTCACATATTAGGCAGAGGGGACAGGAACTTGAGCTCGTGGTTCTGACCAAGTCCAATTCCCTGATTCCCTCCCTCTCCCTGCGTGACAGTGACAAAAGCCAACTGAATTCTACCATAGCTACCATTTGCAGCAGAAATCCAGAGGCTGCTTGGCCCTTGAACACCAAGTGGCTTATTGAGAGAAGCGTGAGTCGGTTAGCTCCGCACACATCTGCAGAGGTCGAGCACAGCCGCTGGGGCAGTTTTGTCCCTGGCCGCTTCTGGCAAACGAGCGTTAGCACGTGTTACCCACCTGTCCGCACCCGTTCCTTGAAGGGGCTCAGTCAGACCCGTTAATGTGCTAAATAACGGGTAAGCCTGCGAGAAGAAAGTCCAAATTAGAAATATCAGTGCTTACAAGGAAGGAAAACATATGTTCAAAAGTACGCCTCTAGCGTTTTGCAGAATTGCTGCTCTCGAATTTCACCGTAATTAATTCATGTCATTGACCCATTTCATAGGCTTGGAACAGCATCATCTTTCACTTTAAAAAAAAAAATCACAACGTATCATCGTTTGAAATGGGACATCAGCATTCTGGTTCCTGGCTTCTGATACTGGACAAGTCATTTAACCTGTCAAAGATTCTCTTTCCTCAACAAGGACGTGGGAACACTATGTGGCGATCGAGCCGGTTTATTTGTTTATTCTACCTGCATTCATTGGGTGCCCACTCAATATTGTGAGACCTGGGAAATATGAAAACTGGCCCAAAGCAAATATTCATTTATCTCAAATTTTTAGCATTTTGCTTAATGGTCATAAACACCTGCTCTGATGTCAGGAACCGTGTCTACAATGGCCATTCCCAGTGGCAAGATGGGTGAAGTCCTGCTAAGCGAAAACCCCACTTCCGTGAAGCCAGAGGCAGCTGCAAACACGGTACGTGGTTGGCACGTGGTACAAGGCACACGTGGCACATGGTGCCTCCTTGGGGCTTTGCACCTGCTGCGGTCCCGGTGCCTGGGCTGCTCTAGGAGCCAGAGACTGGGGACCCGAAATAACCCCTCAGGAGCCTCTCTTTCAGGGGAGGGGGGATTCAGATCCTCAGAAGGGACAAATCCTGTGTGTCAAGCCCCGTGCCCTACTCTTGCTCTGTTCAAAAGATTCAAACGGGGGCGCCTGGGTGGCACAGGCAGTTAAGAGGCCAACTCTTGGTTTCAGCTCAGGTTGTGATCTCAGGGTCATGGGAATCGAGCCCCACGTCGGGCTCTGCGCTCAGCACGGAGTCTTCTAGAGTTTCTCTCTCCCTCTTCTTCTGCCCCTCCCTGCCACGCTTTCTCTTTCTCTAAAATAAATAAATCTTAAGAAGAAAAAGATTCGAATGGAAATCATTGGTAGTTTCAAACGCTGAGCTTTCAGTCCGGACAAAGACCAAAGGTATTTACCCAGGAGAGGCAATAGGGGAGCAGTGGAGGGAGCCACCAAGATCAAATTAAATCCCTCCTCCGCCCCTCATTCGTTTTGTGATCTTAAACAATCTTCCTTAGCCTCAGCTTCCCCGCCCATCAAATGAATGTGCTAAGAATTCTCACCTGTTGGGCGTTTTTATGAGCTGCTGGGATAAAACAAGTCAAGGGCTCAGGGAGTTGCTAGTATGCAGCAAGCGCTCAAGAAATCATTATTATTTCATCACCAACCTTCGTATAATTACCCACATTTCACAGGACCCTCCCGGCTCAGCAAATTGCCGCATTTCTGTGCACGCCTCCTCCTGCACGTGCTGTTCCACTTTCTTACAGCCCCGGAGATGAACTGCGGAGGAAGCCGGCACTTGCTTTCTGGCGGCTGTGCTGCTTGCTCCTGCCCGCCTCCCCCCGAGGCCCCTGCAGCAATCCCGCAGCGGCGCACCAGCCCTGCTCGGGTGACTTGCTTCTCCCCGGCATCTCCAGCGACCCCCCACTGGCCATGTCAACACCAAGGGAGCCAGGATCACCTGGAGATCTCCGCGGGCTGCCCACAGAGCCAGGGCTCCGACACTGGAAACGGCCCCGGGATGGCCCTGGGGTCGCCGGAAGATCAGGTGACTTACAGAGAGGCTGCATCTCCCAGCCTGCTGCCCTGCCGGAAGGACCGTGATGAGCAAAAATGGGAGTGTGAGTGAGAGGGCCGAGGCCACAGACAAATGGTGGGCCGAGAGGCAAGGGCTTGCCTCGGTCGGCGTCACACCTTACCTGAATGCAGGAAGGCTGAGCGCTTTGACCCATAACTCGGGGCCCAAAGTCAGCAACATAGCCCCTGTCTGTCTCTGGCTTTCCCTGCTGCTTTGTCTCTCTCTTTCTTCCTCTCTCTGTCCCTCTTCCCACCTCTCTCTCTCCCTCTCTGTATCGAAATTCCTCTAACTGTCAGGCATGGGGTGAAGACTGAAATAGAGGCCCGTCTACTTCTCGGGGTTAATCCGGAGCATTCCAGGCTCAGGGTAGTGGAGACAGAGCGACTACTTACGTATTTTGGCCTGATGTCATTGAATCTCCAGACAAGCACTTAGAAACGGCTCTGACCTACCTGATCTTATTGCTGCGTTACCTACTTGCATGCATGCATCTTCAGGGATGAATTCGAGGGAGGGGATTGTGACCGTGGGTATCTCTTCGCTGCTGATGGGGAAACTTCTGTTTGGAAATCCTCACTCATCACAACAGGACTTCTAGTTCAAAATCAAGGGATGAGAAAACACTCTGCAGGCAGGAGCGATTTCCGGTGAGGTCACAGACTTCCTACCCTCCTCCTCCAGGAACCCAAGGCTGAGCGAGGGAGGAGGGGGGGAGGCGCAGGGACCATCACCCATGGCCCACGCCTGGCTCCTGTCACATCTACCCCCCAGGTTGCTTCTCTCCAGGGAAAAGAGGGTCCACGGCACCCGAGTGTAGCTTTAAGAGGGGCCAGGGAAGAGTGTGTGAGAGAAAGAAAGGCAGCACCACTGCCTGGCGGGTGGGGCTGCATGGGTGGGGGGGGTGCGCAGGGGGAAGGTGGTCACGTGACCCGGGCTATCTCAGAGCTGCCCGGAACCACCTCCTCCTCCCACTCCAGGGGCCTCAGAGCCAGCTGCAGAGCACACCTGTGAAATGTGGGGTGCCCCCTTCTACGGCCTCCCGGGAGGAGACTACGGGCAGGATGACCCCAGCTGTGCCCCAGTAGCCCTCTCAGTGCATGGAACTCAAGTCTCCCTGCTGCGGTTTTCTCCAGAGAGACGGTTCTCTCAAGCTTCTCTCATCGAGAGGAGAGGAGTAAGTGGCCATGCTGTGACCCACCCCATGGAGAGACCCACAGGGCAAGGGACTGATGTCTCCCACCTCAGGACGACTGTCGCCTCCAGAGAGACCCGGAGCAGAGCCACCCAGCTAAACTGCTTCAGGATTTCTGACCCTCAGAAGCTATGAAATGATATTTGTTGTTTTCAGCTGCCAGATTTTGGGGTGATTTATTATGCATCGATAGGCAAATACGTGTCTATTATTTGTATGTTAAAAAAAATTGTCCCGTTGAGACTTTGACTCTTGATTTCGGCTGAGGTCATGCTCTCAGGGTCATGAGATCGAGCCCCGTGTTGGGCTCTGCGCTGGGCATGGATTTGCTCTCTCCCTCTCCGTCCGCCCCTCTCCCTCGCTTGCGCACATGCACCTTCTCTCTCCCAACAACAACAACAACAATAACAACAAAATTAAAAAAGAAAATGGTCCCAGCACACTGGAAACAGTGGAAACTGCCAAGATGGCTTGGGTTCGGCGAATGATGGTTACCATAGTAAGGAGGCATTCTAGGGACAGGTAGGTAGGGCAAAGTAAGAGGTGAATTGCTTGCGTGCGGGGAAGGAGGTAAGGAGAGGAGGCAGAGATGATGCCTTGGTCTCTGCCGCGAGCACCCAGGGGGCAGAGCGACCATTCGCTGGGGCAGGGGCCCCAGCAAAGCCACAGGAGTGCGGGAGAGATGATGTGCTCAGGCTGGGAAAGGTCGATTTGAAGGTGCCTTAGGACATCCAGGGGGAGGCACCTCATAGGAAGCTGGAGATGTAAGCCAAAAATTCCAAAGAGAGAACCGAGAGCTGGAGCGGCGGCCTTTGCAGTCGGTGGCATCGCGGCAGGAGGGGACAGAGGGCTCCGTGAAAGTTACTTCCCTGTGCCTCTGACTCCCAGTCTGAAAGCAACAAGTTTGTTGAGTCTGTAAATTGTCTATCCTTTAAGGCACCAGAACAGGACCTGGCATGTGGTAAATATTCAAGAATGGCTATTCTTTCCCTCAGCATGATCTCCTCCAGTCCCATCCATGTTGTGTTGGGTGTTAAGGGGGGCACGTACTTCACGGAGCACTGGGTGTCGTACATAAACAATGAATCTTGGAACATTGCATCAAAAACTAATGATATATTTTATGGTGACTAACATAACACAATAAAAATTAATTAATTAAATGCCTATTCTTTTTTTTTTTTTAAAGATTTTATTTATTCATTTCACAGAGATCACAAGTAGGCAGAGAGGCAGGCAGAGAGAGAGGGAGAGGCAGGCTCCCCGCCCAGCAGAGAGCCTGATGCGGGGCTCGATCCCAGGACTCTGAGATCATGACCTGAGCCAAAGGCAGAGGCTTTAACCCACTGAGCCACCCAGGCGCCCCAATTGAATGCCTATTCTTAATGAACATCTTTGGAGAGGAGAGAATGGCCAGGATGGCCCAGGAATTGAACATAAGCCAGTTTTCAGGCACACCTATTTTGTACTTTGGTTTTCTCTTCTACAACATAGTTGTCCGGCTGTCAAGAGAAATCTGCGTCAAAAAATCTCATATCTGGTTATAAAAGGACGATGTGAATAAAGAATTCTAAAGCTCTGACTTCAGGGTCCAAGACAAATTCAATTCACCAGGGGAAAAGAAAATCTCACAGAGCTTTCTCTACTGGAGTGAAAAGTGCATTCCTCTGTGGAGTTGTGGGCGGAGGGGTAACTTCCCTGGAGGCTCTCAGAGCAGTGAGTTCGGGACCCAGAGAGAGGACCTTCTAACGCAGTCGAGACTAGGACGTTGCCTCACACACACCGAGTCCCAGAATGAGCCTGCCTTCCTTGTTTTCTTCCTAATTAAGATGCGTCCGACGAAAGGAGGAGGGCGTGAGTCACGTCTCCAGCCTTTCATAAGTGGTTGAAGCGGACACCAAACAAGATCTCAGCCGTGCTCCCCAGCTGTGATACGCTTTCTGCTTGCCACTGATCAGACCACCGTCCTCGCTGGGAGCTCCTGGCTAAGCTGATGGATAATGCAACAGCTTAATTACCCAATGTGTGGTTGCATCAGAAACATGTGGTTTGCTAACCACGGACGATGTTTTAAAGCTGAGACTGGCACGTGTGAGTGAGAAAAGAAATCAAAGAAGTAGTGTGGGCCATGAAGAAAGCAGCCATTAAGCCATCCGGACCGTCCGCGGAGATCCAAACTCGGACACAAGGCAGAGGTCACTTGGAGATCATTCAGCAACCCTGTCCAGGATTCTTCTTTCTTCCCACAACAAATAATGCTCCGATCCCTCCTCTGTTCGTGGAGGCCTGCTGTAGCTCGGGTCCTCTGTTGTGCCACAGAGACACAGCCGAGCACGACGACCTCCACCGTCAAGGGGCTCCGCTCACACTTGGCAATGGATTATGGAAATCGCAGGAAAGAGGGAAACCCTGATGAAATATGATCATAAAGTAAAAAGAGCACATTAAGTGAATGACAAATAGAGGCGTGTGTGAGTGTTGTGGTCGCACAGAGAAAGTAGCAGTTCACTGTTTGGGAGAGTTTGTTTTGTTTTATTTGTAAAGATTTGTTTATTTACCTTAGAGAGAGAGAAAGACAGAGCATGGGCAGGAGGAGGGGCAGGGAGAGGGAGGAGAGAAGCAGACTCTCTGCTGAGCGTGGAGCCCGACGCAGAAATAGATCCCACAACCCCGAGATCATGACCTGAGCCAAAATTAAGCGTCGGACGCTTAACCAACTGAGCCATGTTTGGGAGAGTTTGAAACAAAACCAAGAGGATGTGTATATACATATATACAGATTCATCTTAAGGAACTGGCTCGGGATTATGTGGCTGGCAGGTCTGAAACTCGCAGGATGGGCTGGCAGGCTGGAAACCTAGACAGGGTCTCTGTATTACATGGTCTTGAGGCAGGATTGCTCCTTCTGGGACCCCAGTCTCTGCTTTTGGGACCTGCAGCTTGTCGGATGAGGCCCATCACATTATGGAGGGTAATCAGCTTTACCAGAAGTCTACCGATTACAAAATACTAGTCCCACCTAAAAAACACTTTTGCAGCAATAGCTACACTGGTGTCCGACCAACGTCTGGGCCCTGTGGCCCGGCCACGTGCTACTGACCTCCACAGTCAGGGAGGGCTTCTCAGAGAAGGCACTGATGTATCTTTGTGCGGGTGGCTTTGACGGGGGGAGTCCCAGGAAGCCCAGGGAGCAGAAGGGTATTCAGGAAAAGGACAGGAGGCAGGTGTCACTGTGGGCAACTGGTTTGCAGTCCTCTTTGGGACCCTCTGTGGCGTGCAGCGAGACAGGCGGCCTCATCCCAAGCCTGAGCGCCGAGAGAGGGCTCCCAGGTATCCGTGCTAAAGGCATGTGGACATGATGTTCCTGCCCGAGCATGGAGGTCCAGCCTGGTGACGTCCCCAGACCGCAGCTCCACAATTGTCGCAGTGCTGCTGGCCTGCCCACGTGTAAGCGGGACTGGAGGAAGCAGCCTCAGGAGGGACACGGGCAGGGCGTGCAGGCACAAGGGGGCCAAGGAGGTAGACGAAGCATCGGCATCGCCTGCCAGCCACGCCCACCTCTGCCATGGACCCCGCGACCTCAGCGAACTAATTAACCCCCCTGAGCCTCCCTTTCTTTATCCGTACATGGGTAGATTTGAAAATCGAGGAGCTCAGGCATTTCCAGTGCTTAGAGCAAGGCTGAACTTGCAGCGGACCTCTCCCCTCTCTCCGGCCCCGGGGCCAAGTTCAGCAGTCTGGATTTACTCCGTTTCCAAGGCAGAGAAGCTTTGCTTTCTTTGGGTGTCTGCAGGCTTTAGAGCATTCCAGCAGAGGAAGGAGGTCTGCGCCGAAGGGTCGCAATGACACAGCCGTGGGTCACTAGAGCAGCCTCACGCTCATGACTCACTTTCTCAGAAAAAAGACACGCCAGATGCCAACACTAAGGAGGAGGGTTTCTTTAATTCTCCAGAGAGTCAAGTGTTTTTGATGTAAATGTCTCTGAACCCATTTCCCACATGACCAACCCACACAGTCTTATCTTTGGATGACTCAGGCCGGGGTCAAAGAGCCGGCAGACGTCTCTACGGTAACCTTCTCATAGCCTCCATACGGACTCCGTCGTCCAGGGACGACTCAGCTGCGTCTGGGATCGGGAGGCAACTCGCCCATCCAGAGTGGCCCCTGAGTCGCGCGCTCCGCCCCCCTCTTTGGCCAAGGCTTGCACACCCACCGTGGGCAGACCGCTCCACGACGCGGCTCACCCTGTGGCCCCGCTCGGCCCTCTGCGGGGGATGCCCTGGCCCGCTGCCCTCCCTCCCCCCACCCAGAGCCATTAGCACCCTTTCCTAGGAACTGCCCTCCATCCTCGGTCCAGATGGTGACGGAGGTCTCCTAGGAGTTTTAATAATGATTTTAGCGAATATTCACTGGGTACTTACCATGCGCCAGGCACCCTATATTCAGCAGCCCATTTAATCACAGAAACTCTGTGGGGTGGGTGCTGTTCTCAGCCCCACTGACAGCTGAGGAAACAGGCAGGCGGGTTTCGTAAGGTGGCGATATATTCTCAAAATCGGGTGGATAAGGGTCAGAAGCCCTAAGGTCTAAGGTCGGACTCTTATCTGCCACGCTGTCTTTCCTCCATTTGCTCATCCCGACCTCTGTCTGGCTGAGGCTCACTGAGGGTCAGCGGTGGGCCTGCCCCAGCTGGGAAAGAGTCCTCTGTCTGCATATTTAGAATTAAAACAAAGTGTGCAGAGGCGGGAGAGAGATACCACGTGGCAGAACCCGGCTCTGCGAATAGGGACAAGCATCGCACCCCCCACTGAGCAGCGGAGGAAGCCCCCCACCAGGACGGTGGCACAGACAGGCGACCCCACGGGGCAGGGCGCACCCCACCCCCCAGCTGCCCTGCCAGCCCCCCTTCCACGGCGCCTCCAGAACCCGGGCCGCGTGAACACCCCGAGAGGCCCAAAGCAGTGAAGGCTACGTGCTCCTTGACTCGGCAGAAGTCACTAAAGAGAAGAATCAGGCTCGACCACAAGCCACGCACAAAGACGTCCTGCAAGGCCATTAGCTGTGCCTGCTAACCACCTGCCTTTGGAAAAATCGCGGATCAGATTTTTTTTTAATTCTGTGTCTGCTCTGCGGGAGTTCTAAGCACCGTCTTGGTCCACCCTTGGGGCCATCTAGCACTGCTCGTATGTTGACACCCAATCCTCTGCCTCACTGGAGGCGGTGGTCCGCATTGGCTTCGGCCCTGGAGCGGAACTTCCCGGGGGCTGCGGAGACACGCCGGGAGGTGCCCCGCACTCCCGTCCCCCGACGGCTGCGCACTGAGCCCGCAGACACAGCAGCCGATGGCCGCCAATTATAAGGCGTTTCAGACTATGTTTTCTTGTAAGTCGCACATAGGTCTTTCACAAATGTGCTTTCCTTAAGATGTATTCAATGAGAGCTTTTAATTATATCTTCGCAGAGACTGAGAAAGAGAACGTGAGCAGGAAAGCATTGCAAAATGCTGCAGGACAGCGTCCCCAGGTCACTCGACATGCACACAGCATGGGGACAGCCCCGTTTCAAAGGGATGAACTCCACCAACATCTCTGTGTCCTTCTCTCAGGGCCGCCGTCACCAAGTGCCGCAGACCGGGGGGCAGACACAGCAGGAGTGCCTTCTCTCCCAATTCTGGGTGCCGGGAGGCCAGCAGCAAGGTATCCTCGGGGCCATGCCCTCTTGAAGAGGGGAGAATCTGTCCCATGCTCCCTTGGCTTCTAGTGTTGCCACCCTTGGTGTCCTTGGCTGGTAGACACATCGCTCCAACCTGTCATCACGTAGTATTGTCCCCCATGTGTCCCCACACGGTCTTGCTTCTGTGCATGTCTGTCTCTGCATCTCTTCTCTCCTTACAAGGACATCTGTCACACGGCATGAAAGCCCTCGCTAATGACCTCATCTTAACTCAATCGCTTCTGCCAATCAGGTCACTTCACGGGTACAGGAGGGTGAGGACCTCAGTATATCTTTTGGGCGTACAAAATTCAGCTCGTAATAATGTCCAAACTCTCCTCACCTTGTCCCTGCCTAGCCCCCCAACTCCTAGTGGGAGCCCGAAGCCCCTCCTGTCCGGTTCCCGCTGACCGTCAGGGCACAGCTCTCCCAGCGGCTCGCGCTCACCTTGCTTAGCCAGTTAAAGGCCATGGGCTCAGGCTCTTTCCTTGGACCTTCCTCCCATCTCAGGCTCTACCGATCGGCCTTGAAGATGCCATAGAGGATTCTGGAAATCTCTTAGGGCTCCATCTCACTTCTGAGTCATGCATGGCCACTTTGCATACTGAATTTTTGTTGGTAAAGGTGGTTGGTAAAGGAGCCCTCACAGCCTGGGCAAGGCAGATCTCTCTGTTTGGGAGAATCTTCCCCTGGCTCAGACCCACTGTGCATTCCTTTGTCTAGCATAGACGCGTGCACCAGTGGCCCTCGGGCACGCCCTGGTTTTTGGTCTCTCGGACAGACCTGCAGGGGAGGTGTTGGGTCTCTGCCTGCAGCGCGAGCAGGTGCTCGCAGACCAGGGCCCCACGTCGGCTGCGGGCAAGCCCCATGCTGAGGCTGGTCTCGCTGTGTCTTCTTCACAGGAGCAAAGCATCGTGCATCCAGGACCTGCGTGAGTCCTGCCTTTCCTGGTGACCCTGAGCCAGGAGGGGGGTGACATCTGCGACTGCTGCTCCTGGTGGGGCAGGCTCCGCCCCCGGAGGTGCAAACAGCTGTCACTCGTTTGACAATTGTATCTCTTATCTTGCCTCTGAAACTTGAAGTGCATTCAGGATACAGGGTCCTTAATGTGACTGTCCAAAAGTCGCACACGGATGTATGTGGGTCCTGACGTGTTTATGGAATCAATGAACAAGAAAATTATTTTCTCTCTGTGACATATCAAACAATTTGGTTTAATGCTGTCACTTAATGAACTATTTGGTCATCTTAGAGCCAACGGTTGTAGACTTCATTTTGCAAAAGGATTCCCTCGGAATGTTCATTAAATTTCAGATATTAAATCTGAAATATTTCAAATTTCATATGAAATATTTCACATTATATTATATTAATGTATATCACATTAATATTTCATATTAAATGTTCATATTAAATATATTTATATTTTATTTATTATTAATATTTTTATTATTATTTTATATGTGTAATGTGTAATGTGACATATATATTATTAAATATAATATTAAATATTTCAGAGGTCCCAGAGCAGTAGGGAAGGGAGAACCCAGGCAAATGCCTTCAGTGGGTTCCTCCCTGGGGCGACGGGGATGGATGTGGGCTCTTCCAAACATTCTGAGAGGCGGCCACGTAAGCACAGCCTCGGGGAGGGGGAGCGCATTTTGAATGTATGACTTCACGCACACACACACAAATGCATGTGCACACAATACACACATATCACACACACATCCACACATATCCACACACCCCACACATACATAAAAACATACACACACAATGCACATACACATAACCACGCACGTACACACACAAATACACATACACACACATCTCTTCGGTCAGTTTTGACCAAGGCGATTGGCTACTTCTTTTAAAACGTCCCAGCAGATGTTAGGATAACGGTTACTTTTGTCCGTATGTCCCAGTGTGCTGGGTGCTTCATTTCCAGCGCAGTACTGTGACGTGCACCTGTCACTATGCTAATTCCCGAGACTTGGCCTGAAGAAGGCGCGGAACTCAGCTGCTAGGCTCAGGAGCAAGAAGGGTAAGCCAGGACCCCGAAGGAATGGAGCGGGGACAATGAGCCTTGGAGGTGTCCAGAGGCAGGCGGTGGTGACGGCCTGGCCTCCAGAGGCGGACGGTGACCAAAGCAGGGGCAGTCACGGAGTCAGCATGAGCCACAATACTGCGGCCACAGGCCAATGATTACGGGAAGCATGACACCCACCACAGTCCACTGAGATCCCCCTGCGGCCCGACAGTTACAGCCACACACGTGCGCGGATCCTCTCTTCCCCTCGCACGGACCGGGCCCCGGGACTTGCTGTGCTCACCGAGTTCTCGGCGTGCGTCACTTTGGGGTAAAAACATATCCCCCTGTCTTCCCTGCAGTGGGTCCTGCAGATGGCTGATGGCTCGGGTGCCGGGCGGGGGGACGGGGCGTGGCGAGACAAACCTTGCCCCCGTGTAAAACGAGGCTCCGTGCACACGTGCACATACCCACGTAGACAGCACACCTGTGGGGTTAAATTTTCCTAAGGCGACCGATGAGGAAGCAAAATATCCAATAATGAAAAGGAGGTTGGAGAGACTGCCTTTATTCATGTAATTGATTCTCACGACTCCTCTCTAAAGAGGGCACCGTCGGAACCTTCATTTAATAAGTAAGAAAGCATGTGCACAGAGACGTCGAGACACTCACCCAGGGTCCAGCGAAACATGTCAGGTGCAAACACAGCCTGCGGGTCCCTCTGCGTCCTGGCGGTGCTGGCGTAGGGAACCCCCGAGAGCCCGGAGGGCCCCACGTGCTGCTCCAGGGTCTGGGGGGCCTGGCGCGTCCCTTTGCAAGTTTAGTCTTTTTTCACTCTGACACTCAGAAGATTCGAGAGCGTATGTAGTGAAAGAAAAGAAGAGGGACCGTGAGCAGGACTACAAGCAGCACGGTGGTGTCTCCACTGACGCTCCGCAGCCGCGAGCAGACGCAAATACGCAGAGCACGTGTCTACACACACAGAGACAAGCCCACATCACTTAGCATGAAGCTTTCTGCTCAACACTCATTCCTTCCCTCTGAGCTTCAGTGAACTTTTCTGTTTTTCAACGGCTGTCTTCGTTTCAGTCCCTACTGTGGGGGAAAGGGCATTAAAATTTGAATGGCTTCTTATAGCTCTGTTTCTTTTTTTCCCTTCTGGGAAGATTTCCTGCATCAATGCTGTCTCAAAAAGTTCGTTTCCAGGGCTTGTTTTTCTTTAAAAAAAAAAAAAGAGCCTAGAGATTTTTCTGTGCAGACTTAACGTCTGAAACACGCCCAGTTCCCTCTCCCGAATAGTTTCCTCTGTACGTTTCTCCATGTGGGTTTTATTTCAAATGGAGCCAGTGTTGCCACAGGCCAGACAGGGCCCTTTCGGAGGCTGTGCTAGAGGCCAGGGCTGTTTCTGCAGGTTACAGACGGAGCGAAAGCATGCTCCCCACCCAAACCTTGCTGGAGCTCTCTCCTTTTTCAGACAAATGAGGTTTTTACAGGTTCCCCTGCATGCAAAAGACCGTCTTGGATTCTCTGCTGCAGATATAGAAACTTCTACATAGACCATGCATTACCATCAGATAAAGCTGGATCCCACGGAGCATGGCCACCGCGAGCCCAACGCTGTCCACTGACTTCTCTTCCCTTAGGTTCTGGCCCGGCAGAAGAACTGGGCACGCTCGTGTGGGCAAGAGAATGAACCTAGAATATGGGATGTGTTAAGCTCAATATGGGAGACTGGAAGGAATGAGCACTTTATTTGTTTAAGGCAGCTTAGGGACACCTGATATTAATAAATGAAATCAGGGTTGAACGGTATTTAAAACAACCGTACAAATTGGAACATGCTCATCTAGTCAACAGAACAAGAAGAAAATCCAGAAGTCGGCAATAAATAAACTGAGTAAACTCAGTCAGTCATTTCAATTCTCTTTTTGTAAGATATTCATGAAAATTGGATTTTTGGAGGATCTCCAAGAGGTTTCACATTTTTTTTTTAATTCAAATTCAAGTTAGTTAACATATAGTGTGTTACTAGTTTCAGGGATAGAATTTAGTTATTCATCAGTTGCATATATCAGCCAGCGCTCATTATACCAAGTGCCCTCCTTAATGCCCCTCACCAGTTACCCCATTCCCCCACCCACCTCCTCTCCAGGAACCCTCAGTTAAATATTCCTAATAAACATAGATGCAAAAATTCTGAACAAGATACCAGCTAATCAAGGGGCACCTGGATGGCTCAGTCGGTTAAGCATCTGCCTTTGGCTCAGATCATGATCCCAGGGTCCTGGGATGGATCCCTGCGTTGGCCTCGATGCTCAGCTAAGAGCTTGCTGCTCCCTCTGGCCAACCCCTTCCCCCCCCCCCCATGCCTCACGCATGCTCTCTCTCTCAAATAAATAAATAAAATCTTAAAAAGAAAGGAAAAGAAAGAAAACCCAAAAGATTCCATCGGAAAATTGCTAGAACTGATACAGGAATTCAGCAAAGTTGCAGGATATAAAATCAATGCACAGAAGTCTTTGCATTTCTATACATTAACAACGAAGCAGCAGAAAGAGAAATCAAGAAATTGATCCCGTTTAGAATTGCATCAAAAACCACAAGATACATAGGAATAAACCTAACCAAAGAGGTAAAAGATCTGTACTCTGAAAACTACAAAGTACTTATGAAAGAAATTGAGGAGGACGCAAAGAAATGGAAAAACATTCCATGCCAATAGATTAGAAGAACAAATATTGTTAAAATGTCTATGCTACCCAAAGCAATCTACACATTCAGTGCAACCTTATCGAAATACCACCAGCATTTTTCACAGACTAGGGACAAACAAATCTAAAATTTGTATGGAACCAGAAAAGACCCCGAATAGCCAAAGGAATGTTGAAAAAGAAAACCAAAGCTGGAGGCATCACAATTCCGGACTTCAAGCTCTATTACAAAGCTATCATCATCAAGAAAGTGTGGTACTGGCACAAAAACAGACCCATAGATCAATGGAACAGAATAGAGAGCCCAGAAATGGACCCTCAACTCTATGGTCAACTAATCTTCGACAAAGTGGGAAGTTTCTCTTCTTGCATTGAATTTGTATTCCCTCGGCATTGTATCTGAAAATTACAAATCAAGGACTGGCATCTCAAACACAGCTGGTTCTAACACAAATTTTGCTTCCTGCTAAAAATTCTTGAGACTCTCAAGATGTGTGTAAGGACCACATTCACTAAAATAATGATAACTAACATTTTTTTAATACGGCCAACCACTGGGCTAAGTGCTTTATGTAAATTATCTCCTCTAACCCTCACTAAATCTCCTTCTATATTAGGATTTCCATCTTGTGGGTAGGAAAACTGAGACTTGGAGAGGCCCCAGAACTTACCCCTGGTCACACACCTGATAGCTGGTGACAGGGAAGTTCACCTCCAACCTGGCAGTTGACCTCAGAGCCTGTGCTCCTGTTTGCAAGATCATTGTAACCCTCAGTTTTCCGGGGACTGATCATCTGGTGTCGTCTTTTTTTGTTCCAGCTTTATTGAGACATAATCAATACATAATTGGTACATAACGTTGGGTCGATTTAAGGCAGACAGCCTGCTGATTTGATACACTTATATGCTGCAAAATGATTACCACTTTAACATGAGCCAACAGGCCATCAGGGCACATCATTACCATTTCTTTAGTGTATTGAGAACATTTAAGATCTACTCTATCCAGTTGTTATGAGCCGTATTATTAACAATTTTTTTCTTTTTTAGAAAGAGACACAAAGAGCATGCGACCTGTGGGGGGAGGAGCAAAGAGAGAAAAGCAGTCTCCATGCCCAGTGTAGAGCCCGACTCGGGGCTCGATCTCAGGACCCTGAGATCATAACCTGAGCAGAAATCAAGAGTCGGACGCTTAACTGACTATGCCACCCAGGCACCTCTAACAGTATGATTGACTATAACTACCATGCTGTATATTAGAGCCCCAGAACATATTCATCTTACAAAGGGAGGTTTGTACTCTTTAACCAACATCTCATTCCCCCTCTCCCAGCACACACACACACACGCACACGCACACACACACAATATACATCACCTTTATTCATTCATCTGTCGATGGACACTCAGGTCATTTTCAGGTCTTGGTTATTGTGAATAGTCCTCCACTGAACACGAGGGTGCAACTATTTCTTTGCAATCCTGGTTTCATTTCCTTCGGATACATACCTGGTGTTCTCATTTCTTACGTGAGTAGCACATGCCAATAGTTTACACAGAGCAGAGTCGGTGAAAGCCGCCACGTTACAATTTCCTGTGAAAGGCACGAAGGTAATATAGCATGAGACCGTGGCCTATCAGAAATCTGTAATCCATTTGTATACAGACAAGGCACGCAATTAATTAAACTAAGTTACAATTCCGGGTAATGGATAATCTTCATTAAAATCACAGCATATTTTATTTTATTTTATAATTTTATTTATGTATTTATTTGGAGAGCCATACAGAAATAGTGAGAGAGAGAGAGCACAAGTGGGGAGGAGAGGGGCGGAAGCAGGCTCCCCGCTGAGCAGGGAGTCCGATACGGGACTCGATCCCAGGACCCCGGGATCATGACCTGAGCCGAAGGCAGACGCTTAATGACTGAGCCACCCAGGTGCCTCAAAATCATAGCATATTTTATCAAAGCTCAGAATTTTGTCATAAAAAGACCAACATGAGTAACCACCATCTGGAAACCCCCAAATCTCTTGTATGATGAAGAAGTGTGGCTATGGCATAGAAGCTTCTATCTGAGTGTCTTGGAAACTCCAGAATTCTGGGGTGAGGACGGGGACTAGCAGAGGGCGGAGAACCCAGGGACAGGGGCAGGAGGGGTCAAAGGTCCGTGAAGGAGCATGAAGAGCCCCCAGCTCCTCCCAGCTCCCTCTGATCGTGCCCCTCGCCCTCGGATGCCATTGCTGCCACAATCCTGCGTCTTTTGCTTATTGAAGGAGAGGTGGGAGAGAAGAAAATAGAAGGAAGTGAAAAAAAGTATTAAGGAATAGATGAAGGGAAATTGGTGGGAAAGAAAAGACTTTAAATGGCCTTTTGCGCTGAAGGTGGGAAAGCAAAATAAAGCCACCAAGAGAAGTCCCTTCACTCTTAGCAATCTCAAGCAATGGCTTTATGACCTTTGCTTCTACGGAGCAGAGAAAACAGGCAGAAGGAAATGAAGGGATATTCCAAGGAATGCGATACAATGACCTCATGTAACTAGGGCTGCGTGCTTTCCGATGATATGACCCGCGCAGGATTAATCCACTTGGCCTCTTATTATTCCCGTCAGGCATTCTCAGCACGGGATGTGTGCTCCTCAGACGGATCCAGAAATCTGAAAATTTTGCGAATAATTAAGCGGCTGTGATTCTTCTGGGGAATGGTTCTGGCGCTCCCCTCAGCATCACCAGAGATTTCCCAACCCTGCCGATGAAGGCAGATTAACAGCTACAGATTCAGGCAGATATATTTTAAAAGCCTAAGCTTTAAAGTTCTCGCCTGGCAGGCCATTGTGAATCTTTTCCCCAGGGTGCTTTGCTTACTAGGATAAAATGGTGACTTTATCAGACTTTCCAGAAGCCCAGATATTATATAGAGACTTTTCCAGGCAAACTTCCATACCCTTTAACCATCTCTCTTATGTTAAGGTTTCAAATTTTCTCACCAATACCCCAGTTGCTTCTATGGGTGCATTGGTCTGTCACTTAGACGGCACCCACAAAGCCAGCATCGTACTCCAGGACAAGTCTGACCAGCACAGAGGAAAGAGGATTAGCAGCCTCATTTTGGATGCTGTGCTTCTGCTGATACAACCGAAGATCACACGAACTTTTCTGAGAGCTACGCGACCCTTTGTCTTGCATCGAGTCTTTTTGACAAGTAAAAGTTCTACATCTTTCCATGTGCTACCTCCACACTCACTCGCTTTCATTTCTCTCATACTTACACGGCTGATTTTGAGAAAACTAAAGGGCAGCATGTTATGTTTGTTACTTTTAAAATGTATCATCTTGGATGCAGTAATTATTTAGAATACCACAGTATTTAAGGATCTCGGTTTCTCATCCAGTGTATGGCGTTGTCCCTCCCAGCTTCATGCCCACTCGTGGGCTTGTTTATTACGATCTCAATGGCCTGTCGAAGTCCCTGGTTTCACACTGAGCAGGAAAAGGAGACCAAGGACTAGCAGCTCCTCCCACCTGACCCTGATTTCCTTTGATCAATGAATCCGTGCTCTTGAGGTAGAAAGTGTTCAATCAGTCAGCAATCCAGCTGACTATCATAGCATCCAGCCCCTATTTCTCTCTTGGCAGTTAGAATATCACAAAATTCTTTCCTAAGGATGTTGCTGGGTGCACGGAGTGGGAATTGGGGGAAGGTGGTCAAAAGGTACAAACTTCCAATCATAAGACAAATAAGCACTAGGGATGTAAATTACAAGATGACTACAGTTAATCTTGTTTAATGATAATATATGAAAGGCTTTTAAGAGAGTGAATCCTGGGGCACCTGGGAGGCTCAGTCAGTTAAGGGTCTGACTCTTGGTTTCTGCTCAGGTCATGATCTCAGAGTCTTGAGATCAAGCCCTGCATCAGCCTCTTCACTGAGTGTGGAGCCTGCTTAAGATTTTCTCTCTCCGTCTTCCTCTGCCCCTCTCCGGCACCCCTTCCCTTTTCATGCATGTGTGCCCTCTAAAAAAAAGAGAGAGAGATTGAATCCTAGAAGTCCTCATCACAAGGAAAGTTTTTTTTCTTTTTTTTTTTTGCTTTTTCTTCTTAGTGTATTTATATGAGATGATGGATGTTCCCTGAATTCAGGGTGATAATCATTTCACCATACAGCAAACCATTATGC
This sequence comes from Potos flavus, assembly GCA_028534135.1. Taxonomy (NCBI): domain Eukaryota; kingdom Metazoa; phylum Chordata; class Mammalia; order Carnivora; family Procyonidae; genus Potos; species Potos flavus. The sequence goes on along the minus strand of CM052886.1, from coordinate 6,529,138 downwards.
TGTCTACTTTAAGCTTATACATGGATGTATGTCAATTATATCTCAATAAACTAGAAAAATAAAAATGGAAAAAGGAACTTGCTGAGCCTCTCTCTTCTTACATCTAGCGTTCTTCGACATTCCAGTTGGCCTCGTGAAACTGTCACAGAGACAGACTTGACTTGGCAGGGAAAGCTGCTTGGAGGCAGATGGCTGCTCCAAGTGGCAGTGAGCTCTCTGCCTTTGCAGGTTTTGTCTGACGGGCCAGGGCCATGGATCGGGAATAAAGTAGGAAAGATTCAGGTATCACACATGGATCTAATTCTGTCGTCTGTACGGTGACTTGCAATTCTGAAACTTTTTTACAGCAGATGATTCCCAGAGATGATTTCCAGCTTCAGGTGCAGTTTGATTCAGGGGCCCAGAGATGTCACTGCAATCTCTCTGCTCTGCTTCCGTTGTGCGTCCATTTCCCCCTCAGCCTGCCTCTCCTTGCTACAACCAGATGGCCACAGCACCTGACTGAGCCTGTGTGCTCACGTCCCCGAGCCCGGAGGAGAAGAGAAGCTCTGTGTTCCATCATTCCTAACAAACAGCTTAATGCTTGCACTGATTAGACTGGACTGGGTCACTCGTCCATCCTGAAATGATCACTATGGCCAAAGAGATGAGATAGACTTTTCTGGTTATCTGTTGTTATGGAACAAATCCCTCCAAAATTTGGGGACTAAAACAACAATCAGCTCATTATTCTCATGGTTTCTGTGGGTTAGGAATTTGGGTAAGCTCAGCGGGATGACTCAGGCTTGGGGCTCCCTGTGGACTTGCAGTCAGATATAATAGAACCTAGAACACGGGTGGGGGGGGGAGTTGGTGCTGGGAGGTGGCAGGGCATACCTCTCTCTTGGCAGGGTCTTGGGGCCTCTCCTCTGGACCAGTTTGGGCATCCCCACATCATGGTGATCTCAGGAAGGCCAGACTGCTTATGCATTAGTGTCCCAGGAAAATAAGGCATATTTGGCATTTCTACAGCCTGGCCTCAGAAATCACATAGTGTCACTTCACCCTACACCAACTGAAACACAAAAACCCACCCAAGCTTAAGGGAAGGGTACACAGACTCGACCTCTTGATGGAAGGGGGCCAAGGTTCTAGAAGGACACCTAGAAGAACAGCCATCATTGGAAAATAAAGTTTACCACATATACTGATGAGCTTAATCCGATCGAAACCCAGTCCCGAGCTGAGAACCCCATGGTTGACGGTCCCTGGAGTAAATCTGGTGTTACTGATAGAAAAGAGGGACACAAACAGTGGTGAGGGCACAGCAATCCCTCCCTTCTCCGTGTCGGCGGTGCTCAATGAGGACTGGTAAGGAAGGGAAGAGGTCTCAGGTTTCTTGCTGAAAACATATTTTTAGCCAAAACTAAACACAAAAGCTTACTTTAAAAAAACAGACATACACCTCATTAACTAGAGCCACAGTTTAGCAGCAATCCAACACAGTAGGCTGAATTTTCTTTGTGCTGATTATAAACAGATTAATAGTACAAACAAATTGACAGCCAATTATACATTTTTAGGGACATACACAAACAGTTTCAATGTTGTTCAGGGGCAAGGTGCTCATTACAAATATCTCTGAGAATCTGCTCAGTTGGCACTTTTGAGATTATAAAAGTTCTTTCCTTTCCTCATCCTATTGTAATATTATCGAATTCAGGTAAAATTTAGTACATGCAGCAAAATGTTTAAAAAATAAAGCTTTATTTCTCTTAAAATAGTCGATAACTCAGTATTTTTATGCTTTTGCCAAAGTGACGTTGACCCTCTTCTATGAGAGGTAGGCTGTATATTGTTTTCTAATTGGGGAAACATCTACCAAAGAAATAGGAAGTTTATTATTATAAATTCACAATTGAAAGGTAAAAAAAATTAAAAACTACTGTGTGTATATACAATTGTTGTTTTAAAGACTTTCTTTCATCCCACCCATCCCACCTATTGACTAAATTGGTTTCCATGTTGAGGGCAGCTTGGTTCTGAGCTCCCTGCCCTGCACTCGGCCATGTGAGGCTCTAGACCTTTGTGCAGACCACGCATGGTGGCTTCCAGAAGGTTGTCCTATCCTTGGCCATGCTTGCACCTCACAGCAATCCTGCGAGATTGGCAAGGTCAGAACCACTGTCCCATTTTCCAGGAGAAAAAATGGAGGCTCATCAAGATTAAGTGATTTGCCCCAAGGCCACCAGCTAGGAAATGACAGTGACAGACCTCAAACCCAGGTCTTTCCATCAGGCCAAAGCTATTCTGAGGGTCTCAGTGGCTCATGGTGCTTCCAAAACCCTACTCTGAAGACCACCTCTGCTCCTCCAGAAAGTGATTACAGACAGTCTCTCATAAAGCTTAACCCCAGAGCACTTTCAAAGTTGAATCAAATGAACCGTTACTGAGGCCATGTTCATAATGGATGGAACGTTGTGCTTGGAAGGAGATGATCTGGCCTCTGCTCCAAGCTCTGCCGCAGATTAGCGTGTGAGCTTGGCCATAACTCGTTCATTCGTTCGACAAACATGTTTTAAATACCTTCCGTGTGCCAGGCACAGTGCCAGACTCTGAGGAAACACGCCTCACACACGATCGAGTGGATCGCAGTCTAGTGCAAGGACAGACGGAAGCCGTGCCAGGTGACAGGGGCCTTGGAAGAGGACCCCTGATCTATTTCAAATGAAGGAACTGGAATCGATGGGCTCTGGGGCCTCTTTCTGTCCCCACCATTCTTCGGTTCTGTGACCACCCAGCCCAACAAGACTGTCATGATTCTCAGGGGGTGAAGAACACAGAAAATCAAACTTCATAAATAATCCTGATATTTTTTCTAAACCTCTCAGTTAAAATGGCACAATTGAGCAATTTGCCTTTCCTCTTTTATTCCCTACTATAGGGAGGGCTGATAAAGGGAAAATGGCTCAAAGTCAGGTGACTTGGAAATGCATAAAGACAAGAAGATGGACTGGTGGATGGTAGACGCAAAGACAGGCAGAAAAAGGTGAGGCCAAGTGGCGGACGTGTTCGTGAGGTCCCTGGAGACCTGCCCCGGTGCTCAGCTCGGGGCCGCGGCACATGTCTGAATCCCGCCTTTAGAGAGCCGATAGGACACCAATGACAGCTGGAAATGCCTGTAATTTTTAAACCACGTACAGATTTGTTTTGTCAGGAAATTTCAGATCCTGAACTACAATTACGGGTGCAATTTTTCCAGATCAATCTCCCTTTTGGAAACTATTGCTTCCTCTGAGGTAGCCGAGCTTGAATTATTTAACAAAGGTTGAGCAAAGGACAGAACACATT
>CM052886.1:6463500-6525708 GCA_028534135.1 Potos flavus | reverse complement strand
GTAGGGAGGAGGAGAGGGAGAGAGAGAATCTTAAGCAGGCTCCATGCCAGCGTGGAGCCCCCAGTACGGGGCTCGGTCTCATGATCCCGAGATCATGACCTGAGCTGAAATCAAGAGTCAGACACTTAACCCACTGAGTCACCCAGGCGCCCCAAGAAGCCATGTTTTAAACATGGAAGTGAAAATGAAGGGGTGTCTTTTGCCAAATTACTGCCACAGGATCCCTGTTTTGTTTACCAGCAGAAGCTGAATAATGTAAAGTAGACCCCAAAATCGTCTACTCGCTCTGCTCCCCATCCATGAGCAAAACAGCTCTGACCGTTTACAGAACCATCAGAACGCTTTCCAGATATTAAGTCTTCTCTCAACTACTTTTTTCAAATCCAAGTGTGAATGAGTCAGGAACATTAACTGAATCATCTCCACCTGGAACCAAGCTTCAGAGCAACATGAAAAATATGTATGATTGATCAACATATAAAATTAGAGGCAGAGATAGGGAACGCTCATTTCTTTACATCCATCACAGACGGAATCCTAACACCTTCGTTACCTTGATTCTGCTCATTTGCAATAGGTCTCCAGCCTTTCCCTACTTTGCAAGTCCCTCCAGAGATAGCTGGGGCCCGGGTGACAATGACAGCAGACACACAGGCACATCCCAGCCAAGCGTGTGGGACCTGACGGATACAGGAGCCGCGTCAGCTCGGACCCTGACGTAGCCCGCTGCAGAGGTGTTGGGCTCAGAGTTGAGATGGACACGTGGGGGAGAGGAGAGGAGAAGGAGAAGCAGGCAAATGGGACGGCATCCTGTGCACCTGGCAAGGGAAAGTGCCACGTGGTAAGAACGGGGGTTCCCAGAGGCAGGGGCACAGGTAAGGGAACATGACAAGGCCACAAACTTCACCTCCCACCATATTTCAGCTGGCTGAACACCATGCAGGCTCTCTGTGTTTGCTGGTTAGTTCTGAAGCAGGCTTCCCCAGAAGGTGGTTAGTGGTCAGTGCATGTGGTAAGAGAAGAGGCTCTAGTGGTGAGACCCTGTCACCCTCTCCCCAACCCCTCTTGAGTCCAACAACATCAGCATGCCCCTGATGATCAACATTCTACAGTTAGAGATTTATTCCTTTGGCTTCAAGATTTACTCCCCTATTGTAATACTCATCAATGTAACATCGGTAATGATAGTTCATAGTTGAGTAGAAATGGATTCCCAAAAGCCTTTGCTGAGAACATATTTTGATAGAGGGGGAGAAGTAAAGAGCATAAGCAGGTTCCAAATCTGGTGGGTGCGGAGCTGATAGGCAGACATGCTAGAGTCTGGGAGGGGTAAGGGCCTGGGAGATAGGTTTCACCCAGCCCCGATATTTCATCTAATGTCTTCCTTACTGAAAGTCTCACTTGATTGGAGGACAGGACTAATGAGCTCGTGCTCATATAGAACACAAAGAAGGGTTCCTTTCCAGGGCATTCGCTTTTTTTTTTTTTTAACCCTGGCCAGAAACACATAAAAAGAATTTGGCAAGAAATGAATGACTGCAAAGCTCATCTTCTCCCCTAGAAAGAAGTCAAAGGACGGTGCCTGCTGAGGGGTGTCTGGGTCTCAGCTTCAAAGCAAAGATGCACCAAATGTGAGGGGCTGCCCTGAGTCCCTCCGGGGAGGGGGGGGGAGCGGCAGGGGAAAGGGGCCTGCAGGGGCCACTGCCTGGAAGGCAGGTCACTGAACCCAGGAGCTGTCAATGAACATGAAAGCAGGTAAAAGTAAACTTTAACCCAAGCCCAAGATACACATGAACGTTGGGTCCTGAAAATGGAGCAAGCAGAGAAAAGAGGCCAGGCCACCACGGTGGTCCCAAGAGAAAGGGGAGCAGCTAGTATTGAGGCACCTGCCAAGCCTGGGCTTGGCCCCTGCTGAGCACCGCGGATGTATCACCGATCTCAATTCTCCAGCAACGCCGTGAGGCAGGGACACCGCTGCCCGGCTTCGCAGGTGAGGAGCCTGACACTGAGAGGTTCAGCGATTTGCCCGATGCCACATTGCTCTAGGTTTCACACCAACGAGGATGCACAATTTATGACTTTTAGGAAAATATTATCCAAAGATTATGATTCCTTCTTTTCCAGAGGTTGAGAATTCTTGCTCCGCAGCTAGCCTATTAAGCATCCCGTCCGAGAGCCTGCGAGTCTGGAAAACGCTGTTCTGGGCGATATGTCCACAGAAAGCACCGGGAACTAGAGATGTTTACACGTGGACTTGCTCCCCCTTCCGGAGGGGTCACCCCAGGGGGCAGGGGATATAGTCCATAGCAGGGGCAGCCCCGAATCCCCGCCCCTCCCTCTTCCCCCCCCCCGGAGCTGTGGCCTCCCCCCCCCCCCGGAGCTGTGGCCTCACGGGAGAGACCCCCTTGGGCTTCCACGTCAAGTTTAGGAAGAGCTTACTGTCTGCCCTGGGCCCCAGGGCCCCGGGTGGATGCCCATCACACCTAACGAAAAGGCAGAATAGAGACTTTGATAGAAAAGTGGATAAGCTGAAAAAAAAATAGAAACGCTATTCTGCCTTGAAGATCTGAACACTATTAATAAATAATTACCAGGCCCTGACCCTCTGTGTGTCTGGTGTTCACATACATTTTCGCCCTGGATCAGGGCTGGCCTGGTGGGAAGAAACAGACAAGCCAAGTGGTCCCCGGGGAGCCCAGAGCCCTCAGCCAGGGAAACTGAGCCACGCTGATGGGGTTGTGCAAGCCAGCACCGAAGCCGCCAGGCCTGCCCTCTGGCCTTCCTTCTGCGTGCCCACTGCACGGGCTGGCTTCCTCTGCCTGCTAGCACCTCCAGCTCCCTCTTCGCTTCAGCTCGCGCGTGACTGGCCCCCGCGGCTCTGACCCTGACCTTCACGCTCCACTAACTGCAACTTCCAGCTTCTGGGCTTCTTGCTTCCGCATCTCAAGAGAGAAGGGAACAGGGTCATGGACGCCTGTGGAATAGTCCCCCAGGGTTAGGTGCCTCCTCCCAATCCAATCCACTACAGAAGAGGGTGACGCCTACACTACATGGTGTGTTCGTGGCCTCCGTACCTGGCCTGTGGGCAATTCCAGATAAGGGGGTGTCTCTGGCAAGGTTCTCCAGAGCGCGAGTGCTACCTGGTTTAGGAGGGTAGGTATTATTCTTCTCGTTTTACACATGAACGGAAGGGCTAAAAAAATATGCCCGCAGTCACACAGTTAGCAAGTGCAGAATTGAAATTACAACTTAGGTCAATGTATGGGCTATCTATTGCTGCATAACAAACTAGCCCCAAACTTGGTGGCTTTAAACAAAAACCATTTTGTTTGCCCACAGTTCCCGGGTTGGAGGGCGGGGGGCTCAGCAAGAAGGCTTGTCTCTCCTGCGGGGTGTTGGTTGGCTTCTGGTGGGTGGCTGAGGGCTCGTCTGGGAGATCCAAGATGGCCCCGCTCACATGGTTGCCCTCAGCTGGGCCGGCTCTGCTCGAGGACCTTCACTCTCAGGGGCCTCTCTTGTCTCATGGAGTCTCATTCTCCAGGGTCTCTCTGCCTCATGTGGTTTCTCCAACGGGATAGAGGGACGTTTTGTAGCACCTCAGGGCTCCAAGACAGTGAAAATGGAAACCAAAGGGAGGCTAAAGCCTAGCGTGTTTGGATGTGAACTAACATGGCTTCTTCTACCTCAGTTGGTAAGTGCAATACCAAGGTCCATCCCCAACTCAAGGGAATGGCCATGGACTCCACCTTGGAAGAAGAGGAGAGACAAAGTCACATGTCAAAAGGGCCTCCGGACAGGCCAGGATGTTGGTGGCCGTCATGGAAACAACCTTCCACAGAACCCCAAACCCGTGCACTTCATACAATGCCAAGCACCCCAGGGTCATTATGGCCGCCGGGGTCGTCCTGATGTCATCAGAACCTCCTCCAGAGACAGCCTGTACCCCAGCCAGTGGCACGGGGCTGAGGGTGACACCTCTACGTCAGTTATTTAACAAGGCTGGTGTCCTCAGTGGGCCTGGAGCTTAGCCAGACAACGAGAAGATGCGAGTGAGTCAGACCTGGCCCCGGCTTTCCCGGAATTGTCGTCTCCTGAGAGGAGAAGGCCTCGTACTCTGAGGAACTGAGTTATGTCCTGTCCCCTCCGGAGAACAGAGAACGTCTGAAAGCTCGTGGGCTGCCCATTAATCGAGGTCTGTTAAGTACCTTATTTTTCTAGGCATTCTGTCAGACTGGGCTACTCAGAGGCCTTAGAAAATAAAACTTTAAACTGGGAAGTTATTAAATTCATATTTCTTTTAAATGTGAAGTGATTAAAAGAAAATCCCCTCCACCTTTCGAGTTGGAAACATCCAGAAACAGAGATGAGCCCCAGCAGCAGGAGACCGTAGGATGCATCCCGTTTCCCAACGGCAGAGGCCAAAACCCAAACACAAAGAAACTCAGGAGGAATCCAGGCCTCCTCGAGAGCGGCAGGTGGGGGGAGGCCGTCCAGGGATTGCGAAGGTCCCCGGGGCCCTCGCTCTGCTGAACCTAAAGGCAGCCACTGAAGTGAGAGCCGCGCTAACGCGGCCACGCCTCCCAGTTGGGGGGGTGGAGCTCACCGCATCCTTCATCCCTGGTCCCCCTGCAGCCCTCAGTTTCCAGGACAGATCTCGTCCCATGAAAACCCCATGCTTTCCTCAGCCTACCTGCTGCTTCTCCAGGGCGAGCCCTGCCACGCATCCCCAAGGTGGCTCTGCCCACCCGCGTCCAGGACCAAGGCCCTGCCTCACGCTCTCCAGGTGTAGCCTAGCACAGGGCTGTCCCAGAAATACAGAGGTCTTGTTCCCAGGCAGCTCACATCCAAGCCTAAGACCGAAATATCAGCTGCTGTGTGGAAACCGAATGTCTAGAAGTTCACCATGGATCAGCCAGTAGTTTGTAGTTCCTTTTAAATTTTGGAACTTGCCGTTTTCTCGTGTGTGGGAACTCACTGTGTGCTCTCAGAGGTTTTCGTAGGTGGTAAATCACACCCCGAGGCTCAGGCTTTTCCTGTCTATGACTTGCAAAGGTGCATGAAGGGCTGATTCGGGTGCTGCAACCAAAAATACAATAAATAAGTAACTCGCACCACCAGTGGTGTTTCGGAAACCAGGCTGGAAGAGTGAAAATGGGGTCTCATTGCCATTGGGGCTTGAAGGTCTTATCTGATGCTGATGGCTTTTCTCAAAGCGCTTCGTAATTTGTAGCTAGGATATTTTATATTAAGAAGTTGGCTTTGTCAAAGGCTCGCGAGTCTAATTATCCAACGCTAGACGTGGGTGGGGCAGGGGAGCCTGGGAACAAGGGAAGGCAGAGGGAGAGTTAATTTAGGGCTCTGAGCAGGATTTCTATAAGGGCTGCTGGCTACCGAGATAGCTGTACGGTTGTTCCTTTCCCCCCGAATGGATCAGAATTAAATGTTTTGTTCATAACGGTATAAAAGATGAGCCAGCCCTGCCTGGTGTCTTATCGGCCTGAGCGTCCTTCATCCCCGTGTCTTCTCCTGGCCCCAGCTCTGTCTCCCCGCACCTCCCTTCTCTTCGCTCACCTTCTAAATGGCATTGCCCCACCACTTCAGCTTGGATTTCCCTCAACATATAAATGAGCTCTCTTTAAGATAGCAGCGGAAGGCCTTTCTTTGGGACACTTCAAGCCTCGTGCCCAGCAGGCCTGTTGCTTAAAGCTCCAGAAGCCCCTGAGGGCCTCCTGAGCTCTGAAAACAGCTTGAGCATAGCTCAGAATAGTCTTCCTGGGATATTTTCCGGCCCCAAGTCAGCTGCCTCTCCTGGGAGATTCAAGTTGCAAGTGTGAGTAAGAAGCAAAGATTCCATTCTAAGTCATGCTGCTCTCATCGAGGACATTCCTGGGCCCGACCTTCGGAAGGTAAAATGCTTTTCCAGTGGCAAATGCATCCGACCAGACGGCCAAACGAAGCTGGTAAATCTTAGGGAACTAAAGATTATTGGAGTCAAAAAAAAGAAAAAGAAAAAAGATTCTACCCAAAATAGCTCCAGTGTTTTCTTGTCCTGCACAGACGATAAAGTCCCTCCCTGATGCATCTGGAGCAGTGCTCTTGGAGGGGAAGTCAGCTGATGATGCACTTCACAGGCACACGTCCCAGGCTGAAGTTGAAAATCCCCACGGTGTTTCAGATAGAAGGTCAAACGAATATAAGCTTCCTCCAGGGCCATAGGTCAGGTGCGGGACTTTGAGGACAAGTCCCCCCAGATGCCCTTCTTGAGCCAACTCCAATCCTCAGGGACGAGGGAGGAGGATCGGGACGGAAGCCCACCTACCATGGCAGTGCATTGAGTCCCCTTTGAGATCGCCCGAGGGGAGGCCCTAGGAGGATCCTGTCCCCAAATCAGAGTAGTCATGGGGAATACTGACCTTTGGGGACCAGAAGGAGCTTCTTAGGAAGTTTGGAATGCTAATTCTTCACAGTTCTCAGGTTGATGTGACTGGAGGTCTAAACTTGTGCTCAGAGGACAAGGTAAGCCCCTGTACCCAGACTCTGGGCAGCCCAGGGATGGCACTGCCCCCCGACTCATCTGGAGCCCTCACTGCTCCTCTGTCTAGAAGTAGGAGGGGCAAAGAAGCTCAGAACTCAAGATTGGTGCCCCAGAAGTTAATCGGCTTTCAAGAAAAATCTCCATTTGCCTTCTATGGCCACAGGACTTTCTCATTTTTTGCCACCTAGGTCCCTGCCCTGTCTCCAAAACTGAAAGAGAGCCTTCCCTTCAGGTGGGCTCTGAAGCAGCTCTAATGCATGGCCTCAAATGCTTTGACATTCTCTCCACAGAAGGTGAGGCCTCTTTCCCTGACACTCTGGCAGCTCTGGGAGATGGAAGATGCTGGAAGTGGCCTCCAAGGCTGGGCGGAGAAGGACTCATTTACCAGAACACACACTCTTAGAGCTCTGAGCCACCACATCACAAGCCCGACCACCCTGGAGCCATCGTGCTTGGGGACGCTCTGGCGGGGAACCCCGTGAGCCCAGTCTTCATGGCACCCCAGCACTGACTCAGGCACCAGACGTGTGTGTGGAGAAGCCTCCAAAGGACCCCAGCGCCGGTTCCTTGAGTCCCCACGGACATTCTCGTCTTCCCAGCTGAGGTTCGGACACTGCGGAACACAGACCAGTGTCCGCAGTGTGCCACATTTACATTTCAGCTGCACAGAATCCATTAGCGTAATAAAATGCTTCTTGTTCCACGCCACGAGGCTGTGGGATGCTTTGTTACACAGCACTAGGTAACTGGAGCGTAATCTAAGCTGATTGTGTCCTCCCACCTCTCAGAGCGACTCATACACTTCTGTGGTTCAAGCCACAACACGTGCCTTCCGTGTGCTAAGTGCTGTGCTGTGAGGGGTTGGTGGAAAGGGGGTGAAAGTCCCGGTCATGGCACCCAAGGGACATCCAGTGGGTTGGACAGACACTCCTCCCCAACCCGGGGCTCCTTCCTGCACATTAACAAGTGCAGACTGTGCTTCGGGAAGTCCCGCAGCCCTGCCCGATGGCGCAATGGCGTGAGGTCTTCTGCTTCTGATCCCGTGACAGCAGGAGGCGCTGATCACTCCGCATTCTGGGCAGGTGCACTCCCAGGGGGCAAAATTCAGCTGGAATGCAATGTGATTTGTGTCCCCTGGAATTTGAAAGCTCTGTCCCCAGCAAGTGCCACAAAGGGCCTGGGGTCTTCCAAAAGCTCTCAAGAAATAATTCTGACGGCTCAGAGGAAAGTACACAGCCCCCTTCCCAGGTAGCAAAGACTGACTAATCGAGGGGAAGAGGGAAAATAAGTGCTTAAAAGAGGCAGGAAAAAGCACCACGGCAGGCACCCTGGCAGCACATGAAACAAACAAAGGATCATATTTATGAGTCGTGATGCCACAGCAGAAAACTCTGCAAGCCCCTCCTCAGGGCAACTGGTCTACCCACGGTCCAGTCTCCCGGCACGTGCCCTGCTTGGAGACGAACCCCGGGGACACTGAGGACACAGGGAATCCAGACAACCGGACACTCACGCAGGAGTTAAAGACCAAATTCCAAGGGCTAAAGTTCTCTGGCCAACAATGACTTCACATTCTTGGGAATAAACTATTGACCAGATGCATGAAGAGAAGATTCGTGTGCAAAAACAAGCAGAGGGACCAAGCTAGGATTCCGAACTCAAAGTCTTTCACAGGCACGTCCACCCTGTGGGGCCCCGTTCCCCCAAAGCCCACTGAAGAGCAGGACCACACCTGCCTTGGGGTTGGGGTTGGGTTCAGCCCCAAAGACAGTGTGTCTTCAGCAGATAACTTCCAGGAAGATAATACCTTTGGGTTCCACTTGGAAGTCCAACTCAAATATGATCACTGTCTGGAAAACTAGCTTTTTCTGCCCTGGCAAATGTCCTTTCTATCTGTTTTAAATTTAAAAGAAAGAAATGTCCTAGAATGTTTAGAAAATGTAACTCCGTATTCCCTTCCATGGGAAGCAAACCCGAAATATTTTGGTTCTACATCTTGCATTGGCAGCTATTGGCTACAGAAAAAGAACCTGAGGCAGCAATGAAGGGAGAAGCTGGTGAAAGCCAAGGTGCTTATGAGCCACAGTGGGGATTTGCGGCAGTGAGCTTTTGGGGGCAGCATTGCGTCTGGCTCCTTTTATCCATAGCATTACGGTACCTGGCACTGAGCAGGGATTCTGGTAAGGATATGATGAGTGAATGAACTTAATGGCTGAATAAATAAGACGCAAATGAATCAATGAGTGAATGAAGAGCAAATAAATGAGTGAATGAGTTCGCACATACACCATGCATGCAGAAGTGAGATGGCCCTTGCCGGCACCTTCTCTCCTACAAGGATCTGAACTTCAAGCCGAGGCCTCTTTCCGGACCTCCATGCCTGCACCTCCAAACACACTCTGACCATAGCTCGTTGGATGACCTGTCATGACTTTAATACCAAAGCCAAGTGCATTAATACGTCATCACCAAGTCCAGCTCCCTGCCCCCACAAGGTCACTATTTTCTGGTGAAGGCCTCACCCCTTTTAATAATTACTCAGTGAAAAGTCTAGACTCCCCTCTACCTCCCACCCACCCCTGAACCTCCACATCTAGTCAGATACCCAGGTCTCTTGGTCATTTTTTTTCAAACTATCTCCCGTCTGTCCCTTCCTCTCCATGCCTCTGTCATGATCCTACCTCTGGCACTGACACCGCACAGGTGTGCCCCTGCTCTGCGTAGAGCTCTGTAGCTGGGATCCCGCCTGAGAGTGGCTTCCACTCCTGTTCTTTAGCCATGGAATAAAAGCCAAACACATGAGCCGGATATTCAATGTTCTTCAAATTCCTGTGCTAACTTATCTTTCTGTTCAACTTCTTTGTCCTGATCCTCTTCTTGCAAATTGACACATTCCACCAATCGCCTGCAAATGGCACCATTTCCCTTCCCTATCTCTTGAAATGAAATGCACGCTTCAACACTTAGTTCAATCTTTGCCTCCCTGATGGAATCTTTTGACTACTACACTGGAAGGAGTCCCTCCCATAAGAAACCTGACCCCAAAATACCCTCCCTCCCTGACCCCAAAACACCCTCCCTCCCTGACCCCAAAATACCCTCCCTGGCAGTCCTACACATCACCTCATCTTTGAGCTTTGGGCCCTCTGTGCTCACTGTGATGGTATCTGTTGGTCAATCCTAGCTTCAGTCTTCTCTCTCCTGAAATGCTGGCACCAGACATAGTCATTGGCATCTTGTCTTTGGTTGGTACTTGTCTTATGACTACAGATGTCCCAGTTCTCACACTTCTTAGGGGTGTGTCCTTTATGAGATTGCTTAACATGTTGCATTAAAATGATCTGTTTCTTTTCTCCAGTTTGATTAGAAGCTTCTAGAGTACCATGATTCTTATTCACCTTTTTTATCACCAACACCTAGCACCTGAGCAAATCACATTTGTGAATTAGTAATCATAGTGATAATTACAGCTATCATTGTTGTTTACCCACTATGTACAACACTGGACGGACAAGGTGCCCACTCATCTCCACCACCCACTGAAATTTATGTGTCATTCTCTCCATTTAACAGACAAGACACTCTGAGAGTTAAATATCCTACCCAAAGTGGAGGCGGGATTCCAACCCAAGCTGGTTAAGATTACAATCCATACTATTTCCCTCTGCCCGCTAGTTTCCCTCATGCACAAAGAACCCCAGCAGCTTTGCACAAGCACAGAAACCCATAAGTGCTGATTACGCCCACCAACACACTGTGATTTGAAGGACACAGGAAAGAATGGTTGGGTGCCATTGTCTTACAGATTTGTGCACTTGAACTGACAAAAGGTATTACCAATTGAAGGGTGATATTGTTAACTAATACATAGGTAGGATTTATTCGATGTCTTTAATATTCACTGCCATCTGGTAATAAGAAAGACAATGATAGGGATAAATTTCACCTCCTTTAAACTTGACCCAAAGGTTCAACTTATACTCAGACAGCTGTATGTGTATATCAATTTACTAATCCACAGTGTGCTATTATCTTAATCCATTTTGGATTGGATGTCCATCTCCAATTAGAATATTAGCTTCTTTGTTCATGCATGAATCTTTAGGGAAAATACTTAGCTGGCTCCAGTTATATCCATTTTAGTTTCATATACTTATTATCAAGGAGTACATGAGAAACAAATTCAAGGCCAGAAAATACAAAGAAAAGTTAATATAAAAATAAATGTGAAGAAAAGCTTTAAACAGCCAGTTCTGATGTACATTTTCAGACAAATGTCTATTTCAAAAGAGTCGAAGGGTTTCTAAACCAATAGCAAAGAAAAAAAAGTGGCTATTGAATAATTTAGTTCTTGAATACATTTTGGCCCTCTTCATATTCTAAAATACACTTAAGAAAAATGTGGCTTGGGGTGCCTGGGTGGCTCAGTCGTTAAGCGTCTGCCTTCGGCTCAGGTCATGATCCCAGGGTCCTGGGATCGAGCCCCGCATTGGGCTCCCTGCTCTGTGGGAAGCCTGCTTCTCCCTCTCCCATTCCCTCTGCTTGTGTTCCCTCTCTAGCTGTGTTTCTCTCTGTCAAATAAATAAAAAATCTTAAAAAAAAGAAAAAGAAAAATGTGGTTTATTTTACTAGATTAACTTAGCAGATAAATGATTCCGTAATGTTTATAAAACATATGCTTAAAAACCTATCTGTTTCCACCAGTTTTTAAGCATACTATATCGCTATTGCCAAGAATGTTGTGTAAGTTTCTAATTTGTTCAACCTGAAGTGACAGAAACCATTACTTTTTTTATATGCAAAGAGCAGAACTTTAAAGGCTCTTGCCTATGTAGTGAAATAATGAAGGAAATATTATAAGGAAGAATTGAATCATTCTGTACATACGGTAATTGATCATGAAAATACACTAGATGCAGAAATAATGGGGGAAATATTGAACATTTCCCTTTATGCTGTGGTCTAAGCTACATCCGGGCAGCTTAGCCCCTGTACCTGCCACTTTCAATGAAGTCAAGATCTGGTTGGGCCCAGCACAGGTACCTGCACCTAAAAGATGTTCAAATCATGAAACCCTTCATGACTTCCTTACTTGATTCTATTGGATGCGCGCGTGGATAGGTTTGGGCACTGGCTAGAGTCCTGCAGTAAATTCTCCCCCTAAGATTCCTACTAATCTGGCAGTGTTCTGATTTACCCAGCCAAAACTCCTGGGCCTGCAAACAAGAATGAACGATGCATTTATGCCTTGCCATGAACCGAGGCTCTGTAGCCAGTGTCGATATGAATGCTATATGCTTGTCTGGAGGCTCGCATGTTTTCGAAGGACTCCTGGATACGTCACTCCTGGAAATAAGTGGCTGGCTGCTGAAACGGAGGCCACTTGCCTCTGTGTTAGCGGGGCCAGTCTGGTCTGGGCCCTGCAACCAAATGTGCCAGCAATTCAGGTAAAACTCTAAAGAGAACATAAGAGAACATGGTTTCCAAAGCAGGGAAAGAAAAAAGACAGGAGGGAGACCTTCGGCGGCCTTAACTCCGGGAATAAATTCTAAGGGTCAGAAGAAAACCAAGTGGCTTTTTCTCCTGGCTCAGAGGATGCAAAGGTGGGTAAAGAACCCCAAACGCAGAGGGCCTGAGTGGTGAGGCTAACCCCATGGGACGGCGGCTCCCTGCTGGAGATGCTCCCGGCCTAGGACCCCCCTGCCCTCTATCCGCTCCCACCGAGCAAGTCTATGACTCGCAGGAAACTGCCCCGAGATAGGAAAGAGCCCAGGCCACCAACGGTGAATGTTTACGCTGCGTGTAAAATGTGGACCGCTGGGCAAACGGAACCACTCATTAATCTTTCAAATTATGTTAATTGCAAAAATGGAAACAGATCTCAGGCGGAGAGAAGAGGCCTCCACCTTCCCGGGCTGACTGCACAGGCTTGGGCCGTGGAAGTTGCTCTCAGGACCGTACACGGCTGACTTGCTTGCAGTGGGCAGGGTGCTCTGCGAGGTCAGGGAAGTGGAATGTGCTGTTCAGAGTTCCCACGTGTGATGCTCGGCCCGGGGGGTCGTGGAGCTCATGTGTTGATGCTGTCGTGTAATCAAATCAATAGTGACTTTGAGAGGGAGTTGAAATGCATTTTTATTATGGAAAATTTTGAGCATAGACAAGAACAGAGAAAATATGTTCGGGAGCCCTCATTTCTCCATTATCTGTTTTTTTTTGTTTTGTTTTGTTTTTATTTTATTTTTTCAGTGTTCCAAGATTCATTGTTCATGCACCGCATTGCTTTTAACGATTTTCCCAATATTTTGCTGGTCTTCCTTTGCTTTTCCCACACTTTTCTCTCTCTCCCTCCCTCTTCTTCTCTCCCTCCTTCCCTCATCCTCTTGCTCTCCCTCTCCCTCTCCCTCTTTCTCTCTGTCCTTCTCTCTCTCTCTCACACACACACCTTTTTCTGGACTATGTTAAAGCATATCTCAGATATCATGTCATTTTGCTATAAATACTTCAGAAGACATTTCTAACTAATAGCATTTTTTCCACATGATCACCATAATAGTATAAGACCTAACAAAATTAACAAGGATTCCTTACAACCAGTTAGTGTCCTCTTGATATTCAAATTCCCCCAGTTGTTTCACAGATGCCTTTTTTACAGTTAGTATGTTGGAATGAGGATCCACACCAGGCCCCACGTTGCCGCAGTTGTGTGTCTAATCCAGCAACTTTTTTTTTTTAATTTTTAAATTAAATTAAATTAAATTAAATTTAATTTTTTCAGTGTTCCAAGATTGATTGTTTAAGCAACTTCTTACTGTTGTTCTTTCCCTGTGAGTTCTCAAAGTCCCAGCAATTTTTTTCTTCTTTATTTAAATTCAATTTAGTTAACATAAACTCTATTATTAGTTTTAGGGGTAGAATTTAACCATTCCTCATATTCGTGTAACACCGAGTGCTCATTACATTAAGCTCAATGCAGTGCTCATTACAACGTGCCCTCCTTAATGCCCATCACCCAGTTACCCCATCCTCCGACCCACCTCCCCTTCAGGAACCCTCAGTTTGTTTCCTAGAGTTCAGTGTCTCTTATGGTTTCCCTCCCTCTCTATTTTCATCTTATTTTATTTTTCCTTCCCTTATGTTCATTTGTTTTGTTTCTTAAATTGCATATATGAGTGAAATCATATGATATCTGTCTTTCTCTGACTGACTTATTTTGCTTAGCATAATACCCTTTAGTTCCAACCATGTTGTTGCAAATGGCAAGATTTTGTTCTTTTTGATGGCTGAGTAATATTCCATTAGGTGTGTGTGTATACCATATGTTCTTTATCCATTTGTCTGTCTATGGACATCCAGGCTCTTTCCATAGTTTGACTATTGTGGACATTGCTGCTATAAACATTGGGGTGCATATGCCCCTTCAGATCATTATGTTTGTATCCTTTGGATAAATACTTAGTATAATTGCTGGGTCATAGAATAGCTCTATTTTTAACTTTTTGAGGAGTCTCCATACTGTTTTCCAGAGTGGCTATACCTGCTTGCATTCCCACCAACAGTGTAGGAGGGTTCCCCTTTCTCCACATCCTCACCAACATCTGTCATTTCCTGACTTGTTAATTTTAGCCATTCTGACTGGTGTGAGGTGGTATCTCACTGTGGTTTTGACTTGTATTTCCCTGATGCTGAGTGATGTTGAGCACTTTTTCATGTGTCTGTTGGTCATTTGGATGCCCTCTTTGCAGAAATGTCTGTTCATGTCTTCTGCCCATTTCTTGACTAGGTTTTTTTGGTTTTTCGGGTGTTAAGTTTGATAGAGATTTTGTATACTAGCTCTTTATCTGATAAGACATTTGGAAATATCTTCTCCCAATCTGTAGGTGGCCTTTTAGTTTTGTTGACTGTTTCCTTTGTTGTGCAAAAGCTTTTTATCTTGATAAAGTCCCAATAGTTCATTGTTGCTTTTGTTTCTCTTGCCTTTGGAGACGTGTCTAGCAAGAAGTTGCTGAGGCCAAGGTCACAGAGGTTGCTGCCTGTGTTTTCCTTTAGGATTTTGATGGATTCCAAAGTCCCAGGGTTGAAACCAGAAGGCAAAGCAGCAGTGAGTGAGATGGGGTTGCCTGCTTCAGCCCTGCCTGCCGAGGGCTGCCCCTTCCCTTGGGAAGCAGTTTCTGTCTACGTTTCCTGTTTTCACCACTGACATCACAGCGACAAAGTTGAGAAAAGTCACTTTCTCTGAAGATCAGCATTTGTCCTGTGGCCCACATGACCCTCTAGGCCTCTGAGCAATTTCTCAAAACAAGAAACAGAAGAAACCTCACCCTGACAAAGGCCAAGAGGAGAGTTACTTGTATGTGGGGAGGTTCAAGGCATTTCTCCAGCTCTTTTAAAATTTTATTTTCCTTTCACATCCAGATCCAGCCCAGGAAATAATTTATTCTGCAGTTTTTTAAAAGTTTCCAATTAAAAAATCTTGGAAAGTAGCTGACCTATATTTACTGTAACCATATTTTCCAAATAAAATTCCAGACACATGGCCTGATAAGTATGTGTGCCCTGCCCACACTATTTAAAAATAAAGTGCATCGCTTTTTTTTTCCTACTTAAAAAAAAAGAATCCATGTTAATTTTAGAGATTAAAGAAAGGTCAAAGAAGAAACAAAATATCTGCAATCCCCACCCAGAAATAACTACTATTAACATTTGGACCCACATTTCTCTTCAGTTTTTGTCTCTAACAGAGGATAATTTGTTATCAAGTTGAGTAATACACTGCATTTTATATATAACATATATAATTATATATGTATTATATATAATTTTGCATCCTGAATTTTCCAATTTAAAGCTATGTCACAAAGATTTTCTCATGTCATTGAAGATTCTGTGTGATCTTATTTTTAATTCCTATATAATAGTCTATCTTTGCAAATGTCATAATTATTTTTACCTACCACACATATCATTGAACATTTAAATTGCCACCAGTTTTTTGCTATTATTAAAAATACTATAACAAGAATATTGTGATAAACATTCATACATATATTTGTTCACACTTCTGAAAACATCTATAGCATAACCAAGAAGCAGAAATACTGCATCCCAGGATAAAAATTTTTAAAATTTCTCCATAAACACCACCAACTTTTTTTTTTACAAAGACACTGTACTAACTTCCACTGTTTCTGAAGGCACCCATGAGAAAATATTTTACATTAGCACTGTTCCAGAAAATTTGGAAGTTTTTAAAAATACGTTTATCAAGTGCCTATGTTCTAGACACTGTGCTAAGTGCTTTATATATACCATCATTTACTCTTTACAAAAATGCCGTGAGAAAGGACAAGACGCTCTGATGATTCCCATTTTTCATGCACAGAAAACTTGGGTGACTAGCCCAACTTATACAATTCCTCATAAAGCTAAAAGTGCATGGTAAAATGGAGTCAATGTAGAATGTTTTTTGTTTTGTTGTTTTTATTCGTTTGGTGTTTTTTTTTTTTTTTTTTTACTCTAACCATTGTGCCATTCCAGAGGCTTCTACAGCAAGGGTCCCAGCTGAGAGTGTGTGACAGGATCACCAACTGTCAGGAGAGGGCCTACTCCAGCAGGTAGCTGACACTGGGCTTAGATCCCCCTGTGACGAGGCCAAGAACACCCCTGGTCAATGTTCAATGCCATGCTCTCCGCAATACTGGTGAGCTTGGAAATGAGAAAGAAAAAGGACTGTGGCAAACCAGAAGGACTAAACATGGTCATTTTTGAGCCCGTGTGAGACTCCAGGAGTCCCTCGTGCAGACGAACAGGATTTCATGGAAGGAGAGCAAAGTACTACGGCCTCAGAAGCTTTACTACTGGGCGCTCAGGACATTGCAATCCTGTTGAACCAAACATCATAACGTAGAAAAAGATGACTTTCATCTTTTCTTCTTGCATGAGTTAACACAGGGCCAGTCAGCTTATTTTGCACACTGTTCAATGCCGAGGGCATTGGTCATAGCTCAAGGGGTAAATGGGGCCAAAACCCAGTCCGAGCTCCATTGGCCAACAAGGGCACCCATGAGCTCTCTCTGCCTCCCATTGTGTCTGTGACCTCATCGGCTCCTCCTCCCCACCGGCTTTCCCAGCCGCAGCAACACTGGCTCCCTCCGTGCCCCTCCGAGGACTGCGCCCCCCAGCCTCAGGAACTTTGCTCTGGCTCTTCTCTCTGCCTGGAAAGCTTGGCCCCATCTCCCTCGTCACGTCTTTCCCCAAGTATCTCCTTCTCAATTATCACTCTACGAACAATTATAATTCCCAGTACTCCCCAACTACCCAGCCCCCAGCAACGCCTTCCAGGGAGGACAGTGATTTTTGTTTATTTTGTTTGCTGATCTGTTCCAAGCGCCTAAAACATTCCTGGCAAATAGCTCTTAATAAATATTTGTTGAATTGCATGAAAACACTAAATGAGCAAACTGTGGAGATGACAGTCTTGCTTCGGATATTTTCACAGTGAGAACACTGAAAGCCTGAGGGGAAAGTGACTTTATCCAAGGCCTCTGGTAGGTGTTCTTGCCCAAAGTGCCCTCAGTTCCACAACTGGCCTCGGAGCCCTCCAGCGCAGCCCGAATGAAACCCTCTCACAATGAGCCCAATCCAGAGAGGCCCAGATCCAGTCAAAGCAATCAACGAAAGGTGCGAATGATGACTAAGCATTGCCCTTGTGGGAAGTAGGATTCACATGAATCTGCAGTTGAGGGGAATCTCTTTCTGCGCAGCAAGCAGGCTACAAGACCCTCTCCTTTCCAGCCCTCTCAAGAGCAACTGTTTAAAAACAACAAAGACACCAGGAAACCAAGTTCCCCAAATCCATCTTGTTTAGTAGCTCAAGTCCTTCGTGACCCATCCTTTCTCTTTTGCAAGTAGCTTGGACCCTGGAAGAAATCATTCCCAGCAACGGGACAGAGAGATCTGCTCTGGGGGATTTTCAAACTGCAGATCATTACAAATGCCCGATGTCATAAACACTTCTCTGAAATATTTCCCTCTTCCCGCACAAGCATGTGCAGAGAGCAAACACAGACAACACATACTTTTGGAGCAGATTTCTTTTTTCCATGATCTCTGCTCTCCTTGAACAAGCAATTTGTTGTATATGCTAGCTTAAAGTAAAATTAAATCCTGGCAGTGATGATCAAAATTGAGAACCCCAAATATAAAAGCTATCTCTTAATAAGCGTGTATTCAAAGAGTTCAAATACAAGGTCCACAGACCCTTAAGAGATTCTTATTTGGAATTCAGTGGTCTGTGAATTAGTGTGCTCACAGTTGTGTACAAACTTCTGTGGATATATGAAGATACGCGCATTTGTTGATGATCTCTCGTAAGATTCTCAAGCGGATGTTCCCCCAAATTACTGAGAACCGTCGATTTTGATCCACTCAAATGGATGATAATCAAACATAACTGCATAGTGTGTGATGCAAAATTTCTGATAACTAACCATATTTGCAACATTAATGCTTTATCTTTCGGGGGTGCCATTATCAAGATAAAATGTCCTAGCTAAATAACACTTAGTTTGGAAACATAAACAGAGTGTAATAAAGTAATTTCCTTATTATTATGCCTTGCTCATGATAAAATTTTCAGTCTGGTCTCTAACCATATCTCCCTCTTTCTCTCTCACAGCTAACCTCGTGCAAAACACACTTCACAAAGTAAATATTTTGAGCCACATTTTTCAGATAAAGAACCTGAAACTCAGAGGGAAGTAGCTTTCAGGCCTCTAGGCTGGAAAATAGAGGGGCCAAGATTTTAACACAGGCCTGCTGGATCCTGAAGCTTGTGGGTTTTCCAACAAGGCAAACCACTATCTTGAAATTTGTATTATATTTCCTGACATCAGGATTTTCAGTTCAAGTTTTTCCTTTAATGGTGGGTGGTTAAACCAGAGTATTTTATACCAGCAATTATATTTACCAACCGTTTTCATGAAAGATCTTTAAATATTGGTAGTTCTGACATGGTGAAAGTCATCATAACGTGTTTTGTCTAATTTTGGACCTCTAGAATGTTGCTGTAACTCAGTTACAGAATGCCCCAAGAATCCTACCCTTGCGGCCAAAGGAAGCAGCCTAATGTACATATGAGAACTTCCCCAAGGCCAGCGTGTAATTACCTGTTAGCTCTTTCACAAGATGGGAGCCGTGCCACCAGTCCCTCCCCAGGATGTGTGAGCACAACGAGAATTAGGGCCTAACTCTCCTCACTGGCAAATGGCATTTAAAGCCAATATCCGAATGTGCATGTGTGCGGTAATATGAAGGTTCCCCAGAAGCACATCATTTGAGAAAGAAAGGAGACATTATTTATAGCTTTAAAATGGAGAGCGTTCAAAATGGGAAAATAAAGGACTTCTCTCAACACTACTGATGGCGTTTTTGATGTCTATCTTCAGTGCACATCCATGGGTCTTTGTGAGGCCCCATGGTAATCCCTCATGATTCATGAGCTACAAGTCACGGTCACAATTTCCAAGTAGTTGGGAAGCTTTTAATCCCCAGAAGTAGCGATTTTCTCATTTAGCAAGAGCATGGAAGGAAGTGGGAAAGTTTGGCTGAGGGCAGAAGTCTAAGAATGTCCCGGCATACACAGGCTCCAGAGAAGTCTGCCTGACGAGATGTTGGAAAGCATGGCTCGCTCTACCTCAGCCAATCACAGTTTCCAACGTAGCTTCCAAAAATCTATCCTGTGTGTTTTCTGGCAGATCCATTTATAAGTTATTAGATTCTAGCACACTTAGGTCAAATATCAGTGTGTGTCCTTATAACTGAGTCACCGCCTCACAGACCGCCAAACTCTCAAGTCTCCTCTTACTGTGTCGTTGTGTGGGGACAGCCTCGTGTGCGTCCAGGTGAATGAAGGCTACCTTCCCTTAGTATGCCCCACCCCCACTGCAAACTCGTTTCTTCACACACGTATAAAGCTACAGACATTTGCTTGCCAATGACAACTCTCACCCATGTTGATTTATTCTGGAGAAATGGCATCTTTAAGTCATCATCAGAAGTCTAACCAATAGTTCTCTATGGAGGGATACCGCCCCCTAGGGAACATTTTGGAAATTTGTAGGACTTTTTGATAATTAGGGAGATTGGGTGTTAACTGCATTCAGTGGGGCGAGGCCCGGAAGGTATGAGACAATCTTGTACGACTTTTCAATGTCCCACCAAACAGTTATGTAGGTGAAACATTTGTTTATAGTTTTCTGTGCCTGGACCTCCCCCCCCAACTTCACTTTTACATTTATCTAGAAAATATTTTTGCAGTTTTAGTAGACACTGAATTTTCCAAGAATGCAACCATTATAGGAGTCAAAAAGAAAGTTGTACATTTTGTATTTGAAATTTTACCAAGGGTTGTTCATCATTTTAGAAAAATCGGGACCTCAACAGCAACACAGCTCCTAGCATGGCAGTCACCAATCCAATACTTCTGCCTTGCTGTGCACTACCAGTGGCCACATTCAAGACAGTATTGGTGTAAGCACTAGTAAGCCCTTTCATGGGGTTGTGCCTTAAGCACTTGCAAACTGAATATGAAAGCTCTTATTATTTTATTACAAATTATCTTCTTGCTGTTTCTCCTTTATTTAACACCCAGGGCATTATATTGATTTTTTAAATTAAACTATGTAGGTGAGTGATATGACCTATGAATACGGTAAGACAAAATATTTCCTTTTAAAAAGGGTCTTTGGTTTGAATGGATTTAAACACTGGCATGAGCCATGAAAACTCCTTTATTTTTTTATTTTAATTCCAATAGAGTTAACATACAGTGAAGTATCAGTGTCATGTTTATACTATAGTGATTCAACCCTTCCATACAGCACCTGGTGCTCATCACAAGTGTAGTCCTTCATCCCCATCCCTTGTTTCCCCCCAACCCCCACCCATCTCCCTTCTGGTAACCATGATCAGTTTGTTCTCTATAATTAAGAGACTGTTTCTTGATTTGTCTCTCTCTCTCTCTCTTTTTTTTTTCTTTGCTTCTTTGTCTTAAATTCACATATGAATGAAATCCTATGGTATTTGTCTTTCTCAGACTGACTTATTTCACTTAGTATTATACTCTCTAGCTCCATCCATGTCATCTCAAATGGCAAGATTTCATTCTTCTTGTACCTGAATAATATTCCATTGTGTATATATATCACACCTTCTTTATCCATTCATCTATCGATGGACACTTGGACTGCTTCCATAATTTGGCTATTGTAAATAATGCTGCTATAAACATAGGGGTGTGTGTATCCCTTTGGATTACTGTGTTTGTATTTTTGGGGAAATACCCAGTTGTGCAATTGCTGGATTGTAGGCAGTTCTGTTTTTAACTTTTTGAGGAAACTCCATACTGTAAAACTTCTTTATGTTAAGAGCTACCTGATTAAATGGTCTTTAAGGATTTTTAGATGGAATGCAAAATTAGCTCTTTCTAGGCAATGTTGCCCTACAAAGAGCAATGTCATTATGAGGTTTCTAATATTGAGCCATATCCAACACGAGAATAATGTGGGAGTTTTTAAAAATTACCAGTATCCAGGCTGCACTATCTAACCAATGAAATTAAAATCCAAATATCAATTGCATATACTTGAACCTTGAGACAATCCCTTAGAGTAGTGATTCTCCTTCCCAGTCACATATTAGGAAAAATACTAAATGTAGCACCCCAATAAGAAAGGCTGAGTGAAACCCAGGCCACATTTTTTTTTAAAACATTTCCCAGGTGACCCTAATTCATGACCAGTGTCGCGAATCCCACTTCTAGCACATGACTAGGCATGCTGAGAACATGAGGTATCGGGCAGAAAAGGCTACAAGCTCTGGAACTAAATCATCAGGCCCTGCATCTGAGCTATTCCATTCACCTCCCTGTGCCTCAGTTTCCTCCACTGTCAAATGAGCACAACAACATCTGCCTCTTGGGATGTGGTCATTAAACAAACTAATACACTCATAGCCCTGAGAACAGTGGCACTTGCATTTCTGTACTCCAGAGTCACTTAGGAAGAATTAGATAAACATTAGAAAAATTCTCAGTATAATCCTATTCTTCTGAAATGTCCTTCAAATGTCACATCTCATTAACATCTGTTTCTAAGATGGTGGAGTATATTGATTTAAACTTCTTTCTTTTCTTTTTATTATTTAAGATTTTATTTATTTATTTGACAGAGAGGAGAGAGATCACAAGTAGGCTGAGAGGCAGGCAGAAAGAGGGGGAAGCAGGCTCCCTGCTGAGCAGAGAGCCCCATGCGGGGCTCGATCCCAGGACCCTGAGATCATGACCTGGGCCGAAGGCAGAGGCTTTAACCCACTGAGCCACCCAGGTGCCCCTAAACTGCTACTTTCTTTAAGGTGGCAAGCCATCACCATTCGAGTTTCTACTTTTTTTTAATTGCACCCTTGCTCTAGTCAAAATCAGACTTAGCTAAGTCAGGTCTCCTGTGTTCTACATTACTGAACTACTTGCCACATTTCAAGGCCAAGGTTAGAGGCTGGAGTCAACCCCATAAAGAGTCTGGAAGAAGAAAGTGTCCACAGTCATTTTAGAGGAAGCATCAAGATTCTCAAGCATACACATGTTTCAGTGTATATGAAGTATAAGCAAAAATCTTAAATCTTTATGTAACAGAGAGCTTAAAAAAAAAAAACGAGGTACTGCAGGGATCTGAGGACTCAGCGACTCCAGAATGACTTTGAGAGGAGAGAACTTCTACAGAACTCAGATGGTGGACGGCACAAAGGAAATCCGTTTGAGCAGCTGTCCAGCTAGCTCCGTGCATGCACAGACACTGTAGTATTATTTTCCTGGCACTCAACAATCCATTCCCCAGATCTGAGAACATCATCTAAATCCTAATTGATGCTGTAGCTGCCCTTAACTGAGAGAGGAAGATGAGCCAAGGTTCCTCACGTGTTTGAATCACATATCATAATTGGAACAATAATTCACATTCTTTTCTTCACTTTTTCTGATTTAATTCACAACAGTAAGAAAGAGCGAGAGAGAGAGAGAGAGAGAGAGTACGATCTTAGAGCCTGAGAGATCTGCACCTTCTAAGACATAGGGAAGGTCATATAGTCTGCTTTCTACCAAGGAGGTATGCAGGATTCCTCAAAGAATGAAAGGGTAGTGTGCTACCCTGGTCCCCCAGCACCTCCATCCATTCTGGGGGTGATGTAGCTGCTATTTTTCTGTATGGTCCCCCTTCCCCTATAACATGACAATCTCTTCTACAATAGGAGTTGGCAAACTTTCCTATAAAGGTCGAGATAGTAATTATTTCAGGTTTGTGGGCTGTCTCTGTCTCATATTCCTTTTTAATATATACAACCTTTTAAAAATCTAAATATCACCCCTAGGTCCAGAGATCCACAAACATAGACTGTAATCCAGGTTTGGCTGGGACCATGGTTTGCCAACTCCAGCTTTTGTTAAATGGATCTCAGACTGGAGTTAGGATGCCGTCAGCACTCAGGTCTGTGCTCCCAGCTGAGCAGAATATGGACAAGGGTTAAGAAGGAGAAGGCAGAGTAGGGAAGGACAGCCAGCAGGGCAGGGACGATATCTGGGGCCTTAACTAAAGGGGAGGGAGGCACTTATATCTCACTTTACACTTGACAGCTGCTTTATTTTTGTTTGGATTTCCAGAGGGGAGAGAAAGGTGTGTTGGGGGAGAATCTCCATGCACGTCAAGCAGTCTCTGGGACACTTGAGAGCAGTGACCATACTTCATTCAACTTCGTGTCTGATTCCAAATCTAGATCAGTGGCTGGCACATTATGGATATTTAGTAAACGTGGAGGGAGGGAAGGAAGGAGGAAAGGAGGAAGAGAGAGAAGGAGGGAGGAAAGGAGAGCAGGAGGCAGCTGCCTTTAAGAGTTTTTAGATTTTCCACTTTAGATTTTCTATGACTACTCAATTTTTCCAAAAACAGAGAGAAATCAGACATTTCTGTCACTTTGAAGCTAAAAAATGAACTTATCCATGGCTCTCCTTACCCACAGCTTGGGGAGAAAATCCAGGAATGAACTAAAGCAATAAACAAAGGCTGAAGGGGTTGGGGATGGGAGAATATATAGTATTTTAATAGTTTCCCAAAATGTGTATGGCCTGATTTGAGAAGGAATATCTAAAGAGCCAAACTGAGCTGTTTAACGGGGGTTGTACTGTTATTAAAACAGCTGATAAAGACTCTCTTTGTAGTCTCCCCCAAATGAGTTATTTTGAGTGAGTCGCCACAGTCCTCGGATCTGTATGCACGCCCAAATGTATAAAAAAGTAAATGCGGCCCCAGATGAAGTGTCAGTTATGAGGATGCTAACAGTAAAAGCCTGCCCCAAAGCAATGACACATGCTTTGAAAACACTCTGGGGGTAAAAAGCATGCTTGGGGAACACAGGGTCTGAAGTATTACAGGTGCCATTCTTATGCAGTTACTTTCCTAGCAATATCCAGTGAGCTGTCACAGCTTGGAGGAGGGGCTTCAGTATCACTGCCCACACAGGTAAATTTGGTGAAAGGGGAAACAGATGGAACTTCAACAGGCAAGTGTGGAGTGTAGGGACTGAAGGTTCATGGTAGCCATGGGACCAAATAAAATGGCAACATGTCACCTTTTCCACTTTAAGGACCTTAGAGCCGAAATGCAAGATGTGTGGCTCTCGACTTTCCAGGCATGTGAGGGCTCGGATCCCTCCTCTGCACCTTCCTTTATTAGCAAGCCGGACAAGCATGATAACCCAGCCAGTCGGTCAGATGTGGTTCCTTCCTTGACCTCAGACAGATGGCCAATCGTCTACAGTATTTTCCAAACACTGATTCACAGTGCAGTGCTGAGCACACACACCATGACAATGTCCTGGGATGCTCTTACAATTATAACAGTTAAAAATCCAGGATTCTGATTCAGGCATGGGACACAAGGATGTATCTTTTTTTATTTTCCTAGTGATTCTTAAATTATCAAGTTTAAAAATCACTGGTGTAAACTTTCCACTTTGGAATTTAATTAGATTGTCTTGGTATTCTTTTTTTATTATCTAAGACTTGAGGGCTGTATTCCCCCACCCTTATCAATGAATGACCCAACAAATGACCGAATGAATGAATGAGGATACATCCAGAGTCAGAAGGTCAGGAGGAAGGATATTTTTTTAATGGTCTACACATTACTGGGAAAGAAACACAAACCCCCACTCTTAGGAAGGAACGGGCAGGGGAGGGAGAAAGAAAGGGAGTGAGGAAGGGAGGGAGAGGGAGGAAGAAAGGAAGAAATTACATAGAAATTGACATAAAATGCCTTTGCTTTTGGGGTACCGTGTGATACATCTCTGAAGAACCCCTCCAGGTCTGAAAAAGACCGGTGAGGTATCAGCATGAGGGTTGCTATGTAGACCTCCCCCCCGCCATCTTGAATGAGCTGGACATTTGACCTTATTAGGCCATTCTTCTCCTGAGTTTGCCTAGTTGTGGACTCTGCCACCACTTCTCTCGGCAAACACACCCAAGGGAAGGCAGGAGGTCCCGGGTCCAGCCTTGCGCCCTTCTTTCCTCCAGCTCTACTACACTCACGCTCTCTACCCGCCATGTCCTGCACACCTACCTCATCCTCCAAGAACCCAGTCTCAGACCTCTCTTTGCCTTGGCACAGATTCCAGCTTTTTCCTGGTTCTCTCTTTGTACCTGAACCTGTGCTCCTCCAAGTGTTAACAGGTATCATGACAACTGGGGTGGGGGAATGTTCTGGACAAATAAGTATGGCAAACACTGAGTTAAGGAAAGTTAGACGAGTTTCTTCCCTTTGGAATTTCTGAGAGCTTTCAACTTGCTAATGCAATTTGAATATTTCCTAAAGAGAAAAGCATTATTGGAGCTTGCCCCAAACACACTTGGCAATGACACCTATTACATGATGCATCTTTTGGAGAACACTTATGCTTTTATCAACAAATGTGTATGAGTACTTACTATGTGCCAGACATTGTACTGAGCACCAAGCAAGACCCTCATAATCTATGCCCCGTGGCACTTTCTCCGCAGGCACATTTGGGGAACACTTGTCTGAAGGTCCTCCTCTTAGCTGTGCCCCTGAGTCCCCTTTTCTTTTCCTCTCCTTACCTCTAGTTCTGCATCTCCTCTCAGTCTTTGAAGTCCTCTGAGAAGCAGGGTCTTTTCCTGGCTGACTCCATCCCATTCCCACACTTTGAACTTCCAGAAAAACCCTGGCCTTGGCCATCATTCCACTTGCCGCTTTAAACAGTGTCACTTGGGCTCAGCCATAGGGTGTTTCAAGCAAGCCTTTCTTCTGGTACGGTCCTTCACCACTTTCTCAGGCTCCCTGAGTCAAGCCGCCCTTTCCATCAGCATACTGTCTCCTCAATTCCAGTCCCCTTCTTTTCTTTCTATATCCTCCTGAGTTTGCGCTGGAGATGCCTCTGGAGAGCTGGTTCCACAGCTCCTCTACTCAATTTGTGCTATCGGGTCCACTGAGAAGCATTCCTAGCCTCCCATCCTTGGCCTGCCCCATTGCTGGCCCATCTGGCTCAGCCTGGGATCCCTCCCCTGGCAGAGTCCCCGTACTCTCTGCTCAAAAGTTATATTTAGCTCCATGGAGAAAACCCTGTATCTTGCTCAGGAATATCCCTCCCAGTCATCTGTAAGAAAAGGAACAAAACTTAACACTCACGCCCATCCACACGCTGTTTCCTTGCAACCACCCCCTGCCCTGAGTCACATACCCACTGAGTCCACACTCTTGCCAGGAAGCAGCCCTGTTCTGGGAAAATGGCCTCAACCCACCTTCTTTATACAGAGCAGCTCTACTCCCAGTCACAGTATATTAGACCAGGAATTAGTACCTGAGCAGAAAGAAGCTCACATAGGCTGGGCACATAGACAGCCAAGCACCTCTGAGGTAGGTTGGATCCACCTTTTTGTCTCAACTTTGGTTCCACCCTGAGAGCAGCAAGATGACCTGAAAGAAGGGGCAATCTACCAGTTTTGGTTGGAGAAGGGTGAAGTCCTCTGAGTGAAGAAGACAAGAGGGAAAGAAAAATAGAAAAGTGCCAACAGCACATGAAAAGATACTCAACATCATTCATTATCAGGATCAGGAAAATGTGTATCAAAACTACAGTGAGATATCACCTTGTATCTGTCAGAATGGCTAAAATCAAAAACACAAGAAAGTGTTGGTGAGGATGAGGAGAAAGGGGAACCCTTATGCACTATTGGTGGGAATGCCAACTGGTGCAGCCACTGTGGAAAAACAGTATGGAGGGTCCTCAAAAAATTAAAAATAGAATTACCATATGATCCAGTAATTCCGCTACTGGTTATTTACCCAAAGGAAACAAAAATACTAATTCAAAAAGATATATTCACCTCTATGTGTATTGTAGCATTGTTTACAATAGCCAAGATATGGAAGCAAACTAAGTATCAATAGATGAATGGATAAGGAAGATGTAGCATGTACTCTCTCTCCCTTTCCCTCTCTCTCTCTCTCTCTCTCTCACACACACACACACACTGAATTATTACACAGTCATAAAAAAGATGAAATCTTGCCATTTGCAACGACCTGGATGGAACTAGAGGGTATAATGCCAAGTGAAATAAATCAGACAGAGGAAGACAAATACCGCATGATTTCACTCATGTGTGGAATCTAAAAAAACAAAACAAATGAATAAACCAACAAACAAAAAGTAGAATCAGACCTATAAATACAGAGAACAAATTTGTGGTTGCCAGAGGGAGGAAAGCAGGGTCGGAAAATGGGCAAAATGGATGAAGAGGAGTGAGAGATATAGGCTTCCAGTTATGGAATGAATAAGTCATAGGAGTAAGAGGCACAGCATAGGGAATATGGTCAACGACGTAATGGTGTTGTATGGTGGCAGATGGGAGCTACACTTGTGGTGAACACAGAATAAGGTATGGATAATTGAAATTACCATGTTAGCTAAAACTAATCTAACATTAAGTGTCAGCTATACTCAAATGAAAAATAATTATTGAAGAAAGAGAAAGAAAAGACGAGTGTCAACAGGAGGAGGCTGGGCCTTGAAGGGCCGGGGTCAGTGGTGCAACAGTAGAGGCTGATAAATAGTTGAGCTTTTTGGCTTTTTGAATTGTGCATTTTGCTGAAAGATGGTCCCTCCCTCTTCAGTCTCCATAACAACAGCATTAGTTAAGTCTGCTAGGCCTCCATATACTTTGTGCAAGTGGTTATGTATTTTTTTAATTTTTTATTTAAATTTCAATTTAATTAATATATACTGTATTATTAGTTGCAGAGGTAGAATTTAGTGATTCATCAGTTGCATACAAACCCAGTACTCATTACTTCAAGTGCCCTCCTTAATGCCCGTCACGCAATTACTCCATCCCCCCACCTCCCCTCAGCAACCCTCAGTTTGTTCCCTATAGTTAACAGTGTCTTATGATTTGCCTCTCTCTCTGTTTTTGTCTTACTTCATTTTTTCTTCCCTTCTCCTGTGTTCATCTATCTGTTTTGTTTCTTAAATTTCACATATGAGTGAAATCATATGGTATCTGTCTTTCTCTGACTGACTTATTTCACTTAGCGTAATACCCTCTAGTTCTATCCACGTCATTGCGAATGGCACAATTTCATTCTTTTTGATGGCTGAGTAATAGTCCATTGTGCATATATACAACATCTTCTTATGTATTGGTTTTGTTTGCTTTGCTTTGTTACAACACAAAGGTGGTAGTTTTTATGCCAGGGTCAACTCTGTGTAGAATAGAGATTGTGTGAGAGGCACAGGAGCCCCCTCAGGGATCTATAACAAGCTTCAGAACCAGGATAATTGGGGGTTCCAGTCATTTGTTCCAAGATGTCCAAGAGGCGTGACACCATAGCTGGCATTTATATTTGTGTACACTTATTAATTTACTCAACCAACTCTACCACAAGCAAGAGTTGGAAGGGTTTCTGGATACAGTAGGGTTGGTTGAAAATATTTGTGCAGAAGATGAATTCTGTAGGAAAAAAGGAAGACTGCTTCCCAAAGATCAGGGATATCTCAAGATGGTGAACAAATGGTATCTATAAAATTCAGACAAATATAAGCAGGTTGCATGAAGGCTGGTGACTCATGTGGCAGGTGTGGAAGGCACTGAAGGAAGATTCTTCTTGCTACTTTGAGTAACAGGCACCTATTGTTTGTTACACAAGCACCTGCTTTCTTCTGGGAACCATTTCCACCAGCCCACTTCCATCTACATGGTTTCCACAGGAAATAATGTTTTCCATGACCATTCCCTGGTGACCCCTTGTGACCCCTGGTGACCCCAATGACCCCTTCCCTGGTGTTGCAGCTGTTAGATGTGGTGGTCGGTCACGGGTGGCTATGGTTCCTATGATGTGGATGCCAACGCTCTGGCTTGCCAAGCAGAGGAGAATGTTGCATGATTCTTCGTGGCTTCTAAGTCTCTGGGTTCCAGTTAATCCTGAGACCCAGCCATTTTTGTGTCCTTTAAGCTTTGGACATCTCATCTTCCTAATTTAGGTAGTCATCACTTTCAGTATTCTATCTAGAATAAAGGAGTTCTATCTAGTACAAACCATATGAGCCCCTGAAGAAGGAAGTAGAAGAGCCCAGTGACAGTAGGAAGCCTGGCCAGAGAGGTTGTACAAATAATCCACACTTGATGAGACAGAGATCTTGTCCATGGCTGCAACAATGGGAATGAGCAGATCCAAATGGCATTCAAAGGGACTGAGCTGCAGGAAGAGATGCTAGAGTAGAGAGCTTCCCGACATTTGGAGTGCTCATCAGAGTAACATTTTCCTGTGACCCCTTTGTTGGGTGCAGTGCTTTTATAGCAATGATGGGTATTAACAGCCTCAGTACTAGCCCAATAGCTCTAGGACAGCACTCAACCACAAAACATGTCAGAAAGCCAGGGGCATTCATGGAGACTCAGGGAAGCTAAAACTTAACCCAAAGAAGAGACTTGATCCAGTCTTTCCAAAAAGGAAATTAAGCAATTCAGCTACCAATTCACCAGCAAGTCCTACTCTCCCCAAATGAAAGGGCGGCTGTGACTCCACAGGAAGCACCAGGGTCTGTTCCCTGGAGGCCCCAGGCTAGAGCTGAAGCATCTGGTCTCCAGGGAAGGCTGAAACTGAGAGGAAAGTCCTGGAGGGGTGCCATGACAACAGGAGCCAAAAATGTGTCCAAATCCAGAGAAGCTCCACCATTCACTAGACTATAGCCTGTGTTTTCTAACCACCTATACAAATATTTGTGGATCCCTCCCTTGTGATTTAGACTGATGATAAGCTTTGGGGAAATTTATAAGTAGTGATCTCACACACTTTCCTTGAACCTATCTTTCCTTTAAGATCCTTAACATTAATGATTACAAATGTATGAGGGAGGTCTCTTGGAACAATGATTCCCTCTGGGTCTTTTTTTTTTTTTTTTTTTTTTAGAATAAAGGCAAGTTTATATAGAATGCAATCATTCCATGGCATATAATCTCACTATCCATCAGTAGCCCCAAGACCTCTGGAGAAAATGTGAATGCTTGACAGAAAGAATTCAATCTTCAAGCAGAAATAAGTAGTTAATCCTTTGGCCTCCCAACAATCAATTACACAGTATAGACATTTTAGTCTACACTGTGAAGGATGGGGAGTAACCTGCATCAGTAACCTGAATACTACATGCTACACTGCAGTAACAAAAGACTCCAAAACCTTAACAATGGCTTAAACAAAGGTTCATTTCTTGTTCGTGTGCACATAGCCAACTGGGTAAACAGCAGCCACCATCTCCCATTGCCAGAGATGCATGGAGATTATTTCAGAGTCCCTTCATGCTTCCACCCAGAAGTGCTCAGCTTCCTGTCAAGAGAGTTCAGTTCTGAATCCAACTCTGCTGCTGATTTACTATCCAGTGTGACTATAAAGTAATAAAACAAAAAAGGGACAGAACTCAAACATCCAAATGATTCATAGTAGTCCATGTGGGAAGCTTTATACTACTGTGTACTTAGGGCAGTAAGCCTGGTATCATCCGAGAGCCCAACTGTGGCAGTAATCCTGATGCTGCGACACTGTCCCCATGAGGGGAGCCAATGGGAAGCAGGGAGGGGTGGTGCTGAGGTCCCGGCTAATCCCCTCACCACATTTCCAGAGGGGCAGAGTGGAGAGGCAGCTGCATTATTGGGTCCCAGGGTCCACATCGTTGGGTCACCAGGGTGAAAGTGAGCCTCCCTCTTGTTCTGCTACCTTCGTGTCTCTTCTTTTTAAATAGCGGTACAAGTTCTGTCTCCTCCTAACTTTCAAAGGCAATTTTCCACTGAGTTTTTCTCTCTCTCTCTGTCTCTAAAAGATTATCTGTTTTTCTGCAGTTCTGAGACTTCACAAAAATGCATCTAGGTGTGGGTCTTTCTTCTTTCATTATGTTGGGCACTCAGTATACACCTTTAATCTGGACAATTGTGTTCTTCAGTTCTGGACATTTTTTCTTGATATTTTTTATTTATTTAATTTACTTCTTCCTTCCATTAAATCTGTTCTCTCTTTCTGAAATGGCCATCATTTGGATCTTCTGACCTGATCCTCTATTTTTTCCTCCTTTTCAGGGCTTCTCACTTTTCCTGTCTTTCTGTTCTATTTTTTTTTTTTTTTTAGTATCTGTCAGCTTCATCATTTTAATTTTTTATTTTATGCTACCATATGTTGAATTGTCTAAATTCCTTTTCTTATTCTTTTGGATTCTTTTCTAAAGAATTTTATACTTGTTCCATGTATATATCTCCGAAGTCATTTGCTACATTTGTTTTGTTTGGTTCTGTACCACATTGTCCTTTCTTTCTGTTTGAATCTCTGTTATTCAATTAAAGGTTTGATATGAATTCTTGGTTATTCTTCACTATCTGTTCATAATTACAGATAAGACCCTATAAGGCATGGATTCATTACAGAAAATTGGCTGTTTCACTAGGGTCCTAAATGCCCGTATTTAAAATACAGTATTTAAAACACCTGAAACATGAGGGTAATGGGCACCAACCCCTCACACAGTTGGAAATCCACACATAACTTTGACTTCCCCCAGACTGACCTACTAATAGCCTACTGTTGATGGGAAGCCTTACCAATAACATAAACAGTTGACTATTGCAATTCTGTATGTTATATGTATTACATACTGTATTCCTACAATAAATTTAGCTAGAGAAAAGAAAATGTCTCTAAGAAAATCATAAAGAAGGGAAAATACATTTACAATACTGTACTGTATTTTTTGGAAAAATAAAAACATATAGTTCAAGCCCGTGTTGTTCAAAGGTCAACTGTATTTCATATTGGACCAATGTCCTTTTAGAGGATCCTTGAACCTCCTGCCTGGGATGTGTAAGCCTGTCAGCTCTGGGGATTGAGGGGGTGGGGGTTCCATAAACTCAGTATGTTGATTTTCACTTCATCCCTTCTTAAAAATATATGTAATTTCATATCCCCATCCCTCAGCTATCCTCAGTGTCCCCAAATCCAGAGGCTGTCTAGCTCAATATCCCCAGAAATAAACCTCCCAACTTCTCCTGGAATAAGTAAAGCATGATTGTCTGTTACACAGAGTGAATGAAACCATCTGAAGCCCTAATTCTCCTTTGGCTTTCCATCACTATTCCTGTTTTCAGCCCCACCTGCATGCATGCTGACCTAATGCTCTAATTCCTGGGTTTTTCCAGGATTCTGTGAGAAGAGAGATCTTGTTTTTTGTTGTTGTTGTTGTTGTTTTTTGTTTTGTTTTGCTTTTTTCCCATTTTTCATCCAGAGATTTAAGTAGTAGCTGTCCCTGGGATTCAAGTCATTTATTTGTCTCCCTTCTTCTTTCCAGTTTCCAAAGTGCTAACTTCTAGAAACAGAAATCTCCCCCTCCTTTTCCTTCAATTCTTGTGGATTTATGATGTGTTATTCTTTTCCTATCATTTTGGTGGGTTTTCAGAAGGGAGAAAAGATGAGCAAAATGTTCAAACTTCTTTGTTTAACTGGAAGTCTGTTATTATCTATTTCTAATGTATGTTATATTACTGGATGTTATGTAACTTAGATTCTATCTGAGGCAAAGTGAGGGGAGAAAGAGCAATAGAGGGACAAAGAGAGGGAGAAAAGGGAGAGAAAGAATAAAAATAGAGATAGGAGTGGATGCACAGAAATAGTGTTCACTAGCGGTAAGGAATCATTTTTTTGATGGGGGTGCAGGTCACTCAGAAAAACAAAAGTCTTTACACATTTTTTTACAAAATGAAAATATCTTGAGCCTAATTACAGATGTCTATAAATACATATATATCCATATAATGTAGAAGACTTACTTTATTACATACAAAAATATTTAAGGGCAAATATTCCTCAGTTATTAAAGCATTAGCATCTGCGGCATCTTTGAGAAGCAGTAATGTGGACACACCCCTTTCACCATTTACCCTGAAAACTCCATCAGAGGCCGTATCAGAAAGTTATGTGGACAGAACGTGGACCACGAGTTCTGGAAGTCCCTTGTCGCCAGACAGAATATTCATCGGATGATGATGGACTGTGCACCAGAATCTTTAATGGGCATGAACGCACAGGCAGTGGCTGCTGGCCTCCATTGTGCTCCACCCGGGGCCTGAAGATGATGTAAGGATACAGACTCGCGGGCCCCTGCTGAAGCGGACCAGAGCCCCAAGGGAGAGGGGACAGCCAAAGGAGCATGGACCAGCTCTGTGATGCATAGTGTACTAAAGACCAGGTCAAAATTTTTTGTTGGATAAAACAGCAAAATCATTCTTATTTTGGAAGACTAATGGACCTCAGATAATTATACAATAAGAATACTGAGACCAATATTATCTAATTATCTTTAGAGCCTTCCAAATCTAAGGACGGCACCTTTGATACTCCTTGTTCCAGGCAAATGCTTGTGTAACTGAGATTGTGTTTATCAAATTTTCAAGCTGAGAACAATCACTATGTAGAGGAACTTGGAAGACCCTTTACTAACAAGAAAAATGCTATGGTAGTGCTAAAAATCACATCCCCCTCCACATGTTACCTTGGCTTGGCTTGGCTTGGCTTTTGCTTTTTCATTGGGTTTTATTAACACCGGCATTGCAGCTTTAATAATCTGGTTTGCCTTCCCTGTCCTTAACATTTCAGAGAGTCAAACAAAAGGTTTAGAGAGAGATTTTTTATTGCAATGTCTTTAAAGAGTAGACGGGTCACATCTCACTCACTGCTCTTATGCTTACATGGGATTTCTCTTGCTAGACTAGTGGGTTGGAAGTCTAATTCTCAATGTTGACTTTCTATAGTTAGTTCCAACGTGGAATATTTCAGAGTCTAAAAAAAAAACTGGCCTCAAGGCAGTCTAAAATCTGCCCTAGAAGGAAGTGGGCACAGAATGAACCAGGCAATACATACTATTTCTAGGTTCAGCTTGTTGAAAATTTTTCAAGTGTTATTCTGTGACATTTACAGAGCAGTTTCAAGAATGTTTAATAAAACAGGCTTTGAAAGTGTCTTTCTTAATCTACAGTATCCATTTATACATCATCAGTGTGTAATTATAGCTCAGTGCTGATGCTGAAAATATAGCAAAGGAGGTAAACTTTGTCTGTGGGCTCAATCAAGCTGGGTTCCCCAGGGAAACAGTCTTGGAGAGATGGGGCTCCCACCAACAGTGCTAGACACCTCCCTCTACAAAGCTGGATCCCAGATAAATGGGCTTTATACTATCTTTTTTAATATGCCTGGGCTCTAGAAAGCGAGGGGAATCTCCAAGGACAGAATTTTTTTTTTAAGTCTGAGCTGAAAACAGAGCAGAGAGCCATGAGCTTCAAACAAAGGCATCAGGTAGGGCTGACATGAGAGCAAGTGAAAACACAACTCCATAGTAAAAACCCAAGTTTAGTACCTGATACTTGGAAATGATGAACGCAGGATCCCTGCAAGTCTGGCCACCTGAAGATGAAACACTGCCCTGGATCCTACCAGAAGCAAATGCAAATCTCTGGAGGAACATCCCCAGTTTGGGCTCTCAGGATTCCCCAACATGAAGCTCAAACAAATTCAAACTCACAACCAAAGACCAAATTCACAAAGGAAAAATCACCATGAATGTGAGTTAACAAAAATAAGACCAACATATTCAGCCTCCCACCCAAGGACATCAGATACTAAAATCATCACACATAGATAAA
This sequence comes from Potos flavus, assembly GCA_028534135.1. Classification (NCBI taxonomy): domain Eukaryota; kingdom Metazoa; phylum Chordata; class Mammalia; order Carnivora; family Procyonidae; genus Potos; species Potos flavus. Next base: position 6,490,885 of record CM052886.1, on the reverse strand, counting down.
TCCCATGGTAAATGTTCAAAGGAATAAAATATAGAATCACAAACATGAAAAAGCAGCAAAAGATTAAAACACAGAAGTTTTAGATATTTTAAAAATAAAAAGTACAACTGTTGTAAAGAAGAAAATGTGATAGTCCTCACAAAGATAACCAGGAAAACCTGTGTCAAACAAGCTAACTGGGTTCATGCCTATCTTGCCAGGCAAGGGAGGGGGTGCTAAGAACAGGGTCTCAACAATATCTCAAGAAGTGAAGTCATAGAGGAATTTTGTGGCATTGGACCTGTGTTGAGTGCTAGGATTCAGCTGATTTGGGTGCAGGCTTTCAAAATCACCCAAGTAAAGATTAGGTGAAACAGTCAAGGGCAGACTGGTGGTGTGGGGAACAGAAAAGGGTTTTCCCCAGAAGTTGCATCGTGGAGCATGCTACAGTCTTACCTTTCCAGAGTAGGTCATGGTTGCAGAGCTGATTCCTGGCCACTCTGCATGGCTCCTGCTAGGGAAGGTTTTCATCCCTACATTGCTCTTCTGTGTCCCTACAGTACTTGAAAACAACTCTTTCACAGGACTTTTGACATTACCATCAGGTTACTCTCTATTTTTCAGTACCTGGCATGTAACTTTGAAGATTGAAAGGCTTCAAAACATGTTTATGACAGAAAGGAAAGAAGAGGGAGGCAGGGAATTAATACCGCGTATACCTTATTCATTGGGCTATCAGACTTCCATGTCTGCTGTTGTCTCTTAGAAAGACTTGGACGTTCCGTGAACGTGACGACTAGTAGAAATTCCATGAGTCTACTTAGTGTTCCTCATAGATAGTCAAGGCTTCTGACTACCCATCTGTGAAACAAGAGCCTTGAGCACTATCAAATATCAGTTTCCCCAGAGTCTCCCTTCCTTGGTCTCTCACATGAAGAAGCGCCACCTCTGAAAGCTGCTCAACTGGGTGGAAAGGGAAAAAGCGAAAGGGCTCAATTATCACTTTGCATGCCATGTTCCTACCATAAAGCCCTAAGGAATGATGGTGGTTCTTCACATAGAAGAGCCAAAAGTGACCACAGTGAACTTCTGAGAATGATGGCCACCACTTCATACCTGCCTTCCACATCTCATGCAAATCTCCTTTGGGCAGCTCTAACCCAGGAAAGGGGATTCGAGGAACCATAGCTACCATAGCTCCCAGCTTCACCAAGTTGGCCTAGAACAATCTAGGACAGTCGGCAATGGAGAACAGTTCCCAAATGAAAAAGTCTCTGGCTTGGAGTGCCTGGGTGGCTCATTCAGTTAAGCATCTGACTGTTGACCTCAGCTCAGGTCTTGATCTTGGGGTTGTGAGTTCAAGCCTCACATCGGGCTCTACGGTGGGCATGGAGCCTACTTAAAAAAAAAAAGTTCCTGACTTGAAGAAGACAGAGGAGAGGAGATAGACAGAATTCATGGAAAGAGCTTCATGGAGGAGGTGCAGTGTTCACGGAGGCTCAAAAGAAGAGTATGATTTAGAATACGGAGACAGAGAGTGAGCAAATATTTCCTGTTTAAATGTAGCTGCCTCCTTTATTTTGGTGTTGGTCCAGAGTATATACCACTTTCATGGAACGCTGACAAGTAACCACAGGACTCCAGAGCTAGGATGCGGCTGAGAAACAGACATAAATGAAGAGCCTCATCCTCACCTTGACTCTGTTGGGAAAGACTGAGCCAGAGTCCCACTGCCAAACCCATCAACTCACCCAAAGAGGAGTGAGAGGTCTAGGCAACGGTCTCAGCTTTGCATCCCACTGTTTCTGTGTCTGCTCAGAGACCATTTGGCATGGCTACTCTAGAACAGGAGTCTGCTTTGAGAAGAATGAATTTTGTCTGGTTGCTTTTTAAGTGCAAATTTTAAAATACAGACAGCTTTGAAAACAAGTAGAGTTTTGTTCTTTGTTGACCTCAGTGAAATGCTTGTTGGCACCAGTGCCCAGCAGTCTGGCTTAGAGGTCTGCCGAGCCAGTGGCATCTCACGTGGAGTGAGCACTGCAGGGAAGGGACGCAGTGCTGGTTTCTGCTGCAGTAGGGAAAGGGGACCACATTGGAGGGGTTCCCCCAGGATCACGGCTGTGTTGCTGGTGTTCCACCAGGGTCACAGTTGCAGTGCCAGCCCAGGTCCTTACAGGGGAGGGAGGAGCCTGCATAAAAGGCTCATGGTGCTCAGAGGGGAAGCAGTTCGGAAAAAAATGGAGAATGTGGCAACCAATGAAGAAATGGGCTCCCCAACAATGAGCTCCAATCCTCAACAAATAAAGTCACCCCTACTGCAACATAGCCTAAACCTCAGGAGAATTTGGGGTAGGAACTCTTTTAGGTAGCTGACAAAGCAAGCCTCCTCCTGCTCTCAGCATCCTCAAAACCACGGCTTTACTCAAGGGAAGCCTGAAAGGAAGGATTTCCCCACACACTTCCACAAAAATATTAAGAGATTCCCTTTAAGCTGTTTCTCAGTATTTTCAGATTCTCTCCTCTAGGTCTTCAATGTTTGGATAACTTGCTTCAGTTCTGGGACACAAAACTGAAAGAAGACTCTTTACCTTGCTGATCCCACGCGTACGTTGACTGTGCATATGACAGATTATTTTAACTTGAGTGCTGTATTGCTAACTGGGGACATTCATGTTGACATAATTTTTAAATGGTGCCAAAGAATATCTAGGTGCTTCCTGTTCCATCAGACCACTAAGACCTGATCCATTTCCACTTCACAAAGAGCTCACTCTAGTCCCAAGCTTGAGCAATTTATCTTTCCTCCCCATGTCAAGGATATTGGATCGGTTTCTTTTTTTTAAAGGAAAATTGGGTTTTCATCAAATGGTTCTCCCATTTCTTTTCAAACGAGCAGGGTAAATGGACTCCCAGGCTGGCTGGCGTGTGGCCCGTCTGAGACATGCATGATTTCCTCCAACTCGGGGAAACCTGACCCTGAGGTGTTCTATGGCTTGCCTTTGGGAGTGTTGAATGTTGTTGACAGGAAAGGTACTCTTTCTTTCTACTCACCAAAAGGCTTTGATGTCCAAATCCCCATCACTCATTTCTGGAGACTGTCAGGGGTGCATGTGAAAGCACCAGATGCAAATCACTGAGATCAGGGTCTTGTCTGCTTTCAAGCGCATGTGCCCTGCAGTCCCTGATGACCCCCATGTCCCTGTCTGCGGGGGACTGTCCTTGGCCTGCAGCCCCTGCTATGCTCAGGACTCACCTCACATGCAGGTGGGAGCACAAAGGAGTAAACCAACACAATTTGATTTTTGGAGACATGAGAAAGCTCCAATTTACATATTCTGTTTACATTTGCTCAATGAGTTCATTCCTTCACCCATCATCGGGGTGAAGAAAAACAGTCCTTGGAGAAGTCATTTGCCCACAGTGTTCATTGTACTCCACGAGGTGCCCCACCCTTCTCAGGGGAGCAGCTGCGGGAGCAGAATGGCATTATGGAGGGAGAGAGACAGTGGAGAGGGGAAGCCAAGGGCACCGTGGATAGTGGACTTTGACCACCCGAAGGGGCAGCCTCATCCCAGCCCTGTCCTGCTCTATGCGTTCCCCACAGCCTGCTCTGTCTCACCAGTCCCCAGCCTCTCTTCAAGCTGCCAGAATTATATATTTTTAATGCAAGTGGAATTATGTCACTCTCCTGCTTAAAACCACCTTCTGCTTCCACTGTCCATGATTTAAAAGAAGAATTTTGGGGGTGCCTGCATGGCTCGGTTGGTTAAGCATCTGACTCTTGATCTCAGCTCAGGTCTTGATCTCAGGGTCGTGAGTTCAAGCCCCATGTTGGGCTCCATGATGGGCATGGAGCCTACTTTAAAACAAAAAAGAAGAAAAATGAGGAGGAGGAGGAGTGAAGGAGAGGGGGAGAGTGGGAGAAGAAGAAGAAAATGAACAGCTTTCTCTTGGGCCCCTAGCCACCACCACCAGCCTCATCATTCCCAAGTCTTCCTCCCTCACCTACCACCTGAACTTCCTTTGGTCCTTGCCTCCTGTTGTAGCCTTTCCCCACCCTCAGCCTCACACATGCCATCCTCCCTGCCGGACTGGTGCCCCTCCCTTCTACTCCTGTCAAACTGGCAAATGCATCTGTCTAGAGAGACCTCTGCTAACGTCTAACCCTTGCCCCTGCCGTTACCAATGGTCCCCTTACTATTCTGTCCCATAGGATCTTGTTCTTGTCCTTCATGGAATTTATGACAATGTTCAATGGCATAGCTTGTCTGCCTCGTTATCCAACATCTGTCTGTCCCAATAGACTTGGAGGCTTTAAATGGCCAGAGACTGTATCTATATTGTCCACCATAGTCTACCTGGTGCCTACTACAATGCCCCCACACTGAAGGGACTCCATCATCATTTGCTGAGGGAATGGACATATAAGGGGCAAATAATGAAGCCTAGATTTCAATCCCCTGCTCTGCCAGTGCCACATGTCCCAGAGGGCTCCGTGCCTGGTCTCTTCTTCCCAGACTCATGCCTGGTGTTTGTGGTTCTGTGAGCTTGGTCCACTCAGTCAGCAAATCGGGCCCTGCCCTCCACCTGCGGCAAAGAAATGCAGGAAATATCTGTGTTTTGGAGCACGGAACTCCAACTTCTTAAACAGACCACTGAGTACTACAATGAACATTACCAACGTTAACCCTAGAAGGCACCTTGACAGCCATCTCCCCATCTCTCCCGCAGTCATTTACTGATAAGCAGAAAGACCCATGACATTGACAAAGGACATTATTGGATAGCACTATGGGGTCCAGACCCCAGGAAGTTAATACTGCAAAGGAGCTGCTCAGTGCCTCTCTCATGGTCAGCGCTGTCTCCTTCCCATCCTTGGAGTCAGTGCACAGGACCCCCAGAGAGGGTTATTCTTATTAGCCAAGCCATTATTCACGATAAGCTCTGACCTTAGCATGACTTTGAGACATAGCAATTCAAGACTTAAAGCAATATTGATAAAGTCTAACTAGACAGTGGTTTTCCTAGCCCTCTTAGTGGAAACATTGTTTCGACTATTCCGACTCTAAATATTTCATTTTTAGAACATCAGTCCAAAAAGAAAACATGAGACTTGTGTTAATAGGTGTGCCTGAACACATACTTGGCCAATCTGAGCCTCTCTTGTGAGGGACTTCACGGGTCAACTCCACGGGACATAATTTGGTTGAGAAAGGGGGAATCTTGATACCACAGCAAATGAATAAATAGTTTGATGACCAAAAAGGAATGAATATAATTTTTACCACAAGATAAGGCAAAAGAATTAATTGTTAAAATGTGCACAGAAAGGTGATAATATCCTCTTTTAATAATAATGAAACAAAATTAATCTAACATACACAGCCTGAAATCTTTTCACATGCAATAACAAAAATGAAGATTATTGGCCCTTGTAGCTCCTCAGGGATTATTTGTCTGTGAGCAGCATATGAAGAAAACTTTGGAACTGAATGCATATAACAGAAAACATCTGTTTGGGTATCTTTCAATTACAATACGTTATGGGGGGGGCGGGTAATGGGATTTAGAAATACCAGTCTGAAATGTATACTGGCCATTTCTGACTTAACACATTTCATAGACTCCCTTAGCAGAAACAGCTATGGCGATCCTTTGAATTTATCTCTTTACCTTTTGCAATTCTTAAAAACATTTCTCTCCCCGTCCTCTTCTGTGGTAAATAAAGTAAGCAGGCATACAAACAAAGAATGATTGTGAGCCCAGGTTCAAAAACATTTCCCCGTTCATATGGAAGAAGAGGGAGCAAAGGGAAAACTTGGATTGATAGCTGGAAAATCTTCGTCATACGATGTGAGTCGCTGATTTTAGTTTTTCAGGTGGAGGCTGCAAGGAGCAAAAGAAGGAAAACCTCATTCTACATCTTTTAAAAACTCTGTGAGCTCACATTGCCTTCGGTGGCTGTGCTCTCTCCTGCCCGTCACGGCTCAGCAAGCTCCCAGCCATGCTCTCACCAGCCGCGGGCTGGGCTCCGCTTCCAAAGATCCACAGAAGCCAGACTCTTCTCTAAAGTCTCCTACCACCGCTGGGGATGTCCTGAGGGACAGTAGAATGCACGTGACGTGAAATGCCCTCTTTCTTTGGCAGCTGTTTCTCTTCCGCTGCACCCCACTTGCAGATTCATCATTAGCCTTTCACCCCATAAATATCCTCTGTTTCCTTAAATATCCTGTGTTTCCTCTGTCCTAAGTTTCCATCCCCCAGATGCGTCTGACCCTACCCCTCCTGCCCCATTGGTCCAGGCTTGCATCTTTCCCACCTAAATGGCCCCATGTGCCTCCTCACCGCCCCCCTTCACTCCACTCCATCCCCTAATCCTGCCCAGATTGCAGCCGACCACCACCCTACAGGGCAAATCTGTGGCCTCGCTTCACCCCTGCCTTACAATTCTCCAGTGGCTTCCCGCAGTTCTCGACATAAAGCCCAGTTTTCCTTCCCAGTCTGGACCATCCTGGCTACACCTGCCTCACATCCTCCCCTTCCGGAAGGCAGCCTCTCTCCAGCTGTTCCAGGCAGCTGGTCTCAGCCCCTGCTGCTGGTCCAGGCTGTCCTCACTGCTGGGACACCCCTTCCCCTGCATCACCTCCTAACTCACTCTCAGCTCTTTAAACCCCTGCCTCCACGTCCCCTTTCTCATCTCCAGTAGTGGCGGCTCTGCCATCTTTCAATGCCATATCGATCCACCTTTCCCATGGTTTATCAACTTCACACATCTTTTCAAAAAACTTAACTTTGGGGTTGGCTTATTCTGCTTGAGTTTTTTTTCTTTCGTTTTTATTCTTATGTTCAGTTAGCCAACATATAGTACATCATTAGTTTTTGATGCAGTGTTCAATGGTGTTTTTATTTCAGTATTTTCTACTCTTGTCCTTATTGTTTCCTTTCTTCTACTTTCTTTGCATGTGTTGGGCTTTTCTCTTTCTAATTTCTTGAGACACTTACTTCATTGAATCTTTTTCAGGCTGTATCTTTTCCTAGTACAGCGTTCTCAGGTGAAGATCTCTGTTTAATCGCTGCTCTCACTACATCCCACATGTTTTTTAAAAACATGCGGATTCTGAGAAACAAACTGAGGGTTTTGGAGGGGGAGCGGGTGGGGGATGGGTGAGCCTGGTGGTTGGCATTGAGGAGGGCACGTATTGCATGGAGCACTGGGTGTGGTACATGAACAATGAATCTTGGAACACTGAAAAAATAAAATAAAATTAATTGGAAAAAAATAAAATAAAAACACATTTTCTAAAAAATGTGTTTTTGTTGAGATTTATTTTTGACCTGTGGGTTATTTGATATTTTTTCTTAATTTTTAAACATAGAGTGATCTTCCTGTGACCTTTTTGCTTTTGAACTGTAGTGCCATTACATCCTCTGTAATTCTAACCCTTTGAAAGTGTTGATACCTGCTTTGTGGCCTCCTATAGGCTGTTTTTGTAATTCAATATATACTTGAAAACTAGGTATATTGTGATGCTGTCTCTTGGTGTGTCGGGTTTTTAATCATGTTTTTGAAATTTTTCAGTCTTACAGATTTTGCCTGCTTGATCTATCGATTTTTTTTTTTTTTTTAGTTTTTAGTTTTTCTATTGTGTTATGTTAGTCACCATACAATACATCATTAGTTTTTGATGTAGTATTCCAAGATTCATTGTTTATGTATACTGAGAGAGATCTGTTACAAAATTCCAGCATGATTGTGGATTTACTTGTAGCTCCCTCTTCTGGTCACTTTTTCCTTCAAATGTTTTGAGGCCATATAATTAGATACATGTAAACTTTAAGTTATTCTATATTCCTGATGGGTTGAATCCCTAATCAGTAAGAAGTGACTCTTTGTCTCCAATAATTTTTTCTTTTTTTAAAGTTGCTTTAAGGTCAAGTTTGTCTGTTGTTAATACAGATTTACTGGCTTTCCTTTGGCTACTGTTTGCAGAGTACAATTTTTTCCACTCCTTTATTTTCAAACTTTTTTTACTCTCATATTTTAATTTGTGCCTTGGAAACAATATAATTTGGAAACAAATAATCAAGCCAGAAAATCTTTGTCTTTTAACTGAAGTATTTAGTCTACTTATATTTAATATAATTACAATATATTTAACTTTGAATCTATTGTCTTACAATATGCTCTTTATTTGTCCCACTCACTCCATGATTTTTTTTCTCTCTTTTCTTGCCTTCTTTTGGACTGACCATTTTTTATCATTCCATTTTCTCAGTCTCTTTATTTAAAAGTTTTAAACTTTTTATTATGCTTTTAATGTTTACCTTGGAAATTACAACATGAATGCTGGACTTACCAAAGTGTCATGGTAACTGGGCAACTATTTACTTCCTTTTCAGCAATATAAGGACCTTAGGACACTTACAATCCTTTATTCCCTTCCAAACTTAAATATTTTTTGTCTTATGTAGAGATAGACCAATGGATAGATAGAGAAATAATAACACACACACATATATATATGTATTCCCCAAATATTATTACTGTTTTATAAAATCCATGTCATTTGGATTTACTCACATATTTATACCTTCCTTTGCTGTTGATTTCTTCTGCATCTCTAACCTTCCATTGAAGATTACTTTTCGTTTTCCTAAAGAACTCTCTTTAATGTTTCCTTCACTGACAGTCTGCTGCTAACAACTCTCTCTGTTTTTGTCTGAAAACGTCTTTATTTCACCTTCATACTTGAAAGATATTTTTACTGACAGTCTATGTTAGCAGTTTGTTCTCTGTTTTTGCATTTTCAGTTATTGAAGATATACCACTATCTTCTGACTTCCACTGTTCTTCTTAATAACTCAATTACCAGTGTATCTGTTGTGCCTTTAAAAAGTAACCTTTTTCTCTCTGGAAGTTTTAAGGATTTGTCTACAATGACACCGTGATATATCTTTTATATTTATCCTGACTAGGATTTCTTATAATTTTTTATATATATAAAAAAATCTTTTAGGAAAATCGTCAGCAAATATTTTATCAATTACTATTCATAAATATTATAACTTTCAGCAATTATTTTATTCTCAAGGCTCATGATGCTGCTCTTTCCAAATCTCTAAATGGACATGTGTTGGACCTTCTAATTGTGTGTATATATATATATATATATGATTATTATATATATAATTATTATATATAGCATATTGCATTTACATTTTCTTATTACCTATTGCCTTATGTGCTTCATTTTGCATATATTCCTCTAACTAATCTTACTGTTTACTAATTTTCTCTTCAGCTGTATCTAATTTGTCATTAATCTATACATTGAGTTTTAATTAAGTTATTAGATTTTTAAGTTCTAGAGTTTGCTTTTATTTAAATCTGCTTGGCACTTTTTATAGTTTCTAATAATCTGACAAATCTTTGAAACTTATCCTTTCTCTTCTTAAAAATAGTAAGCATAGTTGCAGTCTCTCACTAATAACTCTCATATCTGATATTCTTATGGCTGTGTGTGTTATTTCTTGTTTTCACTGTTTCTTTCTCAGGTGAGTGTCTATCTTCATGTACCTAGTTTTCTGTCTTGTTGGGGCTTTTTAACTATGTGCTTGACATTGTATTTTTTAAATTATTGGTAGAAATATTTTGAAGGCTAAATCGATGTCACTTTTTAGATTCAATTTTTATTTGCTTCTGTCAAGCCTCAAGACACTATCGATTCATTATCCTTAATTCCAACTTCAGGACATAAGATTCCTTGGTCACGCAGATGACCCAGAACTAGGCCAAAGTTCATGAGAGGGCTGTTTTACTTCTGCTTCACCCTTACCTCTAGGATGAAAAGCTCTGCTGAGACTGAGACCAAAGTACAGCAGGTTATATCTTGGTGGGCTTGGGGCTCCAACCTCACATCCCCTCATCTCACAGGACTGGAATGGTGCTGCTCACTCTCTTAAACATACTTCAGATTTTCAATTGCTCCCTGGTCAAAAGCAGTCCCAATGCCAACATCTTCTCTGGATTTTGATCTTCTCCTGAATCTTAACCCACTAATTTCTCATATCTCATTAGCTCTTTAATGCTTTTGAGAAATTTTTTAAATGTCATTTAATTTTCTGGTGGTTATTTCAATGAGATGACTGGTATGAATTTTCCCACTCCTATCACCAACAGAAAGAGTCTCTTTTGCCACTTTCAAGCAATGTTATTAATCTTTCCACCCGTGCTATGCACTACGGTTATCAGGTAATCATGCTGGTCTGGTATACCACGGGGGTGTGGCCCTCTGAGAGCTAAAGGCAATGATTGTCCAATGTCGGATAAAAGTCTAGCAAAGAAGAAATTTTCAGCTTCTGTCAGCCAACTTGTGTCCCTTCTCTGGGCCCTACTCCTTCTCTGTACCACCTGTCCCTCATCACTCTCCTTCTGCTCTCCCCTGTTCTCCCATCCCATAAAACCAGTTCATCTATACATGGCTCTTGAATCCATTCTCATTGTTTCACGTTTCCATCTTAAAAAATCAAAGTCGTTCTTTCTCTATATGGATTCAAATGGCTCTTAATTTCTTTTTCTAGAAAAGAAAGGTCCAGTTGCATTAAAATAAGAAAGACTTTGAGAAACAATGTTAAATGAGTGATTCATCATGCTGACATTAACTGGGAGGATGTCCAAAGCACACAGAAGAGTAAATACACTTAGAAAGATGATTTTTCATGTTTAAAATCTTAATAATCATGTTTCGCATGTAATCTTTGTTGAGGCTCAAAGTGTCAGGCTAAAAGTAATTACATTTTGCACTCAGTACAAAAATGTATTCAGAAAACTCTCATGTCTCCACTTTGTCTTTATTTTTATGGTTATATAACCAAGACTGGCCTATCATAAAAGAAGTGGCACTGCATTGTAAATATCTCCATTCCTCACCTCCTCCCATGCTCAGCCTCATCTCAGAGGAACATCTGTAAACTCCATTCTCATAAAAACCCAAAGGATGCAAAAACCACAGGATTGAGTTTATTAAAGTAAAACCCAAAGCAAAAATCCGTACCTTCTTCCCTTTTAGATCTATTCAAAAGAACCAACAGCCATCAATCCCATACTGCCACAGTATTTCCATTCCACTGAAAACAAACATACTTTAAATGAAAAATCTTAAATTCCATGGCAAACGATAAATCAGGTAATTTCCCTCAATAGGGACACATACTTGTAATTAATGAGGCAAAGCAGTAAATTTCAAGTAAATTTCTTCCCTCTCCTGACTTCCACCAGTCTTTCCCTCAGCATCCACCATCCCCCATCATACTACCTCCCCCGATCAATAAACAACCTTGGTAAAATGAGCTGTTTGTCGTGGACCTGTGTATGTGTATAAATAGAGGGATAGAGAGAGATGGAGACAGAGAGAGAGACATAGAGCTACAGAGATGAGATGGGGGAGGGGAGGGCAATAAAGCAAATGCAGTGAAGTGTTAATTTGGGGAATCTGGCTCATCTACGGAATTCCTTGTACTATTCTTACACCTTCTCTATAAATCAGAAATCATTTCAAAGGAGAAAGTAAAAACAAAACCAAAAGTAACAACAAAAAATTCTGAGGCTTTGCTCTCAATTCGTGAGCTGGACAAACACAATCTCTACTCCCTAGCTCCTTTTTAAATAAGTCACCACAAACAGCATCCTCAGGCAAGTTACAAAAACAGCGGCCTGTGTCACAGACTTCCTTTATGTCATTGTTGTCACTATCCTTCCCAAAGTCTTGTCTTGTTGCCATGGTCAGACTTGGGTGTGTTCCAAGTCTTCAGGTAAGGAGCCTCTGTGCATGCTCCCATCCAAAAAGAAGAAGTTGAGAATTAAGAAACCAAATCTTCTGCTAGCTTACTAGAAGACAAAGTATGTATTAGCATCTCATCAATGTTCAGTGGGCACATGTCAACGGAAGGAAAGAAATGAAATGTACGTGAATGTCCAAAATGTTATGAAGCATACAGTTGTGTTCATACCATGGCTTGGTTGCTGTCCCCTCTGCCCTGGTCTTGGTCAAGGTTGGGATCTTCCACCAGCTTCACATCTGTTCTGTCCTTCAGCCATATCAGGTCCATGCTGGCCTGCTCCCTTCAGACCATGGGAACTTTGGGCACCTCTCCTAACTGCAGAGAGAATTTGATTTCTTTATCTGCAAATCTCACATTCTAGTCTTCAATACACAAAAATCCATAGATCTCAACTACAGAGACTTCATAAACTTTCCTTTGCTCCAGTTCTTTCTACTGTGCAAATTCATCACCTGCAAGACTTGACACACCTAGCAAAATGCAAGACGCTTGCTAAGCCCTTTCAAGGTGGCTGGAGGGGTTACATACCCTCCTGGGTTCAGAAAGCAAAACCATATCTTCCATGCTGGGGGCTGTCTGCATGATTATTCCCTATTTCTCACATTTCTTCTGGGCTTGCTTTCCTATGGGAAAGGCTCTTTCCTCTGGGCTGTCTTTCCTATGGCTGGGGTTAAAACCCACCCACTTGCTAAATATTTGCCTCGTTGGAGCCTTGAGATTTCATATTTTATTTACTTATGTATGTGGGGTTATGGTCATTCAACAAAATGCGTAACTGTCTACCACAGAGCTGGCACTAGGGTTGAAAATGCAAGGGTCAGTCTTGGACAAGATAGAGTTCTTGCTGAATGCAAAACATCTGGTCTCGGACTCCAGTACTAGCATTTGGCAGCCTACCAGTATTAGATAAGTATCAGCTCAGATAATGTTAATTAACCCTCTATGCCCACCTAACACAATACAGCTTTTTATATAATGAACAAAAATTTAATGAGCCTACAAAGTGAAGATCGTTGTACCAATGACCTACAGGAGTAGGAGAGTTCAAATTGTCTTGGGTGAGATAAGACATAACTGTGTGAAAAAGTGATAAACAACTTATGGAAGCCTATGATCCAGGAGCACCCACTTCTTTGAAAGGAGCGGGCCGTGAAGGCAAGGTAGCTCTACTGGCAGAATTCCAGACACCATCGCACCGACACGAGAAAGGTTTCCAGCCAAATTTCCTCAGGCTTTGCAAATCACAACACACAGGTTACTACCCATCTCATGTTCCTCCCAAAGACAATGCACCATACTAGGCCTGCTCGAAATGGGCCAGATGCCGTTAGCAGTTCGGGAGGGATGCTGAAGCCCATGGTGCCCAGGAGCCTCTGTACTCTGGGAGCAGCCCAGGGAGGCCCCTTGCATGTTTACCGCCATCTGTGTGCCGTGCTTTCCAGCCACTGGGTGGGGTGGTTCAAGGAAGAGCGACTCATCGCCTCCCAGATGGGCGCAGTCTCCAGATAAGGTGCCACACTCACTCTTGTGTTTTCTCCACTCTTCTCCCCAGCAACAGAAGCAACTGACGGCCAGCCCAAGGCACTGCTATTGCCACTAGTGCCCCCACAGCATCATGCTACCTGGCTGCTGGCGCGATGGCCCTGCCCAGGCCTCCCTGCCCACTGTGGAACACACTGTGGGCTCAGGGCACAACCTCAGGCCTGGACCCCCAGCCAGACCACAGGGCACTGTCAGTAACACACCAGCCTGTGGTCACTGCAGCCCATCCCCCCGGAGGAGCTCATTGCCACCAAATCACTCACTCCTCTCTTAAGATAAGTCTTTGCTTTTCCTGGACTTTTCCTGGTCCCCCAATGAGTTGACTTGCTGGACTCCGGACCTATGCAAACACTGACTCCTGAGTGAAGACAGCCAAGACTCCAAAGGGACCCCAGCCTCCCAAGCATTGGCAATGGCTCATGACCAAGCCCTTGACTGGACACCACAGAGAGCCCGGCTGTGAGCATCAGGCACGTCGACACCGGGCGCATGTCGGAGAGCGCCGGCACAAAGACACCCCCTCAAGGAGCTCGGATTCACGTTCTTGTTGGAGACTCTCCTAGCCCAGATTATTCCTTGGGCAAAGGGGTTCCAGCCAAAACTCACACCAAGCTGATTAAATTCCCCACTGTGTCAAGACCTGGGCATGAGCTCCCTGCACCACGAGCCAGGTCAGAGCGCTGGGAACGAGAAACGAATTGAGCCAATAAAACAAAGATTTGAGATGCTTCCACCCTGTAAGGGAGGGCACGTCGTGGGCCCTGCTGTGGCCCAGGTGGGCGGAGCGTTGGAGCACGCACAGGTGTGGGGGTCTGGACCCACCAACCCCGGTGTAGGGTCTGCTCTGGGAAGTGCCAGTGAGGCAGTTTCTGTGTGTTTATGAGGCTGCCTGCGCAGGCTCGAATTGTCTCTTTGGGGGCCTTCTTGGCCCCAGGCTGGAGCAGAAGGCGGGGAGCCAGTGCTCCCAGTCAGAGGGAGCCTTTTAAAGACTTTCAGGAGGGCGCCAGACTCATCTGTGTGATTCTTTTTCCTTTAGGAAAGCAGACTCTCCTGGAATAACTAAGCCAACGTGATCTCCTGCTCCACCCTCCCGAGTCTGGCCAGGCAACCCAAACCCCGTGCCCATAGCTGTGTCCTTGACCATTACCTCATCCCCAAACACCGTAGGCCAGGCCTGCCGAGCGAGCGTGGCAGGGTTGGAAAGGAAAGGCACAGTTTCTGGAAAAGAGAAAAGACTTCACATGACAAGGGCACTCCCCTCCCTCTCGGGCCCTTCCAGGACATCCTGCCCTGCAGCACGAGGACCCTCGCAGCCCCTCCCCAGGGCAGTGGCACAGCGATACTGAGATACCGCAGCAGTGAGCCCCAGCCTGGGTGTACTAGAGTGGCCCGGGGAATGTTTTCATACTAAAGATGCTAAAACACCCTCCTCACTGCCTGACCTACTGCATCCTAATCGCCAGCTGGGGGCTTGGGGTGGAGTAGAAGGCATGCATCATCTTCAGAAGCCCCTCGTGTGACTTCTAAAAGCTCCCCAAGGAGCTTCTGAGGTTCTAGACCCACTCCTAGGAGAAAAGCACCAGCTAGATAGGATGTCAGAGCAAACTACAGGCAGGAACAGACTTCATCTCCAGTGACAGACTCTTCCAAGTGCACAGCATCGGTGCCCTGGAGTCTCAAGATTTCACCCACTCAAGATTCACCCAGCCCAGACCTGCCTCTCCCCGCTCACCTGCCTATACCCACCACCACCAGGACCAGCACTGAAGCTGTTGCCCAAGGCAGGCAGGTTGCTTGCCACGTTGGCCACATTATCTCAGCTGCCGAGAGTCATGGGTTCCTGAGAGGAAATGAGGGACTGCTGGGGCCAGCCTGTCCTGAAGCCCTCTTTCTGCTCCATCTAGCCATTATTAACAGACTAATCCTAATTTTTCTGCTTCTTCCAGGACTATGGCTACTCCTCCCATGCACTAAGAGGTAAAACCAATCAGGGTCTGAAAGGGGACAATCTTATTCTGGCCACATAAACAGACAAGTCTGAGCATTCAGAGTTTGTACCAAATTCCACATACCCTCAAAACATAGCTACTGTTTTCAGGCTTTTGCATGTGCTAACCCCCTGAAGACTCGCAATGATGTCTGCAGTAGACACAACCATCACTCTATGCACAGAAAAGGAGACAAGGGCTCAAGTGCTCAGCTGTCACAGGGCCTATGAATCCCACCTCATAACGTCATTTAGAAAATTGATGAGATTGGGAGAGGGATGAACAGGTGGAGCATAGGGGATTTTAAGGGCAGAGAAACGATTCTGTAGGATACTGTAGTATACCTTTGTCCAAACCCATGGAACTTTAGGACATGGAGAGTGAACCCTAATGTAAACGCTGGACTTTAATTAATAATATTGTATCAATATGGGTTCATCAGTTGTAACAAATGTATCGCACTAATGCAAGATGTTAATAACACCACAAACTGTGGGGAGGGGTGATATATGGTGAACTCTGTCCTTTATGCTCAGTCGTTCTGTAAACCTGGAAATGTTCTAAAAAATAAAGCATGGCTTTTTAAGTTAAAAGAGGGAACATGCTTTAGGGCATTTGCAAAGTGCCTGACATGTTTCCTACTGTATTTATCATCATTTTGCCTGGAGCCCAGGACTTAAATGAGTTTGTCATGGAATCCAGGTGGGTCAGAAAAGCCCCACCTGTGTGGCGCCTGGGTGGCTCAGTGGGTTAAGCCTCTGCCTTCAGCTCAGGTCATGATCTCAGGGTCCTGGAATCGAGCCCCGCATCAGGCTCTCTGCTCAGCAGGGAGCCTGCTTCCCCCTCTTCCTCCGCCTGCCTCTCTGTTTACCTGTGATCTCTCTCTCTGTCAAATAAATAAATAAAATCTTAAAAAAAAAAAAAAGAAAAAGAAATTGCCTCATCCATTGTGGGGGCTGACAAGCCTCAACTTTGTAGGGCAGACTGGTAGGCTGGAAACTCAGGCAGGGTTTGAGTCTTGGAGCAGAATTCCTTCATCTTAGGGAAACCTCAGTTTTTATTCTGGAACTCATAAGGCCTTCAACTGATTGGATGAGGCCCGCCCATATTCTGGAGGGTAGTCTCCTTTACTTAAAGTCAATTTACCCTAGATGTGACTCACATCTATAAAATACCTAACAGCAACATCTAGACTGATGTTTGGTAGAACAACCAGGCACCATAGTCTGGCTAAGTTGATAGAAATTTAACCATCACAACTACTTTTCTAAATAAACAAGATGGAAAAGGGTATATTTGGGAAATATTTACATTTCAAATGCCTTCGAAGACATGTACTTCAAAATGTTGTTATCTGACCTGCCAGGCTGATATGTGGACTCTTTTGTGCCCCTCTTGGTTACCTCTGGAGAAAAGGACTTGGCCCCCTGACCTGGCCTACCGCATCCCACCCCACGTGCATGGGGATTTGGAGTAGAGGATGTAGTGCCCAGTTTAAGAACCTGCTCGTGATGTAGAAACATGCTCACCTCTACATATTACCTTGGACACTTCTTGCAGCCCAGTCAGAACTCTGTTCTGTGGTCACCTGGGTACCTAATACCACAAACGCTTCCCAACTAGACCCTGGGGAGCTGAAATGTCCTCAGTTTTGGCGAGAAGAGAGATGAGGTCAATCCCAGCATCAGAGGGCCAGGAGACACTGACCAGGACATGATTACTCCTAACAAGTACTTGGCCGTGGAACTCTCAGCACTGGCCAAGCAGGACAGAGAACGTCATTCCTTTCCAGTGCCCGCTGTGAGCTGCGACAGAAGGGTTCTACAAAGGCTCGATAGGAAACCAAGCTAGAAGTGTGGAGAAACAAGCTTAGGTCATTTTACTATGTCTTTTTGCACTGTGCTCATAAAGAATGATGAGTAATATGGAATTGCTGGAACATGGCCCTAGGGGTAGGTGGGATTTAGGAGGCCATCACTACCCAAACATTTTGAGGATACTCAGCCAAGAAGGAGCATCTTCATCTGGAAGACCATCCCTAGGTGGACAACTGAATGAGCAAAGACAAATCCAGACAGAGATTGTTTCCAGGGAATCAAAACTAATCGAGAGGGTTCCACCACTAACTCAGGCTGCCCACTCAGCCCCATACAGGCTAACATCCTTCCCCTCAACATAATAGGCTCCGTCCCAGAGGAAGGCTCTGCTTGGCGGCCTTGGAGGGTCCCATCACAGTGGTGGCTCTTTGAACATGAACACATCTCATTGGGCGGGACACCACTTAGGACTCCTGTCCTACTGAGGGGTGGGAACACCGTTCCATGAGCAATGAGCCCACTCTGGGTGCAAATCCCCACATCAACAGCCAGAAGAGGCCAATCATGAGCATCCAAAGAATCCAGGTGGCGTGAGAAGCAATATTGCTCATCCTTCAAAGTGTGGAAAATGAGACCTAGGCCAGGTTGACCAAAGAGATTAATCTTTCTGAGCACATTTCCCCACCTGCCTGCCTACCTCAGAGTGTGGTCTGGTGGGCCAGGTAAGCAGTGCATAGGAAGTGATTCGGGAAGATTACCATGAGTGGGAGAGCACTTTGGAACTCTAATTCAGGAATGCGAGCTACCAATATATTGTCGTCTTAACCAGACAGGGTAGTTTTAGGGTAACTGGATAATTTGTTCCCTAAAAGGAAACACTCAGTTGAGATCATCATCTTAATGCACAAGAGCTAGATGGCTCACAGTTTGCACATATTTTAGACATTTTTGGTGCCATTAACTATAGCTCTGCCAAAGCTGATCTGCTCCTCCCCAGCTCGCCCTGTGTAAGCTATTTTATAAATTCCTCTCCTCGGGGGGCACCTGGGTGGCTCAGTCTATTAAACTTCCAACTCTTGATCTGAGTTCTGGTCATGACCTCAGGGTCATGAGACGGAGTCCTGCATGGGGCTCTGCGGTCAGCGCAGAGTCTGCTTGAAATTCTCTCTCTCCCTCTCCTTCTGCCCCTCCCCCCGCTTGCACATGCTATAAATAAATAAATAAATAATAAATAAATAAATAAAATCTTAAAAAAAAAATTCCTCTCCTCTGCTAAACCAGCTACCTCTCTTCTTCAACCACTTCTTCTAAAGATATGTTTACATCTCCTGCCACTGTTTTCTCCTCTCCAGCATTTTTCATACTTAAAGGATTGTAGGTTTTCCCTATTATTTTACAAGGGGTTCAGAAGGAAAGAGGGGGTACATTCATGTAGCTCATCTGCCATATTTAAGCCAATATCACATTGAGGTGTTATACGTCATTTCTGATTCCATGGTATAGGTTTGATTATTGAGGGAATTTTCAGGGACTTTCTGCTGCTGGAATTGGGAGTGATTTCAGGAAATACGGCATAAACAACATAGGAGCCATCTGTACTCTCTGAGCCAGAAGAAGATGGCTCCAGAAAATGCCATTCTCTGATGGCAGTGTCAAGAGGGCTTTATCTCTATGGGAAGAAGGTGATGCTGCAGGATTCAGAGCCCATGGACCCTGCCACTTAGCAAAACCTCCCCTTCTAGTATTCCTTCCTTGTACTTCACTCCACCACCACTGATGCGGACTTTTTTTCCCTGGAACACCTTTTCCTCATTTACTTGTTGCTTCATTTACTTAATGAATGCTTACTAAGCACCTCCTATGTGCTGTGAATTATGCTATGGATCATGGATATAACAACACATAAGATAGGATATTTGCTACAATAGAATAAACATTGTAGCTGGAGAGACAGACATATCAGCACATAATGTGGTCTTCGTGGGAGCATCCTGGTTGGAAAGTTCTACCTGGCTGAGGACGCCTTCAAAGAGAAACGTCCTTGAAGACATTGAACCAGGCAGGGGAAGCAAAGTAATAACGAACAGAGACAGGGGTAGAAAAAGCCAAGGACTCCTGAGAGAAGCTATCTTTATTAAGTCCTATCACCTTGGTGTAAATGACATTGAGTAGTTTAATAGGTAATCTCCTGTAAACTAGAGACTGGGGGGGAGGTGGGCTTAAGAAGTAGAATATCTGCATATCAACAAACATGATGTGTACGAACAAAAACAATGATCTCCACATTCTCGTGTTCAGCTTTTGCTAGGAATATAGTTGAAAGCAAAGGCCACAAATTTCAACAGACCTTGAGAGAGTGAGAAAGCTGTCATCACAAGTATTTTGAGAATACAAAGTACCAAGCTTGCCACTTCATCTTATTAAAAGTTATCACAGAAGGTAAAAAACATTTACAAGTCAAACACCTCAAAGACGCTCCCGGATACAAACATTAACCAAGTTCTTATTCTGCATGGTGTCAAACTGAGTCTAGGCTGATTTGTTTGCAGGAAATTCTCTTGTGACATTCTGTTTGCAAATCCTAAAAATCTTACTATCATCTCTTCTGGAATGGAACCCTTAATCTCCAGGCTACGCTTGCTTTGCAAAGCTGTTGTAGAGAATCGCTTTTCCTTGCTATTTTATTTATTTAGCAGATTGTATTTGTTATAAGATATTTATTGTAGAACATAACAATAGTTTATTCATCTAAATTATAATGTACACATCAGTGCTGTGGTAATTAGATCACTCATGACCTCACTGATTTTATTCTGAAAAGATCATCTGTATATAACTGGCTTGACTTTACTTATGCATCAGGAATTATCAGGAGCGTATCTTGGCTTTGATCCTACAAGCTGGTTTGAGAAATAAACAGGGCTCTGGTCAGACTCATTCCTTTGAAAACAATGCAAAGTGAGTTTTGCACAACACAAATACACAAAACTTTCAGATGAGGTGGGCTACAGGCCAATTTCACAGGAACTCTGGATGACATAGGCTTCTTCCTGGCTGAGAGCTTCTTTTTCTACGTTGTGCAGCTCTGCCTGACTCTCCTGACCTGCTTGAGGATGAACCTTAGAGCAGGAAGGGGGTTGTCTCTGGAGGTCTTCCCTGTGCCATCTCGAGCTACTCAACTAGAGCAAAGAAAGTGGGCATTGAGGAGGGCACATATTGCATGGAGCATGGGGTGTGGTACATGAACGATGAATCTTGTAACACTGAAAAAATAAAATAAAAGTATTTGGGGAAAAAAAGTGGGCGTTCTTCGCATCACGAAGCAACGTGCCCATTATAGAACATCACCCTAGTTTGCTGCATTCCCAACACCTGCAGCAGTGCCCAGTGCATGGAACCTGTGCAATAAATATTTGTGAGATTGAATGAACCTGAATGAATAAACTAATTCCAGCCTTCATTTCCTGTGGTATGTATCAAGCTGTAGAAAACGTCTTGGTTTCTTTTGATTCCACGGCACACACCACCCCAGTCTACCGTGTTAAAGAAAGCATTGGATAATGGCATTACCATGTCACCCATGTCACTGGGGGAAGTGGAAACTTACATAATCAAAAAATAGCAGTTATAACTGGTCATCTCCCTCATTTTGCTGATAATGATACACAACCCTAGAGAGAAGATACGGTTGCCCATGGCTTTCTTTCTCCCCACTCATGGAACGCCTGCTGTGAACCAGACTCTAGGCCAAATGCTGGGACCGGCACAGGGGACAAACGAGATCCCACCCTCACTGAGCTCGCTGTCCAGGGAACACAGAGGTTTTCAAGAACTGGTCCTCAAACCAGGTCAGGCATTCCAGGATCCCCTGGAAGCCTTATCAAAAGTAGAGAGTATCTATCAATGAACGCCAAAGCTAGCGGGTGATGGCGGTCAAGATTATAGGAACTAATATGTCTCCATGTCTCTCTCTACAAGGTACTTACTAATTACAAGGAGTAAAATCACTTTACAGTTGAGAAACCTGGCAGGGACCACCTTAACCAATAACCAATGTTGCCATTACCAGGAATCAAGCTAATCAGTTGGAGGGGCCTCCGGACTCGATGCACAAAGAAAGACACAACATCACTCCCATGGTGTAACGGATGGCCCAGAAGCATAAGCCAAATCCGGTCATGAGGAATCAGCAGACACACCCAAAATGAGGGACATATTGCAAAATCACTGACCTGTACTCTTTAAAAATACCCCTGTCATGAAAAGTAAACAAAGCCTCAGGAACTGTTCCAGGTTTAGAGAGGCTAACAAGATATGGCAATGGAATGCAAAGCCCTGGATTTACTTTTTCTATGAAGAATACTGTTGGACCATTGGCAAGATCTAAATAAAGTTTTTAAATTAAGCAATTGTATTGTATTGATGTTAATTTTCTGGTTTTGATTAGTATATTGTGTATTATGAGATGTCTTAGTTCTTAGGAAGCAAGGATATTTAAGAGTAAAAAGGCATCCTGTCTCATGCCTCTCTTTCTCTTAAGTGGTTCAGAGAAAAACTTAAACACACATAAGTAAGCACGTGTGTGTGTGTGTGTGTGTGTGTGTGTGTGTGTGTGTGTGTGTGTTGAGAGAATGCAAATAGGTCTTCTAGGTGAGGTTATTCGGGAATTCTTTATATGATTCTTGCATCTTTTCTGTAACTTTTAAATTATGTCAATTTTCTTTATTTAAATAGAGATACTTGGGCTCTCCCCTGAGAAGTTTTGATTCAGTAGACTTGGTGAGTCTAGGTATTCTTCTTTTTAATTAATACCCAGGTAATTCTGATGCAGCTTGCTTTCAGAAAGGGATCTGGGAAACAGTATGCACTGAGATTTGCCTACAATCACACAGCTGTTCAGGGACCAAGCCAAGACCAGACTCTCTCTTCCCTTCCCATTCAGGGTTCCTTCTACCATATAGGCACACATTTAAGATTACTTCAGCCAATAGGCAGTAACATCACATTGCTCTCTCAAGGCTATGTCCTTGAAAATGGCTCCAGCTGTGGGAACAGTGGGCAGTGAGTATATTCAAAAGGTAGAAGAGACAGTGAGGAGCTTCTGATCCTCTGGGTCCAGCTCACAGGTCAACCAGCAGTCATGTCCTCACAATTATTTACTCCAACAGGAGGTCAGAGCTACACACAGCTCGGTTTAGCCACTGCAATGAAAAATATACATCAGGGGCACCTGGGTGGCTCAGTGGGTTAAAGCCTCTGCCTTCTGCTCAGGTCATGATCTCAGGGCCCTGGGATAAAGCCCCGCATCGGGCTCTCTGCTCGGCAGGGAAGCTGCTTCCCCCTCTCTCTCTCTGTCTGCCTCTCTGCCTACTTGTGATCTCTCTCTCTGTGTCAAATAAATAAATAAAATCTTTTAAAAAAATAAATAAAAAATAAAAGAAAAATATACATCAAACCAGGGGTCATGATACCCCCATACAAGCCCATGAGGTCACTGCAGCCTGAAACAACAGTTATTTTCCCAGTCATCTATGGGGGTAAACTGGCTGAGTGTGTGTGTGTCTCTGTGTGTGTGTGTGTGAGTGCACCAGAAATTCTTGGATTCAGAAACATCACTAGGTACTAGGTGTGTACAAAGAAAGAACAGCCTACCAAGAACCTGGTCTTGGACCCCAAATTCTCAAGTTCACATTTCACTAAAAAAAAAAAAAAAGAAGAAGAAGAAGAAAAGACTGGAGTCTCATCAACCCCAAGAGGACTCTGGCTCCATCTACATAAAATACGATTCAAAAATCATTAGAATCTTCAATTCTTAGAATGGAAGGCTCTTTCTGAAAGAAACTAGCCCCAAACCTTACCAATTTTTATAAACAGAGCTGTTCTGGGAATTGATAAATTTTTCAGTCATGGAATTGAGTAGAAGACGAATGTTCTAATGTCAACCCTGCCCAGTATGATCTCAAATGCAACTTTCCAGAAAGAAACATAAACTAGCCATTGACAACCTAACAGAATATGATTGTTTTTCAATTTGGGTTTCCTAACCAGTCCAGGGTGAGTGATTCAAATTCTGTGAAGTTAATTTATGGTCAGTGATGACAAGTGAAGAAGACAATGGTTATTTGAAGAAGTAGAAAAGCACAAGTGATTTCCCTTGGGAGAAAGGGGAAGAGATGATCTGATGGGGAGTTGTTATTTCCCCATGATGCCTGCTCATGCACCTTTTAAAGACCAGAGGAGGAAGAAGAGCAGCTCCCCATCACCTAGCCTATGGGAATGGGTAGGAGATATGGGGCACCTGCCATTGGTCTGGAAGGTCAAGAAATGGAGGCTTCTGGTGCAGGAGGGAGGCAGTGCAACCACCAGCATGGTTCCTCTGCTTCATCCCACCTCTCTGATCCAAATAACCTCCAGTCCAGGGAAAGAGCAAAGGAATAAGCACAGAAACTTGTTTAAATGACTGAGTTATAGGGGCACCTCGTCTTCAAAGGCAAAGGAAACAAAAGCGAAAATGAACTTTTGGGACTTCATCAAGATAAAAAGCGTCTGCACAGCAAAGGAAACAGTCAAGAAAACAAAAAGGCAACCCACGGAATGGGAGAAGATATTCGCAAATGACACTACAGCAAAGGGCTGATATCCAAGATCTATAAAGAACTCAAACTCAACACCCAAAAAACAGATAATCATGTCAAAAAATGGGCAGAAGACATGAACAGACACTTCTCCAAAGAAGGCATACGAATGGCTAACAGACACATGAAAAAATGTTTATCATTAGCCATCAGGGAAATTCAAATCAAAACCACATTGAGATACCACCTTATACCAGTTAGAATGGCCAAAATTAACAGGACAGGAAACAAGTGTTGGAGAGGATGTGAATCTCCGTTTTGACTCAGGTCATGGTCTTAGGGTCATGGGATCAAGCCCCCATGCCAGGTTCCGCACTCAGCGCTGAGTGTGCTTGAGATTCTTTCCCCACCCCCTGCTCCTCCCCCTACTCTCTCACTCTCTCTTTCTCAAATAAATAAATAAATAAAGTATTTTAAAAATAAAAAACATTTTAAAAAATGAATGAGTTATAACTTTAATTGAGAAAAACCTCAGCCTATAGTGTGAGCATTACAGAAAAGTGCAGGGACTAAGGTCTTGGCAGAAGCCGTTGGACAAGCTCAGCGATTGCCTCAGAAGGACCAAGTGAAAATACCCCAGTCTGGAGTGACCTCCCGCTGCACCCAGTGAGAACTGGGGACCCTGCATCGACACCTGACCTGACCTTCGGGAATTGTAGACATCAGTGTGAAGATGGCCACTCTAAGACACACACCCTAAAGCCCTGCATGAAATCATTGCTATTATTCTTGTTTTCAAAGGGAAAATTCCCTCTCTTGGGTGGGGATCTTTGCCAAATTGCTTAGTTACCAAGTGTATGTTTGCAGTTGTATTTACAAACTCAGTCATTCCCTTCCCTTCCCTGTTTTAATCACCAGAAACGCTGTTGGTTTACTGCCCGGGCCTGGCTTCGAAATCAGGCTGTCAGAGGCACACACGGTCATCAGGAGGCAATCCTGAACGAGAGCTGCACCGGGAGGGCTGTTCCTCTCCTGCAAGCCACCATCTCCTTCGGCAGGCCAGTTAATGTCTCTCCAACTGTGCTCCAGCTCCTCACTCCCTCCATCCTGCCAACAGACTCGTACTGAGCACCTACTATGTACCGGACGCTTTGCCATGCACTTGGGGACACCTAGACAACATGGAGCGAGTTCTTGCTGCACGCGAGGCTCGGTTCCAGTGACTTGACATATCTTAATTTACTTAATCTTCACAATTATTCTATAGAGGAGATAATACTTCTGTTTCACCGAAGAGCCAGTGGAGGCACAGGGCACTTTAATGACATGTCGCCCTGCTTCCAAGTGTTGGAGGCAAGATCTGACCCGGGAATGCCGATCTCAGGGCTCACACTTCCCACCACGGCACTGGAATGAGAACTCGCAGTCCAGTCGTAGACCACACTGTGGATCCCCAGTGCAGGCCAGCGTGCCAGCTGCCATCCTAGAGATGGATTCAGGGAACCACGGGGCACAGGGTCCAACTTCACCTGTGATCCTCTGCATGGAAGAAACCATGTTTCTGGTTTGTGTCACTGGCCTTCGAGCCCCAGAACCATCATGGCAGCATCTCAGATGTGCTCCAGGGCTCCAGGCCAGCTTCTGGAATAAAGTGGTGAGTGCATGAGGAAATGGCCTCCAGTTGGTGTGCTGTGTGGACCACAGCATTCATTTGGTTGCTGCAGCAGGGGCACATGCCATCTAGAAGAAATGCCTTAAAGACCACAGCCCTAGACACTCCATTGCCCTCAAAGAGATTTCTGGCTCCCTTTTAGGTGGCTCTGAGGGGTCCTGGGAGTCAGACTTGGGAGCAGCACCAGAGGCTGGTGGGGATGCTCAGGATGGCAGGGCTCCCAAAAACAAGCAGAAAAGGGTGGAGATTAAATAAAATAAAATAAAAATCAAACAAATTCTTGATTTAGCTAAAGATCAAGGCCATCTGCAATCATCTGAGACTCTTCTAATTTTGTTAGCTTGTCTTGTTTTTATCTCATTTAATCATTTATTTTCAGACCGCCTGCCTGGGGCTACACAACTCTATCTACAGAGTCAAGAATCACGGAATTTCCAAGTTAGAAAGGATAGTTAAGATCACTCTGTACAACTCTCCTATTTTACAGATGCTGACACGAAAGCTCAAGGAGTTTTGGTGACAAGTTCAAGGTCGCTTTTCTACCAGTATAGAACAGGAATTAAAATACTTCTGTTGTCTTGCAGTCTAAACAGACTTCTATTTCCCAGACACTTAGGAATCTATTACCTAACATCATGGCTATTTCTGTAGTAAACGTAATATGCCCACAGACAAATTTCTGAAAATTCTGCATGTGGTTCAGTAGTTTTAATCAAAATGTCCCATTTTCTTCTGTCTTCCTAGCAATGATTTTTCTATTTGCTTCTGTGACTCTTCCACCCTTGGGTATTTTTTACTGCCTTTTATTATCATTCTATCATAAAAAAATCCCATCTGTTTCTAAATGTGTCTACTGTCTCTGACAGCGTCTATGGCCAACCATCCTGTGATTGGATGGCCCCACAGTGCCACCTCTGGACTGCAGCATGGGGCGTCAACTTTCATAGTGATTCGAATAAAGAGCTGAGTTGGCAGGAAAATAATTATGATTACACATTCTTTATTAACCTTTCTTGCCCATTGCTAAGAATAATGTTGAAATAAAATCGTCCAGGTTAGGAAGTTGTTTGCGAGTGAACGCGAGGCATCACACTTTTGAAAGCTCCTCTCCTAGCATTCACAGATGTGTGCGATTTTCTACCCCAGTGACTAATCATGAATAATAGGGCAAAGCAAGTGCAGTGCAACTAAGGAGAGATCTGAGGACATGAAGATGTGAAGTCTCCTTTTATCTGGCCCCAATGCCAACAATTCCAAAGGAAGTTGGTCCCATCACTCTGGATCTTCATTAAGAGGGACAGAAAGAGCCTCTAGCCAGGGGTCCAGAAAAAGAGTTCCAGAAACCTTGTGATTGGCTTCAGATGACTGTGTCTATATATTCTTAATACATATTTCAAAGATATATGTGAGCCCCAAATATTTTTAAATGAACTGCAGGAGAGGATGGGAAACCATGGAAGGTTTTTTAAGGACAAGTATAGCCTGACCATGTTTTTCAGATCTCTCTAGCAACAGGTACAGCCCCCAGGGGAGGACAGCAGGAGGCAGGAGACTGGCGGGAAAGTTAAGGAGGGGGTCGAGGCCCGGGAGGGCGCGCGCCCAGCCACGCACAGCCTGTAGAGTAAGAGCAGGGGTGGAACCGTGACATTTGGAAGGCTATGGCTGGATGTGAGTATGGGGGACAGAGAAGAATCCGGCATGATCCCCTGGATTTCTAGCTGGGCAAGGCACAGGACAGTGTCACCAGAGGAAGCCAGACTGCAGCAGGAGGAGAAACCATTTTGAAGACAAGATGATCAGCTCAGCTTCGGACACTTTGTACTTCAGTTTCCTGCGGGGGAAGATGCTCTGAGACGGTTTAAAATGCACCCAACGCTTGTGGAGTGATCAGGGCCATAGCCGGAAAATGCCATTCACATTTATTTAGGTATTGGTTAAATGACGATGGTAAATATCATCTAGGGAGGAACT
>CM052886.1:6425512-6463000 GCA_028534135.1 Potos flavus | reverse complement strand
AAAAAAAAAAAAAACTGAACTAACAAGAGCCAGGAAAGAGGGAAACAATGAAA
The DNA here is from genome assembly GCA_028534135.1 of Potos flavus. Classification (NCBI taxonomy): domain Eukaryota; kingdom Metazoa; phylum Chordata; class Mammalia; order Carnivora; family Procyonidae; genus Potos; species Potos flavus. The sequence continues at coordinate 6,462,947 of CM052886.1, read as the reverse complement.
GGAGATGGAAACTAAATCTTACCTAGGAAAGACAAAGAGTAGAAGGACAAAAGGAGAAGTATTATGATCATCCCACAATTTTTTTAAGAAAAACGTCTGATGTGAATATATCAATAAATGAACATAATGCCTTAAAGTGCTCTTTTACAGTGTTCAAAGAATAAGTATTGAGGATATGGACTTTTTCTTCACCTTTGAAAGGAACTGATGAGGTCAGCAGCCACATGGTGCTCAACTTATCTGCAAAGCAGAAGCCAGTGCACAGTAGTATCAAACCTAAAGCGCTTTTGTTTCCTTTGCCTTTGGAGACATGTCCTGAAAGAAGTCGCTGTGGCTGATGTCAAAGAGGTTACTGCCTATGCTCTCCTCTAGGATTTTGATAGGATTCTTGCCTCACATCGAGGTCTCTTATCCATTTCGAGTTGATCTTTGTGTATGATGTAAGAGAATGGTCGAGTTTCATTCTTCTATATATAGCTGTCCAATTTTCCCAGCACCATTTATTGAAGAGACTGTCTTTTTTTCCACTGGATATTTTTCCCTGCTTTGTCAAAGATTATTTGACCATAGAGTTGCGGGTCCATATCTGGGCTCTCTACTCTGTTCCACTGGTCTATGTGTCTGTTTTTGTGCCAGGACCATGCTGTCTTGGTGATCACAGCTTTGTAGTAAAGCTTGAAGTCAGCCGACATAATGCCCCCAGCTTTGTTTTTCTTTTTCAACATTTCCTCAGCAATTCGGGGTCTTTTCTGGTTCCATACAAATTTTAGGATTGTTTGTTGCAGCACTTTGAAAAATGCCGGTGGAATTTTGATCAGGATGGCACTGAAAGTACAGATTGCTCTGGGCAGTATAGACATTTTCACAATATTTATTCTTCCAATCCATGAGAATGGAATGCTTTTCCACCTTTTTGTGTCTTCTTCAATTTCTTTCATGAGTGTTCTGTAGTTCCTCGAGTACAGATCCTTTACTTCTTTGGGTAGGTTTATTCCCAGGTATCTTATGGTTCTTGGTGCTATAGTAAATGGAATCAATTCTCTAATTTCCCTTTCCATATTTTCATTGTTAGTGTATAGGAAAGCAACTGATTTCTGTGCATTGATTTTGTATCCTGCCACATTACTGAATTGCTGTATGAGTTCTAGTAGTTTGGGGGTGGAGTCTTTTGGGTTTTCCATATAAAGTATCATGTCATCTACGAAGAGAGAGAGTTTGACTTCTTCTTTGCCAATTTGAATACCTTTTATTTCTTTTTGTTGTCTGATTGCTGTTGCTAGGACTTCTGGGAGTATGTTGAACAAGAGTGGCGAGAGTGGGCATCCTTGCCATGTTCCTGATCTCAGAGGGAAGGCTGTCAGCTTTTCCCCCATTGAGAATGATATTCACTGTGGGCTTTTCATAGATAGATTTTATGAAGTTGAGGAATGTTCCCTCTATCCCTATACTTTGAAGAGTTTTAATCAGGAACGGATGCTGAATTTTGTCAAATGCTTTTTCTGCATCAATTGAGAGGACCATGTGGTTCTTCTCTCTTCTCTTATTGATTTGTTCTATCACATTGATTGATTTGTGAATGTTGAACCACCCTTGCGTATCAGGGATAAATCCCATCTGGTCATGGTGGATAATCTTTTTAATGTGCTGTTGGATCCTATTAGCTAGGATCTTGTTGAGAATCTTGGCATCCGTATTCATCAGGGATATTGGACTGAAATTCTCCCTTAAAACCTAAAACGGACCATGAGATGTTGCAGAACCGCCTTTCCTGAAAGCTGTTTTAAAAAAGACACTTGTTTCACTGTTGGTGTAAATTCACATTGGAAGAGCTTTTTGGAAATATGGTCAAAAGGCTTAAAAATATTCATCTTCTTGACCCAAAAATTCCATTTGTAAGACTTTTTGCAAAGCCTCAGTTCTGATTTCCACTCCTTAATTTAATGGCTCTGTGACATTCGGTGTCTCTGAGGCTAATGGATCTTCCTGATCCATTAAATGGGCAAATAGTACCAAATCACAAATTGTATTCAGAAATAATCAAAATAACGTAGGTCCTATGTTTAGCATAATAACTAAAATAATAAATTTTAATAAATAATAGTGGTTCACAAGTCTGTTCTTGTAGGCATCCATTTAATTATGTAAAATGAGAAAACAGGATGAGATAATTAGATAATAGGTAGTTAAAGATATATAATATACATACCATAATAACTGTTAAACTGCTAGAATAAAAGATTTGAAAAGTGATGAAATTCACGATATATTTGTCTGTGCTTTCTGGTACAATCCCAACATATCTTGGGATACATAAATTTGTAAATTTACCTGAAAGCCATACAACAAAATTTCCTCATGGGTTGTTCATGGGTAGTACAGTTAACAAGTGAACTTTTTTACCTTTATGTTTCTCTGTATTTTCTCAGCTATCTACAATTAACACATACTACATTTTTAAAGATTTATTTACTTATTTTAGAGAGAGAGAGTGAGCATGAGTGGGGGAGGGGCTGAGAGAGAAGGTGGGGAAGGAAGCAAACTCCCCGCTGAGCGCCGAGCCCCATGCAGGGCTCACAGGACTTGATCCCAGGACCCTGAGATCATAACCTGAGCCAAAATCAAGAGTGGAACGCTTAACCGACTGAGACATCCAGGCGCCCCCACATATTACTTTTCTAATCAAAACGTATGAATGAGATGTTCTATTTAAAATTTTGGTTTAGAGAATCAGCTGGCCTTTGTGGTATTATTAAGCTAGCGTGATTCTGTTTAAAAATTCCCTAAACAGTATTCAAAACAATCTCTAGGAAGAGGTTCAAGTTACCTTCGGAAATAATTTCTGGAAGAGCGTGCAAGTTTATAAAGCTTGCAAATGAGCTCTATCAAATGCTAGAAACTGATGACAATGGTTTACACATGTGTCCCCAGTGGCACTTCCCAGAAACTTAACCTTTGGAGGGGGAAGGAGGTTACAGATGTCTGTAAATTCCTAATGAAAGCGCTGGACCGTCTTTCCAGGAACATGCACATTTCTTATACACACTTGGAACGTGGGGTCCTGCTTCAGAGGACGCAAGGACTCTCTGCCATCTAGCCCACCACTAGCTATTAGGGAAACATCAATGTGAGATGCTCCCCTCTATCTAAGAATGAAGTGGAAAGCCACTTCCTTCTTATTTCAGAAGACAGGAGCTTGGAATAAAGAAGTATCTAATGACCAGCCTGGCTCTTTCTTTTTATTTGCCTTAAGAAAAAAAAGGAGAGACAGAGAAGAATGGGCCGGACATTGTAGGTGACCTGCTGTATTAAAGATGCCAATTAAGATTAGTTTGAATAATCTAAGCATGAAGAGTAAACCTGCTATAATTGAGTTGGGGGGCAGAAGTCACTGGTACTTGTAGGTCCAAGTAGATCAATAGACCATAAATATAGATACAGCATACATGATATAGATGAGAGATCTATAGACTAAGACCATTGGAAAATTTGCTCTGAGATCAAATGTTAAATAAGTTTTGGATTTGGTTGCTCTAGATAATTATTGATTTTTAGTGAGAGCCTTATAGAAGCTAATAGAGTTAGGAATTTATCTCTTTTAAAAGCTTACTCCATAAGATTACTCTACTCTTTAATGCTTCGGTTTTTTAAATATAGTTTTCATTTTATAGGTGTGGTTTAGGAAATTCACAGGCATTCCTGCATCTTAGAATAAGATGCATCTTGTAGCTCAGAATGCAAGAAGGGGGCCCAGAGGGCTACTTTCCCCGCGGCAAAGTCCCTGCACTGTAGAAGAAGAGCACCTGCTCTAGGGACACAGGTGACAGACGTCTGGAAACCACAAGTTCAGAGCTAAGTGACAGCCAATGTCCCACACTGATTTGGACGCTCATCTTTAGGAGGCTTTACCATGAAGCTTGTGCATCTGCACCTGTGTTGGTGTACCCCTCTCCTTGCTCCATGAGGGGGTAGCTGGACACTGTATTTGTGCTTCCAGCATGGAGGGAAGTTCGGAGCAGCCAACTGGGGAGCCCTCTGAATAGTTCTGGGAAAGAAAGAGAGGAGAAACACTTCTGGAAAATATGCAGAAATTGCCACACACAGCTTAGTTGCCAAAGAAACAGTGAAACACAATGAGGGTCAGAAGAGAGCAGGGCAGAGAGTCAGTGACCTGCTGCGCCGGCTCTAAATCTTCCCTCAAGAGGCACCTGCCCCACTGGTATCGTGACCTGAAGTCATGACCTCTCGGCACACGTTCTCACCCAGGCGGACACATGACTGGCCTCCCTTGGGTCGAGGGAGTTGACTGAAGGTCACTGGATGGTCGGTTCTGAGCCTGACCCCTAGAGTGGTATGACTGAGGTCATGGTCAGGACCATGACCCCAGGTGAACCAGAAGCCTCGGGGAAGTTCAATGGGAACACAGAGGCGGGGGGCACAGGTGGGCTAAGCCATGGACATACAGGGCATCCAGCCATTCTGCTCAGGATTGCAATTCATATAGCATAGGGCCGCACATAGGCTGGTGTGGACCACGCGTCGTCAGAAAATAATTCTCTTTATATGTTTATAATAGGAGCTATAATAATCACTGCAGCATGTTACCTTCAGAGTGCACTTGGCAGATTGCATGGGTATCTATAAATCAGTGCAGGACTCAAGGTGAAAATGGCTGGGCAGACAGCCTAGCGTGCCAGACAAGGAGAAATAAATCATCAAACGAGGCTGACCTGGAATTGGAATTAAATGTGGAGAGAGTCCCCAGGACTCTGACAGAAGTAGGGCTCCTCATAACAAAGGCCGAGAGATAACAAAGGCCCTGGAGGCTCTGGGAAGACCTCACCCGGTGCTCTCACAACACGAACAGCTTATGTGTATTGAGCACTTACTCTGTGCCCCTGACATTGATAATCTAACCTTCCCCAAAGAAGCAAGATCTGTCGGGATTCTCACTTTATAGATGAGGAAGCTGATCCTCAGGGAGTAGTCTGTGGTGACTTCCTGAATAAGAAGTAAAGTCAGGGTCTGAACCCAAGTAACCTGACTCTAGAACTTGATGCTTCCCCAGCCCCAGCTTTGTTGAGGGATAATTGACAAATACACTTGTATATATTTAAGGTGTACAGCTTGATTTAATATAAATACATTTAGTGAAATGATTACTACGATCAAGTTAACACACCCGTCACCTCACATAGTTACCATTTTCTGTGTGTGAGAACACTTAAAATCTACTCTCTTAGTAACTTTCAAGTAAATAGTATAGTATTACTAACTATAGTCACCGTACTGTCTCTTAGAACCCCAGAATTCATACATCTTGTAACAGAAAATTTGATGGGGTTTTTTTAAGTTTGATGTTTTTTAATAACTCCACTCTATATCTCCCTTCGAGCATCCTCCCCACCACCTCCTCTCCATTTCAATCACTTCGAAAGTGAGCCCCGGGGGCTGCCGGCCCTGAGAAGCAATTTTTTATGTAAAGGGTGGAAACTGGTTTATGTCCCACCTCTCCTCCAGCTCTCTTTGAACCCTGACATCGGGTTCAACAGCCTCTAGGGAGTTGCTTCCACTCTTGCACAGAGGGTTGGAAAAGGTAAACCACACTTTATGACAGGTAGAAAAGAAGGGATTAGACTCAAGTTTATTTTTGGTTTTTAAAAAGAAGAGCAAATTAGGGGCACCTGGGTGGCTCAGTCAGTTAAGCATTTGCCTTCAGCTCAGGTCATGATCCTGGGTTCCTGAGATCGAGCCCAGCGTGTGGCTCTCTGCTCAGTGGGGAGCCTGACTCTCCCTCTCCCGCTTCCCCTGCTTGTGCTCTCTCTCTCTCTGTCAAATAAATAAATAAAATCTTTAAAAATTAAAAAATTAAAAAAAAGAAGAGCACATTGAAAGGTGCATAATGGAGATAAAATGATACTTGAATGCATGCAGACCAAATGGCCATAAACTTGACTGCCGCCAAGCATTTTCTAACGGTGTGATGTGATGTTGGCTATTTCGGTCGTTATCTCTGTCACAAGGACTAGCCAATAAGCTAAAGATCCCTAGGCAATCCCTAGGCAACCATTACAGTAACTGAATATTATCCCACCACTTGTGGCTCTGTTACCACGATTCTTTTGAAAAGAGATCAGAACCATCCACTTATTCGCGGTGGTACATCCTCGTGGTCAAGTCTGTCCGTCCTCAGCTTCCCTGTGAAGACAGCCTGTTCTAACTGGACGGCTCCACAGAATTCAGACTGCCACGGAAGAGGCTGCAAGGGCCACAGTAAACTCCTCTGATGAACGAGAATGAATGACAACGATTAAAATCACGAAATCTTCTCCCGATTCACTCAAAAAGAAGGAAGTGAGGCAAAACCTCTCAGGGCAGACATGGAGAAAATAGGGCTGTGGAAGAGGCAAAGAAATGGGACTTTGCAGTGGGAACTCATCTGCAGTAATGGGCCTGCACATTATGACTGCCCCAGGGAGACACAGAAGAGGAGGCTTGAAGAAAGGATGGGTGGGTCATTTTTGTGTAGTGTTTACTGCTGGTCCAGCCAAGTATCAGCAGAGGCAAAATCCAAAATGCCAGCCACGACTTCAGTATTGACCCTGGCTTATGGGCAACAGAGGAGCCCCATTGTCCCCAGAAGAAACAGACCATCCTTGGGATCCACTCACGGACCAAACACCACCTCTAGCTCAGTAAGAGTCGCCCTACCTGGGGCTCTGGGAGCTTGAATGAGGGTGGTGGTTACACAGCTCTCTCCAGACAACTTCTGCTGTACCACACGCTCATTCTCTCAAGTGTGTAGTCTCCCACAAGGCTACAGGCCCGCCATCTTCCAGACAAGTCCGTTTAAAGAGCCCCATGCTGGGAGCCATCATTTCTAATCTTAGCACAGCTCCTGGACTTTGGTTCATTACTTGGCTGATAATAAGCCAAAGACCCAACTGGAAATGTAGGTTTCCCAACCAATATATCTAGAACAGAATACTCTTCTCAAAAACCAGAACTTCCTGTTTGTCACAGAACTGCTTTCATGTTTTAAATAGGTCCATATTACTTGGCATGCACGAAGAATTTTGTGTTCCTCTAAAAATGGAACTTCCTGATAAATAAATAAATAAATAAAACTGAAACTTTCCATGGTATATCCGGTACGGGGATAAATCTTCTCTACAGGAAAATTCAGCAGCGAAATATGTAGAGGACTGAAAATCCAGATGTGCCAGGTGCCTGACGCTTGTGCAAATAGCCCAGTGCTTCTGTTTCTCTCTTTACAAAATGAGCTTGTTATCACCTTACCAGCCTCACTGCCATTCCTTTTTTTTTTTTTTTAAAGCTTTACTTATTTGAGAGAGAGAGAATGAAGAGGGGAGCGGCAGAGGGAGAGACGCCACACTGAGCGCAGCTCCCTACGCGGGGCTCCAACTCACGACCCAGAGACCACGACCTGAGCTGAAATCAAGGGTCAGATGCTCAACCAACTGAGCCACCCAGGTGCCTCCTCATTGCTATTTCTATTCTTAGACCGAAAAAGGTTGATGTTGCTTTGTAGGAAGTAAATTGTGATGAAAATCTCAGAAACAATAAGTAGTAAAAAGATATTACCATGACTCCTGCAGCCATACCTAGCCTGTCTGAGCATCAGAATCGTGGACACTGTTGAGGAAAATGACAAAGCGTGGCCCATGAACATGTCTTTGGACTCCACTTCAGCTCCCATAAAGGGATACAGCCTACAGCTGCCACATTTTAAAAGTTACAATTTCACATATTGATTTGCTTGAGGCCAATTCCACGGATGGGATCAAAGAAATGTAACTAGATGGGCGGACTCAGCATCCTGCCATATGTTATCAGGTAAACTCTGTGAGGTTAGATATGGGACATTATGGCTGTCACATAATTCCTTCTCAGTGCCTGCCACTGGCTACCTGTGTCTGTTTGTATTCCAATGAACTCTCATTTCTTTGTTGGCCCTTAAAGTACCTACCTACCCCATCTCCTTTGCACATCTGTTCTACACTGCTTTTGACTTGCTCTTGTCCTGCAGAGTATAGAAATACCATCCTCCCTCGCTTTCCTTAGGATACTCTTCACTGCGCCCTGGGCCAATGGATTGATTTCAGGAAGATGGTCAGACTTGCAGCTGAAAACTCTACCTCTGAAATTTATCATGGAAAACAGTTGTTAGGCTTGATTCTGAGTCAAGTTTTTATAGAAAATAGTGAGAATTATTCTCTTCTTCTTTGAAAGAGTATGAACAATAACCAAACCCTAGTCAAGGCCTTGAGCACAGTCAGAGCTAAGAAATCTTTGTGCCCACAGCATACGCCAGTTTAAGGTCAAGCATAGGATAACAGCACTGTCTGGCATGGTCAGCTAGTGGTTTGACCGTTAGATTCCCACTCATCCTTCTATTGTGTACTTTTCAAGTTTGTGTGAAATAATCTTTATTATCCTACGCTACTATAAAGTCCCCCAAGGAAGTGATCTATTCCCCATAGTGCCTGGCACAAATCTTCACAAATAGCATAAAATGAGTAACTTTAATATACATATTAATAAATAATCAATGCAGGCAGGAGATTCTTTGGGGAATAGTAATTTTATAAAATTATATGTATAACAAAGGTACATGTTTCAACTTAAACCCACATTTACCATGGCACTAAAACAAACCTCTATTTCACCAATTTGCTCATGCCTTTGGCATATATAAGCCTCCAATCTCCAGCCAGAAGTTACTAAGAACATTCCCAGAAAATTCTTTGATTAATTTGAAGACTTGGAGCTAATGTTAGCACTAGCTGGAACGTGATCATACACATAAATTCCAACAGAGACTAAGAAGTGCCTTCCAGCAGCTACTAGCCTCTTCTTCCTGAGAAGAACCCCAATTTTTAGTTGGGATCATTGATTCTCCAGCCTTTCTAGCAGCTAACAGTGGGCATGTGACCACGTTTTAGTCAATGAGATATGAGCAGAATATTGCATGTGCTTCCTGGAAACTGTCATTGTGGGAAGGAGCTAGCTCTTCGCCTTCCTCCTTCCTGCCATCTGGAAAGAAGCGCTGGTGGCCGGAGCTGGGGATATCGGACCATGAAGCTATGCTGGATGTGACAACCCCATGTGGTAAGAGATCAACGGCAAAGCTCCAATTTCTTTTTCAAAAACAAAAAATAAAAGTGGCACACTCCACCTTGCATGACTTTTCACATTTGTCAAGCACCTAAGGCAGCAGCCAGCCAACTTTTGAGTCAACCTGGTGCCTCCCAATTACTACTACCACCATTGGATTATTCACATACAAAATATTTTTAGAATACCATGTAGTTGTTAGGGTGCTTAAAAACACACCGCAGCCCCGACTCCCTCTCCATACTCTAGAAATAAGAAAACTCCAGCCGATTAGACAAACTTTCTCCTAAACAGTGTCTGTCCCGAGTCCCCAGCATTCTTCAAAACCTCCAGAGCAGTCCCTGTCATCTCTCTCCAAGAGCAGGGCCCATGGATCCGTGGCTCACTTGTTCTTCCCCGTCTTCCTCAAGTTCCCACCCAGGGCCAATGCTTGCAAGGACAGGCGAGCTCGCGCGGAGCTGGGTGGCTCTCATTCCCCTGCTGCTGAAGATTCTCCCTCTCTGGTGTCTCCCTCTGCCTCTTCTCTCTCCCTATGTTGCCCTTCTCAGAGAACTTCCCAGCCTTGCTCTCCCCTCGGTACATTTGGAACCTCTCTCTAAGATGTGGTTGGGTGAGCTACACCATGTCATAGAAATGGGATGGTCTCCCTTTCATTGAGCATTTAGTATCTGACATAGCACATTTTTTTCTTTTACAGTTTCTCATCTAATACTCACAGCTAATCAGAGTGGCTTGTATCAATATTCCCATTTTAGAGATGAGAAAACTGAGCCTTTGAATGGATAGGAAATTTTCCCAAGATCACAGCATACATTATAGCCGGCATCTGAATCCAGGCTTGTGTGATCTCCAAGCCCATCCTTCCACTACAGCCCAAAATAGTGCATCTCTAATAAATACATTAGAAATTGTTAATATTTAATAGCTACCTAAAAATACAATCCAATTTCTTTTCCTCTGGATCCATGGAATTAAGGCGGTGAGGGAAGTAATTGGTCCAAGTTGGAAAGGATAGAGAGTTGGTTTAGGGGATTCGTTTTTCCCTGAAGCTCAAGAGAACAGCATGCCAATTTTCAAGACCAAGCTAAGAAAGAAGCACTTAAATCCTAATTTCATCTTAAAAGAATTAAGTGTTTCATTAAGGTCAAAAATAGAGCTTAAGACACGGAGTCCAAAGTTTAGCTGTCCTGAATTTTAGGCAGCAACAATACCTCTAAAAAGAAGTTAAGTAATAGTATGAATAATGGAAGGAAACATTTTGTAAGTCTAACATATAAAATAAAATTTGGCAATATAAAGTCCCCACTTAATATGTATTATGCCAGCCCAGGCTTAGCTACATCTGCTTTAAGCATACTTGTTTCTAGAACTGCCAACTTTCTCCAATACCAACACAGAAGGGAAAGGAAAGAAAACTTGCTTTCTCATATTGCCTTCTTTGTTTAAAGGAAATGAAAGGAGGGTTAATCTAGGTGAACATCTCAACGATTCTTATTACGTATGTGGAAAATGGAGCAAAATTGTCAAGAAACTGATTTATGTAAAGCCGGGAGGTCCGCAGGCAGGAGCGACTGTGGGTTTATTCTTAGCAGTTGAAGTCACTGCTTATCTTTTTTAAATAAATTTTTCATCTTTGGCTTTCAGCATGGGTGCCAAGTTCCATGAGAGGATGCTCGAAGATCCGTTAGTGAGAGCAAAGGGCCTCTCCGTTGTCTGAGAGTAGCCTCCCAGCCCCTGCCCCGTAACCCCCAAGGCCTTCAACAGGCACAGAAAATACATAAATTCCATTTCCGTATGTGGCTTGGAATGCCTATTGTCCTCACGCTATTGTGTCTGACCTAAGTATTTACGCTCTGGGAAAGGGTTCCCTTACAGCTCCCTGGGAGGCAAGGGGACCCTTGGCCTTTTCTCTCTTCCCGTTTCCATTATCATCTCCACTTCCCTCCCACTTGAGAAGCTGTAGGACTGCGGGAAGTGAGCCTGTCTCCACTGAACTAAGGAAAATTTAGGTCATCCCAACCAGAGCCGCAGAGATGGGATCCAGTGCTCACGCTTTCTCCTCACCACGCGGCTCGCCCGTGTAGCCCAGGAGGAGGGAATGAAGGTGAGGGCAGTCTTCATTTCAAGTGGGCAGGCAGTGCTACCCTTAGTTCTGAGACTCCAAGAACTCTTAACACGGTTCAGCCTGCCTACCAGACGCCAAAACTGTTGCTATTAACTGCACCAGGGTGCTTGCTCCCCACATGCTTCCTAAACAAGTAAAGATCACTTTCATCGTGAAGTATTTTAAACATACATAAAGAAACTGTAACAAACACCCATGTACCCATCATCCACATTTTTTAAGTGTTGAGGATACAGAAACATCTGGGCTGGTAGACGTTCCAGATCAGCTTTGCATGGCAACCCTGCCCCTGATTTGCTCTGGTGTCGCTGTTGCGGCATTCAGGGTTTGTATCACTCGTGTCAGTGAAGATGTGTGTACAGCACATGGAGTTCTCGGAGCTGATGAAAGGTACCGTGTGACCCTGGTACGCTCTGCTCTAATGGGTCTCACTCCTGCTTCTCACGCCCAGAATACACATGGCCCATCAGGGGCTACAGGCCCTCAAGAAGGGCCTCCGGTGCAGCAGATGTATCATAAATTTTTATGAGTCCGATAGTCGCAATAATCCTAACTTAGAGCTGAAAGAAATCCCAAGGCCCATCCAGTTCAACCCCTCATTTTACAGATGCAAAAATTCAGTCTCAACGGGGTTCAGTAGTGTACACATGTCACACAAACGCTTGATAGAATCTGGGCTGGAACCCTGTCTCTCGGATCCCTCGGCCCAGTGTGTTTCCCATCAGCTCACCACACGGCTTTCCTAAGAACAATGGTGCAGCCCTTGCTCGAGCCATCAGGCCTGCCTCTCCTTACAGTGTTTACCTCCTGACCAGGTTCTGAGGACCCCGGCTCTCTCCTGATTGCCCAGAACACCACCCTCTGTGACATCTTCCCTAGCTTGCCCCATTTACCCCTTGAAAACCACACAGGGCCCCATTCCTGCTGCCCTTATCTGTGCCTGGCTCATCTGAGCAAGGAGCTCTCCCTAAGGATATTGCTGTATTTGGTTAGTGGCCCACTGTGGCCCTCAGATCCCACCACGTTAATAGAATGCCTAACACTTGACATGAATCTCCTCCTACCGCCATCGGACCAGAATTCCTTGACTGGGCCTTCTCCATTGCCCTTCCCTCCACTATCAAATAGCATGAGGACAATGTCCAAACTGCAAAAACATAAAGGTAATATAAGAGAATAGAGAAGGAAAAGACCTGGATCACCCACTAACAGAATAATCTAACACTGAAAAAAAAAAAAAAGAAGGGCCATAATTATCATCCTTCTCTCTAACGTATTTCCAAGTGACTTACTCTCCCACACCTTCATTCATGGCAGTGAAATGTAACTCTGAGACACCAAGAAGGCTTCCACTCAAACACTCTATGTCAGGGGAAAGAAGGCATCTGGGCTTCTAGTTACCTGTGGTCCTGATTCTTGCTGTGAATCTGAACCCCATTTCCCAGATACCTCCTTGAGAGGCCCAGGCCCTACTTTCACGGTATAAGCCCACCTAAGAATGGCTCAGTGCCAAGCATCCCCAGAGCCTGGAGGATGCAAAGGAGCCGGAGTCTCAGTCTAGAAGGAGCTCTGCACACAGTGCTCCGAGCTCCCCTGTCAGCCTGCCCCGGGGAGCTCCAGAGCCCAGAATCTCCTGCAGTTCCTTTCTTTTTTTTTTTTTTCTTTTTTTAAGATTTATTTATTTATTTGAGAGAGAGCGAGAGCACAAGCAGGGAGGAGGGGCAGAGGGAGAGAGAGAAGCAGACTCCCCCCTGAGCAGGAAGTCTGACCTGAACCGAAGGCAGATGCTCAACCAAATGAGCCACTCAGGCACCCCGCTCCTGAAGTTTCTGGATCTGACTTCAGGCTACTGGTTTCAGACGGACTCGTGTATTAGAGCTGCTGAATGCAGAAATCCCTTTTATCTTTAAATCCTAAGACTCTATGATTCCAAGGTCATTTTTCTTAAGAGCTGGGATTTTCCTGAGTTGGGTCCATGGGCTGTGGAGAATTCTTCACTGGCCCTTCTGGCTCCACCTCGCCTCAGTTCTCCAGTCCTGGCCATTGGGCGTGAGAGAAGGAAACATCCTCCAGCTCGTGAGAGGAGCACCGTGAAACTGACAGCTTCCCGCCACTGAACTAGGACCGATTTGGGACCAGGCTGGCCTCTACTCCTCTCTGGATGCCACGGGGACAGAAGCACAGCTCCTGAATCACTCAGTCAGCCCTCTTCAGAGAGGCCAATTCAGAGTCAAAGCTGCCTCCAGAACCTTCTATGCCTGTGCCGCTCACCAAGTTACTTCACCCTTTCGAGACTCAATTTCCACCTCTGAAAATAGGAAAACTGTTTTACTTAGCCCGTAGGGATGCCTGCAAAGAGTAAATGGGAAAACATATGTAATCTCCTAGCACAGTGCCTGGGACAGCGTAAGCAAACAGTACACGCGGCTCTTCCCCAGTGGGCTTCTCAGAAGCCGGGGACTAGGATAGTATTGGGAATCATAAGGCCCAAGGCCCCCCTCTAATACAGGAAAAAACAGAGACCCAGAGAGATGAATTATTCTCCCAGGCTCATGCCCCTGGTCGGCACAGAACACAGATCAGATTTTGGGTCCCCAGCCCACATCCAATGTGTTCACATGCCTTCAGCTTGCAGGCAGCTTTCTCTCTCGGCTCAGCCCTTTTCTTGATGGCCACAAAGCCATCTTGAACGTCTACTTGTTTGTTTCTTTTTCTTCATTAAACAAAAACCAGCACCCTCTGGAGGGCCCATTCACTTTCCAGAACAGGCCATCTGCCTCGAGTTGCTTTTCACACAGTATTTCCATAGACTTGGCATAAAGCTGCCTTTCCATTCCCTCCTTTCTTTTTCCAACCCTTTGGATACTCAATAGAGCCTCATCTAAAACTTGCTTTGGAAATCCAAATGCTCATAATGACTCACGTCAAAGAGATTTCCCCTCACCTACTCATGAGTCAGACCCTCTCTGCTGACAACTCACGTGTCCCCCAGAAGGGAGAGGTGTGGGTCTGGCTGCCGGAAGTCACCTCAGGTCCAGAAGCTACTGCGGGGCCGTGGCCCATGGCCCCAGTTCCAGGGAAACAACTCACACAAGGAACATCTTACAGCTGAGCTGAAGAAATGTGGTTCCTGCTCTGGAAATGAATTTGATAAATGGGTTTTCTTACTAGAATTCTCACCCAGCTACCCCCACGTTTCCTGCCATAAGACACATTTTCAGTATCCGCTGATCCTGGGTGAGTTAGATTCAAGGACTCCCAAAATAAATTTGCTGAATTCTTGGGTGAAAAATGTAGTTAGAGGCAGTGCCACAATTTGTGAACGAGAAATTCTATTTTCAAAGTCATTTCAACTCAACACATATTTCTGGAATATTCTCTGAATACAGGACTCAAGCCAGGCATTTTCATATACATAACTTATTTACCTCACAACCTCCCCTTGAGTAGATTTTACTGTGTCAGTAAGTATTTCAGGAAGACAGAAATGAACAGTGGGACAGCCCAGGGTTAGAGGCAAAAAAGAAACGTCTTTGTCATCAATCCAGTATAGAATTCACACATTTTTCTATTTACATGATCTATGGAATAAATATTCCATTAGTGAAACTAATATTCTATATAGTTTGATGTAAAGAGAGTTGATTAAAGTGGTTTTATTCTGAGCAGGCAAATTTATGACAAGCCTTTAGCAACTATTTTATTTACATTATCCTTCAGGAAGCAATGTGGATGGTAGAGACTCAGGGTTACCTGTGATTCACCAAGATTTTCAGATTTTAAGAGTCTGCTCAGTGTGACCAAGACACAGCAGGGTCCAAGTAGGGGTCTCCTTGTGGTGAATGTTTGCAGGACACATACAAACCCCTCCGCCCCTGCAGGGCGTCTCCATGGAGGGCTGATTGCGTCCCGGGGTGCCGGTCCCACATGGTGACACCAAATTGTGAAATCCCCGATAGATGAAGTGTGGGTCGACATCTGCTCCGTCAATTAGAAACAGCCCAAGGAAATGATCATTCTTTTTGCTGGGTAATTTATAACACTCTCTCTGATCTTCTGCCCTGGGAACCGTGTGCTCCAAGACATCTTCCACTGGGATGAAAACACTTTGCTGCAGTAAAGCATTGTTTACATTGCTATTTATTGAGATGCCTTGAGGCCTCCCACTAGTCCAAGCTGATGGATTTCAGCAGGGTTTTATCAATGCTGGGAAAGCTGGATCTTGGGCCTTGCCATGGTAAATAATGAAGCATCTCTTTCATGAGGTCACGGGTTGGCCCCTTTGGTAGTTTGCCTGCACACGGTCGAACTCTCTGGGGGGTTCAGTAGCCATGGCTGACTTCTCCTTCCCTCCACACCAATGACATCTTCATTTATTATTCAGCCCTGTTATCAAGCTAGTGTGTCCTCCTATTGCATATGCTGATGTTCGATACTGAGTTCAATAAAGCATAAAAGGCAGGCAAATGTCTTGGTACAGATGAACTGAAAGAGAGAAGATAATTTCAAAATCCTTGCAGGGACTATTCCACTGCTTCCCACCAGTAGTGCTGCGGGGGAAGCTGCTGTAGTATGTATGTGTGAACATAGCTTCGATGTTATTTCTGACGTGTGGGCACAGCAAGGAGCGTGCTTGCTTTGGTAGCATCTAGGACCACATCCTTCTCAGCGGCTGTGGTGAAGGCAGAGGAAGGCACCCAGCACCCCTCCGGTTACCACTGGTTTCTCCTGCATGTTTTCCCACAGGAGAAAAATGGCCTCTGTTTTTCACTATAAATTGAAATTTTAACAACCTGATGTCTAATGTCTCTCTGGAGTGCAGTCATGGGGAGCCAGCTCCCCTCACGTGATCAGCCCTGGGATTGTGTGGAGACCCAGACCTCAGGCAGAAGAGAACCCTTATCACCTGCCACCAAAGGCTTTGTCTGAGCTGCTGGGCAGTCTCTCAGTGTCTGGTGGCCTGACATCAAAGTCTGAGTCAGCCTGAAGCAACCACAGCATCTTCCCTACAGAGTCAGGCTCGTCCAGCAAAGCAGATATGGCAGGAGGCCAACCAGCACACTCTGTCTTCACCCTGCCCCCCAATAGTAGAAGATCTCTCAGCAATTCTTGCTCTATAGGCTTCCCTCTCACAGACTCTATTCAAATCATCCCGTATATAAAATACAAGATGATTGATTGGGTTCTTAATTAATCACAACTTTTGTGCTGCCATGTCGCTAAGTCACCTTGATCAGACTGTGTGATCCCAAATCTCTCAGGCACACATATTTAAATTATTGGGAAATCACTCTTGGAAGGCAATCTCACTTGCAATTAAACACATTTCACTTAATAAGGGGTAAGGGAAATTCAGGAATGCTAGAGGTGGGACACAGCTGGAGCTTTAAGTAGGAAGATCAATGTAGACCTTATGAGAAAGTAACATTTAAAGAAAGACTATACTTCACTGCAGTAGATATTGCAAGACACTAAGATGAGTGAGACATAGCAGCTGAGCCTAAGAAGTTTGTCATCTAATGGTGGAAAATTTTCAAGAAGAGACACAACAGACTGAAGTCATAAAAAACTGATGGAAAATGTGTATAAATAGCAGTGAAAGAAAAAGCATACTAACTCTAATGAGATACATATACATATACATGAACAGCGTTGGTGGGTCCCAGAATGAAGACAGAGTGGTAAGAATATACCAGAAGTATATTGGTATCTGTACCAGAAGTTTGATGAGGAAGGGAGAGGAGAGACGAGGGGCCAGCATGATGGGACCACTCTCAGAGAAGCAAGTGTTCTAGTGTTGGGAAGAGCTGAGCATGTGTGAAGCTTGGGGCAGGTGGGAGGAAGACTGTGTAAGAGTCATCAGAGAGACCTGACCGTCAACAATATCACAGAGGAGTCCCTGAGGAAGTGACGGAGAGTAGACCAAATGGAAATATTGCCCTTGCAGATGAGGCACAGTTCTGTCTCTGAGATGCATGGGAAGTAGAATGGAAGTAAGGACGCAGAGAAGGTTGAGATGGAGAGGAGCAAGGGGATTCAGATGCCTCTATCAATTTCCTCTAGAAAGTGGGAAATGAGGTCATTTGCCAAGAGTGAGTAAGTAGGGATGAAGTTTAGGGATTTGGCAGGCCAGAAGAGATTTCGAATAAGCACACTGAGAAATATGCTTATGGGTCAGATAAAGATAAATCAAAAGGAGCACAGTAGATCAGCAATTGGAACCAAGAAGCCCTGGTTCAGGACTTTCCCTGATATGTTCAGCCACCTGGGACAAGGCAAAAGGACCAGGGACAAGAGAACCAGGGGTGTGGACTGTGAGAGAGCAAAGAAGGTGGAGTGATCTAACCTCACAGCTCATGGGCCACACGGGCCATTCAATAAGACTCTTAGCAGTTCTACAGTATCCGCACTAAAAATCGGTACGTCATCGTGAGCAAACAAATGAAATTGTTGGGAAAATCATTCAAATTTGGCTGGAATGCCATACAGTGTTGACCTGGCATACCTACTTTAATCTGGTCGTTGGCCTCCACAACAGGAGAATCGAATAGGAGAAATCCTCTCTATTTGCTCTTCAAAGAACTTTAAAACCATTAATATATCATTTTGTCAGTTGTACAATGACATTTACATCTCAACTTTTTAATTCATAGCTAATCAGGAACAAGACCAAATTGCATAGTAATGAAGAAAATATAAATGTCAGCTTGTAAACCATGTCTCCATAAAGTGCAACATTTGACAACTTCCTCCTAAATCATTTGGACTTTGTGTTCCACCAAAGCACACCTCCTATACAACCCAGTACAAATCCATACACCCAAACTCTATGTTCTGAAATATGTCAGTATTGACACAATATTGTCTGTACATTTAATTTCAATGCTTTATCTTCCTGCAACCATGTTTCTTACGTTAAAACATTTGGGTTTCCAAAAATAATGCTATGAAAATGATTCACTTATGGAGTCAAAAGCAACCCACGGAATGGGAGAAAATATTCACAAATGACACTACAGACAAAGGTCTGATATCTAAGATCTATAAAGAACTCCTCAAACTCAACACTCAAAAAACAGATAATCACGTCAATAAATGGGCAGAAGACATGAACGGACACTTCTCCAAAGAAGACATACAAATGGCTAACAGACACATGAAAAAAATGTGCATCATCATTAGCCATCAGGGAGATTCAAATCAAAACCACATTGGGATACCACCTTACACCAGTTAGAATGGCCGAAATCAACAAGACAGTTAAACAACAAATGTTGGAGAGGATGTGGAGAAAGGGGAACCCTCTTACACTGTTGGTGGGAGTGCAAGTTGGTACAGCCACTTTGGAAAACAGTGTGGAGATTCCTGAAGAAATTAAAAATAGAGCTACCCTATGACCCTGCAATTGCACTACTGGGTATTTACCCCAAAGATACAGATGTAGTGCAAAGAAGGGCCACATGTACCCCAATGTTCATAGCAGCAATGGCCACAATCGCCAAACTGAGGAAAGAGCCAAGATGCCCTTCAACAGATGAATGGAGATCAAGAAGATATGGTCCACATATACGATGGAATATTATGCCTCCATCAGAAAGGATGAATACCCAACTTTTGTATCAACATGGATGGGACTGGAGGAGATTATGCTGAGTGAAATAAGTCAAGCAGAGAGAGTCAATTATCATATGGTTTCACTTACTTGTGGAACATAAGGAAAACCGTAGAGGACATTAGGAGAAGGAAAGGAGGGGTGAATTGGGGGAAATCGGAGGGGGAGATGAAGCATGAGAGACTGTGGACTCTGAGGAACAAACTGAGGGTTTTGGAGGGGAGGGGGTTTGGGTGAGCCTGGTGGTTGGTATTGAGGAGGGCACATATTGCATGGAGCATTGGGTATGGTGCATGAACAATGAACCTTGGAACACTGAAAAAATATAATAAAATTTAAAAAATAAAAATAAAAAAAATAAACTTTTCTCTGTACTTAGGCAAAGGGGATACATTAGCCAATGTGTCGTCGGATGACTAGCAAAGGGTTCCAGGCTGTGCATGAGCCAAGAGAGGTCAGAGAGAGAATTGTGAACAGGAAGGACTGGGATCCCCTGAGGCCCAGGGAGAGATGTGCCAGGCTGACATGCTGTGCGTCTGGATTTCCTTCTCCACTCTATCTTTCTTAAAGTCATCGGAAAACAAACTGAGGGGAAGGGGATGGGGGGATGGGTGAGCCTGGTGGTGGGTATTGAGGAGGGCACGTATTGCATGGAACACTGGGTGTGGTGCATAAACAATGAATCTTGGAACACTGAAAAAATAAAATTTAATTTAAAAAAAAAAGTCACCAGACTAATCTTTCCAACAGCAAAATCTGAACTGAACTGTTACACATTTCATAAATGCCATCTGGGCTGCTTATTCCAACTGATAAATGCTCGCTCACTGTAAAAGCCTCTGTTCAAGAGATGAGGCTTCTTGGGTAAACCCTGGCATTTGTTTCTCTTAAAATGGGGATGATGATTATGATACTAAAAGCAAAACATTTGGTAAGGCACTTCCCTGAGTGCTTTATAAGAATTAACTCATTAAAAAAAAGAAAGAACTCATAGAGAAAACAGATTGGAGGTTTCCAGAGGCAGGGGGTGGGGAGATGGAAGAAACCTGTGAAGACGGTCAAAAGGTACACACTTCCAGTTATAAAATAGGGCACCTGGGTGGCTCAGTGGGTTAAAGCCTCTGCCTTCAGCTCAGGTCATGATCTCAGGGTCCTGAGATCAAGCTCCGCATTGGGCTCTCCACTCAGCGGGAAGCCTGCTTCCCCCTCTCTCTCTGCCTGCCTCTCTGCCTACTTGTGATCTCTCTCTCTGTCAAATAAATAAATAAAATATTTTTAAAAATAAATAAATAAGATAAATAAGTCATGAGGATGTATTGTATAGATGGTGACTATAGTTAATAATACTGTATTACATATCAGAAAGTTGCTAAGAGAGAAGATCTTTAAATTTCTCATCACAAGAAAAAAAATTTGTAATTCTGTGTAGGGATGGATGGTAACTAGATCTACTGTGGTGATCACCTCACAATGTATACAAATGTCAAATCATTATGTTGTACACCTGAAACAAATATGACGCATGTCAATTATACCTCAACTTAAAAAAAAGAATTAACTCCTTTAATTCTCACACCCACCCTTAGGGGAGGTGGTATTTACCCAAAGAAAATGAAAATACTAATTTGAAAAGATACACGCACCCTCATGTTTATTGAGCATTATTTATAATTGCCAAGATATGGAAGGAACCCAAGTGTCCATTGATAGATCAATGGATAAAGAAGACATGGTATATATATACAATGGAATATCACTCAGCCATAAAAACAGATGAGCTCTTGCCATTTGCAAGGACATGAATAGAGCTAGAGAGGATAAAGTGAACAAGTCAGAGAAACGCAAGAACCATAGGATTTTACTTATATGTGGAATTTAAGAAACAAAAGAGCAAAGGTAAGAAAAGAGAGAGAGAAACAAACCAAGACACAGATTCTTAACTATAAAGAACAAACTTATGGTTAGTAGAGGGGAGGTGGGTGGGAGGATGAGTGAAGCAGGTGAAGGGGATTAAGAGTGCACTTACCATGATGAGCACTGAGTAATGTATAGATTTGTTGAATTGCTATATTGTACACCTGAAACTAACATAACACTGTATGTTAACTATATTGGATTTAAACTTTTAAAAAGAACAAATAAGTGTAAGTTTTCAATATAATTTAGTGTTTGTAGAAATCTACCTGCCAGGTGGATAAAAGACATCTTTTATTAAACATCTTTATAAATAGAAAGATGGTCGGTAAGGATGACTCATTTTCATCTTCATCCACATTCTGCAGGCAAGGAAATATTCACAGATGTTTTAAGAATTTCCTTCTATCTGTCAAGCCCATTATTTGGTCTGATGGGACCGATGCCTTACAGAAACCAAATAAGTAATGGCTCAAGCAAAGAGAGCACAGGAAGGACAGGCACCCAGGTTGTGTTTGCTGTGAACCTCCTTCATCTTCGCTGGCCATGCATTCTAGAAGACACTTGGCAATAAAAGGTAGACGAATATAAGGATTGGAAGAGTAAAGAAGAGGGATCGAGAGAAAAAAACAGAGCTGAAATATTTCAGCTATCTTTGAAAATGACCAGAAATCTAAAAACATAAAACCTTTTCAAACTTGCAACTGAAATGGAAAAAACGATAGTGATAAGTGAAAGCACACCCAAAACATTGCCTAAGCTGTCCCGAGTGTCCTGCAAGAGTGTTAGAAGTCTCTACGCCAAGAGAAAAGCCCCATCTGGATGCTCTGGAGACGTCCCTCACTGACCTCACACTCTCACTGAGCTCATCTTGGATGGCTTCGTGGATAAGCAAATCATGTTGGATGTGCTGCTTTTAATATCTGTCCTTGCTCTCTGACTTCTCTTTGCATAATCTCCAGAGTAATTTCAGTTCCAAACTTCCCTGAAAGATTATTTCCAGGGCACTCCATTCTCATCATTTATGTATAGACTCTGCAAAAGTCACTCCTTCCGTGAGTTTTGCTCTGTAATATTCTTCGTAGGTAGCTGTGATGGAGACTAGCTGGTTGTTCTCCCAGCTGTGTTTCTTTACCTCTTGGGCTCCCAGCTATGGCATTTCCCTGACTCCTTTGCTGTTAGGCGCACCCATGTGACTGAGGTCTAGACTAAGACCTTGGACAGAATGATGTCCGCCATTTTCAGGCTGGCCCACAAAACCCTCCCTAATGCAGTGGGTGTTCTGCTTCAGTCATGCTGAGTCTAAAGTGCCATCAAGACATCCAGATCTGTGGGTTAGAAGCTCATGAGAAAAGCATATAGAATCACTGACACAGATGTGATTGCCCAGAGACTGGAGAATGAGAAAGAGCCAAGGGCAGATCCATAAAGACCACTAGCACTTAGCAAGTGAGACAATCCCCAGAAGCTGAAGACACAGTCTAAGAAGGAAAAAGGAAAAGAAAATCAGGGTGAAGTGTTCACGAAAATTGAGGAAGGAGAGAGTTTCCAGGAGGCAGGAAACAATAGTGACTATTGCCACTGCAAGTGCAATTAAATGAGGAAAGAAAAATGTCTGTCAGATTCGCCAGTGCCAAGGTCTTTGACAGCATCTGCCAGCTTCTGGTGGGGGATGGAAAAGGGGGACTTGGGAGAGCATAGAGTACAGTCTTCAAGAGTTTGTGGAGAGGGGGCGCCTGGATGGCTCAGTCGGTTAAGTGGCTACCTTTGGCTCAGGTCACAATCCCAGAGTCCTGGGATTGAGCCCTGCATCAGGCTCCTTGCTCAGTAGAGAACCTGCTTCTCCCTCTCCCTCTGCCTGTCGCTCTGCCTACTTGTGCGCGCTCTCTCTCTCTCTCTGTTAAATAAATAAATAAAATCTTTAAAAAAAAGAGTTTAAGGACTGAATGAGAAGGCAGAAGTATAGACAGGGGGTGTAGCCTCATGATGTTTATGAGGGAAAAGAAGACAGGAAAACACAGCAACAAGACAGAAGAAACATAGCAACAGGAAGATGAAGTAAATTACAACACGGATTTTCATCACCATTCTAATTTTGTATGTGGGGGGGAAGGGTAGATAGAACACACATTTAAAAAAAAACTAAAAAATAATACACAAAAATGTTAAAAGTGATTATCTTCTAGTGATGCTTATATGTGGGTTCTATTTTTCTTCTTCACAATTTTGTGTATATTTCAGATCCTGTACAGTGAATACTGTATTGTATTCATCATGGTAAAGGGATTTTGGTTTGGGTTTTTAATACAAGAGACTCAAACATGTTTATAAACAGAAGACCAAAGGGAAAGTGGTAAGAAGGAGAGGGGCAGTTTGTGAAGTGAAGTTGTGAGTTAGTGGGGAAAGTTCTCATCTGATACTTTATTTTCTCAAGGCCACAGCTGAGGAAGAAGCGGGGAGGCATGAGCTGGAAGTTGAGGTACCCTGAAACACATGGTCAGCTCTCCCCCACCCCCTGCCAGGAACCAATGCTCCCTGCCAGCAACCCTTGTCTAGGCTGTCCTACCTTGTTTCCTCAGGCTGCTCAGACTTCCCAGAGCCGTGATCCTTGCTCAGAAGCTGTCCTTCTCCCTTCTATCAAAGTTAATTTTCTTGTTTATCCCTATGTGACCCCACTCCAAGCCAACATCATTACCTAGCCCTGCAGTGGAAAGCACTCCATGAATTAACTCACTGTATAAAGCTGAGAGTGAACAATGACTAATACTTGTCCTTCCTACTGATGAGCAGTTGCATTTTTTAAGTTTTTATTTTAATCCCCCATTGCAATGAGAAGCTGCATTTTAACACAAGACTTTTAGAGCCACGTGTTTTAATCAAGACGTGGGCATTTCCAACTCTGTGGCACTTGAGCAAGAGAACTTTTTTTTATCCAACGGAAGAGAAGGATTGTTCGGTTTTCTTTAAACCCACCCTCTAGGTAAAGGGACAACAGCCACACTGAACCGAGGTTTTCTAAATACTCATCTGTTATAAGCTGCTTCAACAGAAGGATAAGTAATGGCATAAGAAAAGGAGATTGTATCCATCAAATATGTCTTTCAAGGACCAGGATAAAATAAAGATTTTTTTAAAAGAAACAAAAACTGAGTTTGCTAGCAGCAGACCCTCACTAAAGGAAATCCTTAAGCATTTATTTCAGGAAAAAAGGATATTATCCCAGATGGAAAGAATGAGAAACAGAAAGAAATCAAAAACAAAGAAAGGAAAATACGTGGGTAAATCTAGGAAAACATTGATATATAAAATAAGGAGAAGAATGAGATAATAATAATAATAATGTTCTTGGAGAGTAATTTCAACAAATAGAATCGAAATACACAACAACAATAGCACCATGTTAGAAGTGGTGATTGAAACAGAAGCATTTTAAAGATTTCATGTTATTTGGAAAGAGAGTTTAGTACCAATTAACTTTATAGTTTGATAAATTATGCATGTTAAATTTTGTAGTAACTATGAAAAGAATAGAAATAAAATGCATAATATTTAAACTACCAAAGAAAAGAAATGACATGAGAAAAACTAACCAAAGAATCCAAATGAAGATAAGAAAAGACAAGAAAAAGAATATGGAAATGGTAGAAAAGGCAGAAATCACAAAATAATATAATAATATGGGAAATATAAACACAAATATTTCATTAATTATAATAAATCTAAACATTAATTTACCCAGTTAAAAGGCAATAATTAAGAGACATTTTTAAAGAAATACATTAAACAATTATAATTCATTGATTTTTAAATTTAATAAACTTCTTTAATTTCATATTTATAAGCCAAAAAAAAAGAAATACATTAAAAAAATATAGATACAGAAAATCAACATTCAAGGAACAGGATAAAAATATATATACAGGTGAATACAAGTCCAAAGAAAGTATTGCATTTGTAGTAATTTTAGAAAAAACTGGTGCATAATCAATGAATCTTGGAATACCGAAAAAATAAAATTAAATTAAAAAAAAGAAAAAACTGGACTTTAAAGCAAAAAAAGTATTACTAGAGGTAAAGTGGGTCACTACATAATGACAGATGGTTTAATTTGCTAGAAAGGTAACATAATTCTAGACTATTATGCACCTAATTACAAGGCCTCAAAATAAAGTAAAAACAGAACATGTAAGTCTACCACCATTGTGACAGATTTGCATATAACACTCTCAGAAATTGTGAACCCAAGCTTTCAAAAATCAGCAAAGACATAAAAGATTTGAAAATACCACAATTAAAAAGTTTTACCTAACTGGCATAAAAACAGACACATAGATCATACAGAACATATTTTATAACAATGCTACCAATAAAAATCAATAACAAAGACATCGCTAAAATTGCCATGTTTGAATTAAGAAATTCTTTTCAATAATGTATAGATCAAAAAACCAAAATAAAGGTTGAAAATATTTTAACTGAATGATAATGAAAATGGTACTAATGAAACTATAACAAAGTTGCCAGGACACAGCTGAAGAAGAGCTCAGATGGAGATTCATGGCCTTACACATTTAGATAAATAAAAAAAAATTCTTTAGGTAAAGAAGTAAAAAAGAAAGGCCGAGAATGAACAATGCAAGCACCCATCTCCAGAGGCAGGAAGAGAACTACAAAAGAAACTCATATTGAGTAGAAAGGAGAAAACAACAAACATAAGAAGAAAACATTATGAAACTAAAGAAAAGAGCACAAGAGAGAACTACAAACTGTTAGTGCTTTATAAAGACTAATACAATGACCAACTTTGAATCAGAGGAATAAAGAAAAAAAAGAGATCCCAAACACCATTAAGGACATAGCTTCAAATATTGTCTATATCAAAAACCGTAAGAGCATATTAGGAACAGTATTTAGGAGCAAAATTATACAAACAAAGCTTGTAATATAAATGAAATAGTCCAACTCCTAGAAAATTATTACTTATCAAAACTAAGTTAAGAAAAATTGGAAGACCTTCATAGTCCAATAAACATTAAAGAAATGGAATTCATATCTCATCCAAGGAACAGATAATTACATCTTTGCACAAACTAATTCTAGAATACAGAAGATAAGGGAATGCCTCTCAACCTGTTGTGTGAGGTCAATAGGACTTAGGTAGGTGGTGAAAGGCAGAGGCGGAAAGAGCGAGATAAGCACTATATGGTATGTGATTAAGAATAAAGGGTCTGACATTGAGGAGGGTATGTGCTATGGTAAGTGCTGTGAAATGTGTAAGCCTGAGGATTCACAGACATGTACCCTGGGGCAAAGAATACATTATATGTTAATTAAAAAAAAAAAGAATAAAGGGTCTGAAAAAAAATTAAAAATTAAAAAATAAAAAAGAATAAAGGGTCTGCTATAAATACAGAGAACAAACAGGTGGTTGCCAGAAGAGAGGGGATGGGCAAAATGGATGAAGGGGAGAGGGAGGTACAGACTTCCAGGTAGGAAATGAGTAAGTCACAGGAATGAAAGACACAGCGCAGGGAATACAGTCCGTGAAATTGTAATGGCGGCGTATGGTGACCAATGGGACCAACACTTGGGGTGAGCACAGCATAGCATGTGGAGTTGTTGAATCACTACATTGTACACCTGAAACTAGGGTAACATCATGTGTCAACTATACTCAAATTAAAAAACTAGAAAGAGGAAGAAGGGGTCTGGAGTTAAAGCTACTGAGTTCAAATCCTAGCTCTGGTCACTTATGAACTCCTCTTATGTGTAAAATAAGGACTTGAGACCAACGTATGTTGGACTGAGGATTGTGTGAGGATTAAATGAGTTGTCATAGTACTTAGAAAAACAACCACTCAACCATATATTGCTGCGGCTGCTCTTGTTATGAATTATTACTAGCTTCTTGATATCAAGCCTGACAAGGACCGTATGAAGAAAGAAAATTACAAGTCGATCTTAGCCATGAAAATGGATACAAATAACCCCCCCCCAAAAAATAGCAGAAAGAAAACATATATGTATAATAATAGAATGATCTAACTAAGTTTATTCCAGAAATTCATGATTGATTTAACATTAGTACATCAACTAATGTAACTCACCACATTAACAGCTTAAAGGAGAAAACCATACATTTATCTTAATAAGTGTACAAAAACCTTCTGACAATAATCAACATTCTTTCATGATTTAAAAATATCTCTCAGCAAACTTGGAACAGATTACTTCCTTATTGTGATGAAAAGTATCTAAAACAAAATCAACAGAAGGCTCATTTTTAATGACAAAACAGTGGAATTTCTTTAAGATCGAAATCCTATGAATACCCAACTTTTGTATCAACATGGACGGGATTGGAAGAGATTATGCTGAGTGAAATAAGTCAAGCAGAGAGAGTCAATTATCATGTGGTCTCACTTACATGTGGAGCATAAGGAATAACATAGAGGACATTGTGAGAAGGAAAGGAAGGGTGAATTCGGGGAATTTGGAGGGGGAGATGAACCATGAGAGACTGAGGACTCTGAGAAACAAACTGAGGGTTTTGGGGGGGGGTGGAGGGTTGGGCGAGCCTGGTGGTGAGTATTGAGGAGGGCATGTATTGCATGGAGCACTGGGTGTGTTACGTGAACAATGAATCTTGGAACACTGAAAAAAATAAAATAAAAGTATTTGGGGGAAAAAAAAAAGATCAAAATCCTAGGTCCACTGGGAAAATGATACTTCTGGAAATGGACCACAGTTGCTCTCAGTTCCTTGCCCTGTTGGGCAAACAGGCTTGGAACCAGACTGGAGGGTGAAAGCCCTGGTGTGACTGGAACGGGGCCATGTGGTGGGGCTGGACAGTCTCTTCACCCCCAAACAGGCAGGATTCGCCACAGCTGGGGTCTTCTGGGGACACAAAGCCTCGCGAAGCTTGGGCCTCGTCATTTCCGTCATGCCACGGTGAGCGTTAGCTTTCATTTAAGGGAAATGTGAAAGCAAATCACCAGGACCTAAACGTGCTTTACTCAGATGTTGGGATATAAGATGACTTGGTATTTGTTGGAAAGAAATTTGAATATTTACAACGAACAAAGTAAACAAAGGATTTTGGTGAGTTGATGCATCAGCTGGAGTCAGCTCCTGAGATAAAACTTGTCCACGTCCTAGTCTCCATCACAAGTAGAAAGGGTTGGGTTTGCTTGTTTGTTTTTTAACTTTTTCTATTGTATTTTCCCCTTGTTAAATTGTTCTACTATAAGACACAGCGTTCACCCACCTGAAATATAAACTACTTCTATTGGAATGGACATCCAAGCTGGTTAGAGAAGCTTATTGTAAGTAATGATGTGGCAGTTGGAAATAGTGGAGGAAATAGGGACCATTTATAAAACATGCTGATTGAACAATCAGGCCGAGCAGTCAGGTCTGTTTTCTCCCCTGAGCAGAGATTTCGGTGAGAGCGCTTCTAGACAGTTTCAAATCCCAAAACTGAACACAGATCTATGCAATTCCAAGGGGGAGTGGAAAATTGGCGGAGTCCTCCGTTCCACACCAGTTATCACGAAGACATCTGCATCCTCTCTGCATACGGCCCCTCTGCTGTTGAGTGTCACATTTGGGACACAGTAATTCTTAACAAGGCTCAGGATGCCTGTCCTGTTACACCCCAAGTCCCTGCCTTTCCCAGGTCCTGCCATCTTCCAAGGGCGCTGTCAGAAACTCAAAGAGCTCCCCCGGCCTTATTCCAGAGCGACGTCTACTCCTGTTTCTCCAAAATAAATTGCTTCTTTCCTCAAACCCTTTTCCTTTCTCTTGTTTTTGCCCTGGTAGATATTAACAGCCCATTAAATCCAGATTCTTGGGGCATCTGGGCGGCTTAGTCGGTTGAGCAACTGACTCTTGATTTCGGCTCAGGTCTTGATCTGAGGGTCGTGAGTTCACACCCCACATCGGGCTCCTCACTGGGTGTGGAGCCTAGTTTAAAATAAATAAATAAGTCCAGATTCTTAACCATTACTGCCCCCAAAAAACAAGTTGCTTTATCCTCCAGGGCAAAGAGAATTTAATTTTTAAAATCCCCTAGGAGGTAAAGAGAAATATTTATGTTCTATCTTTCTAGCACATCGAAGAATGACCAAAAACAAAACAAAGCAAAAAAACCCAAACAGTTTCACCTCCTATTAAAACAGTGCACACATTCATTTGCTATCACACTCTGATCATGAACATTTACTGAAATCAGCATTGTAGGAGCCCCGGGGAACTGTGCCCACCTGCCGTTTATGGTGGAGTCACCCCAGGGAGGGCGTGGTGACAGTGCTGGGGGCAGGGATATCCTGTGGCTTGTGTGTTAAGGAAGCCTGGAAAGGCAAGCGGGCAAGGGGTAGATTCTACAAAAATCATACTAAACAGAGTTTTGTAAACTTTTTTCCACTTGAAATATATTGCAGGCCTTTTCCCATCATCAAGTAATCTTCAACATTACTTTTAGTGACCACTTAATAATCCATATACGTGCATAGCTTCGTTCGTTACCAAACCAGCCCCTATTGTTAGATATTTTCATTGTTTCTTATTTCTGGCTATTACAGGTAATGCTTCAATGACCACCCTTGTGAATAAGTAACCTTGCAGCCATGACATTTCATTTGGTAGCATTCCTAGAAGTAAAATTGCCAGGCTAAAGGACATAGCATTAAAAACAACAACAACAACAACAACTGATAAACATTACCAAAATGCCCTGCAAAGGCTTGTGCCAATTTCCAATCCTACGATCAAAAGAGGACACTAGACTGCAGTCCTCAAAAGGCAATGTCTCTGGGCTCATGAACTCAGTCCTCAGTCTGACAAGACTTTCCTTGTAAGCTGATTGTTACCACAGTCTCTCATGCTTCCAGATGCCATTGGTTTCTTCATTTCCAGACTGGAAGTATTCTGCTGAAACAATTTCCGAATCTGACAAATGCTAATAAACTGATATCTACCATGCACTTCCATTCAAGGGAATAATTAAAGTTAACCTGTATTTGTGTATCAAATACTTCATACCAGGTCTCATTTTGAGCACTACATATGTGTATATCTAAATCTTCACAACTCAATCAAGTAGGTGCTATTATTCTTTACAGATAGAGAATCTGAGACACAAAGAGGTCTGAGACACAAATAATTGAGCTGATAAAACCCAGGTGTTTTGGCTCCAGAGTCCAGAGTCTGAATACTGTATTATACTGCCTCTCTCAAAATTAGCTGTAAGTCGGTCTCTTCGAAGTAACAAAAATAACCTTTTTGGGGGCACCCTGGGTGGCTCAGTTGGTTAAGCATCTGACCCTTAATTTTGGCTCGTTTCATGATCTCAGAGTCATGGGATCAAGCCCGGCGTTGGGCTTCACTCTTAGCACAGAGTCCGCTTGAGTTTCTCCCCCTCTGCCCCTCCCCTGCCAAATAAATAAATAAATCTTAAAAGAAAGAAAGGAAGGAAGGAAGGAAGGAAGGAAGGAAGGAAGGAAGGAAGGAAGGAAGGAAGGAAGGAAGGAAGGAAGAAAACAACCTTTTTGGCTAGTTATTTCCTAAACATCAAGGGCACAAAAACTTATCCAAAGGAGAATTATAATATGCCATCCAGATATCCCAGTCCCAAAGTTCTTCCTGCCAATGTACTCACTGGCTAATCTCTGTCCAGATTTAAGTTTAGTGCTCTGAATTTTAATATTTGATTTAAACTATACTCCATCCAGATGGCTCTTAACCTTAGGTAACCGTAGGCAGTCTTGCCCTTTCTCCAAATGTAGCAGTGATGGTTTTCAGTGTGGTTAGTATATACCAGCCAAGCTAAGGAAGGTGAAGGCTAACCCCAAGTTGTTCTAGAGCATAGTTAGCCTGGTTCCTATTATATTCACGGAGGGCATTTTTCTGCTTATCAAAGGCAAGACTGTACCTGGAAAAGTCAGGGGGTCCTTCTCTATGGTATTTATTCCAGAAGAAGTATAAATAATCACCATGATATAAAGGCATAGTGATCAAGATTCAGCAAGTTTGGAGGGTCTGGTAGGTAACTGTTAGGCAGGATTCATCCTAGGACAGCCCGTAAAACATCTGACTTGGAGATTACTCAAAGAAAGGAACAAGTTCTGCAGTAAGCACCAAATGACTTTAAGGGAAAGTTCTAAGCCCTGGAGAGATGAGAGACCTGTGGTCAAAAGCATCATTTGCCTCTAAAAGTGAGCACCAGGGGCAGAGAATCCTGGAGACTCCAATGCACAAAATCCTAGCAAGAGCCATTGACCTTCACAGGAGGTCAACTAACCATCCCTCAAAAGTGAGGAAAGCAGCTTAGGCTGGGGAAGATCAGTCTCTACTTCCAATGTTATCTTCTCTGGCCCTGCTTGGGTGTTATCACCAGATGGGAGAAGGGCAAGCACAGAGATTACACAATAGAGGCCAAGAGAAGAAGCTGACACTTAACACCATCTGGTAGAATTGCGTCCCTGAAATTTTGGGTCAGACTTGAGTAAAAATGAAAAAGTGATTCCTATTTGAGGTTAGCCAGGAGCAAGGAATGTAGACCATAGGTTCTGTTTTGTGCCAGTTACTCAGCATCCTCTGATGCTGACAGACAGCACCCTCTTTCACTCTCGAGTGTCCCAGTTTAGCTGACAAATTGTACTATTGGACTTGTGGTTTCAGTCAAGATGGAGTAGTCCCATTCCTTGCTAGTCTTCCCTCTTATAACTCAGAACCCCTGGACATAATACACAAACAAACATAGAAGAACCGAATGGTAGAAAGAAGAAAGAGAGCCAGCTAGGGACCACAGGACTTGAGGAACAGCACAAAGGTCAATTCTCTGGGTTTCTTTTAGCCTCCTGTATATCTGGGAGGGGTCCTAGAGGAGACTGCAACACAGATCTACCAAAAGGGACAGACGAAGAATCTTAGCCCTCTAGCCAAAGGACAAGGAAAAAGGCACAACAGAAATATTTTTGGTAATACCCACCCACTCAAACACCAAAGGGAAAGCTGCCCACCACCCCCAACCAAAGGTCAATAGGGCTGAACAGGGAGCCGAAATTCCACTCAAATGAGGCAACAAGCCAGAGTGGGGATGTGAGTCGGTGCTCTGCTTCTACAGGGGTAATGTCAGCAGGGCCCACAGGGGAACTTTCACCATCACACAGCAGCAACAAGGTCTAATGAAGCAGTGCAAAGCAATCCCCCTCTATTTCTAACACCAGCTGGTGTCCTGCAATTTGGTTCTGATGCTAACCACTCAGAGTTAGTAGAGACCCCATAACTTAAAGGGCATGGTCCCCAACAACACTCCCCTCACTTCAGATGCCAACTGCCAACTTCAGCAATCCCCAGGCCACCCACACTTATTACCACTGAATACAAATATGAGGGGTCCCTCTCAAGTTTGACAACTCACTACAATGACTCACAGAACTGAGGAAAACACCATACTTATGACTAGTTTTATTATAAAGGATAAAAGCCAAGACCAGCCAAATGAAGCACATAGGGCGAGCTCTGGAATAGTCTCAAACTCAGAGCTTCTGTGCCCTCTGTCCATGGAGTCAGGGTGTGTCAACCTCCAGCACATCAGTGTGGTCACCAACCAGAAAGCTCCACT
Source organism: Potos flavus (assembly GCA_028534135.1). Lineage (NCBI taxonomy): Eukaryota > Metazoa > Chordata > Mammalia > Carnivora > Procyonidae > Potos > Potos flavus. The sequence goes on along the minus strand of CM052886.1, from coordinate 6,430,535 downwards.
GAACTGGAGTGTCTAGAGCTTTTATTGGGGTTACATACTCAAGATTGATTGAATCATTGGCCCCATGACTCAACTTAATCTCCAGCCTCCCTCTATTCCCAGAGGTTGGGCTGGCTCAAAGGTCCATGCTCATAATCATAAGGTTGGTGTTTCTGGTGAACAGCCACCATCCTGAGTCAACTCACCTTTTAGAATAAATTATGGTGTGATTCCAGGGGCTCGTGATGAACAAAGATACTCCTATTACTGAGGAATTTCCAAGGAATTTTCTCCCAGGAATCAAGGACACAGGCCAATCAAATTATTTTATACACAACACCTTCCTCTGCCTCCACTGCACCCCGGAAGTTCAGTCCAGCACTGAGCTTCCATGACCTTGCATCAGCTACAGGGCACGGCACCCCGGAAGTTCAGTCCAGCACTGAGCTTCCATGACCTTGCATCAGCTACAGGGCAAGCAAGGCAGGGCGCTCTGGCACTCCACTTTTGTTGGGGTGATGTCAGTGACCCCAGGGGGCACTGAACATCCATTCCCTTGTGGATCTGTATACTACACTCCAAGAGGGTGACTGCTGGCAAAAGCAGAAGATTAAATGAGATCCAGAGTCTCACGACGTATTATTCCAAGTGTCTAGAACACAATCAAAAATCACCTGCCATACTAAGAACCAGAGAAATCTCTACTTGAAAGAGGAAAGACAATCAACACTAAGACGCTACAGATACTGGAAGGACTTTAATTGCGTGATCATCCTAACTACCAGCATAATGCAGGAGAAAATTCAGTTTTGGAAATAAGTGTCATGAGGAATGGTTTCTGAGCATTGGCAGAGTCAGCCTTAGAGTTTTCCAGAATCAGAATGAAGTGGAGGGGAAAAGGAAGAAACAAAAAGCAATAACTATGGTAGAGCTAAGATCCAGCTCTATCATTGACCAGCTGGTGGTACAGCCAGATTTTATAACTTTTGTAGGATATGCTGAAGGCCCTGAAAGCAAAACAAAGAAGTCAGTGGAGACAAATATAGCAACTCTGGCACTAGGAATGATTATTTTTTCATGTAATGTACTATAAAGCCTGCACACACACACACACACACACACACACACACACACACACACACACACCAGGTTGGGTCTCCCTGACTTCCTGATGGCAAAGATTTTTGTATTCTAGCTCACAGGAAAACCTCTCAAAATACCTGTCATGATTTCTCCTGTGCTCCGAGTGAGTCACCTGATAGGTGTGGGTGTTTCTCACCTCTCCTCGTCCCTAACTGAACTCTCTTCTGCAGATACCTGCCCGGTCTGCGCCATCCCTGAGCACTGCCTTGGCCCCATGTCGCTTACTCCTCACAGTGGTGATGCTTCCCAAGTCTCCAGACAGGTCTGTGCAGAATGGGGGTGCAGGTCACTCACTGCCCTTGGCCTAAAACAGTTTCAACATCTGTGTCACCTTGGTAGTGATTTTCTTTTCTCAACGAAGTGGAGATTTTCCTGTTTCCTGGTGTGATGAGTGATTTTCAATTGTTTCCTGGACACTTTAGGGTCATGGTGCCAAGAGTGTGTGATCTTGGAAACTTTTGAAGGTACTAAGCTTGTGCCCACACCACACTCCACATGGAAGATCTGTCATCACTTCACCACAATGCTCACAGGGACAGACCTATCAATCTTCCCATGAAATCTCAAAGTGGGGAGATCACAAGGTAAGGATTATTTGTTTTTCCCCTCCAATGAATATCAAGTATCATAAGGAAAAACCTAAGAAAAAATAACTTTAAATTCCCCTAAGTTTCTCAAGTTTGAAACACACATTTCTCAAAGGAAAGCCTCTTGTTTCTTGTTTCCATACCTTCAACCTATAAAGTAGAGAAAACACAGAGTCTGCCAGGCCTTCTGCTAAGAGCTATTTATTATGACAGAGCCAGTTGTCACTGTCCACATGAAGTCATCTGGGCCTGAGCATATTAGGCGCCTGGCTTAGAAGGCCGTGTCATTCCTTGAGCTATGGAATATTGTTCTGGAAAAAAGCAGCTAGTTGTATGCTCTCACCCTTAGGAAACCATCCAACGCCTCCCCTCATCCAGTTCATCATAAGCACGCCATCCCCTAAACATGCTCCCCTAGCCCTGGATATTCTCTGCAGACACATTCTCCTTCTTGGGGGTAGAGGGGGTGTGAGTGGGGGCGGCACACCTCTTGATGGAGCAGAAAGGTATCAAGGTGACTTGATGCCTGGGGAAGCTAGATGCAGGAAGGTCTACAGCCCAGGCTGGCGTCCCTTGGAAGTTGATGGTGAAAAGTAAACACGAGGTGTTCTTGGGAGCCCAGGACTCTGAAACCTTTCCCAAGTAGAAGGGCCTGTGTGCATCCTGCCAACTCATACTTTTTCAGCTGAATCTACTTGAGAGCAAACTTGCCAGAGAAAATGGAAAAACATATCTTAGAGATAAATCAACACCGGTTCCAAGTTTTTGTTTCAGTTGTTTTGCTTCATAGTCTGCCCTTACTCATGATTGTGTTGCAAAGACCTACTCCTGCATATTCTCTTAGGTCAAACAATGAGGTATGCTCTAGAGAGTTAACTTTTCACCTGGGTGGTCTGTTATAAAATAGGGCTCCTGTGAGAGAATCATAGGATTCTAGAGTGGAAAGAAGCTTAGACATCAACATCTCCAACATTCTCTTTTATTGATGAAAAGATGAGGCCCAGAGAGGTTAAATAACTTGTGCAAGCTTGCATAGCAATCCAGCTGCAAAGCCAGGAATGGTGTAGAGTCTCCAGAAGGTGCAGGATTCTTTCTATCTCGACATGATAAATCCCTAGACTCTCTAGTTTTTGGCTGAGCTTGATTTCAAAATTGATTCCAAATATTTTCATTTTAAATGGAGATGCCTAAAAACAATTTAAGACTCTGGGTACTTTCTGAATTTTTTCTACTTCTTCGGATCAAATAATATACTATTTTACAATTTAAGCCATCAAAATTTAAAGAATGCTTAACTTAATCTTATTCAACTGAACCAAAGGATTGCAGACTTTGAGATGTTTAAAACGGTATTTCAAGTCAATTTCTGGTTTGAGTTTAGCATCATAAGTAAACATGTCATGTTTGTCATCTCCTTTGATGTATTTGGAGCCTGGGATTTATAGCCATAAACTGTTCACCCAGTACGTCATCCTCATAACAGGAATCAATCAAATCATCATGGTAAAGATGGGATTGGTATGTCAGATATACTGATGACATTCTAGGCCAATAACACAAAGCCAAGAAAGCAATTACTAGATAGGACATATGTTCAACCTAATGTAGAACATTCTCAAACAATACACAGGCAGTATTCAATTGTGTGTGTTTTGCATAAAGCAATAATTGGTCAACACCTATACTAATAGCTTTCATATTACTTAAAGAATATGCTCTTTAGATAAGGGCAAACTGCTCATTGAATAAAATCTTCCACTGAATCTGTTTTGGAGACACTACCTGTCCCAGACTTGCTTTGGAGAGACACTAATATCTCTAGTTGGTTGAATGATGGCCCCCCAAAAGATATGTCCACCCAGAACCTGCGTATGTGCCCTTATTAGAAAAGAGTCCTTGCAGATGTGATTAAATTTGGTATCTCAAGATAAAGAGATAATCCTTGATTATCTGGATGGGTCCTAACTCCAATGATGTGTCCTTATGAGAAGAGAATAGGACATAGATGTGGGGGAGAAGACACAGAAGAGAAGCTCATGAGAAGTCAGATGTGGAGTTTGGAGTGATGCTGCCACAAGTTAACAAATGCTTGGAGCTACCAGAAGCTAAAAGAGGCAAGGAAAAAATTCACCCAGAGATCAAAGGAAATGTGACCCTGTAGATGTCTTGATTTTGGCCCAGTGATACTGTTTTCAGACTTCTGGCTTTCAGAGCTGTAAGAGAATAAATTTCCTTGGCTTGTGGCCACATCACTCCAATCTCTGCCCCCATGGTCATATCATCTTCTCCTCTGGGTGTATGTCTAAACCTCCTCTCCCTCTTAACCTATGAGGACATTTATAATAGTATTTGGAACTCATCCAGATAATCCAGGATAATCTCTTTATCGAAAGGTTCTTAATTTAATTACACCTGCAAAGACTTTTTTTTTCATTTATAGTTTCCAGAGATTAAAACCTAATAACTTGGGGGAGGGCCATTAATCTGCCTACTATGCCCCAAGTCTCATTGGCTTAACACAGTAAAGACCAACATGAACAGGTGGCCTTCTCCATCTTGTGGTATGCCATCTGGAACAGGTGGCTGCCAAGAGCATAGCAGCAAGGAAAGAAGAGAGATGGCAAAGGATCCCAGGCTCTTATTACCTTAATCTGAAACTAACTCGCATCGATTCTGCTCATAATCCATTGACCAGAACTAGTCATATTGACCCAACCCCACTATAAGGAAAGCAGGCATATGTAAGGGAGGAAATGAATATTTGATATTTGATGGGTGCTAGCTGTCTTTGTAACATACTGAAAAAGGTCATAAAATTACAGGGGACCTGCACCATGGGAGACAACTCCAGCTTCTGTCGCCCAACACTCTTCCCTGCTTCCTCCACTCGGGCATCCCCCTCCTTTGCAGAGCTGCTTCCCCCCCACCACCACCATGTACCTCTAGGCTCAAAGGTGGTAGCATTACCCAGTCTGTCTAATCAAAGTCTTAATGTGGAATTTTCCAATTCAATGTTAGGAGGAAAAGCTATCTCATCCTTTGCCAAGGTAGTTGCAAATTCTATTTGGAAGGTAGAATGCAATTCTAACTACCCAGAGTTAGGTGAAAGTTCACAGGTTAATCCATTCATCTGTCGAAGGGTATCTTGGCTCTTTCCACAGTTTGGCAATTGTGGCCATTGCTGCTATGAACATTGGGGTACATGTGGCCCTTCTTTGTACTGCATCTACATCTTTGGGGTAGATACCCAGTAGCCAAGAAGATATGGTCCATATATTCAATGGAATATTATGCCTCCATCAGAAAGGACGAAT
>CM052886.1:6400631-6425412 GCA_028534135.1 Potos flavus | reverse complement strand
TGGGGGGATGGGTGAGCCTGGTGGTGGGTATTGAGGAGGGCACGTATTGCATGGAGCACTGGGTGTGGTACATAAACAATGAATCTTGTAACACTGAAAAAATAAAATAAAAGTATTTGGGGGAAAAAATAAATAAATAAATAAAATAAAATAAAATATGTACCTGAAAAAATAAAAATAAAAAAAAATAAAATAAAAGCAGAGTCTCAAACAAAAAAAAAAAAAAAAAGAAAGTTCACAGGTTAAGAGCACTGTCCTACAACGATCACTCTCAGCTCAAACGCCAGATATACAAGTTACAAGTTAGGGATCACCACTGTTACAAATTCAGGGATTCCCACCACCTCCTCAGGTTTGATAATTCACTAGAATAATTCATAGAATTCAGGAAAACACTATGCAGCTTTATTATAGCACAAAGATATCAATCAGTATCAGCCAAATAAAGAGACCTACAGGACAATATCTGGGAGGTTTCCAAATGCAAAGCTCCCATGTCCTCAGGATGTGTCACTCTCCAAGCACACTGATATATGATTACTAGAGTTTTTACTGGGGTTTTATTCTGTAGGTATGACTGATGGGGTCATTGGCCTTGTGATTAAACTGTCTCCACCCTCCTTCCCTCCACAGGATGTAGGGCTGCTACCACAGCCCCAACCCTCTAACTCCACGGTTGGCCTTTCTGGTATGGCCAGCGCCTGTCCTGAAACTATCTAGGGGATGACCATGAGTCACCGCACTAGTATAAACTCAGGTGTGGTCCAATTACAAAGACACTCCTATCACTTGGGAAATTCCAAGAGGTTAGAGGCTTTCTTTCAGGAACCATGGACAAAGGCCGGCCAAATTCAGCATACAACAGCTGGGATGATAAAAGTCTGTAATTCTCTGCTACCAGGTCGCCTGCTCCCTATTCATGCCCTCTGCTCACCCCCATCACCTACCACATAGAGGAAAAGCCTTGTAATAACAGAATAAAACCAACACAAAGAGAGAAGATGAGATGAGAAATGAAGAATAAGAACAAGTCCTGACAACATCCTTTGATTCCTTCGGGGCAGCCCTGTCTTTCCCAGGTACAGTAGTCAGTAAATCCCAGCTCTTGCTTAAGCTACATGGACTTGAATTACCATCACTGCAACCCAAGGAAGCTAATATCCCTGCCCTCCAGGAGCATACTATCTAATTGAGGGGTGAGATATACAAATGAGAAATTAAATAACAATTACCAAGCAATAATTTAAGAATAATCACACATCCATTTGAGCAAGTACCAAAAGCAGAAGACAGAAATATTCTTCCTAAGGAAGGGTCCAGAACGAGGATTCTCGCTTTTATTCTCATTCTCATTTATTCAACAATATGCCAGTGCTTGAGATGTCAGGACAGAGTCACTGTGAAACATATCCAAGAGCAGAAAGAACACAAGGAAGAGATTTGGATCTTATTTTATACCTTAAAGAATTTCAAATTATCTTCAAGGGAGGGCGAGTCAGTTGGAAGAACAAGAAGAGTCACAAAATTCTGAAAAAATGTGTTGATTTTAAAACTGAAAACCAGCATTAAGTTTCAATCATTTTTTTAAATGTTAGTTATAATATTTATAATCCACAAACTAGACTGAAAGATGAATTTCAATGAATGAAAGGTAGAGAATGATAATGACAAATCACCCAAGTGACAACTTCCATTTCTCAAAATGCTAAAAATCACTACTTTATACAATAGGTGTGTTTCTGAGAATCTCTGTGACAATCCACGATTCGGGTCCCATTTTAGTATTGATTACCATAACTATTTCAGAGCAATAGTCCACTCCATTCAACCTGGCAATCAGCTCTATGTGATCTGCCCACCAGTCCCTACTGAGCCAGTAAGTACAGCAAAAGCAAGTACTGACCCAGCATTCCTTCTCCAATAAGTATATTTAGTGACACCAGCTGAATCCTCCCTGTTGTGGGTGTGGCCCATGTAGACAACCTGGTGGAGTCCCATGTCAGGCCCATCTCACTCATGGACAGAAAGCTTCCTTCCATGGAGGTGAACCGTCAGCTTCAGTGTAAGTTGGCAGGGTTCAGAGACACCCTTTACCTCCCGCAACAGTTCACAGAGTTTTGACAAGGAGCTTTGGGCCTAAGGGTCCTTAAACCTGAGAAACCGGACAGGCTCTGAAATCCCTGAAGGGCAGGTGGGAGTGGGATTGATAGCTGACAGACTTAGAGACTGGCATTTAGCGTCTGGCAAGAGTATCCATTGAATGAACCTTCCGGACACACTGGGATATCCTTTTGTGGTTCAGAGGATCCTTTTGCTAAAACGACATCACCCCCATGCGCCTGTGATTTTGGTAAATTCTGAATCCTGGGAATAATATACCTCACATATGCCCAACTAATGTTTCAGTAAGCCATAAACAAGTTTCCATGGTGATGATGTGCTTCCAACACTACAGTTTAGAAAACTGGAACTTCGGGACATTGCCAACAGCACCTGAGAATGCCAGCCAGGGACAGTCTGCCCAGCGGTGGGGCTAGCCAAGGCTTGAGAACTGAGAATAGTAACTACCACTGATTTGTGCCCATGATGACCCAGGTCCTGTGTTAAGAATTGCATAAATATCATCCCATTAATTCTCACAGTGACCTTACGTGTTAAATACTGTTATTCCCATTTCACTGATGAGAAACTGAGGCTCAGAGATGTCACCCACTGATTAGTCTAGCTCCAAACCCCACGTTCCAAACCCTGGCTTCTATGTAGCAAACACTGTTGATTGTCTTCTAATGGCCATTGCCCACTTCTTCAATACTTACAAAACCCCAATTCTATCTGAGCGAGCACCCCTTCCCCACCATGAACCAAGTAAGGCATTATTGGTCTAAGCCAGAACTGTGAAGGGAAATTGAATGTGAGCCACAAATGCAAACTACATATGTAATTTTAAATTTTCTAGTAGGCATCCTGAAAAAAGAGAAATGAAAATACTGTTATAACCTGCTTTACTTAACCCAATATATTCAAAATATTATCCTTTTAACATGCAATCAATTTTTTAAATTACAAATAAAATCTTATAAAATTATCCACATAAGGACAATAAAGAAAAGTAAACAAAGCACACAGATAGAGAGTGATGGGTGAGGAGGGTGGTCACACACAAACTTTGAGCAAACACAAGAGGGAAGTGAGGAATGAGCCACATGAATATCTGGGATAAGCATCTGAAGCCAAGGGAAAGGCAAGTGCCAAGATCTCAGGGTAGGGTGGGGCGAATGGGCAATAGCAAGGAGGTGGATACAGCCTAAAGGAAGTAAATGAAGGGAAAGCAGTAAGGGCTGTGGTCAGAGGCAAGTGGGAATGAGGTAGACCTTTACGGTCTGCCGTAAGGACTCTGGCTGTGGATCTGAGCAAGACCGGAAGCCACTGAACGGCTTTGAGAAGGAAAATGGCATACACTGCCATTACATTTTAACAATCCCACTGCTAAAGAGGAGCAAGAGTAGAATCACAGAAACTAATTAGTAGGCCACATCCACATCCCAGGTGAGAACAGGTAGTGGCTTGAATTGGGCTGGCCAGAAGCTGTCAGGATCTGGATAGAATTTGAAGATTTGCTGGTGCTTAGGGAGATGTCGGAGAAAGAGTCAAGTAGAACTCCAGGGTTTGGGAGTAGAAGACGTGAGTTGCCATTCACTGAGATGGGACAACTGGAGGAAGAGCAGGTTTGAAGCAGAGAAGAAATCACGACTTGGTTTTGAAGCTTTAAGTTTAAGATGCCAATTAGACCTTCCATACTCTAGCAAGATTTGCAGATTTATGAGTCTAGAGTTTGGTGGAGAGTCCCAAGTTAGATGTCTAAATTTGGGAGTCATTAGCACATAAATGACATTTAAAACCATGAGATAGGATGACATCACCAAGAGAGAACATGGGTAGAAGAAAGGTCTGAGAACTGACCCAGGTTATGTCAATGTTTGAGGTCCAGAAAACCATAAGAACCCGAAAAAGAAACTAAGAAGAACATCAATGGTATAGGTAGGGAACAATGGCCAAGTAAAAAGTGTTTCAAGGCAAAAAGTAATTAACTACGTCAAATGCTGCTGAGGAGTCAAGAAAAGAAAATTATGCACTGGATCTGTTAACACTTCTGGGACCTTGATGAGAGTAGATTCAGAGTAAAGGGCATGAAAGCCTGATTGTGCTCAACATCACTATTCACCAGGGAAATGCACATCAGCACCACAATGGGACATCACCTCATACTTGTTAGAATGGCTAGAATCAAAAAGGCAAGAGATAAGTTTCAGGGAGGATGAAAAGAAAAGGGAGCTCTTGCACACTGTTGATGGAAACATGATTGGTGCAGCCACTATGGAAAACAGTAGGGAGATTCCTCCAAAAATTAGAAATAGAACTACCATATAACCCAACAACTTTACTTCTGGGTATTTACTCAAAGAAAACAAAAGCACTAACTCAAAAAGACATATGTACATCATGTTCATTATAGCATTGTTTACAATAGCCAAGAGGTGGAAACAATCCAAGTGTCCATCATCAGATGCATGGATAAAGAAAATGTGGTGTATATATACTCAATGGAATATTATCCAACCATAAAAAAATGAAATCTTGCTGTTTTTGATGATATGGATGGAACTTGAGAGCATTATGCTAAATGAAATAAGTCAGATCCAGAAAGATAAATACTGTGTGAATTTACTTACATGTGAACTCTGAAAACAAAAACAAAAACAACACAGAGAACAGATTGAAGATTGGTGGTTTCTAGAGGCAGGGAGTGGGGGTGGGCAAAATGAGTGAAGTTAGTCAGTCAAAAGTCAATTATAAAATAGAGGGGCACCTGCATTATGGAAGGGGATAATCTTAATGTGTAAGCCATTTTGTTCAGTTTTTTTTCTGCTATCTACAGGCAAAACAACATCTTAACAAAAACACTTCACTAGGAAACACTAAAAGATCATACCAAGGGACCTATATGATCAGTCAAGATACAGGCTTTGAAAACAAATAGACCAACAGACAATGCAAAGGTTCAGACCTTTAGAACAATGACTCTCAGCTGTCATAGGCTGCAACCAGATTGCAGCTCAAACCAAGAGGGTTTTAAATGCTTTAAGAATTTCTGATTTAATTCTGTTACCCATTTTTTCTATCCTAATGACTCTCTCAATAAAAACAAAGGGCTGAACCTCTCCCAGCACATTCATGCTATTCTGAGGTAATTGCCCTTGAGTAAGAAGCTCCCTCGGAAGTAGGTGTGCTGTTTGGCAGGAGACAGCAAGAAACTGTCCCACTTTCGTGTTAATAAAAGTCCCCCGTCTCATACTTAAGCTCAGTGGGATTTCCTGTAGTCAGTAGGGGCAGGTCAGTTGTAAGGATAGGGAAATCAGATGGCATGAGGAAATTAAGGGCTCTGCAGCCACAGTTCCAGCATGTGGGGTGTGGTTCTCCCCACACCACCAAGCAATGCTCCAAGACACCAGCTGGGCGCCCCACCATTCAACTCACACTTGACACTATCTACCCCTATGTACCTGGAGACAGCATCAGATTCCACAGGGAAAGGGTTCAGTCCTACCAGGCTGCCCTCCACTTAGACACCAGTCACAAGCCCGGGTTGTTACGTGGGCTTCTGACCAACTGGCTATAGATCAGAATTCCCATGAACCCCTCCTTGGATTTGATTAATTTGCTAGAGTGGCTCACAGAGCTCAGAAAACCACTTACTCACTAGATTACCCATTTATTAGAAATACTACCCAAGGATACAAATCAACAGCCAGACGAAGAGATACACAGAGCGAGATCCCAAATAAAGGAGCCCTGTTCTTATAGAACTTGGCAAGTAGAAGTGTCTTGGTTCCCCAGTCTGGAAGCTCACTGAACCCCCTCCTTGTGGGACTTTATGGAGGCTTCATCACATAGGAAGAGTGGTTAAACCATTGGCCATTGGTGATCGCTTCCCCAGAAATCAGAGAGTGAGCCTGAAAGCCCTGCCCTTCTGTTCACTTCTGGTTCCCCTTGGCAACCAGCCCCCATCCTTGGGTGTTTTCCAGGTCGCCCCATGAGCATAAAATCAGTTGTGATGGAAAGGGGCTTGTTATGGATAACAAGACACCCATTTCACCTTCATGACTCTGAAGCATTTTCAGGAACTGAGGACAAGAGACAAAATATCATATATATTTAATACATAACAAAAGATGTTCCCATTGCTCTCATGCCTCAGGAGATTCTAAAAGTTTGAGGGCCTGTGATCCAGGCACCACGGATGAAAACCAAACATATATGAGAAATATATTTTGGTCATCTGAATGGCCAAATATATAAATTCCTTATAAATCACAGTATCACAGAAATAGAAATCTTCCACATATTAGCTTTGAGCCACATATTGCTCTCAGACCATCCTAAGCATCGAATTAGAAAGAATGTCATGGGAGACTATTTGACCTTGAGAACAAAAGGATAGAGGAAAGGAACTTATTAGAGGACCAGCTTCAGCATGTACAGTCTCTCTACACATTGAGGCCTTACTCCATCTTACCAAGCATGATAACTTATTACATTCATCTCCTTGACTATAGTGTAGTGCCACTAATGATTGAGTCAGTCAGTGGATGCCTCTGTTGGCTGACTGATTGGTTGCTGGAAGGACCTTCTTTGTAAGACGACGCAAAAGAATGCTTTGAAAATGCCTACCTTTTAAGACATTTGTAGAGATAACAGAAAGTGATTCTCACACTTGTGGTACCACACCAGAATCACCACAGGTGGATCCAAGCAGGTGGTGGTCAGAACTCTCAAACATAGGGTTGGATTGTCATTTCTCTTCAAGTGGAAAAGAAAAAATTATCTGACAAAAGGTGAAATTCAGTTTCATCTTCTTTTTGCCTTAATAATAAAGAGTAACTCTCAAATTTGACTGATGAGCAGAATTTATATATATTCTGAAGTAATAGTACTCCAAATAATCATCTTCAATAACAAGTACAAAGCAAAGAGTAAAAATTTAAGGAACTTTCCAGAATAGATTACTGCTTGAGAGTTAGATAAAAAGAGTTGATCATGGTGGTGGGTATTGAGGAGGGCACGTATTGCATGGAGCACTGGGTGTGGTACATAAACAATGAATCTGGGAACACTGAAAAAATAAATTTTAAAAAATGGAAAAAAATGCTGCATTCTCAGTTGTAAACATTTTATGCAGCAAATTTCAAAAATATAATAGTATACAATTTCAACAGTATAATTATAAAAATATAATGAATCCTCCATGTCTCCATCACCCAGCTTCAACAATTATCAGCACAGGCCAGCCTTGTTCCATGTGCCCATCCTAGACACCCTATCAGTTCATCCATAAATACTTCAGTGAGTATTCCACAAAGATCAGGAGTTGGTCTACCATAACCATGATTCTATTACTATGCCTAAAAATTAACCATTCTTTAATACCACAGTCACTCTTTGAATTGAGAATAAATCTTTTGAGAGAGCTCCGTAAAAGTAATTTAAAATATTTTCTTTTAAAATATTTTTAAATTAAAATGAATATAAACATTATGTACAAATATAAATACACAATGAAGTAGAACACGAAGTTTGCACAAATTTTTTGGTTTGTTTTACTTTTAAAAATTTCTACAGGGGTGCCTGGGTGGCTCAGTCTGTTAAGTGTAAGCATCTGCCTTCTGCTCAGGTCACAATCCCAGGGTCCTGGGATCCAGTCCCACTTCAGGCTCCCTGCTCAGTGGGGAGTCTGCTTCTCCCTCTAACCCTCCCCCTGCTTGTGCACTCTCTCACTCACTCTCTCTTTCCCTCTCAAATAAATAAATAAATAAAATCTTTAAAAAAATGTATTTTCTTCAAATAGGGGTGCCTGAGTGGTACAGTCAGTTAAGCATCTGACTCTTGGTTTCAGCTCAGGTCATGATCTCAGGGTCCTGAAATTGAGCCCTAAGTTGAGTCCCATGTCAAGCCCCAGGTGGGGCTCCTTGGACTCAGCATGAAGTCTGTTCGAGATTCCCTTTCCCTTTCCCTCTGCCCCCTATTCGTGTTCTCTCTCTCTAAATCTCTCAATCTGGTATCTGCTTTTCTAATTTTTTCACTAAATTTATACTGGTCTCCTAAGCATTGTAGATTATGTGGTAAACAATAAAGTCCCTGTGCTAGTTGAGCTTACATTTTTGAGTTCCATATACTTACACTTATAAACATGTACTATGGACACATACCGTGAACATATCACAGTTTTCTGATTCTTGATTTTCTCACTCATCACTATCAAGCCCACTGGTGTATTTTACTTCATCCTCTTTAATGCTTGTGTAATACTTCAGTCTATCCCATAAACTGACTATTTCCCTGGTAGTAAGTATTCCCTTTGTTTACTTTTTTTTTTTTTTTTTTTTTTTTTTTTGCCACTCTAGACATACTTACACATGTGTTATTACTTCCCAGTGTTTTTATTTCTATAGATTTCAGTTCCTAGAAGTATAACTGTTGGGTCTGGATGTGTATATTTATATCCAGAGTACAAAGATTTGTTAGGGGAAAAGCCATGATAAAGGAGGGCCTAAGAGAGACAGACATGTCGGAACCATGAGAGGAATATCAAGGAGGGTAAAGGATCAGCTGGGTCACATGTGGAGTCCACAGCAGGCCTGACTCTTTCCTAATTCTTTCTGCCTAGAGGCACTTAGAAAAATATTTTTCCCTCTATTCTTAGAGTTCTGCATTGTTACTAGAAAATGCCTGGACAGATGCTTTTTCTCAACAAATTGGCCTCAAACCTGGCTGACTCTTTTAAAAAGGCAGACTTTCAAGAAAATGAGAAGACAAGCCACAGATTGGGGGAAAAACATTTGCAAAACACATATCTGATAAAAGACTGTTATCAAATTTTTTTTAATTTTTTAATTAAAATTCAATTTAGTTAACTTAGAGTATATTATCAGTTTCAGGGGTAGGATTTAGTGATTCATCAGTTGCATGTAACACAGTGCTGTTATCAAAATTATGCAAAGAACTTTCAAACTCACGACTAAGAAAACAAACAATCCAATTTTAAAATGCACCAAAGATCTGGATAGACACCTCACCAAAGAAGACATACAAATGGCAAACAAGCATATGATAAGACGCTCCACATCGCATGTCATCAGGGAGATACAACTTAAAACAATGATGAGATGCCACTACACACCTACTAGCATGACCAAAACCTGGAACACTGGCAACACCAAATGCTGGCGAGGATGTGGAGCAACAGGAGCTCTCATCCACTGCTGGTGGGCATGCAGTATAGGGCAGCCTCTCTGGAAGACTTTTTGGCAGCTTCTCACAAAACTAAATATATTCTCACCATACAATCCAGCAATTGCACTCCTTAATATTTACCCAAGAGAAATGAAAACTTATCCCCATATAAAAAACCCACACTCAGATATTTATGGGAGTTTATTCATAATTGTCAAAACTTGGAAATAACTACGATGTTGTTCAGTAGATGAATGGTTATATAAACAGGGTATGTCGAGGCAACTGAATATTATTCAGGGCTGAAAAGATATGAGACATCAAGCCATGAAGAAACACAGAAGAGAAGGCTAGCAAGATGGCAGAGGAGTAGGAGACCTAAATTTCATCTGGTCCCAGGAATTCAGCTAGTTATCAAACCATTCTGAACACCTATGAACTCAACAGGAGATCGAAGAAAAGAATAACAGCAACTCTATAAACAGAAAAGCAACCACTTTCTGGAAGGTAAGACATGTAGAGAAGTGAATCTGAGGCGATATATGGGAAGATAGAACGTGGGCGGGGGGGGGTGGGGGCAGCATCCGTCAGCTGGGTCCCAGCAAGTGATAGAGCCGCAGAGCACAAAATCAGAACTATTAGAAGTCTGCTCCACTGACGGACATTGGTCCAGTGGCTAAGCAGCAGGTGGAACCCTTGCTGGGATAGTGTGGTCTCAGGACCCTCAGGGTCACAGAAAGACTGGGGGTGCCTAAGTGTGACAGAGCTCCGAAGTATCAGAGTGGGGAGGCTGACTGCAGAGATGGAGCTCAAGAGGGGGCTCTCAGCTTGGGGTTACCATAAACAGTGATCCACGGCATAGTCAGGCTACTACTCTTTGAGCAGGGACCCCACAAGTGGCAGATCTGGGGATACTCCCCTCTTCCTCCACAGGGAGGAGCAGCATGGGAGCACACTGCAGGAATCTGCTGGGTTTGGAAACTCCAAACAGGGTTGTATGCCAGAGATAGAAATGCTTGGTCACAGGCCAGGTGAGCTCAGAGTGCGGCCAGAGACCAGGGAGACAAGCGTGATTGGCTTTTCTCTAAGGGCTCACTGAGGAGTGGGGCCCTGAGCTCTCGGCTCCTCCAGGTTGGAGACTAGGAGGTTGCATGTTCATTCTTGTCCTCCAAAGCTGTATGGAAAGTGTTCAGGGAACAAAAGCTCCCAAGAGCAAACTTGAGCAGATTACTTAGCCCGGCCCCTGGCAAGGATGGTGCAAGTCCGCTTAGGGCAAAGACATTTGAGAATCACTGCAACAGACCCCTCTCCCAGAAGATCAGCAAGAACATCAGCCAAGACCAAGTTTACCTATCAATGACAATTGCAAAACTCCAGCACTAGGGAAATATAGCACATAGAATTCATGCTTTTTTCCATGATTCTTTAGTCTTTCAAAGTTAATTTTTTAAATTTTCTTTATTTTTTCTTTTTCTATTTCTTTTTTCTTCTTCTTCTTTCCTTTTTCAACCAACTTCTTATCAATTCCTTTTTTAAAATCAAAATTTTTCTTTTTTTTTTATTGGTCAACTGTTTGGGTTTTTTTTCCAAATACTTTTATTTAATTTTTTCAGTGTTACAAGATACATTGTTCATGTAGCACACCCAGTGCTCCATGCAATATGTGCCCTCCTCCATACCCACCACCAGGCTTACCCAACCCCCTCACCCCTTCCCCTCCAAAACCTTCAGTTTGTTGCTCAGAGTCCACAGTCTCTCATGCTTCATCTCCCCCTGCGATTTCCCCCAATTCACCCTTCCTTTCCTTCTCCTAATGTCCTCCATGTTTTTCCTTATGTTCTACATGTAAGTGAAACCATATGATAATTGACTCTCTCTGCTTGACTTATTTCACTCAGCATAATCTCTTTCAGTCCCATCCATGTTGAAACAAAAGTTGGGTATTCATCCTTTCTGATGGAGGCATAATATTCCATTGTAAATATGGACCATATCTTCTTTATCCATTCATCTGTTGAAGGGTATCTTGGCTCTTTCCACAGTTTGGTTTCATTTTTATAGTCATGTTCTATTCTTTCATTGTATTTATGCTTTTTTTTGTATATATATATAAGTTTTTCTTCCTCTAAAATTTTGGGAGGCAGTTTCTTCTAACAGACCAAAATATTCCCAAAATCCAGTGTGTGGCTCTATTCTATTCACCAGCCTGATCATATTCTTTTTTTTCTTTTTTTCTTTTCCCCTAGTTTCAGGTCTCTTCTGATGTGTTTAGAGTATATTTTTCTGGGGTCATTTTTACCCTTTTAGCATTTTGTTTTCTCATTCATCTATTCTCCAGACAAAATGACAAAACAGAAAAACTCACCTCAAAGAAAGAACAAAAGGAAGTACTGACTTCCAGGAACCTAATCAACATGGAATTAGCAAGAGTTCAGAATGATGATTATAAAGATACTAGCTGGGCTTGAGAAAAGCAGAGAAGATACTAGAGAATTCCTTTCTGGAGAAATAAAATCTAACCAAATCAAAATCAAAAAGGCTATTAATGAGCTGCAATCAAAAATGGAGGCTCTAACTGCTAGGATAAGTGAGGCAGAAGAGAGAATTAGTGATACAGAAGACCAAATGATGGACAATAAAGAAGCTGAGGAAAAGAGAGATAAACAACTACTAGATCATAGGGGAGAATTCAAGAGATAAGTGATACCATAAAGCGAAACAATATTAGAATAATTAGGATCCCAGAAGAAGAAGAAAGAGAGAGTGGGACAGAAGATATATTGGAGCAAATTATAGTGGAGAATTTCCCTAATTTGGGGAAGGAAACAGGCACCAAAATCCAGGAGGCACAGAGAAACCCCCTCAAAATCAATAAAAATAGGTCAACACCAACATCTAATAGTAAAACCTACAGATCTCAGAGACAAAGAGAAAATCCTGAAAGCAGCTTGGGACAAGAGGTCTGTAACCTATAACAGTAGAAACATTAGATTGGCAGCAGACCTATCCACAGAGACCTGGCAGGCCAGAAAGGACTGGCATGATCTATTCAGAGCACTAAATGAGAAAAATATGCAGCCAAGAATACTATATCCAGCTAGGCTGTCATTGACAATAGAAGGAGAGAGAAAAATCTTCCAGGACAAACAGAAACTAAAAGAATTTGCAGTCATCAAACCACCCCTACAAGAAATATTGAAAGGGGTCCTCTAAGCAAGAGAGAGTCTAATAGTAACATAGACCAGAAAGGAACAGAGACAATATACAGTAACAGTCACCTTACAGGCAATACAATGGCACTATATTCATAACTTTCAATAGCTTACCCTGAATGTAAATGGGCTAAATGGCCCAGTCAAAACACACAGGATATCAGATTGGATTAAAAAAAATAAGACCCATTGATATACTGTCTGCAAGAGACTCATTTTAGACACAAAGACATCTCCAGATTTAAAGTAAGGGGGTGGAAAACTATTTACCATGCTAATGGACATCAAAAGAAAGCTGGGGTGGCAATCTTTACATCAGACAACTTAGATTTTAAATCAAAGACTATAATAAGAGATGAGGAAGCACATTGTATCATACCTAAAGTGTCTATCCAACAAGAAGATCTAACAATTATAAATATTTATACCCCTAAGATGGGAGCAGCCAGTTATATAAGCCAATTAATAACAAAATCACAGAAACATATCGACAAAAATACAATAGTAGGGGACTTTAATATCCCCCTCACTGAAATGGACAGATCATCTAAGCAAAAGATCAACAAGGAAACAAGGGCTTTAAATGACACTGGACCAGATGGACTTCACAGATATATTCGGAATATTCCATTCCAAAGCAACAGAATACACATTCTTCTCTAGTGCACATGGAACATTCTCCAAAATAGATCATATCCTGGGTCACAAATCAGGTCTCAACTGGTACCAAAAGATTGGGATCATTCCCTGCATATTCTCAGACCATAATGCTTTAAAACTCAAACTCAGTCACAAGAGGAAAGTTGGAAAGAACTCAAATACATGGAGACTGGAGAGCATCCTACTAAAGAATGAATGGGTCAACCAGGAAATTAAAGAAGAATTGAAAAAATTCATGGAAACAAATGAAAATAAAAACACAACAGTTTAAAATCTTTAGGATGCTGCAAAGGTGGTCCTGAGAGGAAAGTATATAGCAATACAAGCCTCTCTCAAGAAACAAGAAAGGTCTCAAATATATAACCTAACCCTACACCTAAAGGAGCTGGAGGAAGAACATTAAATGAAGCCTAAACCCAGCAGGAGAAGAGAAAAAATAAAGATCAAAGCACAAATCAGTGAAATAGAAACCAAAAGAACAGTAGAACAGATCAATGAAACTAGGAGCTTATATTTTGAAAGAATTAATAAGATTGATAAACCCCTGGCCAGACTTAACAAAAAGAAAAGAGAAAGGACTCAAATAAATAAAATCATGAATGAAAGAGGAGAGATCACAACCCACACCAAAGAAATGCAAACAATCATAAGAACATATTATGAGCAACTATATGCCAACAAATTAGACAATCTGGAAGAAATAGATGCATTCCTAGAGATGTATAAACTACTAAAATTGAACCAGAAAGAAATAGAAAACCTGAACAGACCCATAACCAGCAAGGAAATTGAAGCAATAATCAATAATCTCCCAAAAAACAAGAGCCCAGGGCCAGATGGCTTCCCAGGGGAATTCTACCAAACATTTAAAGAAGAATTAATACCTATTCTTCTGAAACTGTTCCAAAAAATGGAAATGGAAGGAAAACTTTCAAACTCATTTTATGAGGCTAGCATTACCTTGATCCCAAAACCAGACAAAGACCCCATCAAAAAGGAGAATTACAGACCAATATCCCTGATGAACATGGATGCAAAAATTCTCACCAAAATACTAGTCAATAGGATCCCACAGTACATTAAAAGGATTATTCACCACAAGTTGGATTTATTCCTGGGCTGCAAGGTTGGTTCAACATCCACAAATCAATCAATGTGACACAATACATTAATAAAAGGAAGAACAAGAACCATATGATACTCTCAATAGATTCTGAAAAAGCATTTGACAAAATACAGCATCCTTTCTTGGTCAAAACTCTTCACAGTGTAGGCATAGAGGGTACATACCTCAATATCACCAAAGCCATCTATGAAAAACCCACAGTGAATATCATTCTCAATGGGGAAAAACTGACAGCTTTTCCTCTAAGGTCAGGAACACAGCAGGGATGTCCACTATCACCACTGCTATTCAACATAGTACTAAAAGTCCTAGCCTCAGCAATAAGACAACAAAAATAAAAGGCATCCAAATTGGGAAAGAAGTCAAACTCTCACTCTCTGCAGATGATATGATACTTTATGTGGAAAACCCAAGAGACTCCACCCCAAAACTGCTAGAACTCACAGGAATTCAGTAAAGTGGCAGGATATAAAATCAATGTACAGAAATCAGTTGCATTTCTATACACCAACAATAAGAGAGGAGAAAGAGAAATTAAGGAGTTGATCTCATTTACAATTGCACCCAAAACCATAAAATACCTAGGAATAAATCTAACCAAAGAGGCGAAGACTCTGTACCCAGAAAACTATAGAGTTCTCATGAAAGAAATTGAGGAAGACAAAAAGAAATGGAAAAACGTTCCATGCTCATGGATTGGATGAACAAATATTATGAAAATGTCCATGCTACTTAGAGTAATCTACACATTTAATGAAATACCTATCAAAATACCATCAACTTTTTTCACAGAAATAGAACAAATAATCCTAAAATTTTTATGGAACCAGAAAAGACCCCGAATAACCAGAGGAATGTTGAAAAAGAAAACCAAAGCTGGCGGCGTCACAATTCCAGACTTCAAGCTCTATTACAAAACTGTAATGATCAAGACAGTATGATGCTGGCACAAAAACAGACACATAGATCAATGGAACAGAATAGAGAACATAGAAATGGACCCTCAACTCTATGGTCAACTAATCTTCGATAAAGCAGAAAAGAACATCCAATGAAAAAAAGACAGTCTCTTCAACAAATGGTATTGGGAAAATTGAACAGCCACATGCAGAAGAATGAAACTGGACCATTTCCTTATACTACACACAAAAATAGACTCAAAATGGATGAAAGACCTCAACGTGAGACAGGAATCCACCAAAATCCTCAAGGAGAACACAGGCAACAACCTCTTTGACCTCAGCTACAGCAACTTCTCCTAGACACATCACCAAAGGCAAGGGAAGCAAGGGCAAAAATGAACTATTGGGACTTCATCAAGATCAAAAGCTTTTGCACAGCAAAGGAAACAGTCAACAAAAACAAAAGACAACTGACAGAATGGGAGAAGGTATTTGCAAAAGACATATCAGATAAAGTCCTTGTATCCAAAACCTATAAAGAACTTATCAAACTCAACACCCGAAGAACAAATAATCCAATCAAGAAATGGGCAGAAGACATGAACAGACATTTTTGCAAAGAAGACATCCAAATTGCCAACACACACATGAAAAAGTGTTCAACATCACTCGGCATCAAGGAAATAAAAATCAAAACCACAGTGAGATACCACCTCACACCAGTCAGAATGGCTAAAATTAACAAGTCAGGAAATGACAGATGTCAGCAAGGATGTGGAGGAAGGGGAACCCTCCTATATTGTTGGTGGGAATTCAAGCTGGTGCAGCCACTCTGGAAAATAGTATGGAGGTTCCTCAAAAAGTTGAAAATAGAGCTACCCTACGACCCAGCAATTGCACTACTGGGTATTTGCCCCAAAGATACAAATGTAGCAATCTGAAGGGGCATGTGTACCCCAATGTTTATAGAATCAATGTCCACAATAGCCAAACTATGGAAAGAACCTAGATGTCCATCAACAGATGAATGGATAAAGAATATGTGGTATACATACATATACAATAGAATATTATGCAGTCATCAAAAAAATGAAATCTTGCCATTTGCAACAATGTGGATGGAACTAGAGGGTATTATGCTAAGCAAAATAAGTCAATCAGAGAAAGACAATTATCATATGATCTCACTGATATGTGGAATCTGAGAAACAAACCAGAGGATCATAGGGGAAGAGAGGAAAAAATGAAACAAGATGAAATCAGAGAGGGAGATAAACCATAATAGACTCTTAATCTCAGGAAACAAACTGAGGTTTGCTGGAGTGGAGAGGGGTGGGAGGGTTGGGGTGGCTGGGTGATGGACACTGGGGAGGGTATGTGCTATGATGACTGCTATGAATTGGGTAAGACTGATGAATCACAGACCTGTACCTCTGAAACAAATAATACATTATAGGTTAATAAAAATTAGTTGATTAATTTTTTAAAAAAGAAAAAACACAGAAGAATCTTAAATGCGTGCTACTAAGTGAAAAAAAAAAAACAATCTGTAAAGCTACATAGTATATTATTCCAACTAGACAACATTTTGGAAAAGGCAAAACTATGGAGGCAGTAAAAAGGTCAGTGGTTGCCAGGGGTTGGTAGAGGATGGATAGACATAACACAGAGGATTTGTAGGGCTGTGAAGCTACTCTGTATGATACTATAATAATGGATACAAGTCATTGTGCATTTGTCCAAACCCATGGAATGTACACCACTATGAGGTAAAGCCCAATGTGAACTATGGACTTTGGTTGATAATAAGGTCAGTGTAGAGTCATTTACTGTAACCAGTGAACACTCTGTTGGGGGATGTTGATGGTCAGGGAGGCTCTGCTGTGGTGGGGAGTGGGTCTATGGGAACTCTCTGTGCCATCTACTCAATTTTGCTGTAAACCTAAAACTACTCTAAACAATCAAATCTATTAAAATTTTTAAAAAGAAACAAGCTCAAGTTTTCTTCAGTCCAGGGAAGTCTTCTGTTATCGTTAGTATAATAATTGCCCTTTCTCTGTTGTTCCTTTCCCTCTTTCTGCTCCCACTATTCGCAGTTCAAAGTTTTAGGATCTACCTTCCAAGCTTCTTATCCTTTTCCACTTGCTTTCCATCTCTTCTTATTTTTGCTCTATGTCAAGATATTTCTTGCCTTTGATTTTCCTAGGATACTGATTTAGATCTTCTGATGATCTTCCTTTCCTTTAATTTATCTCTTGAATTGTATTTGGTTAGGAAATTGTGATTTTTAGCTCCAGAAAGTCTTTTCGTGCTATATTTAAATCTCCTTCAATACACTAATATTTTTTAAATTCAAATTGTCTTGTGTCTCCTCCAACAGCTCTGTTTGTTTTCCCCTGTCTTCCTCTCTCTAGGCAAGACCCTAAGAGGGGATGTTTTTCATTGTTGGTTCCTGCTTTCATGTACACTGATGGCAGCTGCACTCTCACCTGTGTGGTCCAGGTCACAAAAGCAGAGGCACTGAGCCTCTCCTGAGGCCAAAGCCTCCAGATCCAGTGTCCAAGGCAGGAAAGATCCAGCCCACCCATTCGGTTGCCTCTTGGCCTCTTCAAGACCAGGTAGCTCAGGCACACCCACATGGAACTTATGTCAACCTTACCTATGGGGTTCCTCAGAGGCCCAAGTCCCCTTGCACCCTACTCCCCATAAGCCCAGTAGTCATTTGCCTCAGAAGAAGGGCAGTGAAATTGGAGTGGGAGCAGAGGGTGGGGGAGCTGTGTTTACTGGGGGTCTTCCCAGAGACCCAGCATGGACCCTCAGACAAATTGTGACTTCAAGTGCAAATCCAA
Organism: Potos flavus; assembly: GCA_028534135.1. Taxonomy (NCBI): domain Eukaryota; kingdom Metazoa; phylum Chordata; class Mammalia; order Carnivora; family Procyonidae; genus Potos; species Potos flavus. Next base: position 6,407,375 of record CM052886.1, on the reverse strand, counting down.
GCAGCATCGGGAAGCCCCCAAGCATTCTGGCAGTACACATTGTTCTCTCTCTACTGCTGATGGTGTTTGGTTGGGAACAGTTGAGAAATATAGGGGCAGTGAAACCTGGAAGAAACAGGGAAGTGAAAATAAGTAGATACACTGAAACAGATGCTTGGAAAACAAAGGTCTTTAGAAGGAATTCTCAGAATGTGACTACCTGGTTCAACCACACTTAGCTAGTCAGATTAGTGTGCCTGCTCCGGCTGCTTTAAAAAAATAACAGACTGGGCAGCTTAAAGAACATTTATTTCTCACAGTTCTGGAGGCTGGGAATCCAAAATCAAGGTGTCAGCCAATTCAGCTCCTGTGAAAACCCTCTTCCTGCTTGCAGATGGCTGCCTTCTTGCTGACTGCTACATAACAAACTCCCAACTTTCAGTGGCTTAATGTTGTAGAAGTTTATTTCTCACATATGTAAGATCCAACTGGAAGTGGGGTGTGGTTCACAGACATTTAGGATCTGAGCCATCTTTGACAGCTGATTCCCAAGGTCATTTGAGGACGCACCATCTTGTCAGCAGACAGGAGGAAAGATCAGGCTCTTCCATGGGAGGTTTTTCTAGGCCAGTCCTGGAAATTATCCACATTAATTCCATCCACATTCCATTGGCCAGAACTCAGTCGTGTGGCCTTACCTAACTGCAGGAGAGACTGGAACTGTAGTCTGACTGTGCACCCAGGAAGAAATGTAGACTAACTACACCAAGGTTCAAGTTTGGTGAGCATCTGGTGCATCTTCCCAGAAAACCCTATTCATGAAGATATTGTACATGTGACCCACTAAGATTCACTTCCCCAAACTGTATTAACTACCCAGACCTCCAAAATTAGCATAGGATTACTCAGATGTGGACTTTTAACAGAACACATATGTTTTATAAGTTTCCTCATGGTTGTCAGCTTCAGGTAAGTCTTGAATTTATAAAATTAATGTAATGAAAATCCCAAATAATAAATGTTTTCAACAAGTAGGGTATTATTTATGGGACTTATTAGAAGTTTAATAATGTACAGTGGGCCTCTGGCTATATTGCATCACTATAAAAAGGAGGAACATTGGGTCCACCAGGGCAGCTGTTCAAGCAGCCAACTTTTCCAAGAAAATGCAACAGGACGATCCTCACCAGAGAAGGTAGACCAATGACATAGGCTATGTCATAACCAGCAGGTCAGCAGCCTTGCTGTCTTTTGACCCTGGGTGCATAAGGACAGCATTTCAGGGCCCCTGTCTGGTAGATAAGCCGGTAGGTCTACATTCAAACACTGCATGCCAGAGAGGCACCCCTTAGATCATCTTTTTCAATGGGGGCCAGTAGGGTATCTGGATGTATATCCCTTATCTCTAGATTTTATCTTCAAGATATTACTCAAACCCACCTCTTCTCCCCATCTCTGCCTCTGCCATCTTCATCCCAGCCGCCATCAGCTCACCTCTCACCTGGACCACACAGGCCTTCCAAATGGTCCCCTATGTTCATTCTCTCCATCCCATTCCATTCCATTCCATTCTCTCCATTCTCTCTCATCCATTCCGTGCCACAAATTAAATACTGCCACTATCTCCCATTGCTCTTAGAAAGCAAAACTCCAAACATGGCCTACCAGGGCCCACGTGGCTCCTTCCTACCTGTGACCCCATCCCCCTCCACAGCCCACTGGGCTCCAGCCACACTGGCCCTCTCTGTCCCACATGCTTTTCCCTTCACCTGGCACACTACTCCCGCCATCCCACCTCCTGACCTCTGCTTGAACCTCATCTCCTAGCAGAACCCTCCTAACATCTTTGAGTAGGTATAGGGGATCGGAGTTTGCCACCCCAATATAGGTCTTTTTGGCATAAGGATTATTTTAGGCTGATTATTTTTAAGAAACTGCAGAGGAGAAGCTCTAGAAATCAAGTCAAAATTACACTTTTATAAGGGACATTTGTGTGTGTAAGGGGAATCTCTCAGCTGTACTAGGAGGAGGCTGATGACTGTAAGCCCATAGAAACTCTTACCAGTGGAGAAGACAGCAACTTAAATCTGCATAACAACCTGCCCTTGTTTACTGTGCTTTTCCTGGTCACCTGGTCACCTCCCTTAACCATTCCCACCCCCCACATGTTCTTTTGTCTTTAGAGGAAGTTGATATTTAAAGTGATGGCTTTTGGGGCACTTGGGTGGCTCAGTTGGTTATGCATCTGCCTTTGGTTCAGGTCATGATCTCAGTGTCCTGGGACTGAGCCCCAAGCCAGGTTCCCTGCTCAGCAAGGAGTCTGCTTTTCCCTCTCCCTCTGCCCCTCCACACTGCTCTCTATCTCAAATAAATAAATAAATAATCAATCAATCAATCCTAAAACTAAAAAAATAAAAATAAAGGGGGCAAGCCTGGTGGTGGGTATTGAGGAGGGCATGTATTGCATGGAGCACTGGGTGTGGTGCATGAACAATGAATCTTGGGACACTGAAAAAAACAAAATAAAAATTTTAAAAAAAAAGTGATGCCTTTAGCCATTTCGGAGAGTTTTTCTGAGTGTCTCCCCGTGTATATGTAGGGGAAAAAAAGTTTTCCTCAATCCTTCGAGGTCTTCCAGCTGGACTAAAAATTAAATTTTATTACATGGAGGCCCAATGAAATTGAGCCCTAAAGAAATGACCAAGGCAGGCAGTTTTTATACATTTTAAACAAAGAGACAATAGATTTGTGAAGAATTAACAGAAGAAAGAAAGAGGTATTTGGGAGCTTTTATTAGTAGAGAATTCTAAGTAGATTAAGGTTGAGGTAGTAGAACAGAGGAAAGTAAGATTCTTTCTACAGCTTTCTTTAAACTCCAGATCTCTGGGGTTTGCAATATCTTTTTACTTCTTAGTACAGGAAGGGTATTTTTCATACGGGAGATTTGTTTCCTGCTTTTAGGGGGACAGAGGAGGGTCTGAGTGTTCTAGCAACCAGCTGTTTCTTAAGTAACTTTTATTTAAAATAATCAAAAAAATAAAATAATCAATGTGCCAAGAGAGGCACTTTTGGGGGCAGCCTCCCCTTGGCCTCTGCATATACATGTTACTAAAGTTTTGTTTTTTTCCTGTTAATGTGTCCTGTGTCAATTTAATTATTAGATGAGCCAAAGAACCTAGAAGGGAAGAAGAGAAAACTTCTGTCCCTACATATAACCCCCTAGGCTCTATTACACAGTGCATGTCTCCTTTGCCACACACACCGATTTGGGTCATATTGGGTAGATATTATAATTTCCACTACCCCTATAGAGGATAAGTTCCCGGGAGGCATTGGATCCCCGCTGTCAGGCAAGTTGTCTGGCACAGAACAAGTAAATACTAAGAATGTGCTGGAAAACTTAAACAAGGACAAAAGTGCATATGAATAGTTTTCTGCCATTTACAAAGTGCTTTTGTACAAAGTATGACATGTGACCTTCTCAACTTCACTTTCAAGTGGATTTTAGTACTTCATTTCTACAGATAAGAAAGCTTAGTTTCATTTTACTCCCCTCCGGATTTTTAAAATGCTATTTTATTATTCCTGTTGTTTGTCCTTTTTATTTGTCTTTATCCTTTTTGGGATTTACTCTATTGCTCTTTTCCTTACTTCTTACATTGAAACTCGGCTCGCTAATTTATGATTTATAAAAAATATACACATAAAACTTTTTTTATGTATACATGTAAAGCCAAAAGTTTCCCTGTATACATATAGCTTCAGCTACATCCCACAATTTTTGGCAGTGGTCTTAATGTTATTCAGTTCAAAATATTTAAATTCCCCATTATGATACTTTCTTTGACCTATGAATCTTTCAGAAGTATTTGTTTAATTTTTTAAATACTTATATAACACATTTTGGGTATCTTTTGAGTTGTTGCTTTCACATTGTGTTGTATTTTATTATTGATGATGCTAATCTTTTGATTTTGTTGAGATTTTTTTTATGGTCAAGTATGTGACTAGTTTTTTTTTGTTTTTTTTTAAGATTTATTTATTTTAGAGAGGAGGTGGGAGGGGCAGGGGGAGAGGAAGAGAGAGAATCTCAAGCAGACTCCCTGCCAAGCATGGAGACCAACTCAGGGCTCAATCCCAGGACCCCGAGTTCATGACCTGAGCCCAAACCAAAAGTTGGAGGTGACTGTGCCACCCAGGCCCCCTGTGACTAGCTATTTTGAAATGTCCCTGGAGTGCTTGAAGCCTGCAAATTCCACCTGAGAAGGCCCAGGTTGACAGTGGCAATGCGGGGGAAGGGACATCTGAGCCGCTGTCAGGAGGGAGGAGAGTCTGCATCAGGGGTGGCAGTGAGGTGCGGCTGAGGGAGTAGAGGAGCCTCGGGGCATTCTGAAATGTCATCCAGAGACAATATTACCCATCTCACTGTGTCATCACCATTGTTTCTAATTAATTCCATGAATCCATCAGGGTCTTTGAGGTTACTTTGAAAGGAAGCATTGGAGAGGTGAGTGGTTTTCTCCTTTCATTGTTGGGTGACTAATAGAGCAATCTTGTTTTGCTTTCTGGCATGAGATCCTGTGAATATTTTAAGAAAGAATAGAGACCTTTTCATCCAACCCAGAACCTCTGTTTTTAAACTCCTCAGGAGGTCCCAGGAGGAAAGCACCTCCGCAGCTCTCCTCCACCCAAGCAAGAAAACAAGAACTCCATGTGTGGGACACATGCACCATGTAAAATGGAGATGTTAATCTCATTCATGATTTTTAAAGTGTGACCTCAAAAATCCTCAGAAAATGAAGCTAATGGCCCATGTGTTCGCCTTCATCATTAGAAGACCAAAAAGAAACATCTTTTGATGAAATTCAACCCTTTGGGTTCTGGGGGCTTCACAGCACTGGGGAGCCCTCCTGTGGTGGATCCTACAGTGGGAACTGCCATAACTCCAGAGACACAGGACGTCACCAAAGTCAGGAGGAAAATTCAGCAGAGAGGAAGGCGAAGTACCACCCAAATATATTGGCACTAGATTGGACGGACTTTCAAATGCCAAGCAATGACTGAAGCAGGATTTCCTGAATTCCCAGAATCTCACCCTCGTGATTGGGGGTACAAAACAATTTGTGGGTCTATAAGGACACACATCCTCATATCACAGTGAGAATTATGGTTAATCATTCAGAGCTATAGTGACCTCATGGTTACTAAAAACAGGGTTCAGGGGCACCTGGGTGGCTCAGGGGGTTAAAGCCTCTGCCTTCGGCTCAGGTCAGGATTTCAGGGTCCTGGGATCAAACCCCATATTGGGCTCTCTGCTCAACAGGGAGCCTGCTTCCCCCTCTCTCTCTCTGCCTGCCTCTCTGCCTACTTGTGATCTCTCTCTGTGTCAAATAAATAAATAAAATCTTTAAAAAAAAAAAAACAGGGTTCAAATCAAATGAATCCACTAGTATAGAAATCATATCTCCTGGCTGAAATATTCCTTTTTCAGCTGTCAGTTTCTAATATGTCATTACATCTTCCAAAAGTCACTCAAGCTGAAAGTTTGATTGCAATCAATCAGTTACTTCTTTTTTTTTAATTTAATTTTATTTTTTCAGTGTTACAAGATTCATTGTTCATGTACCACACCCAGTGCTCCATGCAATATGTGCCCTCCTCAATACAGGAATCATAGCCTTAATGCCCTTGTTTGTTAAAAATGCTGCAACACACCCAACACGTCAATCAAAAAACATTTTTACATGCATCTACTCTACCTAGGAGACTGAGCCAAGGACAGAGTAATGTAAACAGAACGTAAACACAGGAAAATTTCAGTAATGATGCCAAACAATGAATGTTGGAGGTACAATAAGAAATCTGTTCACCTTTTACACTGTTGATAAGAATGAAAGCTGGTGCAGTCACTCTGGAAAACAATGTGGAGCTTCCTCAGGTTGTTAAGAAGAGAGCTACACTATGACCCAGCAATTGCACTACTGTGTATTTGCCCCAAAGATACAAATGTAGTGATCTGAAGGGGCACGCGCACCCCAATGTTTATAGCAGCAATGTCCACAATAGCGAAACTGTGAAAAGACCCGAGATGTCCATCAACAGATGAGTGGATAAAGAATATGTGGTACATATATACAATATATATACAATGAAATACTACTCAGTCATCAAAAATACAAAATCTTGCCATTTGCAACAATGTAGATGGAACTGGAGGGTATTATGCTAAGCAAAATAAGTCAATCAGAGAAAGACAATTATCATATGATCTCACTCATATGTGGAATTTAAGAAACAAAAGAGGATCATAGGGAAAGGGAAGGAAAAAATAAAACAAGATAAAATCAGAGAGAGAGACAAACCATAAGAGATTCTTAATCATAGGAAACAAACTGAGGATTGCTGGGGGGAGAGGGGTGTGGGGATGGGGTAATGGCTGATGGGCATAAGGAGGGCACGTGATATAATGAGCACTGTGTGTTATAGGCAACTGATGAATCACTAAAGTCTACCTCTGAAACTAATACATTATATGTTAATTAATTGAATTTAAATTTTAAAAACAAATAAAAATTAAAAAGAAGAAAGAGGTTTAAAAAAGAAAACAAATAAATAGAAATTAAAATTTTTATTTTTTTTATCCCCAAATACTTTTATTTTATTTTTTCAGTGTTACAAGATTCATTGTTTATGTACCACACCCAGTGCTCCATGCAATACGTGCCCTCCTCAATACCCACCACCAGGTTCGCCCATCCCCCCACC
>CM052886.1:6382594-6400131 GCA_028534135.1 Potos flavus | reverse complement strand
ACCCCCACCTTGCTCCAGGGCACTTTCCATCTGGGGAGCACAACTAACGTGTCTCCAGCTGTAGAAGGACTCACCTGTCCTTAAAATGACCCGCATTCCTGCTTCACTCTAGCGATGGCGCCGTGCCCTCTATCAATCAAATCCCCACTCAGCTGTCCTGCCCATAATTCAATTCTTATTTTAGTCTGAACCTTCTAACACTGCCAGCTCAGGCTCAAGCACGAGAAGGCAGGACTGCCAGATCGAGGGCCTCCAGGAGCATACAGCTGGCCAGGTGCAAATAGAAGAGTCCCCTGTGGGTGGGCAAGACTCAGGGCCACCCCACAGAGCGGCTAAGCTCAGCTCCGCTCACCCCTCAGCTTGGCAGCTTTGGGCAGTGCAGAAATGTAACCATTCTCCAGAGTTATCTCTGGCCAGAGTTCCTTCCTTGGCTTGAAGACCGTCTGTCAGCTCCGTTTTTCCCAACCTTCTTATCATTACCATCCTTCTCCCCAGAAGCCATATTAGGCATTTGGTCCTAATCGCCCCCTTGCATAAAATTTTAATGCCACAGATATACTGATATACTGTGGATTGAGGCTGTTCAGAAGGCCAGAGACGACTGCAGTATCTAAGATTATTTTGCCTCCCAAGAACAGTATTTGTGATATCCTCCCCCTCCCATCCCCTACCACTGAGAATGCATGCGTTAGCTGTGCCTGGAATAGGGTCTTCCCCCTGTCACCAGAGGAACCCACCTGCCCAGGGAGGGTAGAACCAACTCATGACCAGCACTAAAATGACTGGTTCCTCGCACCAGTCCCAGGCACCTCCCCCCGTCCAGGCAGCCCTGGACAGGGCATGGACCCTCCTCTCCTGCCCCCTGCCCACGTTCCCTGTGCCCTCGCTAACCTCCGCTCTCCACCCAGTCTCCTTTTCTTTCCATGCACTGCTTCCTGGTGTGCTGGAAAGAGAGATTCGGCCCACAAGGGAATTTCATAATCCTTGAATACTCAGCAAAGCAAAGAGTTGGCAAATTGATAAAGTAGCAGATGTATTCATTTACTTATCTATTGGTTCAGTTAATCAAGTAACAAAGGAGAGGGCTCTGGAAGGTGGATGAACAAGAAGCAGCGTAAAGCCCAGGACGGAGAGGGCAAAGGGCACGCAGTGACTTCCAGAAAGAGCTGATGCTCGCCCAGTTCTTGAGGAGCAAACACAACCTGGTTTGGGGTGTTGGAGGGACCTCTGGCCAAAGAGCAGGCGGACAGATGGAGCATGACCAGGAGGCTTGGGAAACTGTGCCGGGGGTGAGTGTGCGGAGGGCAGCCAGAGAACATGGAGCCCCAGGCGAGCGAGGAAGGGAGAGAAGGGGCTGAGAGAGGTGGTGTCAAGTCAGTGTGTGCTCTGGCATGAATATAGAAAAGACATGTGTGGCCCCTGGGGAGAGGTGACACCTCAGGCTGTGCCCACACGGGGGACCGTGGGAGTTAAGGAGGGTCTACTAGAGGGTGGAGAGAGGTAGGAGGAGAGAAAGAGAGGAAGCAAGGCACAGAGATGGCCCATCACGTTCGGACGGAGCAGGACGGGCTGAACAGGAGAGAACTGGAATCAGAATCCACATAGACCCATGGGAAGGATGAGGCTGAGGTTCTAGGCACAAGCACTGTCTAATTTTAATTACTTCTGGAAGTCGCAAAGGCATATGCAAGTTTGAAACTAAAAGATGAAGCCACCAAGAATTAAGAAGGGAAGACATGACTACTCTAGCCAAAGGTCTAAGTTGAATCTAAAACATCTAGTATCTAAGCAGCAACCATACAGGCAATTGTCAAGAGTTCAGATGGACAATCCAACCTCAAGACTGGAAGACAACCAGCAGCAAGAATAACTAGATAGTTCATGGGCTTCTGACCTACAGTTTTCTGAGTCTTCCTCATTAGACACAGGACTGTCCAATAGTCTGTGACAGGGTCAGCCTACAGCCAAGGGCAACGTGGATGCAGATTCCCAGGTTAAGAAGGGAGCTGGGCAGAGCCCTGTATCAGGAGAAAAAAATATCACCGCAGAGAGAAGAATTTACTTCTGACCTGAACCCGTTTGTTTCATGTTCATGACCTGAACGTGTCCATTTCAAAGCATATAAACCCTTTCCAACAATTGTTTAATTCTAGAGTTACCACTAAAGGATCCCAACTAATGAGATATTGACTAAGGGAATTGATTTTAATTTAAGAAGTATAACTATGGGGCGCCTAGGTGGCTCAATCGTTAAGCACCTGCCTTCGGCTCAGGTCATGAGCCCAGGGTCCTGGGATGGAGTCTCAGGTCGGGCTCCCTGCTCCACTGGGAAGCCTGCTACTCCCTCTCCCACTCCCCCTGCTTGTGTTCCCTCTCTCACTGTCTCTCTCTCTGTCAAATAAATAAATAAAAACTTAAAAAAAAAAGAAAAGTGCAACTGTGCTGAAAGAATGTCCACCCCAGCTGAGGTAGTAAGAAAGAACACAGTTTGCAGTGGATAGAGAAGGAAAACACAACTGCTTTAGAGTAGCCACTGATAGTAACAAAGCACGTGCATACTGTAAACTTTTGAGTGACCTGAGTAATGGAGAAAGAGGTACAGATTAACCAGATTAGTCACACATAATACAAATATGGATAAATGTAACAAGTGATTATTTACAATTAAATTCTTAAATTTATTTATTTATTTATTTATTTAATTTTTCACAAAAACTAACTCAAAATAGGTTCTAGACCTAAACGTAAAATGCAAAACTACAAAACTTATAGAAGAAAATATAGAATAAAATGCATGTGACCTTTGATTTGGCAATGACTCTTCGGATACAATACCGAAAACACAATCCACAAAATAAAAACTATTAAGTTACGTTTCATTGAAATTCAAAAGTATTTGCTCTAGGAAAGACACTGTTCAAAGAGTGAGAAGACCAGCCACAGGCTGGGAGAAAATATTTAGAAAACACATAACTGATTAAGAACTTGAGCCCAAAATGTAGTGAATTGGGGGAAATCGGAGGGGGAGACGAAACATGAGAGACTGTGGACTCTGAGAAACAAACTGAGGGTTTTGGAGGGGCGTGGGGTGGGGGGTTGGGTGAGCCTGGTGGTGGGTATTGAGGAGGGCACGTATTGCATGGAGCACTGGGTGTGGTGCATGAACAATGAATCTTGGAACACTGAAAAAATAAAATTAAATTAAAAAAATTTTTTTAACTCAACAATAAGAAAGCGAACAATCCAATTGGAAAATGTGCAAAAGATCTGAACAGATACTTCACTAAAGTAGACATACAGATTGAATATTCCAGATGAGCATATTCTAGTCAAAGAAAAATTGACATATTCAGTCCAGAGGTAATTCATCCTCTCTGCACTGATGTTTTCATTCCTGACATGGTGATGACATAGGAAAAGATGCTCAACGTCACTGGTAATTAGGGAATTGAAAATTAAAACAACACAACAATGAGATACCAACACTTAATAAAATGGTCAAAATCTGGGGCGCCTGGGTGGCTTTGTCAGTTAAACATGTGACTCTTGTTTTGGATTCAGGTCATGATCTAAGGGTCATGAGATCGAGCCCCATGTCAGGCTCCGCATTGGGCATGGAGCCTACTTAGGATTCTCTCTCTCCCTCTCTCTCTGCTCCTCCCCCACGTTCTCTCGCTCTGTCTCTTAAAGAAAAAATGGTCAAAATCCAATACAAGGACACCACCAAGTGCTGGTGAGGATGGGGAGTAACAGGAATTCTCATTCATTGTTGTTGGGCAGCCAAAATGGAGCAGTGACTTTGGAAGACAATCTGACAGTGTCTGACAAAGCTAAATATAATCTTACCACAGGATCCGGTCACACTCCTAGCTATACCTAATTGATTTGAAAGCGTGTATCTAGACAAAAGGCTGCAAATGAATGTTTATAGTTTTATGCAACCAAGATGTGCTTCAAAAAGCCAATGGATAAACAAACTTTGGCACATCCATATGATAGCATATTATTCAGCAGTGAAAAGAAATGAGCTCTCAAGCCACAAAATGACACAAAGGAAATTTAAATGCATATGGCAAAGTGAAAGAAACCAGGCTGGAAAGGCTATCTACCATATGATTCCAATTATATGACATTCTGGAAAAGGCAAATATGTAGAGACAGTTCAAAGATGAGTGTTTACCAAGGGTTCGGGTGGAGAGGTGGGCTTGAAAAGGTGGAGTACAGGGGATTTTAGGATGGTGAGACTATTCTGCATGATACTATCTTGGTTACTACATGCAACTGTGCATTTGTCAAAGTCTAAAACACATTACAGCACAAAGATTGAGATTTAATGCATGCACATTTCAAAAAGTTCATTTGGAACTAAGAAAAATCCCAGGAAGGAAGGTAGACTATGACAAAGGATCTCGCTGTATGACAAATGTATGACACAATCTCACCAAAGGTGTTAGGGAAAGGTGCTGAACTAAGTAACTTTTGAAATGTATGGAGCCTAGAAGATTAAAGGTAGAAAGGAACTGCACACAAGCACCACACTCTAGTTGATAAAATTGCTTCCCATGAGTGTAGAGCTCAACAGTTGTGATGCTGCTGTCCTGTATATGGGAATTAAATAATTAGGTTATGGCTAGCGGAAGGTTGAGCAGGCACTGATGGAGTGGGAAATTGTAGGTAAGCAAGAAAGCCAGAATGATCCACATGGTGATATATTAGAAATGGAGACATCGGTCATGAGTCATGTTGAGCTTAATGGAGGTATACACGGTTACATGCAGAAATATTACCAGCGTGGGGCCTGGGTCTGGACAGAGATGTCCTGGCTGCACTTTCCTGCCCTTTTTAGTGGACCATTCTCTCTTTAGAGGTCACAGCTCCAGGACCCACCTGGAGAGGGATCTTTTTAAGAAGATCCCAGGCCAGCTTCCTTTTAGCGCATTCCACTTCTGGCTCCTACAAACCCACACGTTGGCCCCACCATTGACATAGGAACTGCCAATCAGCCAGCACCCTCCTCACCGCTCCCCGACTGGCAGGATCAACACCCACATCCTCTCACCTTTCCACTTCTCTTATAAAGAATGAGACACTTATTCACGGGCCCCAACTCTCCAGGGGACACATACTGAGTTCTCCAAGGTTCCTCTTGGAGCCCCCTCTTGCGAGTTAAATTGTGTCCCCCAAAAAGTTACATTGAAGCCCTACCCCCAGATACCCGTGAATGTGACCTTACCTGGAAATAGCGTCTTTGTGGATCATAATCAAGTTACCCTGCGGTCCTACTGTAGCAGAGCGGGCTCTGAATCCCACTGGTGGCCTTGTGAGAAGAGAGGAGACAGACACACTAGGAGACGATGGCCATGGGATGACAGAGGCAAAGACTGGAGTGGCGCTGCCACGAGACAAGGAGTGCCAGGGAAACTGGGGGAGACAGAAAAGGATCGTCCCCGAGAGCCTTCAGAGGGAGCCTGGCCCTTGATTTCAGACTCTGAGCCTCCAGAGCTATGAGACAATAAAAATCCGTTAATTGAAGCCACCCGCTCTGTGGTACTGCATTAGGGCTGCCCAGGAAACTGCACACCCCCTCCGTCACCTGGCTTGAGAGGAGAGGCATAGACAAGCATGAAGCCCTAACTGAGCTGCTGACCAAACCACAACTGCTCAGGAAATAAGTCTTTGCTTGAAGCTGATATCGTGGATGGCAGAATGGACAGACAGAAAATACCAGGATCCTTGAAGACCGCATGAGCCACCGGCTCAACCAGCCTGAAAGCCCACCATGGTGTCAGACTTCTGTTACACAAGCCGTCCAGTGTTCTCATTAGCTAAGCCAGTGGGAGTTGGGATTCTTTTTCTTTGCAACCAAACACCATATCTGATCTACCCTCAATTTGGACCAACGATCAGGCTCATGGCTCCACACGCTTGTCACCTGATGATCAACTGAGTGTGTGTTTGTCTACACATCTGTATAAATACTTTGAAAAACCTAAAATGCAAATTGAAACTTCTAACATGATATTTTTATATTCGCATATTCTACAATGTGTCAGTAAATTAAATAAAAACAGACACAATAAATATTGCATAACTGCAAGCACACATAGGCACGCACACACAAATATAGCTTGCTCGGCATAATCTTAACTAGAGGGAAAAAAATCAGTGTTTTATAATTCATGAATTATGACACTTTACCAAAATTATTTTAATGGCATCCCCCTCTGACAGTAAATCGTAAATCCTTTGGTGTAAAGTTTTAGGATGGGATTTTAAAAGCTATCCTAATAACCATTAGGATCCTAATAAAAATAATGAACAAATCTTGTGGTAAGCAGAAACAACACCGAGGCTATCACAATGGCCAAAATGCCATACGAGTAAATATGTCTATTAGATATGCTATGCTATGGCCCCTTACATTACACCCAACGCCTGACTGCAAACTAAAAATAATCAAATGACAATGAGTGTCTCCACAGTCATGAATTTAGACTGTGAAATATAATTTTACATGTTAACATTTTTATTCCATGGTCTATCATACAGCTTTGCTCTTTATCAAGGTTAGAATCAAATTTTAACACTGAATTTTAACATTTGTATATTTCACTAGTTAAGAGCTAATGTATTTTATTTGTAAAGCACTAGAATTGCTCCCCACAGAGACCTCTAAAGTAGACCATGAAATTGAATCTGAAGTCACTACACTTTCTGTTAATATGGTCAACTCAATAGCGAAGCTCTCATGCATTTACAAGATGGTGATTCCACACTAATGTCACAATTTGGTTTTTAAACAAACATATTTCAAATGTTCACAGATGTTAGAGTTCAAAAACTCACATTTAAGGCATATATATTCTTTGCCAGTAGTAAAGTATATATTGTACTTTTAAAGAATTCACAGAACACTCCAGAAAACATTTGTATAAAGAAAAAAAGTAACTTGACATTTAACTGAAGTCAGCCTTGTGAAAATTACAAAAGACTAAATTAAAATTACAAAAGACTAAATTACAAAAGACTAAAAGATAATTAAGCCATTTACTATAATCTAAATAAACACCAGTAAGTTTTAGATAAACTCTCTAATGAACAGTCTAAAACATAACACAATGGCAAACGCCATCTCCAAAGAACATTTTAAAATATTTTACTTAAGTGGAAAATAAGAAGCAATAGTATTGGCATTTGCCCAAGACATGCATTCTCAAATTCTTGTATTTATTTACTAGAACTATATAGTATCTTTCATCTCAAGAATGCCAACTTAATGTTAGGAATCGTGAAAATAACCAGAGGCAAGCATACTCTTGATTGTCCTCAAAGATCTCCATAAGAAATTATGTACCCATCCAAATTTAAGGACTTGCCTAAAATAAACAAGTACATTTCAAGAATAACTTCTCTCTTGCTCCCTCTCTCCCTCCCTCTCTGTCTCTCACACACACAAATACACACATGCCACATGCACACACAGAGAAAGAAAAAATACCAACTTGATTTTTTGGGTCTGAATGAATTGGTAGTAAGTCACTGTTTAGCCTGATGTTTTTTAAGCCACAGTCCTCTGATCTGCAGTTGGTCACTCTCAATTTTTTTCGACAACAAATTAGTAAATCGTTAATTATTTTTCATTTCAGTTGTAATGCATACACTTTTAACATAAGCACTGTCTGGGCTATTGGAACATCTGCTTTATGTCTAGGACAGCAAGCCGACTTCATAGGCAGTTGGACTGATTGATTAGATAGTCACCGAGTAATACCGCTTTAAATTTGGTGAACTAAGCAGAAACGAATTTAGTAGATAAATAAGGCATTTTCAATCCAGCGGAGGTAAAAGGTAAATTGCATTGCAGATGGCAGAAGGAATATGTACTAAGCAATATTTTGAGTAAGAGGAATGTTGGGAGAAGTGCCTCGCCGTAGGGAATGGTGGGCAAGCCTGCCAAGGGAAACACGGGCGTGGGGGGCAGGCAGGGCAGGGTTCACGCAGGAGGCACCATTAAGTTCACTGATGTGGTTCCTTCGAATTATATCACTTTCATAATTATGTTCATGTTCAATGACATATTTATTTGGTTTTATAGTTGAATAAGATCCATAAAAGTAGACATTTTTATATAGGTTGGTATTATTACATATTCATATTAATTTAAGAATCATTTAGGGGCCCCTGAGTATCTCAGTCGGCTGAGTGTCTGACTCCTGGTTTTGGCTCAGGTCATGATCTCAGGGTTGTGGGATCAGCATGGAGTCTGCTTGTCCCTCTCTTTCCTCTTCTGCTCCTCACCTTCTGCCCTGCCCCCTGCTTGCACACGACCACATGTGCTCTCTTTCTCTCCCTCTCTCTCAAAATAAATAAATAAATAAATAGATAGATAAATAAATAAAATCTTTTTAAAAAAGAATCACTTAAGTTAAAAAAAAAAGAACACCAAACCGAGTCTCCTGAATTCTTTCATTTACACACACACGCGCACATACACACACGCGCACATACACACACACGCACATACACGTGGGTTTTCTTATCAAATCTTACCATTCCTCTGACATCTTCTTGTCTGTCTTCGCAACAAACTGGCAGAGAGGGGACATTTCAGACAGTTGCTAAATCATGGCAAAAGCTGGGCCCCACGGCCCACGTCTTGTTGGCACAAAGCACAGTCTTGCAACGTATTTTTAAACAGATAGATTTTATCCAGTAATATAATTGCCTACAGCTCTGTGAACACAGGTTTCTTGAGTGGCTCTCGCATTATGGCAGCAAAGAAAATAGAAATTATCACACCGATCCAATATTTATAATATTTATAATATTCATCCACTATTTATAAATGAACAGGGCAGTATAATGGGTTCTGGGGACACAATGCTGATTTTTAAAACAGCTCCATGACCTTTGCCTTCATGGAACATGGTCTAGTGAAGGAACCCACTACTAACCAAACGATCATGCCAAGACAGTAAAAACCAATGATAGTATGTGTTCTGAAGCCGCCTACTGCTGTGAGGAAGCTGTGCAGATAACCAAGTCAGGTTTCATCAACCTAACATTCTATTGCCAAAGGGGGCCCTTGCTTTGACCTGCAAGTGGATGTAGACTAGCTCTCTGGCTCTCAACAAAAGGACACAGCCTGGGAAGTCACACCAGTCACACTTTTCAGCTGACCTAATACTGCAATTTGAAGAAAAAATTTCCTGTTGATCTACCCAAAGGAGGAAGAGGGAGAGAAGAAGAACAGGAAGAAGAAGAGGAGTGAGAAGAAAGAAAAAAAGCAGAAAGAAAAGAAGAGGAGAGGAGAGGTGGGTGGGGAGGGGAGGGGAGGGAAGAGGAGGGGAAAGGAAGGAAGAGGAGGGGAGGGGAGGCAAGGAAGGGAAGGGAAGAGAAAAGGAGAAAAGAGGAAGAGGGAAGGGGAGGAGGAGGGGAAGGAGAGCGGGGGAGAAGAGAGGAGAGGAGAAGAGAGGAGGGGAGAAAGAAAAGAGAAAAGAAAAGAAAAGAGAAAAGAAAAAGAACAGAAAAAAAGAAGAAAGGGTTACCTGGCCAGTTCAGTACTAAAGCATGTGACCCTTGATCTCAGGGTTATAAATTTGAACCCCATGTTGAGTGTAGAGATTACTTAAAAATAAAATCTTAAAGAAAGAAAAGAGAGAGAAAGGAGAGAAGGAAGAAAACAGTGAGACACAAGTTGAACACATATCCCTCACCCACACCCTCCAATGGCTCTCATCTTATTCAGAGCAAAAGCCAATGTCCGTCCTGAGGCCAAGAGACTTAAGCGAACAATGCCCCCGCCCCAACCTCATTACCCGCTGCTACCTCCTTGGTCTCCAACTACATTGTTCTCCTGGCCATTCCTGAACACACCAGAAACTCTCTCCTACACAAGGCTTTAGTGGGGTGCCCTTCCCACAGGCATCTGTGCCCCTCACTCCTACTGCCTTCAAATATTCACCCAAAGGACGCCTCCCCAGTGAGGTTCACCATGACCACGTTCTTAAATGCACCCTGCTCCCCCACTTTCTTGTTCTGTTTCCATAGCACTCTCGCCTTCTAACGTATTAAATATTTGCTTATTTTTTACGCTTATTGCCTCCCACCACTGACCAGCAACTAGAATATAAGCTTCTTGAGGGCAGGGATTATTTAATGTTTTGTTCATTGCTCCATCACACCAATAAGAATCGTGCCTGGAAATAATAGTCAGTCAAAAAATACTTCATAAATAAATGAATGGATGAACATCTTGGCAAATCCCTACCACGACA
The DNA here is from genome assembly GCA_028534135.1 of Potos flavus. Taxonomy (NCBI): domain Eukaryota; kingdom Metazoa; phylum Chordata; class Mammalia; order Carnivora; family Procyonidae; genus Potos; species Potos flavus. The sequence goes on along the minus strand of CM052886.1, from coordinate 6,389,854 downwards.
TCACAAGGGAACTCTGTTATAATGTTACCCCCATGAATGTCAATGATAGTTCACTAATCTGCAGGTAATAATTACGATTAAAAGTTTTAAGTAGTTTTTAAATATATACACTGAGACTGCTCAGCAAAGGTCTACGGAAGACTAAAATAATGCAGTGCACGTGAGCAGTGATCCAATGGTCTGCCAAGCCCACGAATGATTTTTAGCAGATCGAGCCCAATCTGGAGAACAGGTAGACTGGATCACTTTTGTCATAATTATCATCATCATAACCGCAAGGAGGAGGGAGCAGGCGATGGCGAGGGCTCAGAGCCTATCGCTCATGAATGATCTCCACATGAGGTGCTAAGCAGCCATGCTTCGGTCACATGTCTATAAATATTATTTCTTGATTTTTACAAATATTGGTCAGGAGAGAGTTTGGGGTTTTACTCTGACAACTATCTAAAGTGCAAATTGCATACTGCAAAATATGGGAGGGTCCACACCCCTTCACTGTCTGCTGGGTTGAGGTGGGTTTGTAGAATAAACTACAGTGTGTGTGGGCAGAAGGCGGTTCAGTCCACAGGAGGCGGCCCAGGGCCATCTTTTTCCCCACAGGACAGTTTCTGAGTCTGTTTCAACGCATACACAAACCGACCCTTGAAGCCCGAGTTATAGGCCATTAAGGGTACCCACAATAATTCTCACCAAGCAAGTGTTTTCAAATGAATCTTACCGAATGTTTTTTATAGTCATTGTTTAATAAAAAACTAGTAAGGGGCGAGAAATGTCTTGAAACATGTTAACCTTCAAAAAGCCTAAATAAATTGGATGGACTATTGTAGAGCGGTTAGCACTGAGCCTTTAAAATGACAGTTTGGGTTTCCAAAGAGACTTTTATGTTCTGCTCTCTGACAATAATTAAATGTCTATTAAGACAACTTCTAGTTATTGATAATAAAGCCATGTCATCAGCATATGGGATAACATTTTCTATTCCATTTTCCACAACTAAAAATATATGCCAGGTAAACGGAAGAAAATGCCAGACTAAAATGTGAGAAGAAACTAGCTAAAGGAAAGAGCCGTTGAAGGCACACGTTTTTAGAGAGGCTGACCGTGAGCCAGGTGTCAGGCCCTGTGAGAAGTGTTAGGGATACAGAATGAATAAAGACCACTTCCCATCCTAGAGAAATGCGGAGCCTTTTGGAGAATACAGACCCGGAAGCCGGTTATCACCATGTAAACCAGTACACACCAGAATGGAGACAGGAACAGAGAGGGTGCAAAGGACTGACCAGTTTGGCCCGGGGCGTCAAAAAAAGGCACCATTACACCAAATCTTAGAGACTAAGTGGATTTTCCCAGGAAGAAAAAGAGGTGGAAGGAACAAGTGGAATATTTAAAGAAATAGGGATTGAGATTCATGACCCAGACAATTGTGATCACCTTCTCGAGGGAAGAAACCCCTTGGCAAGACGTGGGGGAAATGGGACCAGTGGAAACATCATGGCTGACACCCACACACGGTTTTTTTCAAGGGGGGAAAAAGATGTGAACTCAAATGGCATAGCACAGAAACTCACCACAGGCGAAGTCAGAAGCTTCCCATTCTGAGCCTTCACAAGACCGTGCATGTAGGCTAACAACCCCGACCAAGGGTGTCAAAGTACAAAGCAAAGGGTGTTTTCCTCACTAGGACCCCTTTGCACAGGGTCCAGGATGTGGGGGCCTTCTAACAACACCCATGGCAGCCTCTAAGGTAGGTTCTCTGGATTGTCAGATGCCAGAGCCAAGACCAGCCTTCTGATCTCATGACCTGTGCAGACAAGTGGGTACCCAAGTTCAGAAGAGTCCCATGCTTTGTTTCATACTCTGCATCATAGCAATTTTGTTTTTGAACTTGGGCTTTGGAAATGAAGTCTAACAAGACAATAGAGTCTAGACTCCGCAGAGAAGATATGGCAATACATGTCTGTCATTCCCTGATGTCCCCTTCGCATGTGACGTCCGCCATGCCCCACAAGTCCAGGTTCCCATGGACCCACTGGGACTTCAGCGAGACTCCAAGCCAGCACACGGGGAACGCATTCCATCTGTGACTGACGGCTCTGAGAGCCACGCTTTCCATTTGGACTAGAACTTGCCAGAAGACAATAGTATTCTAAGAAAAACAAAAGACCATATTCTTCCTTACTCATGTTCTCTTGGAGAGCCAACTAACTTTGCCGAAATTCTGGACCTAGAAGGAAAAGGAAAGATATGGCAATTGTCGGGGAGTGAGAAATGTTCTTCTGGCCAAGATTCTTCTGGTTGGACTAAGAATTAAATTGACATGAGACAGATAAACAGAAGAAAAACAAAGGTTGTGACATGTGCACGGAGGCCCAGGAATGAAATGGAGACTGAAAGAATGATGCAGACAGACGGTTCTGATACTTTTTAGACAGAGATAATAAATCTGTGAGGCATTGACAGGACAAATAAAACAACTTCCAGAGCTTCAATTAGTAAGGAATTCTCCACAGAATTTGGGCCGGGCAGTTGATTAGTAGAAAGTCACAAGAGTATATACAGCATTCTGGGCTCTAAATTCTCCATCCCCGGTGATAGGCTGTCTCTCCCTCCTGGTACAGGGAAGGCACCTGTCACATGGGAGATTTATTTCCTGCTGTCAGGGGGTCAGGAGGATCTGAGTGTCATGTAATCTGTATTTAAAACAATCTATATGCCATAGTGGCCCCTCTTGGGGCAGCCTGCACATGGTCCCCACACAATTTATAGCTCCTTTCATTACGTCCCTCCCAGCTCATCGGTGAGCCTAAGCTGAGCAGAGAGTGTTGGTAGAACATGCACATAGCAGGAAGGGAAATAAAAACAGTCAGTTTTGCAGTGTTACAGCTGTTCTAGTAAGAACAAAATATGTGTGCCTGTACAAAGTATGTATTATTCTAGGTGATTCCACATACAAATTAAATGCTTTTATATTTGCACTGAAAACTAACATTGCACAATATAAAGATGAAAAGTAAAATTCATGCTAATAATTTAAATTTTTAAAAAAACATCATGACAAGTTGAGAGAAACCGTGGAAAAGAGAAGAAAGCTTTATATTTCAATACCTTAAACAGCACTTTTTTTCTGTTTTCTGAATAAGGGACATCACATTTTCCTTTTGCGCTGGGACCCACAAATTATGTAGTCAGCTCTGGTGTGGACTCATAGTTTTCACCATGTACAGATACAGAAAAAATTATAGATGTAATTGATATATATGTAGGTATTTTCATATGTGTGTACATATGTGTACATCTAGGTGTGTATAAATTAGTGTGCATGTGAGTATCTATGTGTGTGTGCGCGTATATGTACGTATGTGTGTGTACATGTATATGTGTGTACCCATATATGTATATGCATGTGTATCTGTGTGTATCTATGTTTGTATGTGTGCATCTGTGTGTATATATATATATATGTATATGTATGCCTATGTCTGTGTGTGTCTATGTCTGCATGTGTGTGTGTGCATATGTGTGTAGTGTGTACACATATTCACATGCATAGTCGTGTGTACACATATTCACATGCATAGTCACATATTCCCTAGCTGTGTCCAACAAAAAGACTCGGGAGCAAGGACACTCCAAAAACAATGAGCTCATCTGGTTTCTAAATACCATTCTCCACTCAGAGAATCCAGAACTCTTAGAAGAAATGGCAGATGGGGGGGGGAAGGAAAGTACAATATGAACTTTGCACGTGTTGTGCCAGAAATTAATGATGGAGTGTGTCAAAAGGACATAGAAGACACCTCAGAGTGCCTCTCAGTGACTAAATCTGAAACAAATAGCCCACCAAATAAAAGAGCAATTAATCAGTCCATATTGGTGTAAGTAGATGAGTGAGTAATTCAACAACTTGATGATAAACGTGCTATTCACATAGTTTCAAAATACCTCTTCACCAAAGTCTTGTTAGTTACAAAGGGAACTAGAATGTCTTTATGATGGACAGGACCGCCAGACATCGCTGTAATCAAGTGGGGGCAGACACAGTCGCTCACCAGTCACACCACAAGCCGAGACCCTGTGCTACCCGATAGGAAACAGTGAAAAGAACCCATATTACTTCTGTGATATTCCTGCCAAAGGCGCAAAACCTGAATCTCATGTAAGGACACAGATCTTTGTTCCACAAAGTAACACCGGTAATCTTAAAAGTACCAAGATTATGGAAAACAAGGGAAGACTGGGGAACATTCCCAGCTTGAAGGATATTAGGAGACATGATAACTAAATACAGTGGTGATTCAGGACTGGATCCCTGTGCTGTAAAGGCCATAATGGGACAAGGGGTGAAACTTGGATGGTATCTGAGAATCACAGAATAGTAATGTAGGTTGTTCATTTCCTGACTTTGAAGGCTCTCTAGTGGCTATGTTGAAGAATGTCCTTGTTTGCAGGAAATATAGATAAGGTTCTCTGTGGTGACGGGACATCACATGGGTAACTTTCAAAAGATTCTGAGGAAAAAAAACAAGGTTCTTGAACCATATTTGCAACTTTAAGGTAAATCTGAAATTGTTTCAAAAGAAAAAGAAAAGGATTAAAATGGAAAAAAAGGTAAAAGATTATCTGTTCTCAAATGAACAAAACAAAAAGTCTTGTGCCTTTGGAGGCGTCCTCTAATACTGTCTCAACACCCTGAACCCACTCTGCTTTTACGTAAATCCTGTGTTTAGGAGCGCGCAGGAGAGAGAAAAGTGTGGGAATACTGCCACCTACTGGCGGAGAGCAAATATATTTAGGGTACTTGGTGGGGCAGTGAGGGAGACCATTCTGAGGCATCCGCTGCACTGGGAAGAGCAGAGCTTTCTTTCTTTCTTTTTTCTTTTTCTTTTTTTTTTTTTTTTTTTTTGCATTTTAAATGTATTTATTTATTTATTTTCCCCAAATACTTTTATTTTATTTTTTCAGTGTTACAAGATTCATTGTTCATGTACCACACCCAGTGCCCCATGCAAGAACAGAGTTTCTATGGGGATTGACTTTAAAGGCTTTCAGAGAGTAAGGAGAACAGGTCACTTAACCCTGAGGCGTGCCCAAGAACTCAATCTGACACTTGGAGCCGGTGGCAGATGGCTCTTCAGGTTTCAGATGAGCTCAGGGCATATTCTAGAATAAGGAATTCAAGAGGAAGGGCTATATTTACAGGGTAAGATAAAGACACAAAATTTTTCCATTCCCCATCACACCCCCAGCAGCTTTGGAGATGACAAATTCTCTGGGAAAGAGAAGAAATGAGAGAACTGGCCCAAGGATAAGGTGCCAGGCCAGGACCCAAGGAGAGAGAAGACAGCTAGCAAGATCTAAGCTCTCTTGCAGGGCAGTTTTGTGGGAGTGGAGCAGGCGAAGCTTCACACTAGGGCAGAAGAAGGCTGGATCCCAGCCCACACTCATCCTCCTGGCCCGTTCCTTGTAGGGCACAGCCTGACAATCATTTGCAGAGGCCTTGGCTAATGGTAAGATTATCCACACAATGGGGTGAACATTTAACCACCTCAAAGTTATTTGTTAATTTTTTGAAATTCTACTTCTACAAAATTAAACATAGTCTTACTATAGCATCTAGCAATCACTTTTGGTACTTACGCAATTAAGTCGAAAATCTATATTCATACAAAAACGTATGCAAAGATGTATATAGTGGCTTTATTCTGTGACTGCCAAAACTTACAAGCAACCAAGATAAACTGTGGTCCATCCACACAATGGAACATTATTCAGCACATAGAAAGAAATGATCTATCAAGATATGAAAAGACATGGAGGGACCCTAAATGCCTATTACTAAATGAAAGAAGCCAATGGGAAAAGGCTACATTCTGTATGATGCCAAGTATATGATATTCTGGAAAAGACAAAACTATGGAGACAGTAAAAAAAAAATAAAAATCAGCGGTTGCCAGAGGCTTGTGGGGATGGGAACAGGTGGAGCACAGAGGATTTTCAGGGCAGTGAATCTATTTTGTATGATACTTTAATGATGGATACATGCATTGTATATTTATCAAAATCCATAGAATATACAACACTGAGAGCAAACTCTAATATAAACAACTGAGGACTTCAGGTGATTATGGTTTGTCAATATAATTTCATTGAATATAATAAATGCACTTCTCTGGTGAGGAATGTTGATAGCGGGAGAGGCTATAGGAGGTCTAGAGGGTAAATGGGAAATCTCTGTACTTTCTGTTCAGTTTTGCTGTTGATCTAAAACTGCTCTAAAACATAAAGCCGGGGCGCCTGGGTGGCTCGGTGGGTTAAAGCCTCTGCCTTCGGCTCAGGTCATGATCTCAGGGTCCTGGGATCAAGCCCCACATTGGGCTCTCTGCTCAGCAGGGAGCCTGCTTCTCCCTCTGCCTCTGCCTGCCACTCTGCCTGCTTGTGCTCTCTCTCTCTCTCTCTCCCTGACAAATAAATAAATAAGAAATCTTAAAAATAAATAAATAAAATAAAAAAAGATTTATTTATTTGAGAGACAGAGGAAGAGAGAGAGAGAGCACAAGTGGGGGGAGAGGGGTAGAAAGAGAATGAGAGAAGCAGACTCCCCACTGAACAGAGCCTGATGCTGGGCTCAATCTAAGGAGCCTGAGATCATGACCTGAGCCAAAACCAAGAGTGAGACGCTTAACTGACTGAGCCACCCAGGTGACCCAAAATAGATTTTAAAACAAAGACTGTAACAAGAGACAAAGAAGGACACTACATAATGATAAAGGGAACAATCCGTCAAGAAGATATAATAATTGTAAATATTTATGCACCCGACATGGGAGCACCCAAAACATAAAGCAGATAATAATGAACATAAAGGAAGTAATCAATAGTAATACCACCCCACTTACGTCAATGGATAGATCATCCAAACATAAAATCAACAAGGAAACAGTGGCTTTGAATAACACATTGGACCAGATAGATCTAACAGATATATTCAGAACATTACACCCTAAAACAGAATATACATTCTTTTCAAGTGCATGTGGAACATTCTCCAGAATAAATTACATGTTAGGCCACAAAACAAGTCTCAACAAATTCAAAGACTGAAGTCATACCATGTATCTTTTCCAACCACAATGCTATGAAACTATAAATCAACCACAAGAAAAAATCTGGAAACAGCACAAGTATACGGAGGTAAAATAACGTGCTACTAGGAGGAGGAGCAAGATGGCGGAGGAGTAGGAGATGCAGATATCATCAGGT
>CM052886.1:6366778-6382094 GCA_028534135.1 Potos flavus | reverse complement strand
CAAGTAGCTCAGTTGGTTAAGCGTCTGCCTTTGGTTCAGGTCATGATCCCAGGATCCTGGGATCAAGCCCCGCTTCTCCCTCTCCTCCTGCCTCTGCTGACCCCCTGCTTTGTGCTCTCTTATTCTCACTCTCTCTCAGATAAATAAATAAATAAAATCTTGGAAGCTAGGGAGGGAGGGAGGGAGGGAGGGAGGGAGGGAGGGAGGGAGGAAGGAAGGAAGGAAGGAAGAAAGAAAGAAACAAAGAAACAAAGAAACAAAGAAACAAAGAAACAAAGAAAGAAAGAACAAAGAAAACACAATGGTCCAAAATCTTTGAGATGCAGCAAAAGCTGTACAAAAAGGAAAATTTGTAGCAGACCTCACTCAAAAAGAAAAAAGAATTCAAATAAACAACCTAAACTTACACTTAAAGGACCTAGAAAAAGAACAAACAAAACCCCAAACCAATAGAAGGAAGGAAATAATAAAGAATTAGAGCAGAAAAATAAATGAAATAGAAACTTTAAAAAAAAAAAACCACAGTAGAACAGATCAATGGAACCAGGAAGCTGGTTCTTTGAAAAGATCAACAAAATTGGTAAAACTTTAGCAAGACCCATCAATAAAGAGAGAGAGAGAAAGAACTCAAATAAACAAAATCAGAAATGAAAGAAGAGAAACAACAGCCAACACCACAGAAGTACAAAGAATTACAAGAGAATATTACAAAAAAAGTATATGCCAACAAAATGGACAATCTAGAAGAAATGGATAAATTCCTAGAAACACATAACTTCCCAAAACTGAACAGATCAATTACAGCAATGAAATTGAATCAGTAATCAAAAACTCCCAACAAAAAAAAAAGTCCAGAACCAGATAGCTCACAGGTGAATTCTACCAAACGTTTAAACAAGAGTTAATACCCTCAGCCTATGAGGTCAGCATTACCCTCATATCAAAACCGGATAAAGACACTACAAAAAAAAAGAGAGAGAACTATAGGCCAAATCTCTGATGAAAACAGATGCAAAAATCCTCAACAAAATATTAGCAAACTGAATCCAACAATACATTTAAAAAAGTCACTCACCATGATCAAGTGGGATTTATTCCTGGGATGCAGGGGTGGTTTGATATTCACAAATCAATCAACATGATATATCGCATCAACAAGAGAAAGGATAAAAACTATATGATCATTTAAATATATGCAGAAAAAGCATTTGACAAAGTACAACACCCATTCACGATAAAAACCCTCAACCAAGTAGGTTTAGAGGGAACATACCTCAACATAATAAAGGCTCTATATGAAAAACCCACAGCTAACATCATACTCAATGGCAAAAAACTGAGAGCTTTTCCCCTAAGATCAAGAAAAAGTGTCCAGTCTTGCCACTTTTATTCAACATAGTACTGGAAATCAGTCCTAAGCTGCAGCAATCAGACAAGAAAAAGAAATAAAAGGCATCCAAATTCGTAAGGAGAACATAAAACTTTCACTATTTGCAGATGACATGATACTATATATGGAAAACTAGAGAGACTCCACTAAAAAACTACTAGAAGTGATAAATGAATTCAGCAAGGTCACAGGATACAAAGTCAATATGCAGAAATCTATTGCATTCCTATACACCAATATGAAGTAGCAGAAAGAGAAATTAAGAAAAAGATTCCAATGGGACGACTGGGTGGCTCAGCTGGTTAAGAGACTGCCTTCAGCTCAGGTCATGATCCCAGGGTCCTGGGATCGAGTCCCACATCGGGCTCCTTGCTTGGCAGGGAGCCTACTTCTCCCTCTGCCTCTGCCTGCCGCTCTGCCTGTTTGTGCTCTCTCTCTCTCTCTCTAACAAATAAAGTAAATAAAATCTTTTTTTTGTTTAAAGTAAATAAAATCTTTAAAAAAAAAAAAAGAAAAAGATTCAATTTCCAATTGTGCCAAAAATAATAAAATACCTAGAAATAAATCTAACTAAGGAGATTAAAAACCTATATTTTTTTTTTAAGATTTTTTTTTTTTATTTGACAGAGAGAGAGAGAGAGATCACAAGTAGGCAGAGAGGCAGGCAGAGAGAGAAGGGGAAGCAGGCTCCCTGCCGAGCAGAGAGCCCGATGCGGGGCTCGATCCCAGAACCCTGAGATCATGACCTGAGCCAAAGGCAGAGGCTTTAACCCACTGAGCCACCCAGGCGCCCCAAGACCTATATTCTTAAAACTATAAAACATTGATGTGGGGCGCCTGGATGGCTCAGTCAGTTAAGCATCTGACTCTTGATTTTGGATCAGGTCACGATCTCAGAGTCATGAGATCAAGTCAAGTGGGGCTCCATGTTCAGCAGAGAGTCTGCTTGAGATCCGTCTCTCCCTCTCCTTCTGCCCCTCCCCACCACACTCACTCTCTCTCTCTCATAAATAAATCTTTTTTTTTTTTAAGATTTTATTTATTTATTTGTCAGAGAGAGATCACAAGTAGGCAGAGAGGCAGGCAGAGAAAGAGGGGGAAGTAGGCTCCCCGCCGAGCAAGGAGCCCGATGTGGAACCCAATGTGGGACTTGATCCCGGGCGCCATGATCATGACCCGAGCCGAAGGCAGCCACTCAACCAACTGAGCCACCCAGGCGTCCCTCTCATAAATAAATCTTTAAAAAATTAATGAAAGAAATTGAAGACAACACAAACAATGGAAAGATATTCCATGTTCATAGATTGGGAGAACAAATGTTAAATTGTCTGTACTACCCAAAAGAATCCCTATCAAAATACCACAGCATTTTTCACAGAACTAGGACAAATAATCCTAAAATTTGTATGGAACTACAAAAGACCCCGAATAGCCAAATAGTTTTGTTCTTGAAAAAGAACAAAACTGGAGGTACCACAATCCCAGATTTCAAGATATACTACAAAGGTGTAGTAATCAAAACAGTATGGTGCTAACACGAAAATAGACTCATAGATCAATAGAACAGAATGGAAAGCCCATAAATAAATGCACAATGATATGGCCAATTAATCTTCAACAAAGGAGTCAAGAATATACAATGGGAAAATGGCAGTCTCTTCAACAAATGGTGTTGGGGAAACTGGACAATCAAATGCAAAAGAATGAAACTACACCACTTTCTTACACCACACACAAAAATAAACTCAAAATGGATTAAAGACCTAAATGAGAGACTTGATACCATAAAAATCCTAGAAGAGAGCAGGGGCAATAATGTCTCTGACATTAGTCATAGCAACATCTTTCTAGATATGTCTCCTGAGGCAAGGGAAACAAAAGCAAAAATAAACTACTGGGACCTCATCAAAATAAAAAGCTTCTGTACCGTGAAGGAAACAGTCAACAAAACTAAAAGACAACATATAGAATGGGAGAAGGTATTTGCAAATGAAGATGACAAGAGCTACCCTGCAGGATACTTAACTGAGATAGCACAACAGTAAGACCTAAAGAGCCTGGATCTTGGAACCTCGACTCGGAGGAAAGCCCCTGCAAACCAGAAACCTTCACTGTAGACTTTGCAAGAGTAAAAAAAAGTCTATTGTCCTTGAGCCATTATATATTTAGGGTTTGTGGTCAATGCAAGAATTTGTTACCCAAATTAAGTCAAAACTTAGGACCTAGAAGTGGGTACTGCCCCAGAAAAAAAAAAAAAAAATGTAAAGTAGGTGACACTGGCTTAGTGGGCGGTGAGCAAATTGGTCAGAAGCTGAAGAGATGGAAAGCCACGTCACACGGTGGCAAATTGTGCAGTAAAGCTGGTTCCTGCAGTAACATGAAGGGCAAGGCCACGGTAGCTCTCCAAGTGTTTGGGAAGAACCAGACTGATACTGCATGTTGGCTCTTATCTTCCGCTCTCAAGAGTTCTTGCTGGCGTGTTCAGGAAAGAACTGATCTGTTTGCACACAGAAATGAAAGGGGAGGGACACCTGGGGGGCTCAGTCGGTTAAGTGTCTGCCTTCGGCTCAGGTCATAATCCCAGGGTCCTGGAATCGAGCCCCACATTGGGCTCCTTGTCAGCAGCGAGTCCGCTTCTCCCTTCCCTCTGCCTGCTGCTCCTCCTGTTCTGCTCTCTCTCTGTCAAATAAATAAAATCTTAAAAAAAAAAAAAAAGAAAGAAAGAAAGAAAAAAAGGAAGAAAGAAAGAAAGAGAAAGGAAGAAAGAGAGAAAAAGAGAGAGAGAGAGAGAGAAAGAAAGAAAGAAAGAAAGAAAGAAAGAAAGAAAGAAAGAAAGAAAGAAAAGAAAGAAAGAAAGAAAGGGAGAGAGGAAGGAAGGAAGGAAGGAAGGAAGGAAGGAAGGAAGGAAGGAAGGAAGGAAGGAAGGAAGGAAAGGGGATATAGTTCAGAAATGTGGGACTCCAAAGTCTGGGAAAGCTGACTATTTCTAAACCCCAAACAGTAAGAGATGTAAGATTGAAAAAGGCTCTGGGCAACAAAGGTTCCAGACCCAACCCCAACCAAAGATGAAGGATGTGGGCTTACCACAGGAGCTGTTGCTTTGACTCAGGGTAGCTGCTATTACACGGATGGGGTGAAGAAACAAGTGTGTAAATCATTCTTGAGAAGTGTGTCTAGTAAAAAATTTTAGAAGTGGATACTGGCACATGAACTGGCAGCACAATTTGGTTAGAAACCCACAAAGGTTTTCAGGCAATTGTATTGCCATGGAAAACAATAAAGTCAGACTAAAAAGTCTTCCACTGTTTGAGTTTTAAAATAACTTTCAGACCATACTTGCACTAGCAGAAACCAGGCCGTGAAAGGCTACACATCCTCCCAGTAGAGGGAATCGCCCATCGCCTACTCCAAATGAATGGTGGAGGAAGCACAAATTAGAACCTCCAGGCGGTGGAGCCAGCGGTCAGAAGAACGTGGCCCAGGGAGCAGAAGCAAGGTCTAATCAGGAAACTGCTCTCAACCTTCATGACACCTGCCACGGACCAGTGAGTGCTGAGTTATTTCTTCCCTGTTTTTTAAACAGGACTTTTTATCGCCATTTTTTGTCCCTGCACCTCCACTTACATCGGGTTGGGCAGATACCTTGACTTTTTGGTTCGTACATAGGTCACCAGACCATGAAGGGCCACAAACAAATCTAATGGATAAGACTGTGTATCACTTGGAGTTGGGACTTTGGGGATAGGTGTTCCAACAATGAGAACGAAACGTTGACTGCAATCCAGTGACCTGCAGACACGACCACACCTATGTCCCTTACAGTTTGATATGCGATTAAATTCTAGCCAATGAAATGTGAGCAGAAGTGACGTGTACTCCCCACGAGCAAGACCCCATGCTCTCTCCACTTCTGCCAGCTTGATGCCGATGAGTACAGGAGCCCTGAACGCCATGTAATGAAGATGGTGGGCGTGGGTATGTGAATCACTATAGATCACTATAGAATCACTATAGAGTAAGTGATTGACTAGGGGAAACACTTGGAGCTTTATAAGAAATAGATATAAACAACTATAGTTTATTCAGTACGGGTTCTCAGGACGGCAAACTGCAAAAACAGGGATGTATCTGGGCTGTAAGCTCAGGCAGGCAGGCTCCACAATCTGGGCTATGCTACCCCCTGTGAAAAAACATGAAGTATTATTATGAGCCACTTTTTTTTTTTTTTTTGCAATAAAAAATTGTAATGTCTAACCTGTAGTAGAGTCAAAATCTGGTAGGTGTCAGGGTTCATTACATAGTCCTGGGCATCTTACTTTCCGTCACGGTTGTTTCCCGCAGATCTTCTCTCCTTCCTCCTCCTCCTTCTTCTTCTTTTTTTTTTGAATCTTTGCCAGAAATCTAACAGGAATTCACTGAGAATTTCACAAGTCAATGGCATACGAGATAACATCTCTTAATAAGACAAGAAAGAAATAACATACTCCAAATCAATGAGAATCACACCATTGCTCCAGACCAGGGCTGATAAAAGAAGTAAAGTCCAAATTTAGTCGAGGTATAATTTAATATGAGTTGGTACCCAGGAGACAGCTTAGTCAACTGAACCGCTCCTTTTTATAGAACTTCAGTGCGGCTGGGGATAAAAAGCTAGAAGACTCATTTGGTTTTTCTCCCCCTGGCATCCTTCTCGAGCCCCAGTGAAAGATGGCGCCGCTGTGAGCAACACCAGCAAGGCTTCTGTTGTTGGAGAACCCTTATTTAAAGGACATAAGCAAAAAAAAAATAAGCAAATAAATAAATAAATAAAGGACATAAGCTGGACAGATGCCCTTTGTGACATAAACATTTTGTATAATCAGTATTCACTTATCCACCACAATTTTAGTCAACACACAGATAAACCCATAAGATGCTGGGAGTTGGCACCTAAGATGCTCTCTCCACAGCTATCATTCTAAATCAAAGGGACAGGAGTAGCAAGCGTAAGGCCTTCAGTCACAGCAGCTCTGCCATCAGACATCCTTGTGGGTTCTGGTAGGTGAACTTGGTGAGTGAACTGAGCCTTGCAAATACATGTATTTACAAGGAGGATTGCATTAAATCACATCATTTAATAAAAACATTTGAATATTGTTATGCCCAGATTTTAGATCCCCAAAGACCACCAGGGAGCCGAGTCCGATGCAAAAGCAAAGAGCCTTTATTCGACCTCGCTCGAGCTCAGCCTCCCACACTCACCGAGGCAGCGGCGTGATGTGGAGAAAGAGAGCGAGTTTCAGAAGGCGTGGCAGTTTTATAGGGGCCAGGGGCCAATGAGTTTGTAACAAGCACTCAGTGGCCAGTAAGATTGTAACACACACAGGCCATACGCAGATGGCCAATTGAATTACGATTTTCCCTAAAGTAGCTGTCTGAACCAGCCTATCACTCTGGTCAGAATTGGCGCGCGAGTTTGGCGGGCTAGAGGCGGGGTTTACATTCTGTGGTTGTTTTCAGATGCAGGTCATGTGGGGGTTATACATAAGATGGCAGGTGTAGCACAAAATGGAGTTAGCCTTGCTCTGCTCTTTCAAATATGGGCCTAGAATGGTATGCTCAGTACCAAAGACACAAATGAACAAGAACCTTCTGTCCTGGGCCTTCCCGGAGCTCAGGTTTTAGTGGGGGCCGAGATAAACACAGAAGGGCCTCTGTGATAACAGAAGCACCAGATGCAACAATGGGACAGCAAATGACTAGCAAAACAGGGACTCGAAGCGCTCAGTCTCTTTCCTTTTCACAATCTAAACTGAGAGGTCTTATTTTTCTTTATATGTTCCAGAAGAATCTTGAGAACAGTACCCATTACAAGCACAGGTAAAGAGCAGGCAGTATGACGTCACCAAACACAGGTGCACCTTACTTCCCTTTCCAGGACTGTTAAACAAATAGTCCAGGGAAAGCCGCATGAGCTGCGCTCATACTTCCCAGTACGAGTGGATTAAACACCAGCTGCCCAGGACTTTGTGGAAAAAAAAGAAGTAAACAGCCTTTTATCAAAAGATGTGCTGTGTATAGTTAAGGCAATATTTTTTTTTTTAAGATTTTATTCACTTATTTTAAAGAGAGCGTGAGCGAGAGAGAGCACACAGGGGGAGGGGCAGAGGGAGAGAGAATCTCAAGCAGAGTCCCCACTGAGCACGGCGTCCCACACACACTGGGCTCAAAGCAAAGACCCTGAGGATCATGACCTGAGCCAAAACCTAAGAGTTGGACGCCCAAGCGACTGAATAGCCCAGGCACCCCAAGGCAAAATTCTGTCTGGTTCATGTTCGAAGATGTTTTAACTTTATAATTTAGTATATAAAACATTTTTTTTAAGATTTTATTTATTATTTGACAGAGAGAGACACAGCGAGAGAGCGAACACAAGCAGGGGGAGTGGGAGAGGGAGAAGCAGGCTTCCCGCCGAACAGAGAGCCCAATGCGGGGCTCGATCCCAGGACTCTCATGACCTGAGCTGAAGGCAGATGCTTAACAACTGAGCCACCGAGGTGCCCCTAGTATATAAAATATTATACTATTACATTATCAGATGTTACTACAGATATTAATAGACTTCATATACCTTCTGAGTTTTAAGAGTAAAATTCCAACTACCTATCATTTATTATCCCTGTCCCACAGAAAAGCAGTTAAAATGATAAAGCATTACAAGATTGTTTTGACACACAAGAATAATGCAGACCTCTTTTGATAGTTGACAGATTCTTTTATTAACAATCAAAAAACTGCACACAATAGGAAAATAAATGTTTCTCTAATGAATAATTAAATGAAAACCATCCAGGACCTTATAGGATTTGTAATGCATCCCAGGTTTGATGTGCACCTTAGGACACAGGACATCAGCTTGCCCAATCATTAGGTATGACTGAAAATGAGAAAGCAGTGATTTATAAAACATTTACCTAACAGTTTTTCCAATGCAATTAAAATAGGAAATAAAATTTGTATTTAGACCTAGTTCTAGAGGACTCACAACACACATCAATCTTAATTTCATTGTCTTGATGTTACTTTTTTAAATGTATTCACCAGAAACTCAAATCTCATTCTAAGATCATGAATTTGAGGTGTGCAATAAAACTTGTAATTTCTCAACCTCAAAGTTTAATTATTACACAACAGTTCAAGCAGCAGATCCTACTTCAGACGGTTTGTCTCATGCCCTGTTTTCTTGCAGCACTACACACTATGGTGTTTGAAGCACATTTAAGATTAGAAGAGGCACTGCTAAGTCGGTCACAAAAGTCCTTCTTGGATGAACAATGAATACTTGGCTCATTGCAGAAGAAATGCCTTTTACCTTTTCTATTTCTTTTCTATTATGAAACAGGGCTAAACAAAATCTTGAAATCTCATTTTCTGCCGGATGATTAAAATCTTTATCTGTAAATTATCTTAGTCTCTGGAAATCTGATGGGGAGGAAGAAACAAAACCTTAGGGAAGAACAGTATGCTTTCCCTTGTTCCCTCAACACAAAATCAGAGCAAAAACAGAGCCCCATAGAAACTTCAACATTGAATTTTTTCGAAATCTTAAAGCTTAATAGAAGTCAAAAGGCTTTATATGAATCAGTAATCTCTGTGTACCTGCTAGTTCAATAGAAACCAGGATCTGGCAGACTACTTGTGTCCAAAATGCCGTCTTTCAAAAAGGTTCTACTTTTCTAAACGGTCCATTTAAACAGAGTTCACTGCCTTGCTTCTACATATATGGGTGTATATGTCCGTATATATGTGTGCGTGTGTATATGTATGTATCGGCGTGCGTGCATACATATGTACACATGTAAGCAGTAAGCACGGCTCTCATTTGTGCTCCATGAAAGTCACTTTACCGTGGTAGATGAAGGGCAATCCTAGTCTCCGGAGTGTCTTCAATCCACAAGCACACACACAGCTATCACTACTCTCATCAACGCTGTTGACAATTCAGAAAGCCTAAATACTTTCTAATTTAATTCTAAAAGAAAAGTGCCTTAAATTTAATTTGTTTTAGCTTCGGTCTTCAATATTGAAACTGCTAAGTTACCCCACTTTTCCATGCAAAAAAAACAGAATAAACTTGGGGAAAAAATAATACACTACCTTAGGAAAACATCCAGTTACTAAATAGGCTTAAGAAAAAAACCTGTATAGAAAAAATATTCCCATGGAGGGTAAAATCTATGTGGGTTGCACACCACAGCATTATCTGAATAAATAATAATTAGAAACCAATGAAATATTCAGTAGCATAACTGTAAAATAAATTAGGAAGTGTCCAATTATAGAGCCCCCAAAATAAGGAAAATGATGAAACATGGATCGCATGACAATGTTAAGCCAAATTACAAAAGGCTTCCTGCTACATTTAAACAGTCCCACCTGCAAGCAGGAAACAGGAACACAATTTGACAGGCTGTGTCATTGGATTACGGGCATCGTTTTCCTTTACTTAAAGGACTCTAGAATATAGAGCTTTTATAGTGACCGTGTATTTTTTTTTAAAAGAAAAGAAGATCGAATACGATGGAATAACTCAAAAACAAGTCTTTGAAAAGCACTGTTCCTGTGCACGGGACACGCCGCTGGCCACGTCCAGAAACCAACCACCTGCTGCTCTGGGAAGGCAGCACCCGGACCCGGGCTGCTGCTCTGCAGAGGGGCGCTCGTGAACAGGGCAGAAAACGGGGGGCAAGTGCCTGGCCAGACGGTCTGTGGCTTCATGCCCAACATTCATTTTATCAACAAGGCCCAGATTTGTCCCCTTTGAGCAGTCACCTAACACATATTTCTATGTTTGATGACAAGATCTCACATAAAAGTCTTCTTTCTCCCAACAGAAAAATTGAAATGCATGACTATTTCCTTTTCATAATGAGCAATTCCCAATTAGCAATCAACTGATATTTTTTAAAAGACAAAATGGTGTTAACCCTGTGGAACATGTGACCAAAAATAATTAAAGGCCCATGGGTGATACCTACCACAAGTACTACTAGACAGAAGATTACTTACAAAAAGAGCAATTTTCAATAGAAAAACAACATTTCCCTTGGGAAACAAATTTAACCTTTTATCGTTAAACAACTGGGCAAAGGACCAGGTTTTCTACAAGTGCAATAGAAGAGGAGCAAAAAGGCTTCCCTGGAGACCCTACGAGGATAGGGATGAGATCTTTTTGACGGTTTTATGATGGCAATTATAACCTACTGGCTGTTTCAGCTCTCGGAAGAAGATGTTCAATCAAAAGACTAAATCAAACAAAGCACTTACTATTTTCAGTTGCCCAATAACAAAATTTGAAAACAAGAAATTCATAGCATTAAATCATGTTCATCAAATGCTTGAACAAGCTACATTAAGAAATGCTACAAAAGAGCAGCTTACTGGTATACTACGGTACTCTGCACTACTACAAAAATAGTCGTGAAAAGCTTATTTTGCTCGATGTAATGATCATGTTTTACTTTTTGCAAGCCATGTATCTCTCCGTTACATTCTCCCAGTTGATTACATTCCAAATAGCTTTTAGGTAATCCGGTCTGACATTCTTATACTGAAGGTAATAAGCATGCTCCCACACATCGATCCCCAGTAGTGGAATAAGACCTATTGGAGAGAAGAGAGAAAAAAGCAAAAACTATGAATTTCAATCTAAAACGTCACTGCATCTTCTCCACTTAAACTTTCTCCTATGCACACAAAATTACCCTTCACAACATTCCCACCCATTTTTCAGTTTCTTTTACAAATAGGAAATTTGCCTAAGGATAAACATCTTATAAAAAATTTTTTTTACCTTTACTCTTTGGAAGAAAATGTGATAATGAGTAAAAAATTTAAAATAGAGTTTGGAAAATTAACTACAATATTTTAAGAGCTGTTCTTGAAATACCAACAAATCTATCCATGAGCCAATTCTTGGGGGGATCAGTAGGGTACCATGTTTGTGGGGGTGGTTGAGGACCTTCCGAAGCAGTCAGGAGAGTTTTAGGAGAACCTGCTCTGCTCCCAAGACTAATAATGTTAGTCTCAGAGAATACAGAGCATTTATGAGACACTGACAGAAAGAATAAGTTAACAAGGAAAACTAAATAGGACCAAAGACAAAGAGACACTGCTCACAGAAATTAAATAGCGTAAAGAAGGAATTACTTATACAACACTCATTTTCAAAAACTCTCAAAGTGAATGACACCTCTCCTCTAGGAAAACAAGTACCAACCAGTAGGTCTTGAGCAGTGGGGAGGTATGTCACTAATCATGTATTATGAATAATTACGGTAACAAAGTTCATAAATGATTTTTCCCCTCTATAAACCACCGTGACTTTCACTGATTTTCATTCCAATGGGCTTTCATCGAGTGGAAGAGAAGCAGGCGTGGCCAGGGTTTACCTGGAAATCCCAGCCTTGCCTGTCGGGCACCTTCAAAAACAGACCCAACTCTCTACAGCATTCTCCAGCATCTCACTTTCCCAAAAGAGCCATTTAGATCCTGGCTAAATCTGAATATATCTAGGGAAGTGAGGGACGTAGGCAAGTCTGTGGACATGCATAGAGGCAGAAAACGTGGCTGAGGACTACTGGTGACTGACGCTGAGATGTCACCGCAGGTCGGTGACGCTGCAGGTCAAAGTGCCAACTAACTGCTGGATGCCTTGTGACTATTTGCTAACGACATTCTGATTCAATCCGCCTCAACATGAAAAAGGATTTGGTGAACCCAGCCTGGAGCTTCTAAGCCAAATATTTTCCTATACCAAAACCAAAACCCCCAAAAAGGCAGAAGTCTGGAAATCTGAGCTCTGGTGCTACTCTGACCACAGGTGCTCAGCAGACGAGCTGACAGTCCAAGGTCTGAGGTCAGACTCGGCTTCCAGGTCTTATCCTCCTATGTGGTGTTTATCTAATTTCAGTGCATGTAATTATGTAAGCTGATACGCATTCTCTGTCGAATGGAGCAGAGTTTATGTTCAAAACATGTTTTGTTAATGCATCTGTACAATTACATGTGCTAATTTTGCAAAACATCGAGGGCTCTTAAGGCATTCTTGCTTACACGAGACTCACATTAGGACATGCTCACAATAGGTTTAATCACTGCTCGTGTTCCTTATATCAAGGTAAATGCTTTACCATGAACCATCTCGCACTAACGAATGTGAAACGATTTTTAAACCTAACCTGTTGTTCCTTGCAGCGGATCCTGGTTAAAACAAGCAGCAATCTGCAAGCGTCCCTGTTCCTTATTGAAACCAAGCCAACCCCAACCTGAGCCTTGGACGCCAACGGATACAGTGGTCAACTTCTCCTTAAATTTGTCGAAGGAATCAAAATCACGTTTGATGGCTTCCAGCAGTTCCCCTATTTAAAAAAAAAATCCAAAAACACCCACAAGTGAACAGATTGAAACAATAAACAATTTTATTACATATATTAAAATATGCCTGTCATAAGGCACAATATACCAACTAGACAACATACAGAAAACACAACCTAGGGAGCCCAGAGGGCACCAAGTTACTCCTTCCCCAACACTAGCGTTGTAAGGTCTCATAATTGTAATTCAGGTGTTAGTGAACCATGTTAGAGGGATTTCTTCCCTCACTGCGCTATTTCCATCAGAAAAGAAATAATATTTTCCATTAGTTTTCTTGTTTCCCTTCAACAGAAATATTTACTTTGACTTCTACCCTATCTATTCTGTCTCAGTTTGGGAATACAATTTTATGGCTGTTACTTGGTTCTTCCCCAAGGCAGCCAAGATCTTTCCTATCACAATTATGAAATTTTAAAAAGAGTGATTTTTGTCTTTTATTACCAAAGGGTACACTGTAAGAGCTATAGTCCTTTTATTCTGTACCGATGTAACATATAATTCTAGATTGAATACATCAAATCAAGTAAGCCAAAAATATCGTGGTTCTCATTCCACTGGTTTAAAAGTAATTATCTATTATAAGCACAAATAATAAAATGGCACAGATAACCCAAAGTATCAGAGAACCAAGACCTGTTGGCTGAATATGGGCGTATCTGACATTCTATTAAATCCCAAAACCTCAGAACTATTAAATCACCAGTCTGCAGACCTAATTCATAAAAAGAAATGCCCAGTTGCCATAATTTACTCTCCCATTAATCTTTACTTCCAAATGAAATTGCTTATTACAAGTACCTAAGATGCCTTCTACAAAGCAATTAAAAACAAACAAACCCACAGAAACTTAAGGTATATGCCAGAAGCCCAGAGACTGGGAGAGCTCTACTTATGCCCCATACCTTTCCCGGGATGAGGAGGGTAATTAAAGTCATCTGGGCCTCCACAAGAGACACAGGAAGTCAAGGAAACCCGCCAGAGGGAACAAGACCATTGGCTCTGCAGGCCCCTCTGCCCTCCGGTGTCCTGGAGAACCTGATTTTCTGGGACAACTGAGTTTTTATCAGTTAGGAGGAGCAGGAAAATAATAGCAAAAGGCACTATTCTAAGCATTTTATGTTTAATAACTTATTTAATTTTCAAAACAGCTCTATTATTGTCCCTGTGTCATACAGATGAAGAAAGTAGGTACAGAATGACTAAGTATCTGACCCACCCCCAGGTTGCTCAACTTCTCCAAAAACCGTTTACCAATACCTTGTTCTAATGTAAAGTATAGTACATTTCAACCAGAAGTTGACACCATATCTGACACCGTGTGTCTGTGTATAAAATCTGATGACATAACTCCCTGAATGTACTCTCCAGTCCAACACGTGTCCCTTTCAAAGTTACAACTTTGTTGTACTCCTTGCTATGAAAAATATGCCACTAATTAACGTAAAATTAACGTAAGAAAAGCAACCGTCATTCCTATTGTGCACAAAACGTAGCTAAGACTACAGCAGTATCTACCGACCTTTGGGTTCTCCACCACCCTTAGGGCTCAGGTTTGTCCAGAAGATAGAATGATTGATATGGCCTCCACCATTGAACTTGAGTCCAGGCTGAAGAGCTACCTGAGTTGTGATGTCACCTGTAATGTAAAGGGGCAAACATATTTTTTTAAATTCTTACTTTTCAAACATTCTATACACCATTTTCTTTGAAAAACATCGGATAATTGGACTAACTTATCTATAACATCCCTATCAGTCCTAAAATTCCACAATTTACACACACACGCACACACAAATTTTAAAAAATTATTTGTCCCAGTGGATTTTCAGTTCAATTAATAACGTCCTGAACAACTCATGAGTGGCCCAGCAGGGTGTGCAAAGCATGCAGAGAATTCCTTCCTGAGCTTCAAAGAACTCTTGGATATTAAAGATTTCAGTAATAATGAGAACAAAGATAGAAAACAGTGACATGCTGATATGTGTGGTTCCATAAACAGACTAAATGGTAAGTTTTCAGGGGCACCTGGCTGGCTCAGTCAGTAGAGCACAGGACTCTTGGCCTCGAGATGGTGAGTTTGAGCCCCGCAATGGGAGGTAGAGATTACTAAAAACAAATAAAACCATTTTTTAAAAATGGTAGATTTTCAGCTCTCATTTTCTTTTTCTTTCTTTCTTTCTTACTTACTTACTTACTTACTTACTTACTTACTTACTTACTTACTTACTTATTTATTTATTTATTTATTTATTTATTTATTTATTTATTTATTTATTTATTTATTTATTTATTTTAAACATATAATGTATTATTTGCCCCAGGGTACATGTCTGTGAATCATCAGTCTTACACATTTCACAGCACTTACCATAGCACATACCCTCCCCAATGTCCATAACCCAGCCACCCTATCCCTACCCCACCTACCCCCAGCCACCCTTAGTTTGTTTCGTGAGTTTAGGAATCTCTTAGAATTTTTTGTTTGTTTGTTTGTTTTTTAGGAGTCTCTTA
>CM052886.1:6330243-6366278 GCA_028534135.1 Potos flavus | reverse complement strand
GCTCCCTGCTCCCTGCTCGGCTCCCTGCTCCCTGCTCGGTGGGAAGCCTGCTTCTCCTTCTCCCACACCCCCTGCTTCTGTTCCCTCTCTCACTGCCTCTCTCTGTCAAATAAATAAATAAAATCTTTTTTAAAAAATTTAAAAATTAGTAAATAAATAAAATAAAAAATAAAAATACTATTTTTAAGTTCAACATTTTCTTTCGTTTCAATTCAATTTTTTTCCTGTTAAGTACAATAAAAGTTAAATACTTTTGTTTGAAAAGTATTTATTTACCTACTTGAAATGAGACTGATGTTATTTCACTTAATATTTTCGCCCCAAATTTTCAAATATGGAAATTTAATTCTTCAACAGTCTTTAAAATATATAATTTTTTAAATAAAAGAAAACTCTGCAGGTTCTTATTAATTTATAGTCAATATAACATGACATAATGTACAGCTTTTTTTTTTTCAGTAACTTTCATGAAAACAAGTAAAGGTGTGATTGCACAAGAAAAGGACTGAAATTAAGTTGTTTTTAAAATACTGAAGAGAAAGGTTTAAGTTGTCAGGTGTTGTCATTAGGGAAATAATTTCGCAACTGGGATATTCCCCACCTTGTCATCATTAGCACATCTTTCCCGAATTTGTTATTTTCTAAAACCCCTTTCCCGTACAAATCATGAAACTATCCCCCCCACCCTACTCAAGGTTCCTGTCACAAATCTTCCAGAATGTGGCAACTTCCTCTTGTTTTTGTTTAGCCAATTACCTCATGCAATGAGTCTGAAATACTACATTTTCCCACTAGATGCCCCCAGTCAACAAGATGTCACGGTCTGAAATTTACTCAACAAATTTCAGAGGAACTAAAGTCAGTAAAAATAAAGAGACAAGACATCTTTTAACTGGGCAGCTTATTAAGCAATACATGTCAATTATTTTTCTCGTGCAAGCCACTGATTAACAGGCTGGAAAGTGTAATACGATTTTGTACAGAGACATTAAAACACAGATTCTCGTACACACACGCCCCCAGACACACAAAGTCCACACACTACTTACCGGTTTTGTCAACTGAGCTCTTTAGGAAAAAAGAAAAGTGTAAGTCCACGTTATATCATAATACTGAATTCTAACTATTAGCAGATACACACAAGCCTGTTTCAGTTTCCCACAAAATGATTGCTTTCCTCGTGAATTCTGACCCCACGTCAATTCCAGACCACGCGGGGCCGCTCTCCTGAACCGAAGGGCACTGGCTCCCCCGGGGCCACGCCTCGCAGGCCAGTTTCTCCGCGGCAGGGAGCCGGGTACCTACCCTTCTCCAGCGCCTCCAGATACTTCTCCTCGATGGCGTTCAGGTTGTTCACGTAGGTCGCGTGGTGCTTGCTGTGGTGCAGCTGCATGATCTGGGCGTTGATGTGAGGCTCCAGGGCGCCATAATCGTACGGCAGGTCGGGGAGGCTGTGCTTCTGCCTGGAACCCAGCGACCCCAGCGCCGGCACCAGCGTCCTGCTCGCGCTGGAAAGAGAGCAGACACAGACCGATTCGCTGACGCGTCTACGCAGACCCAGCGCCATCTGGGCCTTTCTACCGCTAGCTCGCTCGCCCTCCACATTCCCTGAAGCATTCCACTAACGCGGCACCCGGACGCGCTCAGCGGACACCTGCCCTCAGGCGCGGCCGCCCGCCGCGACCCTGCGACGCCGGGGCCCCGAAGGTGCCCAGGACCCGCCGCGCCGGCACGCAGGGAGCTGGGCCGTTCGCCCTCGGGGCCGTGACCCGTCGCCTCACCTGCGCGCTGCCCGGGACAACATGGTGAGCTCACGCCGCGGTCTAAGTCTCAGCGTCCGACCTGCCGCGCCGACCGCCGGGCGTATACAGACGCGCGCCCCGGGCCGCGCCGCAAGGACACCGCCGACCTCCACGGGCTCCGCCCCCAGCTCCCGCCGCTCCCACGCCGGGGGGCGCACGGCCCGGGGCTCTGCCCCGCCAGAGCCAGCCCGCGCCCGGATCCCACGGGATGCGAGAACGAGGGGTATGAGGGACCCGCCCCAGGGGGTCGGGGGAACGGCAGTCCCCCCCTGCCCGCTCTGGGCTTGTGACCAAAGGGAAGGCCGCGCTCTACCTCCCCCATGGAGGAAGATGGTACGGCCCGCAGCCCCGCCCCCCTCGGCCGGCGCAGCCCCGCCCCTTTGCTCCGGCGCGTCCGGGCCACCGCGGGGTTCGGCGACCTCCGGGGAGAGAAGGCTGCGGTGTCCCTGAGTCGTCTTGGCGCGCCCTAGCGGGCTAGGGAGGTCCCTCAGGAAGGAAGGTCCTTCCTGGGCGCTGGTAAGGTGCAGAGCCAGTGCCCCTCCAACCGCTGCCTGGAGTGACCTTTCTTTCCAAGTGAATTTGACCTTGGTACCGGAGCCAGGACCGGGGCGGCCTGATAATACAGTTACTGAACGCCTACAGTGTGACAGGGACTATGCTGCAGGGTTTTTATGCATTTATCTTTATTTCACTCCTAGGGTAGGTATCGTTGACTCCAGACATTAATGAGCTCACTGAAGTTAAGCAGGTTGCCCTGATCACACAGTTAATAAGTAAAAGAGTGGATTAGAACCAAAAGTTCGTACATTTTTGATGACTAAGCCTTACCAGTCAGGTCCTGAGTGTTTGTTCAGAGTGACTTCCATGAACCAAAAGCTCAGAATATTAAAAAAAAAAAAAAAAAAAAGTACAACAGAGGATTCTTTCCTACTGTGTCTAAGAGTCTGATGAGCTGCATCTAATGCTTTCTCAACAATTAAAAAAAAAATCCTGAATTCTGGGAATCCTCCCTATACAGAAGTTAGGAAAGTCTTACACTATTATTGGTGTAAGTTGGGTCCTTATTGAATAGAATAATATAAAAGGAAGCCCAGAGTAGATGCCGAGTAGTATCAGCTACTCTCTTCCACCCCCATTCCCGCCCCTTCCCTTCCCAAGGATGACTAGGATTTGGGTTGGGGAATAGCTAAGGGGAACCACTGAGCTGGCTTCTCAGCAAGAGGACTGGGGCTTGCTAACAGTTGTGAAACTAACCAAGAATATGTGACTGGGTAAAGGAGGAAAATCAGGTTGGGGGCAGGTTAGGCATGTGCTGAAAACTCAAACATATGGCTGGTTACAGAAATTAAGAAGCATTTTAGCTGAACTGAGATATAAAGTAGTTTTTCAGTCAAGGTAGTCTAGCATTGATATCACAAAGGGCAAGCTAGTTAGAAAGCTGTTCCATGAATCCTAGCCGAGGTCCTAAAAGCCTACCTCTGAGAACTGGAAGAAAAGGACATTTTGAAGGATGAAATAACAGAATTCAGTGACAGATCAGTCACTAATGAAAGGGCTTGTTCTAGTAAGAACAAAATATCCCTGTAAGGTGACTGAGCCCAGTTAGGCTGCATGGACGTACTCCTAGTTTGTACAGATGATGATACTTTGATACTTAAACTGACCCACTCAGGAGATGCCTTTTTGAACAAGCAACAATTGGGGGGTGGGCAGTAAGTCTGGTAGAAGTGTCTCTAACATCATAACTGTATCAGCTACATCCTTCCAGAAGACAACCCCAACTGTGAGAGTATCTGGATTGAGACCAAGGATTTTGGGGATACTGGAGATTAGGAGAAGTTTTTTAGCTCCTTTGTCTGCCACACCCAATAAATAAGACTCTTTTTCTTTTTTGTTGGCCACTATGTGAAGTATTCATTCAGTATTGCTTAGATTACAGTTGACCGGGGTCTGTCCCAAATTCCTCCCGCCAGCTCAGGATGTCATCTGCCGCATCTGGCATCATAATTGTGCATTTCTCTTGCATAAACTTCCCAAGGCTACTCAGACCCACCACGTTAGACCAACATATTGGCTGGAGGAGGCAAAATATGGGTTGAGATGAAATCATTTTGAGCCAGTTATTAATCACATTCATGTTCTAGTGACTGAGTGTCTCAAACACAGAAGAGCATATCCATTCCCTCATGTAAAAGCAATCTGAAGTAGGCAGTCCAGGGCTGGGATGATAGTGCCATGAAATGATCAAAGACCCAGGGTCCTCTGTCCTCAGATTTGCTTCATGATCCATGATAGTTTCTAGAGTGCACCAGCCATCTCACCTCCTTCCCATGAAGAGGGAAGGACAAAAGGTTGGGCCCCAGCTATCTCCCTTTTAAGGACCCTTTGTAGTAGATTCACCCAACAGATTCCACTCAAAATTTAGGCACAAGGCTACACTTAGCTACAGAGAAGGCTGGAAGATGTAGTCATTTAGCTGTGCACATTTCCAGCTTGAAAACAGTGTGAAATCTAATCTCTAGACTCATTTCTTGCATATGACCCAGGTCATAATTCTTGGACCTGAGCTTGATACTGCTCCTCTGTTCTCATGTTGGGTTGTACTTTCAATCACATCTGCTTCTTAGCCTCAGTGAAAACCCAGCTTCCTAAAGCTGCCTTTGGCATTGGGTCACCTGACCCTTCCCACCCTTGCTGGCCATAAGCCTGGGAAGCCAGAATGGAGGAGGGTAAAAAGAAAGGAGGCCCCACATTTAGAGTCCAGCAGATCCCTCCATAAAGACTATGCAATGTCTACCCCTTTAGGGGAATGAATAACCCACCATCGTCACTACTCCAAGTGTATTAGTCAGAGTTCCCCAGAGAAACGGACTTGATATGATTTGTATATAATGGAGAGAAAGAGATGTATTAAGAAACAGAAGAGAGGGGCGACTGGCTGGCCCAGTTGGTTAAGGGCCCAACTCTTGATTTCTATTCAGGTCACGATCTCAGGGTCATGAAATTGAGCCCAGGCGTTGGACTCCATGCTCAGCACAGAGCCTGCGTGAGATCCTCTCTCTCCCTCACCCCCTCTCCCTTGCATGCTCTTTCTCTCTCTCTCTCTAAAATATATAATCTTTTTTTAAAAAGGAAACAGAACCGATATGATTTGTCTATAGAGAGAGAAAGAGATGTATTATAAGGAATTAACTCATGGATTATGGGGGCTGGCAAGTCCAAAATCTACAGGGTGAACCAACAGGCTAGAGACTCAGGAGAGCCAATGATGTGGATCCAGGGCAAAGACAATCTGAGGGAGAATTCCTCTTGCTTGGGAGGTGAGTTTTTTGCTCTATTCAGGTTCTCAGCTGATTGGATGAGGCCCACCCACATTATGGAAGGCAATCTGCTTTATCCCAAATTCACTCATTTAAAGGTTAATTTCATCCGAAAACACCCTCTAAATTGATACATAAAATTAGCCATCACACCAGGTAAAAAAATCAACATGGCCAATGTATTCTGTGTGAGGAGTGGGTTGATCTATTAACATCCCAGGATTATCATGGAATAAAATTGAATTCATGGGCACAGTTCTAAGAATAATTCCCAAGAGCTACCCAAGATGAATGGACTCACATCCCTGAGGGCAATGACCAAGCATAAGGATCTCAGGCTGGCTGTATCTCCTGACCAGCATATGCCAGGGGTTATACCCCACACCAAGGAACCAGAGTAGGTGTGCAGGAGGCTCGACCTCATATAACACAGAGGTTCATGCCAGAACTTGGTCCACTGGGAAGAGTATGAACTTTGGGTCCCACCTCAGGCATGTCCCAGAACACTGGCCATCCTGGCCTACATCCCCCATCCCCCTGCTCTGGTCCTGGCTTACATCTTCACTGGCCCTTCTGTGGGAAAAATAGCATAAAACCGTGTGAAATAAGCCTAGAAGTGTTTTCACCCTAAGAGTATTAATTTAGAGGCACCTGCGTGGCTCAGTCAGTTAAGCATCTGCCTTTTTGGCTCAGGTCATGATCCCAGGGTCCTGGGACCCAGCCCTGTATCCAGCTCCCTGCTCAGCAGGGAGTTGACTTCCCCCTCTCCCTGCTCCCCCCCACCACACTCTCGTGCTTTGTCTTATTATCTCTGTCTCGCTCTTTCAAATAAATAAATTCTTAAAAAAAAAAGTATTAATTTAAGGAACTAGTCAGCTATATATTGGCACAAGATATTCTGGCCGATTATGAAAGAAGGCTGATCAATTTCTCTTGTATGGGGTTTGAAGAGTATGCTCTCAGTGATGTACAAATCAGAAGCTCTCGTAATCTCAACACTGACCCTGAACATTCAACTCTCCTTTGAGCAGACATCTCAGTTTTGTCCCAGACCAGTTCAGTACTTAATCCGGTTGTTATGGACTGCATTGTCTCGCCAAAATTTATATGTCCCCCCAAAAGTTAAATGTTATAACCCCCAGTACCTCAGAATGTGACTGTATTTGGAGATAGGGCCTTTAAAAAGGTGTTTAAATTAAAATGAGAGTTCCAGGGTGGGCCCTAAGCCAGTGACAGGTGTCCTTATAAGGGGAGATAAAGTCACACACGGGCTGAGAGGTGACCATGCAGGCCAAGGAGAGAGACCTAAGGAGAAATCAATCCTGCCGACAGCGTGATCTCAGACTTCCCACCTCCAGAACTGCAAGAAAATAGATTTCTGTTGCTTCAGCCCCCACCCCCCCTTCATCTATGGTATTTTGCTTTACAACCCGAGCAAACTAATACGGCAGTTCACAGCTTTCTGTAATCCAATCTGGTTATCAAACCGTCAGCCACCGTTGGGTTTGTAATCACAATCCCTGGGTCTCCTTCGCACTGGGGACTCCCCCCCCCCCCCACGGCACTCCCCTCCGCTCTCCCCCCTGCCCTGCTCCTTCAGAGGGCTTGGCGGCACTCACCTGCAGGGAGGGAAAGGGGAGTCCGTATCCAGGAGGGATGGCCTTTCTCAGCTGGCTCCTGCTTTGCTGTCATCTGAGCCCAGTACCAGCTCCAGCCCCAGTGAGGGGCTGAGAGAGAAGAGGCGCCTTCTATCTCGGTCTGCTTCAACTCCATTCTAATGACCCCACATACATACAAGCGTTTTTGTACAGGTGACATATCCGGCACAGCTTCCCCCCAGCTGGCTCTCTGTCAGGTAGACCCCCTGCCCCTGCCCAGGTGTGGCCATGCCTCTGTTGGGCTCCCCTGTCCCTTTTCTGGGTAAATGTTCCTTTGGTCAACACGCAGGGCGGGGCGGCCTGGTTCATGCTTCGTCACCATGCTCCCTTTGAGACTGGTTGGGGCCTCCACCTTCAGAAATATCCCGACGAAAAGCGGGTACCGATGTCCAAGTTCACCCCCAAGGTTCAGGGCACACAAGCATGAGTGGAGAGCAAAATCGGAAAGGATCAACCCCAACACTCTATTAAAGCCCAGTTCTTCCTTTCCACCCCCTTCTGTATTTCCCAGTGGGGAAAGCCGCCAAACCTGCACAGCCTGTCCACAACGTGAGCTTCTCTCCCTTTGATCCAGGCTGGAGAGAATCCAGAATCTTGCTTTTGGTAGCAGCTGACTCCATTTGTTGGAGTCGGAGGGTGGATGAGAAAGGATTTCCACCAGTGCTTTAACCTCCGTGTTCTGTTGTTATTATTTAAACAGTGACGTACCTACTGTCCTCTGGATGCTAAGCTTGTTACGAGCTGTGTATAGAACCAGCCATCATCCTTATCCCCAGGAGCTCTGTCACAGACCTGGGGAGCCCATCACTCAGGAAGGATAGAGTCATCTGGGAGTGCTGATGGGAAGGCCCAGAGGCCACCCAAACACGGGAGTCTGGAGTCAGAGACCAGAACCCAGAGAGCAGGGGCTCTACCCCAAGCCCTGTTGACGTTTCAGCCCAGATGACTCTGTTACGGGGGTTGCTCCGAGTGTTGTAGGATATTTATCCACCCCTCTGCCACCATGCACTAGATGCCGATAGCACTCACGCACCTCTGGCTCTGACAACCAAAAATGTCTTAAACATTGCCAAATGTTCCCTAGGAGCCAAGTCATCTCCAGTTGAGGACCGTTGTCCTAGAGGTAAAACTATTACAAAAATGTTAAAACAAGTGAGTTAGCAAAGGATGCCAGACCTTGGAAGGCATAGTGGAGAAACCCATGCTTATCCACCATACCATGCTGTTCCAGGCAGAATACACATAGTAGAAACTTTCATACACAGACCACCACATCAACTTTCCAGATTAACAGACATCTTTCCCTTCCTCTGCAGGGCATAGTGATAGACGCCAGTAACCCATGCAGGATCAGGGCCAGACCCCTCACTACTGCCCTAACAGTTGAGATCGATGCTTACCAAGAGGCAGCTGTATTTGTTCCCCAGATTTATGCCTCGTTTCCCTTATTTACCAGTTATTGAAATTATGCGATTTAATGAAGTCCTGTGTACACTGATAAGATGGGAGAAAGGAAGTTATTTTAATGAAAACCGAAGTGAACACTTCGTAAAGTTTCAATAAAGGTGAACTGCTAAAAATAATCACTGCTCAATTCGATGTGGGCAAAACGAGTCATAGAAGATTAGGAAGATCATTGAACAGTGAAAGGATTGGATCACTTTGCCGGTGTCTTCAAGTCCCCACTCCACTCAGGGGAACTGAAAATGGAAACCAGAGACAATGCATGGTCAGTGTGGTCACAGTCATGGTCCAACAGGTGTCCGGCTCTTCATCTGAGAAGTATTGAATGGATATGCATTTGCGGGTTTTAAGTTAAAATGCATTGTTCAAGGTAAGTACATGACTTTTTTTTATGACTCCAACTTTTTTGATCACATGGAATAAGAAGATGTCTCGGTGCTAAATGAAGAACACCTATCTCTGGGTATACACTTTGGAAGTTGTGTTTAAATGACTGCTCTTTGGACATACGTTAATTTTTGTTAAAATTTGATTTTCTGCTGGCCTACTTTTCTTTTGGGTTCAGCATAAAGCGGAGATTTAGTTTTCTTTTCGTAAGCTTCCCTGAAACACAAGATGGTCTCTCAGCGGGTTTTTTTTTTTTAAGATTTTATTTATTTGTTTGACAGAGACACAGCGAGAGAGGGAACACAAGAAGGGGGAGTGGGAGAAAGAGAAGCTGGCTTCCCGCCACTGAGCAGGCAGCCCGATGCGGGGCTCGATCCCAGGACCCTGGAATCATGACCTGAGGTGAAGGCAGACGTTTAACGACTGAGCCACCCAGGCGCCCCTCTCAGCTTTTTTCATTAAGTTCTGGGTGAGAAATCCTCAGTGACAGGTGGTCTCCAAAACCACAAACAACAGCCAGATAAGACAATGGTAGTCAAGTTAAAATTCCCCCACGGGCCCCTCCCTCCACACACCACCAGCAGGAACCATAACCGCACACCTCCTCTCCCCCGCAGCTCAGTCCCTGGAAAGTCAGGAGCCAGGGTCAGCATGCTACGAGAGCAAGAGCAGAAGAACAAGATCCGAGACTGGAAGAGCCCACCCGCTTCTCTCTCCTCCTCCCACTGCAGACTGCACGCTTGCCAGGGGCCCGCGCTAAAGGACAAGTCTCAACTTAGGGTCCATAGCAGAGGTTTTTTATGTAGGACTGGGCATTTAAGACTGACCCTGTGTTCCAACTTAAAGTGATTATGTGATCTATCACCTACAATTAAAAAAAAAAAAAAGGTCCCAGCACCAGCATTTTGGTCCAGGGGCAAAGAAAAAACCAAGCTCAGCAGGACAGTGTAATGACACAGTGGAGTCACTGTATGATCACATCCCACAAGTCGTTGCTACCGTATGTGACAGTGACACATCAAGACTATATTTACCAGAGGAGCACTTGGGGCCGGGGGGGGGGGGGGGTTTCAGTCCAAGGTTAAGCCTCGGACTCTTGGTTTCTGCCCAGATCATCTCAGGGTCGTGGGATCAAGCCCTGTGTGGGGCTCCCCACTTAGCAGGGAGTCTGCTTGAGGATTCTTTCTCTCTCTCCTTCAACCCCTCCCCCCATTAAAAAAAAAAAGGCTATGTCTACCAGAAATTCTCCCAGAATTCTCTCTCTCTCTCTCTCCATCAGCCCCTCCCCCTCTTATTTGAGGGGAAAAAAAAAAAAGACTACGTCTACCAGAAATTCTCCCAGATTTCTGGGCTTTGAGTGGTACTTCAGATTTCTAGCAGTAATGTGGATGTTTTTCCCCACGAGTTTGTCCCATGGGTCATTTCAGTGGGGATTTTAGAGGGGAAGCTTGTGCTCACACCACCACTTTGCCCAAGGGTACCCACCTCTAATCAGCCCCAATGTGACTTAAATCTAGCAAGTAGTATGAAAAGTTACGACTTCAGTTCTTCAAGACATGTTATGGCATCCTGAGTTGTTTTTAAATGTTTCTTAAAAATTCCTTTAGAAAAGTTGGGGTGCCTGTGTGGTTTAGTCAGCTAAGTGCCTGACTCTTGATTTTGGTCATGATTTCAGGGTCCTGGGATTGAGCTCCGTGTTGAGGCAGGGAGGTGGGGGGGCTCTGGGCTCAGTGGGAAGTCTGCTTGAGATTCTATCCCTCTGCCCCTCCCTTTGCCCCTCCTGCCTCCCTCTCTAAAAAGAGTTAAAAATAAAAAAATAAAACATTTAGCAGTAGTTTGAATTTAACTTATTTATTTATTTTTAAGATTTTATTTATTTATTTGAGAGAGAGCATGAGCGGGGGGTTGGGGGGAGGAGCAAAGGGAGAGGGAGAGGAGGGAGAAGAGGACTCCCCGCTGAGCATGGAGTCCTACATGGGGCTCCGTCCCAGGACCCCTAGATCATGATCAAAGATCATGAGCCAATGTCAGACACTTAACCAACTGAACCGCCAGGCACTCCTGTACAAAAGTAGTTATTAAGAACACTTAGAAAGCTAAATAAATTTAAGATAAGTTGAAGTCAATGAGAATGTTAAATATTAGGTAGGTAACTTTAGGAAGACCATTATATTCTTTTTGAGTCGATAAACGTTTATAAGAATTTAAATGCTATTAAACAGAAGAGAGATATATTTAGCTCTTTTAAAGTTTTTGTGTCATGAATATACATTTATACAACTAATAGAACTTCAGTGAACACAGAACCCGAGAAGATGTTCACTCCATGCTACGTCTATCTATTAAAATAATCTGGACAGCACGCCTTGATCCTATGAGTGACGTTGTTACCCCAGTGGAATATGACAGTAACTGAAGCTATTACACAATCTCTCGTCTAGCACAAGGCCAGGGATGGTCCAAATGACAATGAAGTGAGCACTTGATTCCCACTTTCCAAAGGCCAAGGCTGAAGCCACATATATCGTGGGTTATGGAAAAATACCTGGGTCAAAGCCACACCACAGTTTATCCTTTAAAAACTTATTTTTTTTTAGATTTTATTTATTTATTTATTTGTCAGAGAGAGAGAGAGAGAGAGAGAGCACAAGCAGGCAGAGTGGCAGGCAGAAGCAGAGGGAGAAGCAGGCTCCCTGTCGAACAAGGAGCCCGATGTGGGACTTGATCCTAGGACGCTGGGATCATGACCTGAGCCGAAGGCAGCTGCTTAACCAACTGAGCCACCCAGGCGTCCCTCCTTTAAAAACTTATTAAATAGGAGTGCCTGGGTGCCTCAGTCGGTTAAGTGTCTGCCTTTGGCTCAGGTCATGATCTCAGGTCCTGGGATTAAGCCCCACATCAGGCTCCCTGATCACTGGGGAGTCTGCTTGTCCCTCTCCCTCTGTTCTCTCTCTCTCTCTCAAGTAATTAAATACAATTTTTAAAAACTTATTAAATATTTATTATCTTTGTAATGCCTTCTAGTAAGATTCCTCTATGAAACAAACACATTTATCTGCTGTGATTTATCTTGTATATCTTGCTCATTCCCTGTTCTCAATGTCTGAGGCCTACGAACACTTCCTGGCTCTTGCCAGTCCTTTCTTCTAGGGGCTGGATCCCAATCTCCTTCTCTGCATCTGGGGCCCCGCTTGGATCACAATCAGCACGGCCGCGACGAACTCTGTCCAGCATCACCCACCACCCACAGGACCCCTTCACTGCTGAGCCCTGCTCAGAGAATGGAGCTCTGGAAACATTTGTTTGCCTAAACACACCTGAATTTTCTATGCCTTCTGGACATGGCCTTGGACAGCTGGGTTCTTCTTATTAAGAAAGACCCTGTGGTCACTGCAGCCGCTTTTAGATTGCCTCCTACCCAAACCTGCCCTCACTATCATTTGGCTATTCCTCTTTCTGGGGCAGAAGCAATACTCAGACTTACTGGGTGATTTGGCTGGATTTAGCCCTTATTTTCTATGGAACAAGAACCAAATCCCCCTCCACTGTGCCTAAACTTTCTCCTACTGAGAGGGGAACTTGTTCTTCGGCACAGGGGTCTACAGGTATAAAATAAGGATGTCCCAAAGAGAGACCCTTACTTTTATCATAATACGAGGCTGAGGAGATTAAACAGACTTTAAGTTACATTCTCTGCAGTAGTTGTACCTTTATTTTACTGAAGGTTTCGATTTTTGCATATGTTCCTGAGGGAAGCCTGTTGTGTATGTTTAGGAAAGGAGCCCTGAAATCAGCTTAACTTGGTCCAAGTTGAGGCTTTCCCTCTTCTTCTCTGTGCTGTTATTGGACCTCTCTGTGCCTTGGCTGTCCCACCTGCCAAATGGGACTAATACAAGACCTCGCTTCCCTAGAAGTCGGCTTGTGAGAACTAATGAAACAATGTACATAAAACATTCGGCATAGTGTTAAGCATCATTTTCCTTCTCTCTTTCTTCCTATAACTTTCCCCATCTTCTTTTTCCTCTCCAGAAACCCAGGACCTCAGATAT
This sequence comes from Potos flavus, assembly GCA_028534135.1. Lineage (NCBI taxonomy): Eukaryota > Metazoa > Chordata > Mammalia > Carnivora > Procyonidae > Potos > Potos flavus. The sequence goes on along the minus strand of CM052886.1, from coordinate 6,353,598 downwards.
CCCTGAGTCCCCCACCGTGTGACACATCTCATACAGAATGTTCTCTCCTCAAGAAGGATGAGCCCAGCTTTGATCTGGAACATTGGGCTTCATCAGCCCCTTCTCCTGACGGTACATGGCCCCCTGGGGAGTCATTCTCTAAGAGTCCACCTAGACTTGGCTTTGGCCAAGGGCTTAGAAGCACAGCATTTAGATTGTTTCCTTTTCTTTCATCACAAGGTGGTGCTCTTTCCCAGAGTATGATAAAGCACTTCCTGCGTTGCCATTTGTTGAAAAGGGGTAAGGAATAACTGATGCTGAGAGTCAAGGTTGTGAGATAACTCCTGCCCGGGGTCTCCCGGATTAACCACATCCTGGCTCACCCATGCTTTTGATCAGTCGCCTGTGCTGACGTGGCTGGTGTCTGCTGGGTAGAGTGGCTGCTGTCTAAAGATTTTCTGTCTTGCTGGGATGCCTCTTCCCTGCGCCTTTGGTAATAGGGAGCAGGCTTTTCTTGGGGGGTAGGAGGAAGCATGTTTTGTCTGGGCCTGTTGGTATTTCCAGACTGCCTGCTGCTGAGGTTTATGAACCAAAAAGAAAGCCCAGAGAATGTGGGACAAACTTTGAGTTGTTCTCCAGTCCTGATGTCCCTGCTCTGCGTGCTTTCTTACGCTCGTTTCAATAGTAGCATGCAGGATTTTTGTTGTGCTTAGTGAGGGGAACATGGAATAGTATGTCCATTTCATAACCCCAAAAGTGGAAATCTCCCAGAATTGCTGTGTGGACGATTGTTTTGATGGGTCGCAGGGGACCAACTAGGGAGTTTTCCATAAGAAAAGATGAAGACTGGGATGTGGCCAGTAGCACTGGCCACAGATGAGTGGGATAGAGAAAAGAGGTTTTAAAAAGGCAGGAAAGAGCAATGAAAGTAAATCTTATGTTGTTCCTAATAGACGTCTGTAGCAGGTGGCCAGCACGGCGACTGGAACGACTGCTCTTCTCTGGCAGACGTACAGATTTTCCATGATCAGGAGTGAGTCAGGCATATGGTTTTTGGATGGACTGTTTCCTGAGCTAGTGGTTTTTTGATTTGTGGGGAATAAAAGGCTGTCTTTTTTTTTTTTTTTTTTTTAAATTTGAAGAGGTTTCATTGAGTGTTTGACCCAACAGAACTTAACCGTTGTACCCATAGGCTGGCGAGCAGCAAAGGAAAATAGAATGGTGGTTTTGAAAAGTTCTGAAAATAAGATTCTCCAAGCCCTTTACACATTTAATGTAGCTAGGTCTGTGTCTTGGGTTTCTGGAAGTAAAGAATGGTATGTAAATTTCTGCTGTATCAATAAAGCAAAGTGGTACAGGAAGAACAATTATTTTGTTGCATGGGTTCAGTAAAGCAAACACGATCCATATACTGAGACTTTTAACTATTCATCTCTCTGCAGGTGAATTGTTTTATTGTATTTTCCCCCCAAGAAAAACCTAGCTTTACTTGGTATCGTTCCATTTTCTTTAACTTATCATGTAAATACTCTTCTTCCCTAACTGCCTAAGTCAGAATATGTTTGGTGATGTGTTAGCAGGCACCCTGATGGACAGTGCTTTAAAATATAAGTACATTTCTATTTTACTTCATAAAAAGCCCAACAGTTGGCAGTCCCCGGGTTCATTTGGAAGCTTAACAATGTCAACCATGATCCAGGAACTTTTCACTCCCTACTCTGTATTCTCAGCTGGCTGGCTTCTGTTTTCCCTTTTGGTACTTCCTGATCGTGAGACGGTTCCTACAGGTCTAAGTGTCACAGCCTCTCCCAGACCGTTAAGAGGAAGGGAAGGGGAAAAACATTTTTCCTCATGCACACCTCTCTTATCAGAAAGAAAAACCTTTCTCAGAAGCCCCAGGAGATTTCCTCTGGTCCTGGCCAGAGCTGGCCAATTGGCTAATTCTGCCTGGAGGAAGATGGGGTGTCATGATTTGGCAAAGAAGTTCCCAATATACCCCCCCCCCCATCAACCAGGGTTCTCATCAGGGGAATCCTCCCCATACAGAGGTACTGGAAATATAGAGAGGGCACTTTCAGTTGTCACACAAATGGAGAGATACTACTGGCATTTAGTGGGTTAGTCTCGGGATACAGAATGTCCTAAAGTACACAGAACACTTTTACACACACACAAAAATTCATCCCACCCCAAATATCAATAGCCCTCCAGTTAAGAAACATTGGCCCATACCAGCCATAATTCATCCCCTGGGCTGAAGATCTTATGACTCACACCATCGGGAAACCATCAGCAAGAAGAGGAACATGGCTCCCAGCAGTGTGTGCCATGGTACTCTGGTGGAAGCTGGAAGGCGTACAGTGATGCTTACTCATGCTGGCACACTGAATCCTTTTCAGAAAGCACTGTTATTTGCACTGAATGGGTGACAAGGACAGATCATGATAGGGAAATTATCTCCAAGGTCTGTCTTTATTTTTTTTTTAAATAAAGGATTTCCCAGGAACTAGATAAGCCTGTTTCCTAGAACAAATGATTCTGTGTTCCCCACGCCTCTATAATCTTTGCTCCCTGCCCCCATCAAAGATTCAGAATGACTGAAACTCCACTATAGAGCCATAGTGGAGGGGGATAGAATTTCCTTTGTACCTAGTACAGTGTGGCAAGTATTTAATGAATGTTTCTTGGGTATATAACAAATACACTGATTCAAAACAACACTAGAAGGGGCACCTGGGTGGCTCAGTCGGTTAGCCATCTGTCTTTGGCTCAGGTCATGTTCTCAGGGTCCTGGGATTGAGCCCTGCATTGGGCTCTGTTCCCAAGAGGGAGCCTCCTTCTCCTTCTCTCTCTGCTCCTCGTCCCCCCACACTTTTGGATAAATAAAATCTTAAAAAAAACAAAAACAAAAACAACAATACAAGGAAACGGAGTCTGGAAAATTGTTCAGTATTATGTTCAAGGAGATAGGTACAGTGAAATAGCGTTTTTAAAGTAGTACTGGTAAAAATTATTATATGAATATATTTATTTTTTAAAACTTGTTTAGAGAGTACCAGTGGAGTTCTTTGTGGTCTGTAAAGAAAGACTAAACATCACTAGCTTTATGATTATACATGGTAACTAAACCTGAAAAATTAGATACATTGGGTTAGTATATTGCATTGCTGCTCAAAGAAAAACTTTGTAAGAAAGTCACTGTAAAACCCACTAGCTTAAAAAGAGAAAATTGGGGGCGCCTGGGTGGCTCAGTGGATTAAAGCCTCTCCCTTTGGCTCAGGTCATGATCTCGGGGTCCTGGGATCGAGCCCTGCATCGGGCTCTCTGCTCAGTGGGGAGCTTGCTTCCCCCTCTCTCTCTGCTTGCCTCTCTGCCTACTTGTGATCTCTCTCTCTGTGTCAAATAAATAAAATTTTAAAAATCTTTAAAAAAAAAAGAGAAAATTGGTCTAGAAAGCTTTGTTTAGCTCCCATATGTGTGAAGCCATAAATCTCTGTGATTGACACAAACTAGGCTAAATAATGTCTCTAAAGCTGATTGCTAATGAGTAATAGGAGATAACCTGGTAAGGGAGAATAGAAAGAGCAAGGCAGATAGAAAGAATGGACCAAGTGAAAGTACTGACTCATGGGAAAACTTGACATGCTCAGGGTCATGGTCACGCCATCTCTGAGCCCACAAGAGCATCCATGAATCACTGCCAACTTCTTTAACTGCCAATTCTGCCCATCTCCAAGCTCCCTGGACTTCTTTTTTATGTGCCAATGACAAAGGCCAGACTTACTGTGAATGCCTTTTTCTTTTTTCTTCTTCCTCTTTTTCCTATACATATTTTATTAGATGGTTCCTAAAACAAAGTAATAGGAATATAGGTTATAGGCTAACTAGTAGGCTGATGGGAAAGAAGTGGCCAATTTACTTCACATCAATCTAACTCAACAGCATGTGCTATTTAAAACAGTCAAATGCAAGTAATTTTCAGCATACTTTGATATCTCTTTTGAAATTGTAGCTTAAAGTTGGGTGGATATTGATATTGAGGACTGGGCTAGACCTAACTCAGGTGTTCAATAAATAGTTATTGCTTACAGCTTCATTAAGTTTTGGGGGAATATTTGCTAGTGCCATTAGATTTGTCACTATTACCCTTTCTCCTGTATTTTCTGTGAACTGGAGATTGTCCCATTATTACAGATTCTAAATTTGTTCACTTGGTTCAGATGGTGACCACCAGATGACTCCACTATACCAGTGTATTCTCTTCACAATTAGATAAATAATCTGAGAAATGATATTTTGGTTCCAAATGCATACTCTCATTTCCCAGCAATCTGTCATCTAAAGGTTTTAAAGTCCATTGCTGATCCTTGCCTGAATCAATTATTTCCTTAGATTTGTATACTAGTTATTCGCTATTTACATTACTTATTCTACCTTTATTTGCTAGCACCCTATTGTGAGGAAGAGGTTTTCCTCATTAACCAGGAGTGAACTGCAATTCTCCTTTTCTTAAAAAAAAAAAAAAAAAAAAAAAAGTAGGGCAAATACTATGATCCCTTTAATTTCTAATTTTCAGAGAAAATCGTCCTCCATCTCCTCTCTCATCAAGTTTTACTCTAGGGTCATAGATTTTTATCTGTTCAGTATTTACAATTAATTGTTGCCATTTTCCTTTTGATGTAAAAATTGCCCTGAACACATATATATGAGGGTTAATTTATATGAAGTATATGTATGTAATAAATACATATAACTTATAGGAGGTAAAATTGACATTAAGTATGCCCATTTTAGTGGTGCAGTGTGATGAATGTTGACATAAATATTTATATATCTGTAAAGTCTGGGTAAGCATCACCATAATCATGATGTAGAATATTTCCACAACCCCCCAAAGTTCCCCATTTTCCTTTCTAGTCGATTCATGCTCTTCACCCCTACCTGCAGCCAAGCATGGATTTGACTTCTATCCCTATAGATCAGTTTTGCCTGTTCTCCTGAGTCTTTTTGACATATCTTTATTAGCCAAAGCACTTCCTCTGCATTTAGGCACAAAATGTCTGACTTAGTCTGTACTTTCTCTGCCCCAGACTGGAATCAGCCAATTCTCCAAAGAGTTTTGGATCTATTTAGTGAGTAATGGAATTTAGAAACCATGATCTGGGGGGCAAGTGTGCTCATTGTTCCTGAAAGTGACCAACCATCTTGGTTTGCCTCCGACAGTTCCAGTTTTAACACTGAAAATGCAGCATCCTGGAAAATCCCCTGGGACAGTTTGTTACCCAAGCGTTTCTTGGCCATTTCAGTGCAGGGAACTAGGAAATTTATTTTTAGAATCATGTGCTCAAATTGATACCTATAATTTAAGTGTATTACAGGCTTTTTCTGAACTTCCTTGATTTTGTTTGTATCTCATTTTCTCTTCTGCTTAAAAGTTATACAATATTACTTGTGTTATCCTATAATATATATAGTTTCAAAACCACAGCAACAGTATTGCCATTAATTCTAAACCACTGAGAGAAGTTTAAGATTCCTTTGTAGTTCTTTTCATCCTTAGAACATATCCCACCATAGATGTTGCCTGAGTACTATGTTCAAAAGCCCTGGAGGAATATTTCTTTTATCTGGGTAACAACATTAGTTATGTTACCAATTTGACCTAAAGTTGTTTGTTTCAATTTGCTTTCAATGTTGGGTTTACTTTGTTTCCTTTTTTATTTACTTTTTGGCAATGTAAAACTTTAGAAGTTCTAAATCAGATGTCTTGCTTCTACTTTCCCCTGCACCTTTCCACAATTCTCTGCAGGTAACCATTTTTGTTTCTAGGATAGCCTTCCAATTTTCTTTTTTTTTTTTTAAGATTTTATTTTTGCGAAAGAGAGAGAGAGAATGCGATCGCGTGCACAAGGGGGGTAGGGGCTAAGGGAGAGGCAGACTCCCTGCTGAGCAGGGCACCCAATGCAAGACTCCATCCCAGGACCCTGGGATCATGACCTAAGCTGAAGGCAGACGCTTAACGGACTGACCCACCCAGCCTCCCTATCTTTCCAATCTTTCTTACAACCTGAGACTCATTCCAAAGCAACTCACTCTTTTTTTATGGCTGCATTGTATTCCATTGTATGGTTTTATCATGTCCAACCAGTTCCCTATTAAAGGACGTTCGGGTTATTTCCAAACTTTTGTTATGACAAATGACACTGCAACAAGTAACCTTGCCTACATGTTGTTTCTATTTGTGGAGGTGTATTTTCAGAATACGGTTAGGGTTAGAAGTAGAATTGCAATATATAAGAATAGATGCAAATGGCATTTTGGTACTCAATAGAGCTTGATCATTTTCCCGTTGCCACCAAGAAATTTATGAGCGCTGTTTCGCCAGTTTTGTAATTTCAATCTGTATTTCCATTATAAGTGAGGACAAACAGCTTTTTAAAGACCACTGCTATTCTTTTCTGTGAATTGTTCTGTGAATTGTCTGTTCTTGCCCAAAAATTCTCTTTGGATTTTGGTCTTTTTCCAGTTTTCAAGATTTCCTGTGCTGCAAATTGCAAATATTTTCTCTATACCGATCTGACTTACTGGGAATATACCACAAACCCTTTGACCATCGGGAGAACACTTTAATCTTATCTTTATAAATCACCTCATTTCAGGGCAGTTCCTTTAGCGATAAACACTTTTAGTAAAGCCGGATAAGGAAAAATCAGTCAAGAATTACCTGACCCCTTGTAGTAAGTGTAAGAGATTGTTTCACGTTTAGCAGGTAACAGCATCGTTCTTACGCAATGGTCCGGGTGACACAAAGTCTTGCATAAGGGAGCATATTCAAATTACAAAACGTATTTCATAAGGTTCATTAACAACTTACAGGGTTCGCCTTCCCCGCGTTTCTGAGTTTGCAAGGTGCCCCTAGAGCTGCTGACATACGCACAACCCCCATCTGCTAGACAACAGCTCCTCCGTTTAGCCTCGGGATGTCAAGGTGGGGATAAATCAAGAAGCCGGGAGGCTGCGTTTCAGAAGCTAGAAGACTGGTTTCTAAGTTCTCAAACAGCAAGACTAAGCGAAGTCTGAACTGATCCCACTCCCCGCCCACGGCCTAGATCCCGAGGTTGCACCTGGCCCGCCAGCGCGCGGAAGCATCAGCGATGGGAGCTGCACCACAAAGTGGCCAATCACGCGCCGCCGGGCCCAGATTCCTCCGCCAGAGGCTGCGCCGCAGCCGCAGGTGGCCCGACTAGCGCGTTCGCCCCGCGCCGCCAATCGCGACCCCCGCCGCCCTTCCCGTGATGCCCCGCGGCTGACCTCCGACCTCGTCGCCCACCCCTCTTCTCGGTTCGCTTTTCCCCCCGCCGAATTTGCAGAGCCCCGGATCTGCGGGGCGTGCCACTCAAGCGCAACTCCTCCCTTAGGGCCTGGAGGCCCCGGGCGGGTGCCGTCCCTTCGCTTTTCCTCCCTGCGGCGGGGCCCCGTGACGGGCCGGTAGCTGCGGCCGCTCCGGGAGGCGACTCGGTGAGTGGGCCGGACGCGAACATGGCGGGGCGGCGACGAGGGCGGGCGACGGCTGCAGCGCGTTAGGGCCGGGCGGTGCCGCGGCCGGCGCGGGGCGGGGCGGGGCGGCGCGGGGCGGGGCGGCGGGAGGAGCGGGAAGGGGGTGGGGCGTCGGGGCCTCGCGTCCTCCCTCAGCGCCATTTTGTGGCAGCGAGACCCGCAAATAAAGGGGAGCGCCGGGGCTGCGGCGGGAGGAGGAGCGCGGGGGCTGGGGGTAGTGCGGGCTGGAGGTCTGGCCGGCGAGCGGGCAGCGCGGCCTTGGCCTATGTGACTGGGCGGCGCCGGCGCGGCCTCCGTCTGGAGAGGTAAGAGCGGGCCGCCGGCGGGAGCGGCCGCGAGGACCTCGGGGGTCCCTAGGGCTGAGGCGCGGCCAGCCCGGGAAGGGGCGGGCAGAGCTCAGAGGGCGAGTCGGGGCTCCCGGGCCCGCAGGCCTCCCGTTAGCTGCATCTCCTTCCCGCCTGCGGGGACACTTCCGCCGCCCCGAGGCCATTTTGCCTCCATCCTCTGTCCCTGGGGCGAGGTGGGCGCTCCCGCGGGCGGGCGATACCGGGAGGCCGCCCCCTCGGTGCGCGTCGTGTCCCCGCCTCTCTGCGGCCCCCTCCCACCTCTCTGCTCTGGATCCCGAGGATTGGCGGCACTGACGAGTTCAGCAAGGGAAGGAAAGCCGTGTTCGTTGACCAATTTTCACGTCGCGCAGTAGGTTATTACTGCAGCTGCACCCTCCTGTAGACTTCCATTTTTAAATGATGGCATACATTCTGAGTAAAGAATTCTTAATGAGGGGAGGTTTTCGTGCAATTTTTAAGTCTCGTCTTGGGTCTCTAAGGCTGTTACTTGATTTTTGAAAACCGTATTTCATTAGTCAGTAGAGGACACAGTGGAAAAGTCCAAGTGCTTGTTTTGATGAAGTCAGTTTGATCTCAAAGGACTGTGTTACAATCCTAAATAACTGTGTTTCTAAAGTAAAGAGACGGTTCTTTTGCCCTAGGTAGAAGAGTATTTCCATGAGTGTATTTACAGTCGTGAGTTCTCCCGTCTAGTTTTCTCTCTCTTAGAATTTATTTATTTATTTTTCTCTCTTAGAATTTAGTTAATTCTGTTACTGAGGAAGATAAGTGGAAGCACGGGTCTATGACGAGTTCTGGTTTTTTAATTTTTAAGTTCTGACCATTAAATTTTCTGTGATAGGTGCATATATCGTCGTCATTCAAACCCCCATTAAGGAAAAACACTGTGGGGAAAACCTTTTCAAGATACCTAAATTTTATTTAATACTGTCGTTCAGTAGCACCTGATGAGGCAAGTCGGGGAAAGAAATGCAGTCCACCAAGTAGCATGAGATAAGGATGAAGTTAAATTTTAAGGGTTTGGGTGGGTGTATTTGGGGAGTTCTCTTAGATCTTGCCTTGTCTTAAACAGGTAGCTATAGCCAAGTGGTCAGTATTTTCACTTCTCAGTGGCCGAACTTAAGCATAAATTTCCAAGTCCCAAAGGAGGAAAGTAATAATAAAAGTGTGTCCCAGGCGCTGCTGATGTTTTACTTAGCTCATCAGAACTTAATAATACCTAGTTTTCCTGATTAAATTTTGAGTCATACCTGCTCAGTATTTTTGTGTGTTCGAAATGAGTTGGTCTGTATGATATAGAAAATCTGTGGTAGCTCTACACTGTGGAGACAGAGCTGTAGTAATTATATTTGTACAGGACGTAACAGCTTTCAAAGACCCTTGTGTTCTTGTATGTATGTAGTATAGAATCCCCTGGAAAATATCCTGTATTTGGCGGTCTTAGCATTTTCATATAATTGTATGTTATCTTGCTCTTGGAAAAAGTAGTTTACTCTTAAAATTAAGTTGATGGGTCTTTTAGCAAAACTAGATCAAGTTAGTGTTTGGTTTTATGCTTGTTTTTATTTTTTAAATTATTTCCTACATTTTTGCCTCTAAATGTTTTCTGATACTCAGCCTCTCAGAACAACTTTTCAGTATTCCCATAACCGTATATCCCATTGGATATTAAGCTGGTCGATCAGGCTCGAACTGGGTTCTAAAAATAAAAATTCTTTAATTTTTTTAAAGGAACACTAAAATTATCTTTTGATGTTGATATTTTATTTGAAAAATCCTTCGTATAACATTTTTATGACACTTGAGCGTTGAGATTTGCAGCACTTTGTGAGGCGGGCAAAATTGGTATCTTTTTTTTTTTTTTTTTGGCTGACTTGGAGATTGCAGCCCAGAGTTAAGTGACTTGCTCAAGATCCATTGACTGATAAGAGTCAGGAGAAGGTGGGCATCTGATTCCTAACTATAGTACCCGTTTTACTACAGAGCCACGGTTGTATGCTGTCAGATTATTTTCTTGAGTTTACTTACAATTACTTTACTTACTTACAACTACTTTACTTACTTACTTTACTTACTTACTTACTTACCAATGAGGTATATGCTTTCTCAAATTGTGTTGGGTGGTGTTCACCTAAGAGAGAACTGAGTTGCATAACTTAGGATCATAATGCTAAGAGCTAGAAAAGTACTGGGATCTGGGATGCTTAGGCACCTAGCCAACCGAAACCGAACTCTCCATCATAAAGTATTTCTTAGTGTTCAGAGCATCAAGAGTACATGGTGATTCTGAGATCTGAATTTCCGAGATTATCCTGAATTAATCCATGTGAATAACTGAAACCTTTATATAATTTTAGGACCATGTTTTAACCAATCTTAAACCTCCTAAAAGGTAGCCAAATTGGCCAATTTTAAGTTTTCTCTTTTGCTTTTCTGTGTTTTTTAGTTAAGCTCATTCATTATTGAGGATGGGAGAGTAGAAGAATAATCTATTTTCATCAGTTAACAACTTTAGAGAGGTGCTGCATTTGGGGTCCTAACCGCCAATTTATTAATTAATGGCTGTTTTGACCAGAGTTAATCATTTAGTGACTCAATCATTTCATCATCTGGAAAATGGAGGCTAACTTTGACTTCGAAAAGTTGCGATTATTAAGTGTGTGACTCATAGTAACGAGTATGTATTCATTCCCCCTCCCCCCAAGATTCAGGATTCAACTCCAGATATTTTAGTTATTCCATTTTTCTGATATAAAAATAGATCTAAGAACCTGGGAGGTACACTGTCTTCATGAATGTAGAATTGATTTTAGATGACTATTGTGCTTTCAGTTGTAATTTAAAGGTTGCCTTGGGGAATAATTTTCTTAGTATACTCATGCAATGTGAAAATCAAATTTGAGAACCAAGTTCTATTTTGACTAAATAGTTGAGTGTTGATACTTTTAAATTTAAACCTGTTCTAATTTGCCTTTTGCCAAGCTGCTTGTTTAACTCTTATAGATAATATGGGCTCAGAAGGAGAGATTGACTTTTGAGTAGCTAAAAATCGGGGGAATTTCTTTCAAAATGCTTAACCTTTGAATTCCCAAGTCACATATTCTATAACATGTGAAATGACATGTGACTCTAGGAGTCAACATGAAGTGGAAACCTTTATGCAAAAACTGCATTTATCTTCGACATATGTCACAAATTAATAAATTTATCTTTATAAAGAAAATATATATTCTCTGAATGATACATAATTAAAATTTGTCCACCATCAAACTTTTTAGAAGAAAATATAAACCAATGTTTAAAAATTTTAAAAACATGCTGTTTAGAGTTTTAAAAATTGGAGATCACCAAGAATTCTGCAGTGGGGCTTAGAAACACTGAGGAAGCCCCTTTTCCTCACTGGGCTTCCCAGCTTCCTTGTCGCTAAAGGGAGGGAGTTTAAATAAAGGATCTGGAGAATCAGTGCATTTTGGATTTGAAGAGAATGCCTATTGACTCCCTACAGCAGTGATTCTCAAAGCGGAGTGAGTCTGAGATTGGAGCAGACAGGTCATGATCTCAGGGTGCGGGGATCAAGCCTGCTCACCAGGGAGTCTGCTTCTCTCTCTCTTTCTCTCCCACTTTCCTACTCTCTCGCTCTCTCTCTTTCAAATACATAAATCTTAAACAAACACAGGAGCAGCAGGTCTTCATTGTTATCTCAGCTTTTAAATTCTCCCTTCAGTTTCTTTAAGAAGTAGTGATTGAGAGTCTTTGCTTTTTTGATGGGGAGAAGAAAACTAATAATTGCTTATTTTGTGCTAGTCACCATGCTGAAGATTAATGTTTATCTTTAGAAGTAGCTCAATAATTTTGAGTCTTGGTGGTGATAATCCTTTTGGGGATGGGGAAACTGAGGCTCAGGTTCTGTGGCTTTTTTGTTTTTAAAGTTTGCCACCTTCTTATAGAAAAGCAGGATTACTAGAACTTCTTTCCTGTGTTTTAGTCCTTTTAATGCCCTTTCAAAATAGTAGCTTACTTGTTGCTAATTAAGCTTTCAATTAATTTTATTTTACTGGAATAATCTGTATCTGTATTAAGAGAAGAATGAACAGTTAAACCTAGGGAAAATGTCATGTTGTAGAAACATTTACTAGTTTATGACTGGAATTTATATTGAGTAACATCCATAATGCTTAAGTTTTATAACTAAAGTTTTGAGTAGCTATAGTGCCCATTAACTAGTTAACAGGTAGACTATCTGCAGTGGTAAATTTAACTGTTTATATAGCATTCTTACCACGGTATCTATTATATTAGGTTTCACATTTATTCTCAAAATTTTACAGTAGGTCATCTTGGTTATTTTGGGGGAAAAATTTGATTGGCTTATTTAGCTCATTATTACGATTTCAGTAGTAACTGAAGCAAATTCATTTGTTCGTATTTCCATTCAGCATATGTTTGAGTGCCTATGTGTACTGTGACAGCAGTGAATGAAACAGCTCTCATGGAGCTTATTTTATAATTGAGAGAAACAGATAAGTGTGTAAAATATCAGATCATGATAAGAACTATGAAGAAAAAGCATGATGTGAGGGGATAGCAGAGGATTGGCATGCACTATTTTGAGTGAGATGGGGAGCTTACTTTAAGAAGGACTTAATCTGATTAGTGGCATATATAGGTAAACATATACTAGTTAAATTGGCTAAAAGTTCCAATGGCTAGAATCGATGTTTACCTGGTATATTTAGCTCAGACAAGTGGGAAATTCCAAGGAGATGCCAGGCTTGATTTCTGGGTTCCAGTAGGTTGCAGTAAAATAGAGTGAATGTACTTTAAACATACTAAAATAGTAGTAGATCTCTGTAGGGGTAAACATGGTGAAGGTTTGTTTCCCAAATGATTGGAATCACTGGTATCATGTTAGGATCGTCACTAAGCAGCTGTCCATTATTTCCAACAGAGAGTATAAACTGGGCAGTAAGAGGTCTAAAATAAACAGGGACTGATTTAAAGGAAAAAGTTAGAAAAATGTACAGACCTTAAGTCGTGGATGTATGGTTACGTCTTCATAGATATTGGTCAGAGGCTTGATCAGCTTCATTCGCTCAGAAGAAAATGACATGCTCAGGTTTTTGCTTGCTGCGTGCAATGATAAGATTATTAAAGAGGGAAGAATTAAGCCAGTAATATATGATCAATTTATGATTTTTTTTCTAAAATACTGATTTCTTTAACACAATGTATCTAGTCTGAAAATGAGGTTTTAATGGCAGTATATGATTGTAATTTCTGATGTACAGAGTTGGGATTGTATGTAACATAAAAAATGGTATCGGAAGGTTATCTCCTTTTGAGGAATCTGAAATAATATGAAGTCCAGTAGCTTTTAAAAATTCAGTTTTACACTCTAAATTCTTTGGCTAATTTTTTAAAAATTGAGGTATAATTGACATGTAATGTCAATTAGTTTCAGGTGTACAATGTAGTGGTTGGATATTTGTATATTCTGTGAAATGCTCACCATTTTAAGCCTAGTTACCATTTGTTACCACATAGTTAGAAAAATTCTTTTCCTTGCAAAGACCTTCAGGGTTTATTCTCTTAGCAACTTTCACATGCAATACAGTATTATTAATTATAGTTACCAAGCTGTACATTGCCTTGACTTATTTCTCTTTGGTTAGATGTTTACTAGTTTGGGATTTGTAATAAGTATGAGTAAGCAAAATGAATAAAAGGAAGTGTAAAAAATGTAAGGGGAAGATTCATGACAATGCTGTTGGAAATAAAACCTGGGAATAAATTTAAATTAGCTTGTGTCCTTATTTGAATATTAGGAAGTAAAAGTGTTTTCAGTGAGCATAATACAGTTAATGAGAGTTTTTCTGTTGTATAACCTATCTTTTGCAACAGAGTTAAGTAAATTTTGTATAAAATTATAAAACTAATTTGAGATACAAATTGTGTGGCATGAAATTAAACAGTGTAGAAATACTTTTATTAAGGTGTAAATATATATGTAAGCTTTGTACAGTAGTGAATTATCACGATGATAGATTCTATCTACCTTACTATAACAACATGATGCTGTAAAAGGAAAGACAGCAACTGTAACTATACTTAATATCCTTTCGGCAAGATGCTTGGGATACTGCCTGAGGTCATTGCCTGACTTCAGCACAATGATGTCACTTCTGTAAGATTTGTCTTTCTCATAGGGCGGTTGTAAGAATGCATTGAAAAGTTACATTTCAATCCTTTATAGGACCATCAAAAGGAATGATCAACTTTTTTACAAAGGAATTTTTTTTAATAACTTAAAAACAGTGGTAATGTAAGGTGTTAACAGAAGAGAAGGTGGGTGTGGGGTATACAGGAACCCTGTAATATTTTTGTAACTTTTCTGTAAATCTAAAACTGTTATTAAATAATCTAATGATTTGGTCAAAACCCGAGTTCCCTAATAAATGGGTTTGGAAAAGCCAGTATTTGTTGTTTCTACCTTACCTGGAAGAACATCAGTTGAACCTCTTCTCTCTGCCCCTTTTTCCTAGGATTCAAGATGACCAACGAAGAACCTCTTCCCAAAAAGGTGTGTTTTTTCCTGCAGTTTTTAAGTCCTTGTGGGGGAGCAGTTAATAGAGATGAAAGGGCTGTCTTTGTTTATTTTTCACTCTCAGGTGCCTTATAACACTACTAGCATTGTGGGTGTATAATGTGTTAGACATTGTGTCTTGTATGCAGTGTATTTTGAGAATATTTTCAGGTTTTGGAAAACTTGTGTTACAATTATACCTCTGTGGTCTACTCTTAATCTTTGCTATATGAGTATTATCCACCTACATAACTATAAATGTGAAAAAAGATTTCTTCACAAGTTCTTATAAGTTACTTATTTTCTTTTTTTCATACTTTTTAAATCTCTTTGGTTGTAAGGTAAAACCACTTCTTTATTTTTCAACAAAGGGTTATATAGCTAGTTCTTACCTTTTCCTCTGAAGTTTTTGTTTTCTAGTCTCATTTTCTCCCTGTTCTATTTCCCTAAGTTAACTATTTCCCTAACTTAATTCAGTGTGGTCACTGTTACACACACAAAGTTGCAAAATAACATAGTTTCTGAAAGTAATGTATACTTCAATTGGGAAAGCAGGGTATGAGCTTATTAACCAGTGCGTATTTAAATGAATAGTTTAGATGATAAGTATTATGGAAATTTGTCTTAAGTTTTGAAGTCGAATTATTAATGAAATAAAGAATTTTACTGTGTTTTAATAATCAGAATTAACTATGTGCTTTCTGTTAAACTTTTAATATATTTTGGTACAGTGATTTTTCCCTCTTCCATAATAATACTGTGTTACTGGTTAGTGTTATAATTTGAAACAAGTTCTTATAAAGGAAACTAATAAAGCATTAATTTTATACTAAAGCAGGAGAGATGCCTCTCCTTTATAATCTTCATTTGGTATAGAGAAACACTATTTCTCAATTTACAAAACCGTTTCAGCTAGAATATTGTGCCCTTTTTTAAAAAAACTTTTTATTTTGAAATAATTATTGATACACCATCAGTTGTAAAGAAATGTACAGGGAGGTTTTGTGGCACTCCTCATCCAGCCTCCTTCAGTGTTAATCTTGCATAACTATCAGACATCTTACATAACAATATCAAAACCTGGAGCTTGACTTTGATACAATCCACAGAGCTTATATGTGCGTATTGTGTGTGTCTGTGTGTGAGAGAGAGAGAGAGATAGCTCAGTGTAGTTTCATCACAGGTAACTTAGTGTAACCATCACCACAACCAAAATAGGTAATGAAAGCATTACCACAAGCTTCCATTTTGCCATTCCTCTGTAGCCCCATCCATCCCAAACCCTTGGCAACCACTAATCAGTTCTCCATTTCAGTATTTATGCTATTTCACAAATGTTGTACAAATGAAATCATACAATATATGTAACTTTTTGAGATTTTTTTTTCCACCAAGTACAATTTCCTGGAGGTTTATCCAACTTGGTCCATAGGCTGTTTCTTTCTAATGGTGAATGTAGTATTCCAAGGGTATGGTTGTATAATAGTTTAACCATTTACCTGTGGAAGGACATTTGGGTAGGTTGCAGTTTGGGGGCTAGTACAAATAAAGCTGTGAATATTCATGTACAAATTTCTCTGTGAAAATAAATTTTTTTATTTCTTTGAGATGTATGCTTATGAATGCAACTGCTGGGTTGGTTGTATGGCACATCCATTTTTAGTTTCAAAAGAGATTGCCAAAATATTCTCCAGAGCAACTGTACCATTTTATATTCTCACCAGCAATATGTGAAAATTTGGTTTCTCTACATCTTCCCCCAGCATTTAGTGTTAACACTATTTTTTTAAAAGTCATCCTAATAAGTGTGTAGCGATAGCTCATTGGAGTTTTAATTTGCATTTCCCTAAGAATGATGCCTATATTAAAGATAAATAGTGTACCTTTTAAAAACAAGAACTTTTAAAAAACGGTAATATGTACTGAGCCATTTAACCTGGGGCTCTGGAGAGGTTTCGAATGATTCAGCACAGAAGTCCTTTGGGAGGGACTTGGTGTGTCTTCAGTAGTAAGGATATTCTAATACCAGAAATGAGCAATTAGGGGACTAAAAGGTTAAGATCCTGTCTTTATAAAAATATGAAGAACTTAAGACTCATTGGTATTTAATATTTTAAAGTTTTAGGAAGAGCAGTCAGTTCATATTTTAATTCTTTTTATATATAGGTTCGACTGAGTGAAACAGACTTCAAAGTTATGGCACGAGATGAGTTAATTCTAAGGTAAAATGTTCTTTTATCAAAAATATAAAATACTTTCTGTAGAACATATTGTGGTTCTGTCCTATAATTATTTTCAAGTTAGATTGTTTTGTTTTTAACGTTAATAGATCCTCAAATCACTTAATGTACTTTTTGACCATATTTTCTATGATCCGTTTCTTCATTATGTAAACATTGAGGAAAGCATAACACTTTTAAGAACTAAAGTATCAGCTTGGGTAACTTCTAGATTGCTAGAAAAACCTGAGTTTTTCTTGCAGAGGGAAGATACTCAGAATTTTAACTTAAAGCATTGGTACTTCATGTGTAGAACTTGCTATGGAGAAAGACCCTGCTCTCAGCTTTCAATTTATCAAATATGTAGACTTGTTTGGATGTCATTATTTTTTCCTTTTCTATTTAATGTGTGAAAAAGTTGTAGTCCTAAAGGGTGCCATGTTTATTATGGAAGAAATACATTATTTACTGATAGCAAAGTTACTCTTTCTTGTAACTGTGACCTTGGTCAGTTCATATAACTTTATATCCATTTTCTCCTCTGCAAGTTAAGGAGTTGAATTAAATTACTTTCAGAGGTTATTCTGAGCTCTGAATTTCTGTGGTTATTTTATAAATAAAATACATAAAATACAAAATAAAAGACATTTTATAAATGTCTTGAAAAGCTCATAGTCAAGAACAGCATTAAGGGTATTTATTTCTTTAATATAAAACGGGATCAATGCATGTTTTGTATTGTGTAACTTAAATTTGTTCTTTTTACATCTTACTGCTTTGGGCGATAAGTTTTTTAGATGGTAATTTTTAGATAGCAAAGTCTTTTTCTTTCTTTCTTTCTTTCTTTTTTTTTTTTTAAGATTTATTTATTTGAGGAAGAGAGAGCATGAGCTGGGGAGGGGCAGAAGAAGCAGCCTCCCCGCTGAGCAGGGAGCCAGACTCTGGGCTCAATCCCAGGACCCTGGGATCATGACCTGAGCTGAAGGCAGGTGCTTAACCGACTGAGCCACCCAGGCCCCCCAGAAGAGATGACATATTCCATTGTTAACTAGTCTGATAATTTCCCACCTTCCTTAGCTATTGATATTGTGGGCAAGCTCTTTATCTTCTTCATGCAAAGGACTGTTTTTTCATTGCATATGTGAATTTTTCCATATGTGAAACATTTTCCCATATGGAAATTTAAATTCTTGGTATTCGAAAACACTCTTGTCCTCCTGCTGAGGTGTAGACCCTTGCTTGTGATATACTGCCACTCACGTGTTGATATTCTCTTTGTATCTCTGGTTAGTAAGTCTAGCCTTTTTCTTGATTTATTCGTAGGGAAAGAAATCAGTAATACAATAAATAAAATTCATAGCAATTTTTTATATCAAGTTACCTTTAAGGTTTTTAAGTTCTGCAGTTTATATTCTTGAGGTCAGTTTAACTTCTTTTAGGGAATTCTCATGTATGACCTTTAAGTGAGTTTTTCCCCCCTCATTAATTCTCTTGGTGATTTTAAATCAAGTGCTACTTATCTAACTATTCTGTGTTTTCTGTAAGCTTGATAAGGATGTTCTTGGTTGAGGGACTCCTGGGTGGCTCAGTTGGTAAGCATCTGCCCTCGGCTCAGGTCATGATCTCAGGATTCTGGGATCGAGTCCCACACTGGGCTCCTTGCTCAGTGAGAGCCTGCTTCTTCCTCTGCCTGCTGCTCCCCCGGCTTGTGCTCTTGCGCGCGCACGCGGGCTTTCTCTCTCGCGCTCTCTCTCTCTCTCTCTCTGGCAAATAAATAAAATCTTTAAAAAAAAAAAAAGGATGTTCTTGGTTGAACTTTTATAAGTTTTTCTGTTCCTCTAAACAGATAGTTCTCTTTTTTTTTTTTAAGATTTATTTATTAAAAAAAATATTTATTTTAGAGAGAGAAAATGTATGCAAGCTTGTGGGGGAAGAGGCAGGGGAGAGAGGTAGAGAATCTCAAGTAGACTCCCCATTGAGTGGAGCCTTACACAGGATTCAGTCCCACGACCCATGAGATCATGACCTGAGCTGGACCAAGACTCAGATGCTTAACTGACTGAGCCATCCAGGCGCCCCTGAAATAGATAGTTCTTACTTAGCCTCCACAAAAGACCTTTATTCATCCTCAAACACTGAGTGAAACTCCTGTTTGTGTCCTAGGTTGTGGGGACCATAAAAATAAGCATGCCAGTGTGCCTGGGTGGCTCAGTCATTAAGCGTCTGCCTTCGACTCAGGGCATGATCCCAGGGTCCTGGGATTGAGTCCCACATCAGGCTCTCCACTCAGTGGGGAGACTGCTTCTCCCTCTGCCCTTCCCCCCTGCTCATGATATTTCTCTCTTTCTCAGGTAAATAAATAAAATCTTAAAAAATAAGCATGCCTTTGAACAGTCTTTATATAAAAGGTGGATTAGCTTGGTATTATGGAAATTTTTTTATTATGTTGTAATAGTAATATATCTCACAGCAAAGCTGTCAGAGTTATTGAGGTTTTATAGAAAGATTTTCTAAAATCAAAGGTACGTTGACCCTTGAACAACACAGGTTTGAACTGTGTGGGTCCATTTAATGTGCAGATTTTGTACGGTGTATAGTACTTTAAGTGTATTTTCTTTGTTTTTTTTAATGTTTCCTTTTCCTAGCTTTATTGTAAGAATGTAGTGTAAAATATATATATACAAAATATATGTAATTTAAGTGTTTATATTATCAGTAAGATTTTCTTCTGTTCAATAGTAGGCTATTAGTAGTTAAGCATTTTGGGGAGTCAGAAATTATGCATGGATTTTTGCCTCTGTAGGGTTTGTTACCTCTAAACCCCCACCCTACATTGGTCAAGGATCAACTGTAAATTTTGATCAGCTGTAACAGAAGAGCAGCTTAAAAGCATAGCTCTTCAGTAAGCAGGATAGCAGACATTCAGGGCACGTTACTTTTTGTTAGTTGGTTAAACATAAGACTGGGGACCTTGTTTTCAACGATAATCACCAGGCTAGCATAGCCTGTATTTTGAGGGTAGAGGAATATAACAAGGAAGTAAGATTCCTTCGTACTCTGATAGTATATGTCATATATGCAGATTGTTTCTGCCAAGTAGGTGTGTTTTAAAGAATAGTCCTGGAAAATAGTATATTCTCCCTTTTTTACAGACAAAAATAAACAGCGCTTTGAACCACTGCTTTGGTTTTATGCTATTTTCACGGAAGAGCTAAGATAAAGAGCCTTTAGTCCTTTATAATTAGGCACGTTTCTTAGGTGCCATTTGTTTGAGGTAGACGGCTTATCTGAAAGTAGTAAGTTTTTTACTTAGCTTTTGTAATCAAGGCATTGTGCTGAGCCTCAGTGATACAAAGTCCTGTAAGGCATGTAAAGTGACCCAAAGGAGCGTACTTGGTATATTCTCAGCAGAGAACACTTTTTTCTGTATTTTCTTTTACCTAGTTCCTGTAAGTTGAGAAGGAATAAAGAAGTGGCTAATTTTATTATTGGTTAAAAATCATGTAGTGAAATTTTTGACATTACTTAAATTTATAAGTTTGTGTGTGATTTTCTAGTATTTTTAATAAAAGGAGTATCAATGTGACAACTAATAGATGAATTTATTTTTATACTAGGTGGAAACAATATGAAGCATATGTCCAAGCTTTGGAGGGCAAGTACACAGATCTTAATTGTAAGTTTGAGTTTTACCTTCCTAAAGATTATGTGAATATCTCCTGTTAGATTTTTGTTATAGACACAGGGTAATTGGTTTTACTGAGCAGTGGTAATCTCTAGACCTGGTGTGGGTCTCAAACTCATGATCTTGACATCAAGAGTCACACTCTGGGAGCCTGAGTGGCTCAGTTGTTAAGCGTCTGCCTTCAGCTTAGGATGGAGTCCTGCGAAAGGGCTCCCTGCTCGGCGGCAGGAAGCCCGCTTCTCCTTCTCCCACTCCCCCTGCTTGTGTTCCCTCTCTAGCTGTGTTTTTCTCTGTCAAATAAATAAATAAAATCCTTAAAAAAAAAAAAAAGTCTCATGCTCATCCAACTAAGCCAGCCAGGTTCCCCTAAGTAATTGTTATTTTCATTCAAGCATTTTGTTAAAGAACTCTCCCAAGCACACACTTTATTGCTGCTATGAAATAGATGAATGAACCATGATCCCTTTTCTTGAGGAATTCCTACCCAGTCATTTGGGGAAGACCCATTATGTAATAATTATGTAATAACATGATTGTTTTAGTAGAATTACATACAGGTGTCTGAGAGTAGAGATGGGGAAATATACAACTACTTGAAACTTTCCTTGATGTGTCCATAAGTCCTTCCACAGAAGAATTGGAAGTGAAGCATGAGTTAGTTTTAGAAAGGAGGTACATAGAAGCGACACATAATAAATTCTAGAGCTTAATGTGTAACAATAGGGTATAGGTACATATTTACAGATTTTTCAAAATCTGAAAAATAATACTGACAAAGTTTAATAATTTCAAACCAAATTAGTTTTTGTCACTTTTCACTGAGTTAGCAGTAATATTACTATTTGTGAGTGTACAAAACAATATTGTTTTCAAAGTTTAGAAAGCTTAATACCCTGAAATTTCAATTACTATATGACTATATTATAATCCATAGACATTAATACTGTGAAAGCTTTTTTTTTTTTAAGATTTATTTGACAGAATCAAGGAGGGAGAGAGCAAGCACAAGCAGGGGGAGCGGCAGAGGGAGAGGGAGAAGCAGGCTTCCCTGCTGTGCAGGCTGCCCGACGCAGGGCCTGATCCCAGGACCCTGGGATCATGACCTGTGCTGATGGTAGACGCTTAACCAACTGATCCACCCAGGTGCCCCAAAAACTTTTTTTTTTTTTAAAGATTTTATTTTAGAGAGAGAGAGTGTGCCTATGCACGTGCTCGAGCAAGAAGGGATAGAAGAAGAGAAGGAGAGAATCTCAAGTGGACTGTCTAGAGCCCCGAGTCCCATGTGGGGCTCAGTCTCATGACCCTGAGATCATGACCTAAGCCAAAACCAAGAGTCAGATGCTCAACTGACTGAGCTACCCAGGTGCCCCAGTATTGTGAATGCTTTAAATGCTAATTTTTTATGCAGTTACTGGCATGTTTTCATCTGATAGGTTAAAAACAATAGTACTTTGTGGACATGCTATAGTATAGACAGATGCAGATAGTGAAGTTCCCGTGTTCTGTTGGAGGTAGATTGTACAATAACAGCATAATTCTGTGTAGTATTAGGTGGCTGTAGGTCACTTAACACCACTATCTCCTAAAAGCACTCATGATCAAGAACAAATTTCCTTGTTATAAAAGTAGGATAGAAACTAAAGACCTGATGAAATTTTTTGCCCTTGTTTTTATTATTCTTGACAGAGGCAGTTAAGAATATTATTTTGGGTAGGTCATTTTGATCTTGAAATTATATTTCATAATCTGGAATTTTTTTTCTTTTATTCATCAGCTAATGATGTAACTGGGTTAAGGGAATCTGAAGAAAAATTAAAGCAACAACAACAAGAGTCTGCTCGCAGGGAAAACATCCTTGTAATGCGACTAGCAACCAAGGAGCAAGAGATGCAAGAGTGTACTGTAAGTATTTCAAATGTTTGAAGTCTTTTTGAGGAATTGGTTTTTAGTCTGCATTATTAGGTGTATTGGTATGTAGCTAATTTTACAAACTTAATATTATAAGTGAACATTCTGTTAGGTAGGCTTTGAGCTATAAATATGCTAAAATTTTGGTAGATCACCCCATTGTTGGATATAAAAATAATTTTTTTGGCCAAGAAGTTGTAAGTTTTAAGTTACTCTCTGAAATTTCCTTGATATGAGAATCAGTATATCGATTCAGATATTTTTCTTGATACCTGAGGGCATAAGAAGCACTTGCTCCTTGCTAATAAGCAAACTCTTTCTCTTCTGCTCTCTTTACCTCTCTGTGTATAAAACTTTTTGTTAGTATCAGTAACTTCTTCCATATCTGCTTTTAACATTACAGTTTTCATTTGTAGTATTTGCCATGTCTACATGGATCTGAAATCCAGTGACATATTTGTTCATTCAGCTCTGGTTGAGTTTAGGTTCAGTTATATGCTATCTTCAGTAGTCTTATCTGTTCCTTTTTATTAGCGTTTGTATATATGTAATGTAAAGTAGAGGTAGTTTTTTCCATGTTCTAATTTTGAAAATCTGAGATTTAAAAAAAAAATTATTTTTTTAAAGTTATCTCTATACCCATTGTGGGGCTCGAACTCACAACCCCAAAATTGAATTGCATGCCTTTTTTTTTTTTTTTTTTTAAGATTTTATATATTTATTTGCAAGAGAGATCATAAGCGGGGGCAGGCGGGGGGGGGGGAGGCAGGGTAGAGGGAGAACTGGTGCTGAGCAGGGAGCTTGATGTGGCACTCGATCCCAGGACCCTGGGATCATGACCTGAGCTGAAGGCACTCGCTTAACCAGCTGAGCCACCCAAGCAACTGAATTGCATGCTCTTCTGACTGAGCCAGCCAGGTGCCCCAAAAGTCTGAAATTTGCTTGAATTCTTTTGTGTAATCACCACTGGTCTGATACATTGTTTATTAAATCTAATGCAGAAGGCAATATTCTGGTCATTGGATACTGATAATATATGAGGCATTGTCCTATTCCTAATTTTTTTTTTTTTTTTTT
>CM052886.1:6269995-6329743 GCA_028534135.1 Potos flavus | reverse complement strand
GAGGACTGTACAAACAAACAAAAAGGTGTGGTATCAAACTTTAGGTTGAAACTGTTTGAAGCATTATAAACATTCATTTCACTACTAGATTGTATAAGGATATTGGCTGTGATGAGACTCACTGCATTATTTTTTTTCAGTAGTGAAATTAAATCCCCACTCCATTCAACAGGCACATGTTGAAAGAGCATTGTCGTTGGTGTTAATGGGGGAATGTGTTTCCTTCATTGTATTTGGGGTTTTGTATTGCACTCTTGATATTAAATTAAATGTGCCTTGAAATAGTTGGGTTTTTTTTTTTTTTTTTTTTTTAAGTTTAAGGAATACTATGATGATTTTGTTGTACTTTTAACATTTTGATTTTGGGGGGCTATGGAGAGCAGACTGATTTTGGGGAAAATTGTTGCTGTGCTCTTCAAAGTGAAGGAAAAGGCTCTGTGTCTCATTTTTAAAGAAATACGTTTTTCCCAGCTGGTATCAAAAAAGACAAGGAGACTTGACACTTGTTACTTTTTGACACCTTGTCCCAGGATATTGCAGTAGAAATTAATGTGGGACACCTTCACAGGGTGCCTACCAGAAGATTGGGGAACTAATGTATTGGAACTGTGGGCTGGCTTAAGTAAGACATTTTGTGAATTGAAAAAAAGGTATAGTGATCATTTCTGGCAAATTCATTTGATCATTTAGATAAATGAGGCATTATTTTCTTCATGCTTCCATCCAATCCTGGAGGTGAATTTTTTTCGTCAGATCATTCTATAAGTCACCAATGAGAATTTTCACTTGGTGATAATGGAGTCTAAGATGAGTGGAAGATATATGTTCCAGATTGTCCCAACGTTTAAGTGCAGTTTTAACAAGGGTGACTTAAGTTCTCTCTTAACCATTCAAATCAATTGTAAGTATCTTGTATGTTTGTGCTTTAGGGAACTGATTGTGGGGCGGGGGGGGGGGGGGGTTGAAGAAGTGGTTTGTGTGACTTTACAGCAAGAAATCCGCTTCTGAAATTCTCACTATTTGTGGGGTTGGAGGGTAAGTAACCAAATCTGTTTGAAATTAGCTTATATTGCCACATTAAGGCATTTGTATATATTTTATGCCATTTAAGATAACAATAGAAACAGCTTACGTATTTTTAGTAGGTCAAGAATAATTCATAAAATGTATTATTAACATGTACTCAGATTTATTAGCCACCATCTTTCTTTGCCGCTTAGGTAAGAGTCACTTTGAGGTGTGTGGGTTTTCTTCTTCTTACTGTTAAAAATGTTTTTTAATAAGATAATACATGCTCATGTATAAAATTGGAACAGCATGAAGAAGGATGGAGACAAAAAGTGAGAGTCACTCCTGGATGTGACCTTTCCTCCCCCAACCTGTTCTCTAAGAGCAGTAACCACTGTTAAATTTCTTGGGTATCATCAACATAATTTCTATGCATATACAGTCATTTTATATATATTGATTTTAAACTAATGTGAACGTACGTAACATAGATGATTGAAGCTTGGCGTCTGCCCCCCCCAAACACATTTTATCCCTTGCACAGTTTTTTATTTTTTAAGTACATTTAGATTATTTTTAATGGTTACATAATATTTTCTTTGTATTAATAAATCATGATTTATTTTAATCACCTGTAAATGGATTTTTGTTCTGTAAAGAATAGGCTATAAACGGTACTATAAATACATCGTTAACTTAAAACAGAATAGTGCTCTATCAGTACTGTGTTTGGAATAATTCCAATAGAATGGGTTGTGGGGGGCCCCCCCACTTTCCTATTCTGTTTTCATTTTGAAAGAGAAAGATTGAATTATCTTCTCTGCTTTAGTTAAAATATTCCATACATGTAACTGCATATATTTTAAGAGTATTTAAGAGCGATCTATTTCAGTTGTTTTGACAGTTCTGTTTTGCATTTAATCATTTAGGTAATTGTGTGTACACCTCTCCAGTATCCTGGCCCCCTTCCTTGTGATCGTAAAGCAATTGTATAGCGTCTGTTCTTTTTTATAAATCTTTCTCTCAAACTGTTTCCTTTCATCTTTTCTTTGGAATTATTTGATTTTAGGAATGGGTTGGGAGGGTTGTAATTAAAA
Organism: Potos flavus; assembly: GCA_028534135.1. NCBI lineage: Eukaryota > Metazoa > Chordata > Mammalia > Carnivora > Procyonidae > Potos > Potos flavus. Next base: position 6,327,638 of record CM052886.1, on the reverse strand, counting down.
TTATTCCAAAGACAGTTACTTGTAATTGAACTCTTCTCATTTTGGGGGATGTGATGAACACAACATAAATCTTATTACATGACATGGTAAAATGACAAAATGTGTAAAGAACAGTTTTGTTAAGACTTGTTTGAATAATCACTAATTTTAGAAATGATAGGATTATCTTAGAACAGGCATTTATAAAAAGGTACAACTATGAAACATTTTTTGCTTTCAGTTTATGATACACTTTATGCGAGATTAAGTCAGGTCACAAATTAATATATTGGTTTTACAGTATTTTTTTCAATATTAAATTGACATGGAAGGATTTTCAGGTTAGTTGGAAGACACTGATGCTAAATAGACTTTGTAAGGAAACAAAATGGTGGGAGCATGGACAGTAAGGTGGGAGGAATGCCACTGCCTGACAGTGGTACCTATCTCTGAACTCCTCATGGGATTTCAAATTCCTGTTCATTGCAGGCCAAAGTGTGAGGGTACTAATGGGAAATGGTGGGGAGGGGCGGTGTCTGGAGCTCCAGTTGCAATGAACAAGAACACCAGCTAATAAAGTTGCCATATAGAGAATAAAACCCCTAGCAAGTGCTTTCATCTGAGGCTGGTTTGAACAGAAGTAACCTAGGTTTTACTGTACAGCAGATAAATTTAAATTACAAACTTTTGCTTGAATTACATCAGGGTAGAATATGTACTATGGGTTAAAAACAAAAACATCTTAAAACACTGAGTCAAAGAACGAGAATCAGTTACAAAATGCTCTTATTTTAATTCTGAAGGCCTGTGATAGGTTCAGATGCATTCCGAAGTAATATATCATCAAGTGAAAGCCCTAGTAAGTGAAGGAGAGAACAAAGTGTCAGCAAAAAAAATTTTTAACCAGTTAGGTTAGGTCTTTCTGAACTTAACGCCATCACAAGAATATCAGACTGTCCTCAATGGAGCATGTTACTCTTGATCTCAGGGTTGTGCGTTCAAGCACCCCATTGGGTGTAGAGCCTACTTAAAAAAATTTCTTTAAAATATCCGGCTTGTCCCTGTTCAAGTATCAGGTCACATCACAATTATGTACTTAGATCCCTTTAAAAGTGGTCATTTCTCTTGTTGAGGCTAAAGAAAAGACCAAGTTTCATTAAGGACTGTTATCAAGGCTTCGATTGCATTTTTGCAGTTGCTGTGTATGTGTGTGTAGGTTCTGTAGAAGGTTGCACTAATATTTGGTAACTAATTTGTGGAAAGCTTGGTGCTCCTAATTTAGCAGATACTTAACATATTTGCATTATTTCTGACAAATAACCCTAGTCTTATTTTTCTGTTCTAAGGATAATCTTTTATAACATGAATAAAATCTTAATCACATATCAATATTAAAATTTTTAAGAACTTGGGTTACAGTTTAAGATAGCTCAAAAGTATATAAAAGAGAAGTTAAATGAGGGATTAGTGGATGGAAATATTCTTAAAGCTCTTTTTAAAAGGCTCTTTAAGGGTATCTGGCTGGCTCAGTCAGTAGAGTATGTGACTTAATTTCAGGGTCATGAGTTCAAGCCCCATGTTGGGTGTAGAGATTACTTTAAAAAATCTATTAAAAGTCTCTAAAAACAGTTATTGAATATGTCTCACTTACTGCAATAAACATTCTTATGACAACTGCCTGTGAAGAGGCATCCTCATCAAATGCTACTTTAGCAACAATAAATGTATTCTGTTATTGCATTTACCTTTTCAAGAACTTTTCTGTTCATGAAGCTAAGTACCTTAGCATTTTATTAATATTGGTATATCTGAGGTTTGCATTAGTTAACTGGCTTGTTTCAATTTCAAATGATAATTTGGAATGAAAATAGATATCAGAATCCATTATTAGTGTAGTAGAAAATGTGGCCATTTGGGTACTTTTTGTTTAGGGTTTATTTTTGCTGCTGTATTGGCAAAATACTGAAATGCAGAAGATGGACGTGTTCCAGAAAAGAAGATGGTAATTATAGGGAGGCATCTGCCGAGACAGTTATATTCTGTACGTGTTACATCTATTGTTGTAATAATTGCGAGCAAACAAGGTTGTAGACACTTGTCTTCGTTTTATGATGGATGGCTCTTTCCTTTGCAGCCAAACAGGCAAAAAGTTAATGGCGAAGTGTCGAATGCTTATCCAGGAGAATCAAGAGCTTGGAAGGCAGCTGTCCCAGGGACGTATTGCACAGCTTGAAGCAGAGTTGGCTTTACAGAAGAAATATAGTGAGGAGCTTAAAAGCAGTCAGGATGGTAAGGGTTTTTTGGAAAGTTTGGTTAACTTTGCACTGGCTTTAAAAAAACTTGCCAGGCATGAATATTATAGATTAGGTTCTGTACGTACTAATCTGTGCCAGTGGTTCTAAAAAATTACAAATGAAACATTTCTAGTTGAGTCAGCAAAGCCATTTAATTTTAGTGGTTTCCCCCCATGTACACTCTCTTGTTTATTGTGCAAATTTTATAAGTTTTTAGTTTTGGGGGGTTGTAATTTGGTGAAAGGCCATTTATTACTAAGGCATTACATATACAAATTTATATTCAATATTTAAAAGGGGGTTATCTTCATTTAACCAGTTTCTAAGTGTAAATCTTGAAAGTATTAGGCTATTTCCAGTGATCTAAAAATATAGAATTAATTGTACCTGTTATGGTCCTGTTTAATGAATAAGATGTAATGTTTAAATTTGCTAAAGATAAACAACTTGTCAGCCACTGTTCCTCCCCCCCCACCTTTTTTGAGGGGCAAGTGTAGCTGCATCCCTTCTGTTTCTCTTCTTTTTGAGGAAGATGAATAGTAACTAAAATATCCGAACTCTGGAAATTAAATTGAATGTTAAGGGGCGCCTGGGTGGCTCAGTCAGTTTTAAGCGTCTGCCTTTGGCTCAGGTCATGATTCCAGGGTCCTGGGATCGAGCCCCGTATTGGGCTCCCTGCTCATTGGTGACCCTGCTTCTCTCTCCCACTCCCGCTGCTTGTGTTCTCTGTCAAATAAATAAAATTTTCTAAATAAATAAATAAATTGAAAGTTAATATATTTGACAGTTGCAAAGATCAGTAGTCAATATAATACCTTTTAAAAGTACCTTTTCAAAGTGATAGTTGTTACCTCTTAATATTTGTTAACATAATGACTAGGAGATGAAGTAGTAGTGACTAGTAGTGAAGGACTTTACCCTCTCTCAAGCCTTTTTTTTAAAGGACTTAATGGACATGTGTATTTTATCAATTTTCAAGAGTTATTTTCTCTGATTTTTGTTTTCATTATAGCATAGGCCTCTTTCGAGTGTTAGATTAGAGGACCCACTGCTCCCTAGGGCTAGACCTGCTGTGGAGCTGAGACAAACACTGGCTAGGGGGGTAAGGAGGAAGGGGACCAGCCGTGTGGGCCCACAGGTAAACAGATGTTGAGTGGATTTGGGGGGCTATAATCAGTTGTATATGGCTAGGTGGTTTGAATCAGTTTTAACTTGGTTGCTTTAAGATATTTTAAGCATGTCTCCCCCCACCCAAAAAAAAATCCAAACTCATTCTTAAATGACTGTTTTTTAAATTCCAGGCAGAAAAAATTTAAAATATTTTGTGATTTTTCAGAATTGTATTCATTCACTTAAACATTTATTGACTGGCTTTGTGACAGACACTAATATTTTAAAATATATTCTAAATCTTTTAAAAAAATAAATATGTTTAAGAGATATTAAAGTAGGTTTGGCTCTCCTTTGCACAGAACTGAATGACTTCATCATTCAACTTGACGAAGAAGTAGAGGGTATGCAGAGCACCATTCTAGTTCTTCAGCAACAACTGAAAGAGACTCGCCAACAGTTAGCTCAGTACCAACAGCAGCAGTCTCAAGCTCCAGCCCCAAGTACCAGCAGGACTACATCTTCTGAGCCTGTGGGACAGGCAGAGGCCACAGGTAAAGACTGCAGTCGGCTGGCCAACGGACCAAGTAATGGCAGTTCCTCCCGACAGAGGACGTCTGGGTCTGGATTTCACAGGGAGGGGGACACAGCCGAAGATGACTTTCCTTCTTCTCCAGGGAATGGTAATAAGGCCTCCAACAGCTCAGAGGAGAGAACTGGCAGAGGAGGTAGTAGTTACGTAAATCAACTCAGTGCGGGGTATGAAAGTGTAGACTCTCCCACGGGCAGTGAAAACTCTCTCACACACCACTCAAATGACACAGACTCCAATCATGACCCTCAAGAAGAGAAAACAGTGAGTGGGAAAGGTAACCGAACTGCGGGTTCCCGCCACGTTCAGAATGGCTTGGACTCAAGTGTAAATGTACAGGGTTCAGTTTTGTAATACTTTTTCCAGCAAATTTTTATACAGTGTCATTTAATTTGGGAGAGGATGCTGTCCAGAAAATTAACGCATACTTTTGTCACAATTTACCTTCCTTTTTTTGTGGGTGTGGTTTTTTTTTTCTTTCTTCCCTTTTTTTCCTCCCCTACTTTGCTTCAATACCTTTGCCACTTTGGAAATTGTAACAGTTAATTACCTTGAATGTTGCTAAAAGGACATTTTGTGTAGGGTCAAGTTATTTTTATATGAGTTAATGTGAAGTTGTAAATGGAAATCTTTCCTTAAAGTATAACACAATGATGTCTGTATAAATCCGTGTCTCTCCTAGAACCTGTGCTGTGTAAGGGCATTCTTACTCATTCTGTTATTATACTTATGCACCATTCAGACTTGTTAGAGTAGATGTGGGTTTATGACTGCCAAGTTTGCCCAGTACAGTAGTTTTATCACTAAAAGTTGGACTTGCTGATGGAGTCCTATAGTAGTTTCAGTGTTAGATACAGTTTTACCACCATACATCTGTGCATTTTCTCTTTAGGTGACTGAATGTTTAAGAAATTTGTGTGCATAGTTACTCAGTTTTTATGAACTGTTGTATCCTGTTACTGCATATTGCTCTGTGACTCCAGTATATCTTACCTGTACTGACCAAACCTAAATAAAGATTTTTATTGTAACCGCTTGCATTGGTTTTTTTATTTGCTTGTATGTGTGTGTTTAGCATTTGTCACTTATCTTCATTGAATTGCTGAATTTCTACACCTCATCCTTCAACATACCACAATGGTGAGGCTTAAGTTCATCAATTTTGATTGTGCACTTAATTTTTAAGAAAGGTATGCTTTAGGGCATCTGGCTGGGTCAGTCAGTGGAGCGTGCAACTCTTGATCACAGGGTTGTGTTACATTCCCACATTGGGTATAGTAATTAAAAAAATAAATACTTTAAAAAATGAGTCTGCTTTGTTTTTCAAAATGAACATGGAATTTAGGACTATAAATGTTTTTTATATTTTATATATAAAAATGTAACAATAATTATAAAATAGTCAAATATTTTTTTAAAAGATTTTATTTATTTGACAGAGAAGAGAGATCACAAGTAGGCAGGCAGAGAGGCAGATGGGGTAGGGAGGAGGGAAGCAGGCTCCCCTCTGAGCAGAGAGCCCAATGCGGGGCTCAATCCCAGAACCCTGAGATCATGACCCAAGCCGAAGGCAGAGGCTTTAACCCACTGAGCCACCCAGGCACCCCAAAACAGTCAAATATTTTAAATATAAAGAAAAGTATAAAGAAAACAGTTACGTAAGTATTAGTTTTTAGTTGAAAAGTAGACTTTGTTTTTGCGAAATGATTTCAGGTAACTAGGGTATGTGTATAGTCAGTGATTTTTACTTTATTTTTTAAGATTTTCTTTATTTGACAGCACAAGCAGGGGGAGCATCAGGCAGAGGGAGGGGGAAAAGTAGGCTCCTCGCTGAACAGAGAGCCTGACGTGCTTGATCCTCGGACCTGAGATCACGACCAGAACTGAAGGCAGATGCTCAACTGACTGAGCCACCCAGGGGCCCAGTGATGTTCATTTTAAAACACTGGCCACATTCAGGTCATGATCTTGGGGTCATGAGATCGAGTCCCACATGAGGCTCTGCGCTCACCGCAGAGTCTGCTTGAATTTGTCTCTTCTGCCCTTCTCCCCCTGCTCGCTTGCTTGCTGTCTCTAGAGTAAATAAATCTTTAAAAAAAATTAAAAACGTTGGCCACTGCTATTGATTTATACTAATAACATGTCTGCTGATACTACATGGTAAGGCTGTGGGGTGTTAGGATGAAGGAGAAAATGATTTTAAGACTCAGAAGACTTCTTAAAAGTCTTAACTTTAAGTCTTTAACTTCTTTAAAGACTTAAAATGAAGTCTTGCTTCATTGTCTGATTTTAAACAGTCTGTGGTATGGAACGGCTTTAGAATCTGTAGCTTTTCATATACGTGGTTGAGATAAAATGTGATTTCTGCTGAAAGCAAAATATTTTCTTGTTTTAGGTATTGTAACATAATCAAGGCACCTCCGAAGTGGAGTTACAACACTCGAAACAGGTACAGCTTATTTGAAAACCACTCCTTTTTTTTTTTTTAAGATTTTATTTATTTATTTGACAGAGACAGTGAGAGAGGGAACACAAGAGGGAGAAGCAGGCTTCCCACCGAGCAGGGAGCTCGATGCGGGGCTCCATCCCAGGACCCTGGGATCAGGACCTGAGCCGAAGGCAGACGCCTAACGACTGAGCCACCCAGGTGCTCTCCTGTGTGTGTTTAACTGGCTTACAGGTATATCTTGTCTTCATTGATGTGTTTAAGATACTGCACTTCCCGACTTCTGATTAGCCTCTCGTGTAGTCTCAAGTAAATAGATCCTACACAATTTTAAATACATTTACTTAGGATAATTTAACATTTTAGTGTATATTAAAATACTAAATAATCCCTCGATTTATGAAGTACTTTTGACTTTGGTTTTTCTCATGTATGTCCTTTTTTAACTTGCCCAATTTAAGCAAAAATGGAATTTCTCTTTCCTTTGATGTTCTGTAATCTTTGGTGTACAATAGGAAATTTTCAACTAGCGATAGAAGTTTATGACCAAATTTAATATAGACCTGTTATATGTCATTACCAATTTTCAAGTTTCTGTTGCATCTGTGTTGATGAGTAACTTGGGCAGAGAACTTTGGATTGTGCAGAGTAAGTATTCTTCATTTTTGGAATCGGATGCTTTTTTTGCTAGTATGACTATGATAAGAGAGGTGGTCAGTCATAATCCAGGATGAGAGAGTGGCCTCTGGAACTAATGGATTTGAATCTTGGCTTTACCGCTTAACTTGGCTCAGTTTTTTTCCTGTAAATTGCATTAAATGAGTCAATACATGTAAAGTGCTTACAACAGTGCCAAGCACTCTGACTGCTCAGTAGATGTTAGCCATTACTGTTATCTCAAAGTTCCAGTCCTGAAGACAGACCATCTCCCTTGATCAAACTACTTCAAATACAAGTTTGTATTGTTTGGATAGAAAAGATCATAGCCTACTTTTAATGGATTGTGACGTCTTGGATGTAAGAGTGAAAAGCTGTTAAAAGTGTATTCTCTAAGTGGGACAAGTGGGAGTGCTGAGGCATTCTTTAGATGACTCCTGGAAACAGAGAATCCTGCCATTTGGCAAAAGCTTGAGTGTACTCCCAAAGAAGGTTAATTTTAAGGGCAGTCGACTTGGATAAAACCCCAAAAGTTAGTAAGATAGTTTCAATGTCTCTACTTTAGCATCATTCCAGGGATATTTGTACTATGAAGATAAATGATTAAAGAAGATTATCTTTATGATATGAAGATAAGGAAAAAAAAAAGCCTTAACATTTTGATATCTATTGAATACTTAACATGCCAGAAACTGACACAAACTTTATATGCAATTTTACTATCGCCCCCCCCCCCCCCCTTAAGAAGAGGCACGCGTTGGGTATTTTACAGAACAAGAAAATGGGTTTTAAAAGGTTAAGTGATCACCCAAGGGTTGGTAAGTGTTGGGTCGGCTTAGGGTGCTGTCATCAAAGCTTCCTGGACAATGCCCGCCTCAGAGCTGGCAGCAGAAGCATGTCTGATTCCAAGAGCCCAGGCTTGGCGCTGTGTCCTCCTGCCTCATCCTCCGGAGTAGGAGGAAGAACTGTGCTGGAGCTGAGCGTGACATCTCGCAAGCAGTCTGAATGGTTGCTGTGCCAAATATGTAGGAGCTGGAAACAACCAAATGAACCAGCGATGCGGTGATGGGGGAAAATGCAAATTATAAAAATTATGAATATATAGTTGAAGACGCTGGCTAAAGTAAGAGGGTTTAGTTAAGAATAGTCTTAGAAGTGGATTGACTTTTGAAGGAAGTACCAGTTTGTGAACAAGAGCAATGAGAACATTTCAGGAAGGTCTGGCGTGATTGGAGGGTGGTATACCAGTTGCCATCTCTTCACGAAAGGTTCAGCGGATGCTGCTGCTGCGAAGGTTGTAAAGAGAACCGGTGTAACGGTGCTTGGTACGGAGGGCTCACTAGATGTTTGTTTTCTTGGCCTCTCAGCTATATTTGATGCAGCTGAGCACTCTAGCTTGCGGGACACTTCTGCAAACATAATGCAAAGCCCTTCTTTCCCACAAGTTTCTCTCAGATATTCCTTATTTTTCATTAGTAGCAGTTTGTCCTCTAGACCATTGCCCCTCCTCTGTTGACTTTTTCTTGGGAGTTCATTTATCCCTGGGATTATAATGAACACTTCTTACAACCCTGGATGATGTACCCTTTGATCTGGAGCCATCTCGGGGGAGTTGTGCCAGGAAAGAATGCAGCTCCCCCTATTGTCAGGAGTGCACCGCAAACCGGCTCTGGCCCGTCCGCAGTGTTCAGTCGCTGCTCCCTTCAGACTAACCAGGGGGTTTGCTACCTGGGAGGTTGTGGGATTCTACCTTCTGGCTTAAATCTGGCCAGCACTTCGGCAACCCTGTTTGTGAAACTTAACCAAGGATGGTTGCAAGGCCCCTTCAGGAGAAACCGGCTCAGTAGCACTGCTGTAGCAGTGGCCCCTCACTTGCACTTGGAGATTATGGTGACTGCCCACCCACTCCACCAGCCTGGGTAGCATACGACTGTACATCTAGATGCCATTTTAAAAATGATACTCTACTTTTATTTGTTTTCTTAGTTTCTATTTGTTTTCTACTTTTATTTGTTTTTTTTATTTGTTGTTCTTAGTTCCTATCTGGCCCATACAAAGCTCTGAATAGAGCTTGATGAGCAACTATAATGAGGACTCCCCTGCAGACAGGTGCTGTGTAGCCCCTCAACAGAAGCAAGCAAGTATCCTTTCAGTTTTGCTCTTAACTTGGTTCCCGATAGAGCCTCCAAGTAGGAAACAGTTGAGTACATTCCTTGCATCCAGAAGAATAAATTCATATTCATTCATATGTGTTAGGCACCGGGCATAGAGAATATATTAGTATTCATTCATACTTAATGCCTGCTGCAATGTGTTAGGGGCTGTGCATAACGCAGTTTAACAAGATGATCTTGCAAAGCTTATGTAAGTCTACTACAGGAGACAGATGAAACTAGGAATTTTAACATCTGGTAAGAAGACAAGTTACGTAGATGATGCCAGGGGGCACGAATGCAGGAGGTAGGAAGGCTTCCTGGAAGAAGTGATGTCTAAGTGGACTGCTTGCTACCCAGTAGGTTGGCTGACAGAAGATAAGTTGCACCTAACTGAGATTTTGAACAGAGATGCAACAAAGGCTGGAAGAGGTAGATATATAATGAGTTTGGTTTAGATGTGTTAAACTTGATGTGCTTGTGGGAAATTTTAATGAAGAGGGCATCTGCTCAGGAGACAACTAGATTAGAGAGATTTCAGAGTAGTCAGCATATAGGGATGACTGAAGCCATGGGAGTGACTGCTGGTGCAAAGTAACAACCTCAGGGGAATGTGTTAAGGGGCAGTCGAAGTAAGCCCACAAAGGAGACTTGAGTAGCCGGAGATGTAAGGGGACACTGGGATAGAACAGAGCATGAGGCCCAGGCACAAGTTCCATACATTCCCTGCACTCACATGCTTTCGAACAGGGAATACATTGCAGACAGAAGAATCTTAGATTTGCTGCTGAATTCTTAGGGAGGACTGCTGATACCATCACTGTTCCAGACTAAGGATTTATTCCCAAAGAAGACACTGTTAATCGAAGCTATTCCTACTGCAGGGCCAATGCTCTAGCTGTCTTCTCTGGTTCATTTGGCCCATCCACATACCTCTGCAAAGTCTTAATGTAGATTCCTAGGACCTAATGAGTTTTCAATCTACTTGAAAGCTCTTCAGGAGGCTTCTCCTGGCTTGGCAGCAGTTTCCCGTGCACAGCCTTGTGACAGAGTTCTCTTGTCCCAGTGTTCTCAACAGGTAGCACTGCCTGCCTAGAAACCCCTTTCTTTCCTACCATAACCAAAAATCTTACCTTCCTCCCAGGGATTCAGCGTGGATAATTCAGGATGCTCTCAGTGGCATGTGATAGCTTGTCTAATTCAAGCTGGCTTAAACAAGGAGGAATAGTTGTCTCACATAGTTGGAAAATGAGAGGTTGAATTCAGATATTGAACTAGGTTGACTTCAGAGATGCCCTCAAAGGCTGTACTCTTTCCATCTCTGCTCCGTTGTCCTCAGTGTGCTGGCCTTGCCAAGGGTCATGCTGGCTCCCCTCATGCTCAAAAGGTGGATGCAGCAGTTCCAGACCTCACATCCAGACACTGCCTAAAGGAAAGAAGGATCCATTCTTCTCTTAGAAGTAAGAATACTGTTCCTAGAGCCAAGCCAGCAAGCTTCCCTTCACCCTTCTGTGGCCAAGATTGGGTCACATATCTATTCTGAAACCACTGCCCAGGGCCAAGATTGATTAATTAGAGTAAAGTGGATGTTGGGAATCACTCACTATAACTGGATCTATGGAAAGAGGTGAAAAGTATGAAGTCTAAAAGCCATGATATACCAGCTGTCACCAATTACCCCACCCAGGTGTTTACCCTTTACTCAAACACACCTTGCCAATATTGACAGTCAATTATTGTTCAATGTTAATTATTCAAAAAAATTTTAAGAGTTTTTAATTTGGGGCACCAGCGTGGCTCAGTGGGTTAAAGCCTCTGCCTTTGGCTCAGGTCATAATCTCGGGGTCCTGGGATCGAGCCCTGCACCGGGCTCTCTGCTCAGCAGGGAGCCTGCTTCCCCATCTCTCTCTGCCTGCCTCTCTGCCTACTTGTGATCTCTGTCAAATGGGTAAATAAAATCTTTAAAAAAAAAAAGTTTTGAATTTTTTCTAAGATTTATTTATTTGAGAGAGAGCATGTGGGTGCGCGTGAGCAGGGGAAGGGAAAGAATTTCAAGCAGATGCTGCAATCTCGCGGAGCCCAACTCTCGGCTCAATCTCACAACCCTAAGATAATGACCTGAGCTGAAACCAAGAGTCAGATTCTCAACCAACTGAGTCATCCAGGCACCCCTAAAGATTTTATTTTCAAGTAATCTCTACCCTCAATGTGGGGCTCGAACTGATAACCCCGAGATTAAGTTGCATGCTCTGCCAAGGGAGCTGCCTCAATTATTATTCAAATATTTGTTTCCATATCTGTGGCTGACTCTAATCTCTACATGGGGTTTTAGGCAGCCCTTGGGGATTGTTAAAGCTTTTGGATATCATGAAAATTCATTAATATTTATTAATGCATAATAAGCCCCTACTGTGGGTCCAACACTGCCCTGAGGGCTAGAGAGAAGACAAAGCAAGGGCTCTCTGGAAGAGTAGACTACTGTGGGGTGTGTCCAGGAGAAAACACCCAAACCTGAGGCTGAAAAGTGACTGGGTGGGGGGACGGGGTAAGTATTAAGGTCCTGGATAGCTCTGAAAAATTCTGAGCTTTGCCGAGTACGAGGAAGTCATAAAGGGTTTGAAACAACGAGGGGCCCAACTTGTTACATGCACCTGCTTCTTGCAGATTCTCCAAACTGTTACCTGGAGGAAATCCTTTTGGTCTGTGGGATTAAGACACTCCGACCTCCTCACACATCAGCGCTGGAGCTGATCTGCCAGCATAATTATAAGACAAGTGGTGCGAACCCAACAGGAAGGCCCGGAGAAGGGTTTGCCCCGAGGAGAACCAAGTTAACCCCTAATGAATGGATGATTATTGGCGCCCAGTCAAAATGGAGAGGAGCTTTCGAAGCCACCAGAGCAGCACACAAAAGGACCGCCTGCAGGCCTGCAGCTGTCAGGATTCGTACCCAAATTCTCGCCAGTGGGATTCGAGTCCCGGGCTGAACGTGGGGTATTACTGTCACCCCTACTTTTCAATGACTCGAAAAACAGTTCAAAAAAACCCACTCCCTCCCCCCAAAAGAAAAACACCAAGACAAACTACAACACGGGTGTTCGGATAAGGACCTGAAGTGGTGGTGGTGGGGTGTCTGGGTCCAGGGCTCACGGGCCCGCCCACTGCCTCGGCCCCCTCACCGTCCACCTCATTCCCGCGCGCCCCGCCGTTGCGCCTGCGCACTGGCGCCCGCGGAGACGGAGGCGGGGCAGCCTGCGGCTCCGCCCCCCGGCGCGGCCTGTGAGCGGCAGAGCAAGGCTTTGCCTCACTCGCTCGCAGCGCCAGGCCGGCAGCAGCTCGAGAAGTGCTCGTGCGGCAGGATGAGTGCAAGCTCTGATCCCGTGGTCATTGTCTCGGCGGCGCGGACCGCCATAGGTAAGTGGCCGGCGTTGGCTCAGCCGCGGGGACCCCGGAACCCCTGGGACCTCCCGGAACCGGCCCCCCGTACCTTCTCTGGCCGGCCGGCCGGCAGCCCCGCCCCGCCCTGCCCTGCTCTGCTCTCGCCCGTCGTACCCACTCCGCCTCGCGTGCTCTGATTGGGTCCGCGGGTAGAACCACCGTGCCGCCCTGCCCTCCCATTGGCTGGCGAAGGTAGGCGCTCTCCTTAGAGTCGTCTGGTTGGCCAGCTCCTGGAGGAACCACGTCAGCCCTGTGGCCGCAAGGGCGGGGTCGCTGGGTGGCCTGATTAGGGCCGCGTGGGTGAATGGAGGATTCCTGAGAATTGCCTCCCAGTGCTTAGCGCTGTAGAGATTTCAAAGCCCTTGGGCGCGCGAGACTGTCGAGCCCTTTTGTTAGGGAAGCGTGGGCCGACCCCATCTGCTGCCGCTTAGGAAATGGATGCGTGGGTTCCCGCGGTTCACTCCATACCCAGACGAGCCGCCTGGGCGTCCTCATCGCCCCCGCCTTCCCTTCTGCCCTAGGTTCCTTCAATGGTGCCTTAGCCTCCGTCCCTGTCCATGACCTGGGCTCAACTGTCATCAAAGAAGTCCTGAAGAGAGCCGCTGTGGCTCCCGAAGAGGTGTCGGAGGTCATATTTGGACACGTTTTGGCAGGAGGTAACTCCTCAGAGATCCCGGCGGAGGTCAGGTTCATTGGAAGCAGCCCATCAACACCCCGCTCACACCTCCCGCTCCCGAAACTTAAGTTCTTAACCCTGCAGATCTGCTCACAGGGTTCCCTCTCTTGGAATTCTTCCTGTCGTTCCCCTGCCAAGCCCCTGTCCATAGCTTCTGTCCAGCTTAACTGCCCGCGACTTTCCTAGGCGTTTCCTGATGAGCCTGGGCTAAACCACCGTCCTCCATTGCCTTTTCGTTCTTTAGAACCAGGCCCAGCCTCACCCATCGGAGAGTATACACAGCCCTCCATGTGCCCCTAAAGTGGCACACATTCAACAAAAATAGATGAATTCCTCCTGGGTGCCCTGCACTGTGCTAGGTGCTGGGGATAGGGCTCCAACAACACAGGTAAGGTCCTGGCCCTCAGGCCCGGTGAGGCTCACTTCCTGCTCCTCATAGGGTCACTCCCTGGATGGGGGCAGGTGAGTCACCAGAGTGCTCCAGTCTCACTCCCCACTGAGTTTATAGACCAGTGACCACTGACAATTCCTAGTCAGTTATTAATAACTAGATTCATGCTCCGGCAGTAGCATAAATTCTAACTCTTCCTAGTAGTAATTGGAAATGCTCACTTGCAACCAACTTTTGTCCTTACCCATTCTGGGACCTGGCCCATTTTTTGGTATATTCACTTTATAGTTTTGTAGTTCCAATTCCTGATTCTCCTTTCTCAAGTTGTCCTTAGGGGCCATAAAGTTGGAGCCTACCACTTTCTCGTGACTCTCAAGGGCTTTAAAATATGTAATATTCTCAGTCTGGCTGACTTCAGCCCACATCCTCCTTCCTTCCCAGACCCACGATTTAGGCTTACTCAGATGCCATAGGGTCCATCATGCTGGTTTCTCTGTTATCTCTTCTACATCTGTTCTCTCTAGTATCTCCCCGTAATTACAATACAAATAATAGCTATCTGTGTTCATTGAGGGCCTGCTGAATGCTGGGCCTTTAAAGCACTGTGCTTAGTGCTTTCATTGCTTTATTGAGTCCTGTCAGTAAGTCCATTGAATCGTATTGTCTCTGTTTTGCAAATGAGTAAATGAGATTTTGAGGGGCACAGTTTGAAGTGCAGCTCGTACTTGAACCCTCCTCCGTCCCACTCCTTAAGCCTAGGTACCCTCCACAATCCTGTAAAAATATTACCTGGGCACCTGCTCCAGGCCCTATTCTTTCCACTAGGGACAAGCAGTGTTCATATCAGATAGAAATCCTCATTCTCATGGAGCTCATATCTGCTAAATGCCAGGCTCTTAGTTAATTATGTGTAATACTCATTTCTTGCCTTGAAGATGGGGGTTATGAATAAATACATAGTTTTATGAAGGAGTTATTTACTTAAATGCATATGTAATTAATTGTAGCTTCAAAAGCAGGAGCCATAAGTAATGTCTTTTTTATTAACTAGCATGCTATGAGTTTAATTCAGAGGTATTTTGATTCTGTCTTTTTTTTTTAAGATTTATTTATTTAAGAGAGAGAAGTGTGCACATGAGCATGGGGAGGGGCAGAGGGGGAGAGAGAATCTTCAAGCAGACTCCCGGTGAGCTTGGAGCTTGCCAGGAGGTTCAAACCCAGGACCCTGAGATCATGACCTGAGCCAGAATCAAGAGCTGGCCACCCAACCAACTGAGCCACTCAGGCGCCCCTTATTCTGTCTTTTTAAATAATTTTTCCTCTTGTGATCTCTCTCCTCTCTGTCAAATAAATAAATAAAATCTTAAAAAAAAAAAAAGGTGGGGGCGCCTGGGTGGCTCAGTGGGTTAAAGCCTCTGCCTTTGGCTCAGGTCATGATCTCAGGGTCCTGGGATCGAGCCCCGCATCGGGCTCTCTGCTCGGCGGGGAGCCTACTTCCCCCTCTCTCTCTGCCTGCCTCTCTGCCTACTTGTGATCTCTCTCCTCTCTGTCAAATAAATAAATAAAATCTTAAAAAAAAATAATAATTTTTCCTGTATCTGTTTTCAATCTCAGTCTCAAGGCTACCAGTCTAATCCCAGATAAAGAACATTGTGATGAACACAATCTCTAAATTTTTGTCTGTGACCCATTTGCTAGCGTTTGCTAACAAACTCACTGAGGAAAGGTGCTAGGTGTGGGTATATCTGAAATTGGCAATAGAGTGACCACTGTATAAACATCGATCCAATGGGTACTAAGAATATTTGAAACTTTCCACTCCATTCCTTTCTCTGCTACGATTCTGTGTGTGATGTATTTCTTCCCGGATCTGATTTTGTACGTGTCTTGTTACATAACTAGTTAACCCTGTGTGATGAATATTAAGGAAGGGAAGAAGTTTTCCTCTTTAAGTGACCCTCTTACTGTGCCAGGTGTCTTAGACCGTGATCGTGGACGCACGTAGCCCTAGTTAGAAACATGAATAATGCCCAAGTTCTGCCCTGCGTTTGGAAGAGAGAGCCCTGTTGAAAGATCGCGGGAGGAACGTTTTCTTATGATATTAATAACTTCTCCGTGGAAAAGAAAGCTTATATCCATAAGCACAGGCTAATCCGTGTTCAGGGGCTAGACTGGCAAGTATAGAGCAGATATAGGCCTTTTTCTGTCTGGTCGGGAGTGTGGCTTGGTTCAGCTTGGCTGGGAAGTGACAGGAGCCCAGTTGCTAATCTCATATCTGTGCACTTTCATCTAAACATTTTGCCCTTCTCTTTGATCACTCAGAGATCTCTTGTGTTCCCTCTGCCAGGTTGTGGGCAGAATCCTGTTCGACAAGCCAGTGTGAGTGCAGGAATCCCTTACGCTGTTCCAGCATGGAGCTGCCAGATGGTCTGCGGGTCAGGCCTCAAAGCCGTGTGCCTTGCAGCCCAGTCAATAGGGATAGGAGACTCCAGCATTGTGGTTGCGGGAGGCATGGAAAGTATGAGCAAGGTAAGGCCTCCGGACAGGCGGCTGTCACTGACCTTGCGCCGATAAACTCACATCCGGGCCATAGCGGAGTAAACTGATGCATAGCCTAGCTGAAACCAAACAGTAAACCCAGAAAAAATGGATTCAACCTTGATCCCTAGCTGGATGGTTTTAGTTTTATATTTTTAAAGATTTTGTTTATTTATTTGAGAGAGACAGCAAGAGCCTGAGCTGGTGGGGGGAGGTGGGTAAAAGGAGAGAGAGAAGCAGGCTCCCCATTGAGCAGGGAGCCTGACACGGGGCTGGATCCCAGGACTTTGGGATCGTGACCTGAGCCCAAGGCAGACACTTAGCTGACTGAACCCCCCAGCGCCCCTCTACCTGGTTGTTAATTAGTCTTCCAAGTTGCATGGGAAATCCAGGTTGTAGAAAAAGCCTGTCAACCAGTGTGATTGGAACAGAATACATTTTTTTCTAGAATGTTACCAAAGCATAAAATACTTCCTGAATTAAACCTATAACACTAGTCAGTTGGTATCCTTCATCTCGGTTTTTTTTCTCACTTTGGGGAAAAGTCAAAAACAGACATTTTCACTGACTGTCCTGTACTTGACAAGGAGGACCCCAAGGGACCCAATTTGGTTGAGCTTTTAGGACCATAGACTATGGAAAAGAGAACCAGGAGGGCTTTGTTTCACTAAGGTCCATCCCGCAAATTGGCATGGCAGTGAAAAAGAAAAAAATATATCCCCTGCTTCCTACAGGCAGTTCAGGGTCTGAACTGGGGACCCCCTAGACCGAGGCCGACTCTGCTCAGCCATTGCTGAGGCCCAGGAGGAGGTAAGTTGAAGGTAGCGAATAGGACCAGAGTGATTCTCATGGGACTATACTTGTGTCTATGTGGTACTTCACAGGGTGCTTTTATACATATAATCATAACAGCTCTGAGGGTAGGTGGTATCGTTCCCAATGTACAGATCAGGAAACTGAGGCCCAGAGCCAGAATTCAAATACAGATCTTCTGACTCCAAGTGTTTCCATTCTATTATAGCTGCTATTGAAGTGGTAGGAGTGAAGAAGATCCCCACCCAGAAATCCCTGCCCATTAGTTAATTAAGCATCCTGATTATTCTCACTATAGGCATTATGTCTTTTATCAAAGGACGTGACACACTCTTAGCATCATTTATGCCTTTAGATGAGCTTCTCATTGAACAGATAACTAGTTGCCTCTTTGGAAGGAATAAATGAGGTCCTTAAGGAAATAGGACACAGAATGGAGAGATTTGGTGGTAAATGGAAATAGGTAGGAGAGTGACCGCTTTTCAGGAGTAGACAGGACAGAGTAGTCTGCTGATTCCAGGGGTCTTGAGGCCCCAGACCCTGGGTGGGGAAGAGGATAGGCCAGAACTGGGGAGAGGGGCCACAGGGGGGTCTAGGTAAAGACTGAGGAGCCACCGGGTAGTTTTGAGTGGGATCCTAAGGACAGAGCTAGTGACACACAATCCCAAATCCATTTGTATTTCTTGTTTCCAGGCTCCTCACTTGATTCAC
Source organism: Potos flavus (assembly GCA_028534135.1). Lineage (NCBI taxonomy): Eukaryota > Metazoa > Chordata > Mammalia > Carnivora > Procyonidae > Potos > Potos flavus. Next base: position 6,309,840 of record CM052886.1, on the reverse strand, counting down.
TTGAGGGCAGGCGTCAAGATTGGGGAAATGCCGCTGACCGACAGCATACTCTGTGACGGGCTTACCGACGCATTCCACAACTATCACATGGGCATTACAGGTAGGGCACGCACCGCCGAAAACACACTGAGCGCAGACAGGTTTCCAGAAGGTCCTATAACCATTGGCTTTGCAGATGCTCTCCTCTTGAAGGGCAGGGGCCATGTGCTGATGATTCTGCATCACGGACGGCAGGGCTCCTTCCGCAAGGCTGAGCCCATCTGAGGAAATAGCACGTCCCCCGGCTGCGACTCCTGGACCGTCGCCGCAGAATGTTAGAGGCGGGCGGGGCCTCGGAGCTCTGAGCAACCTCGCATTTCCCGGTCAGAAGAAACCAGGGCCCACGAACCGCGGTTTTGTGGCCGAGGCAGGGTCAGGGGCGAACAGGTACTTCTGGTGCCTCATGCTGCTTTCTTTGTGCTGTCCGACCCTGTCTTCCTCCGTCACCCGCGGTTCAGCTGTGCCCGCAGAGAGCCAGAAAACCCACCAAGCTCCTGTCCTGCCCTCCTATAGAACATAAAACTCCAGCACAGGAGGGACACTTCATTTTAGAGTTGAAGAAACAAGCCCTGGGACGTTACACACCCTTGCTTAAAGTATGCAGCAACGGCTCTGGGTCCAGGAGAAATAGAAATCAGACGGAAGTCAGATGAGAAAGTGGGGGAAAGAGCAGGAGTCAAAGCAGAGGGAATGGTGTGTGTCAAGGCCTGGGGGGGCGGCGGCGTGGAGGCGTAGGGAGCAGTGAGATCTAAGTGTGATATGACAGCTGACTGTCACGATGTCACCCGAGGCTGTCACTGAAAATCCAGCTCCTGAGCCGTTTCTGAGGTGTTACGGGCTCAGTTACAACCTTCCAAAAGTCCTGCGTTGAAACCCGAACCCCAGGACCTCAGAACGTGACTGCATTTGGAGTTAGGGGCTTTTAAGGAGTAATTAAGTTAAAGCGAGGCCTTTACTGTGGCCCCTAATGCTGTCTCAATGGCATCCTTATAAGAAGAGGACGAAATACAGGAGACGTGAGCCCAGGAGAAAGACCATGTGTGGGCACGGCGATGAGGCAGCCGGGAGCGAGGCCTCAGGAGAAAACAGACCTGCTCACACCTTGACTGGGGACTTCTATTCTCCACAATATGAGAAAATAAATTTCCGTTGCTTAAAGAAAAAAAAAAAGGCCTCAGGCTGCCATGATGTAGTAATTAGTAAAGACTAGACTCCCTAATATAGACAAATATAAAAGTGGCCAAAATATATCAAGCTACTGTTTTCAAATGTCGACCACCAACAATCATGTAAGACTGAGATTATTATTTTTTTTTTTTTTACCCTGCTGGGGCCCTTATTCATGAGGACCTTCAAGAACCTTCCATATTCGCAGTTGAGGCTCAGCCCTCAGCACCCCGCAGCTTGGCCTCCTGTAGGCTCCTGGTGGGGGGTGTCTGGAACAATCCAAATTAGCAGCCATCCCCCACCGCCCTTCTCTCTGGCTCTAGACAAAGGCTGTCACTCCGGGGAAGATCCGGCATGTTCTCCACAGTGGTGTAGGCATCTCCACCGGCCTTGGCCTCGGGAGCAGGTTGGGGGGGATGGTTGCCTGGAACTGCCTTTCACTCGCTGCTCCCCCTCTCTTGCTGGTATCTCCTTTTGCTCCTGGGGCACTTGTTCTAACAGGGGTAGACGCATTCCTTCCACACAAGCCGGTACCCAGGCCTTCCCTATGGAGCCCCCTTCTAATGCCTGTCAGCTCTTTCCTCCCGTCAGCCCTGGGAAGCCCTCCCTTCTACATTTATATGGAGGAACTTGTTATGTTGTTCCTCCACTCCCGGTGTTCGAGCTCCCCAAGGACAAGGTACAGGGAGTCTGCCTGGGCTTGGAACGGCTCCACCAACTTGGTGCAGACCAGGATCCTGTGCCCTCGGATCTGTGCTGAGCCCCCAGGGTCACTCTAGAGCTCCCCCGGATGAGAATGGGGGACTTACCCACACCAGCCCCACCTCTACCTCAAATGCAGTCAGTCGCAAGACTGAGATTCTTCTTCTTTTTTTTTTTTTTGGAGTAGGCTCCACACCCAGCGTGGAGCCCAAGGTGGGGCTTAAACTCATGACCCTGAGTTTTAAGACCTGAGCCGAGATCAAGAGTCAGATGCTTAACTGACGAAGCTACCCAGGTGCCCCGAGATTCTTGGAAGGAGGGAAAACCGCACTGTCCCTGACTTTCTACCTGGGGGGGTGGTGGCCACTGAACTGGGGAGGCAGAGGTCAGAGTTTGGAGCTGCTGAGGTGCCTGGAGTTGTGGGGCAGAGTACTGGACCGAAAGGAGCTGGGAGAGGAGCTCCAGAAATCTCCATGAGGGTCCCCTCAACTCTTGGGTCAGATACCCAGCTATACATGTGGACGACAACCCCCTACAAGGTCTAGTAGAAACAGCTGCTAGGGAGTTGTGCATTGATTACTTAGAGACCTAGGAGTTCTGACCATGCAGAGTAGAAACTTTACTGAACCCACTAGACACTCCACTGACATCTCACCACAGTTTAGGGGCAGGGTCACTCTAGCCCTAGCATAAGGACGACTCTGGACCCAAACTAATAAGCTTAAAAAATAAGCTTCAGAAGGATCCAGACGATCTGCCAGTATGTTAATGGGAATGAAACTCAGTATACTTGCTAAAAATGATAAAATCCAGATGTTCAACAGTATGGCAACTGTAATCCAGCCATGCAATAAGAAATTTCTAGACATTTATACAAGTAGGAAAACATAGCCTATAACCAGGAGCAAAAATGGTCAATAGAATCTGATCCCTGCAATGACAGATATCGGAATCAGCAGACAAGGATTTTAAAGGTGCTATTTTACCTGTGTTTAAGCATATAAAGGAAAACTCAGGGGAAATCTCAGCACTAAAAAGGGAAATAGACACAAGAACCAGATGAAAATTAGAACTGGAAAGCCTACGATCTGAGATGAGGATCCCACTGGATGGCCCTCACGGGAAACTGGAGGCAGAAGACAGGCTCAGTTGATTCACAGACAGAGTAGGACATACAGCCTGAAGAACACAGGGAACAAAGATGGAATAAAAAATAAACAGAGCCTCAGTGATCTTCGAAGCAAAATACCCGCATGGAATAGGAGTCTCAGAAGAGAGAGATAGGAGGCAGAAAAAATATGGAAGAAATAATAGCTGAAAATGTCCAAGTTTTGTGAAAAACACAATTCAAACACCAAGTCCTGGAAGAAAATCAGCAGCCCGGGGGCGGTCTCATACATTGAGGCATGAAGTGGTCCAACTACTTTGGAAAAGATTGGGCAGTTTCTTTACCAAAGACACATGAAAACGTGATCACTGAAAGCTTTGCACGAGCAAGTTCATAGCGGCTTTATTTATTAGAGCCAAGACCTAGAAATGGCTCAGGGATCCATCAACAGGGGAAGGCGCAACAAATAGTTCCGTATTCGTACCACGGAATACCACTCAGCAAGAAAAAGGAACCGACTTTAAGTGATCAACTTAACAGTATGAGTAAATACGATAAACAGAATGCTGAGCAATAAGACACTAAGCTGCATTTATAATTTATGCGGAAAGAAATCAAAACATTGGTTTCAAGGAGGGTGAGATAGGTAAGGGGCCTGTGAGAACTTTCTCGGTGATTGGAAATATTACATATGTGGGATATGTGGTTGCATGCATTTTTCAGAACTCGTTGAATTACACACTTAAGATTTTTGTATTTCACTCTGTCTAGGTTTTATCTAAAAAAAGAAAAAAACTAAATAAATACTGAGCTCTACTTACTGCATTTGCTTTTCCCAGTGTTGTGGGACAGCTCATTCTGAAACTACCTTGTGTGTCTTCTAGGTTTGAGCAGATGAGCGAATATATAGAGGATAATGGGAGCCAGGCTTCTCACTACTGCAGAAGGGAGCTCAAGTATGGCGAGGGGGAAGCGTGCCCTTGTGGTGTGAGAATGTACTCCGAGACATCGGTGTGAATGCAGGGTATCCCGCGGGTGTGTGTGCAGTCGTGAATCGCATGTGTACACAAGTCCCTACTGAACAGGCACAGAAACGGTGACATGCCAGCAGTAGTGAGCAGTCCTAACACCCAGATCTTTGTTTCTAAATACTTTCTCCACTAAAGAGAACTAAGGTTCCTTTGAGAAGACCCTTTCCTTCTGCTCCTCCCGTTTGTGCTCTCTCGCGCGCTTGCTCTCTCTCAAATAAATAAAATCTTTATAAAAATTTTTAAATGGAAAAGTAGTAACTTTACAGTGTAGAGACAGTTTAACCAAGTGATCAAAGCTCGCACCACCTGAGATAAACTAATAAGGTTCACCGAGAAGGTCACGTCTGTGGGATACCTGCTTTTCTGCAAAACCTTAATCTGATCTTGAGGAGACCTCAAACGTGAATTGGAGATGTTTGATAAAAGAGCCGGTCCCTTCAAGAGTATCAGGGCGAAGACACACAGAGATAGTGTGAGGAACTGTTCTCAGTGAAGAGATTGACAGTGAAGTGACCCTGGACTGAACATACAAATTAGCCACAGAGGACATCACTGGGACACCAGGTGAAACTTGAATATGGACCAAGAACTAAATAATAGGATTGCGTCAGTGTTAAATTTCCTGATTTTGAGAGCTGTACTTACGTAAGAAAATGGCAGTTTTGGAGAAATATACAACGAAATTAAAATTTAGGGACAAAGAGGCATGATTATAACTTTTTCTCAGATGGTTCAGAGAGAGAATGATGAAGTGAATGGGGCGAAAATATAAATAGCTGGTGAATCTGCATAAAGGAAATTCCTGGAAGTTTACAGTTACACAGGAAAAGAGAATGAAGGAAGCAAAGAAAGCAAATGACTTCTTAAGAGTCACTGCAGCCTTCCCAAAGTCATGGCCGGTGGGAGGCCAGAACCGTCTCAGCCTGTCCGCGGGCCTGCTTGGGCGGCGGGGCTGGGGGGGCAGTGTGGGTTACAGGGGAAAAACTTGAGCTACTAACACCAGTTCCTGAAAATGTTTGTCTTTTGCTTTATTTTTATTTTCTTTCACAGCCGAAAATGTAGCCAAAAAATGGCAAGTGAGCAGAGAAGATCAGGACGAGTTTGCAGTTCTGTCCCAGAACAGGACAGAGGGTGCACAGAAAGCTGGCTATTTTGACAAAGAGATTATACCAGTTTTTGTATCTTCTAGAAAAGGTGAGTATAGAGATTGTAATGGTTTGCACATTGGCGTACCTATTTATAGATAAGAGTAATATTCCAAAAAAATAACACACAGGAATGTTTATACATCGCGTCAGGTCTTTCAGGTTGCGAAAAAAAGGTTGATCTTGGGTACGTCTGAACATGGCGGGGTGGGGGCCGTGTTAACGGGGTGCTGGAGGGTGACGAACGTGGGACACTGTCGGCTCTGAGCCCAGAGCGTCCGCACCGTCCCGTAGAGAGAGCAGGTTTTGGGTGAGAAGCTGGAGCGTTGGCTCATGGCTGTGCGGGGGCAGCAGCTGACCTTTGCCCCCACAGGCTAAATCTCCTCAGCAGTGAACATCCGCTGCCTCCTGTATGTGTCTGCATCCAGTTCGTATTTCTTGAGGAGGGTGCGTGTTTTGGGTCCTTTGCTGTTGTGTCATGTGGAATGCTCCGCTCAAAGAGCTCTGAGAACCGTTCTCTTGCCGATAGCTGCCGTCGCTCAGGTCCAGCCCTTATGGGGTTGGCTCTGAGCCAAGTCCTGCGCCCCACACCTTTGCCGCCTTCCGCACGAAGAGCTGCCTTCCTCAGAAAGGGCTGAGATGTGGAAACCACTCCAAGTATCTCCTGGGGACAGTGCTTATAAAATGTTTGAACATGCAACTTTTATTATGTGTACTTTCCTGTTGGAACGAAAGTATTTTTTAGTAAACCTTCTTGCCACATTTGAAGCCTCCCGCGTCATGTCTGAGGACCCCACCGTTCCTGGCACACTCGCTGCCGTTTCTGTACTCATCTTGGTTAATTCATTTTCCTTTGTTCAGGTCTCACCGAAGTGAAAACAGATGAGTTTCCTCGCCATGGGAGCACCATAGAAGGCGTGTCGAAGTTAAAGCCTTACTTTCTTACGGACGGAACAGGAACAGTCACCCCAGCCAATGCTTCAGGTTCGAGTTCCCAAAGGGCAGTTGGGGGGATCCATCTTCTGCTAGGTCTACCAATCGATACCTTTTTCATTTATTTATGTACAAATTATGCTAAGAACTTTAGTTGTTTGAAAGGAAGATGTAGTTTCTCTGTATTTGATCATTACTTAGCATCGCCCTATTTTCGACTTAACCTATATATTAAAGAATGGACTTGACTTCCCGACACCCTAGACATAGAGATGAAAAAGCAAATTAGGGAACCACAGAGTTTCATTTACCTCGATGCTTTTCCAAAACCAGAAACTCCCAATGCCTTATGTGAGAGCAAGGCTATTTCTTTCTTTTTTAAAGATTTTATTTATTTGACAGAGACACAGCGAGAGAGGGAACACAAGCAGGGGGAGCGGGAGAGGGAGAAGCAGGCTTCCCGCCGAGCAGGGAGCCCGTCGTGGGGCTCGGTCCCCGGACCCTGGGATCAGGACCTGAGCCAGCGGCAGCGGCTTAACAACTGAGCCGCTCAGGCTCCACCCGCCCCCCCCTCCCCAGCACGGCTATTTCTTCCATTTCTTTTCATTACTCTTCCCTCCCCCAGTCTTTTAATCTTTTCACTTTCCTCAGAATGTTCTGTGGTTAATTATGTCCTATTACCAAATTTAGCATTTCTAATTACACCGTAAAGTAGGAATTACGGGGTTGCCTGGGTGGCTCAGTCAGTTAAGCGTCTGCCTTCAGCTCAGGTCATGAGAGTCCTGGGATCGAGCCCTGCCGTCGGGCTCCCTGGTGGGCGGGGAGCCTGCTGCTCTCCCTCCCGCTCCCCCTGCTTGTGCTTGCTTGCTCTCTGTCAAATAAATAAATAAAATCTTAAAAAAAAAAAAAGGCATTATGGCAACTGACTTTGCCAAGACGTATGAAGAGTAATTGAACGCGTATCTTCAGGTGTTAGAGAAAGTAGACACAGGTATAGAACTCAAGTTAATGAGCATTTCAAAAACGACGTTCATATTTTACAGGAATAAATGATGGTGCTGCAGCTGTGGTTCTTATGAAGAAGTCAGAGGCTGCTAATCGAGGGCTCACACCGCTAGCACAGATAGTCTCCTGGTCTCAAGTAGGTGTGGAGCCTTCCATTATGGGGACAGGACCGATTCCAGCGATCAAGCAAGCTGTGAGTTTAATTCTGCATGTTAGCACCTGTTCTTTGTTGGTAGGAAGAACCTCTTTGGGACCAGACCAACTTGCTGTAATTCCCTTCTCAGTTCCGCCTTCTTAAACCTTGGCTCAGATCCTGTCCACCCCAAAATGCCAAGGTTGAGCTTTTGTTTGTTCCTATCAGATTTCATTTGCTTTGTTTCCTTTATGAAAGTCTTCCCATTAGCCTTCAATAAGCTTATTCATGTTAGTCGTATCTCTGGTCTACTTCCCTGCCACAAAGACAGCCAAGAGCATTTGGATCATATGCTTTTTAGCAGAACTGATAAATCACCTACATCACCTCACCTATACTTAACATGTTACTGCTTCCAAACTTTTGTTAGACTCCAGAGGGATGTTTTATCCATGTCTTAGAGCTGCTATCACTAGTTTCATGTAGGAACCCTGAAGAGAACTTTCAGTATCACATGGTAGTATATTGTTCTAGTATCTACAAGAAAGAGGCCACGTGTGCGTTCTTGACTTCTACTCCATTAATCTTTCCCATAGGTTGCAAAAGCAGGTTGGTCCCTGGAGGATGTGGACATATTTGAGATCAACGAAGCCTTTGCAGCCCTCTCTGTTGCAATAACTAAAGAACTTGGATTAAACCCAGAGAAGGTAACCCTGAGCAGGCAGTCCCGAGGACGGCTAGTAGATGTGCATTTGTAGTGTGAACTGCAGCAAACCCTGGGGACACATAGCTCTGCAGTGTGGCAGGTAGTGGCCATACTGTTCCTGGGCGGACCCTGGGAAAGCTCCGCTGGCCTTTGTGTTTACTTCTGACACAAGGCAGGGACTTTTCTAAACTAGTGAGGTAGTCAGGGTGGATGTCACAGGGTGTAAAGTTCCTAAGCAGGTAAAATGAAAGCGCAATTTGAAAGGATAGTTTACTGGTGGAATGTTAAAAGGGAAAAGATAATTTAGGATTTTTACCCTATGTCCACAGAGTAAATATGTATCTTTTCCCCCTTAGGTCAACATTCAAGGAGGGGCTATAGCCTTGGGCCATCCTCTTGGAGCATCCGGCTGTCGGATTCTCGTGACCCTCTTACACACGATGGAGCGAAAGGGCGGGCACCGTGGTGTCGCTGCCTTGTGCATCGGGGGTGGGATGGGCATAGCGATGTGTGTTCAGAGAGGGTGAAACTGCTTAACAATTAATCATGCCTAAACTCAACTGGAACCTAACCTCTTTTTAAACTAATAAGGTACTAAGTTACAGTATGTGAAATCACGGGACCAAAGTGAGGATGGAAACCATCTTTCATAAGAACCCAAGGCTTGACAGCTTGTTATTTTTTAATGTGTAATACTCAAGGAAAAAGAGAATTGCATCCAACATTGTTGGATGCAAACATAAATAAAAGAGAAAGCAGATCAGTCATCAAGGGCTCCCGAGTGAACGGCATCTTCGTAACCTCCATGCTTGTCATCTTTGCTCTCAGGGTGTAATTTGATGAGATCATCAATTCGAAGAATGGTAATTGCAGCTTCTGTTGCAAACTTCAAACTCTTCACTTTCACTATGGTTGGTTCAAACACCCCTGCTTGTTTGTTGTCTCGGGGTTTACCATTAACCAAATCCAGACCAATCCTGCAATTTAGAGAAAACTACTAAGTGGCTTCTTCCATAGTGTACACCTACCCCATTCCGGCTATTTATATCCGGCCACTCCACTCAAACGTTCATCCCGGGAAATGTTGGGCCCTTACGGGAAACCCCAAACACTACAGTAGCTGATTACCAGTAACGAGAAGTACTGAGTTGTAGGAAGGTTAGAGGGTAGTGAAGATACTGTTTCTAAACATCATTTAGCATCTAAAATGAACTGCTTAAGATTCAGATCACCCCAAAACAATCCCCCTCTCTGCCTCGGTAGGACCCTTGTATAGGTTCAGGGACTACCCAGAGAAGCAGGAAGAGATTTGGGAACTAAAATATACCCATGCGAATATAATCACTAGCTTTCATCTTCCTGGAGTTTAAAACAAAGCTAAACTACCACATAGGATACGCAGATGACCATGAAAGAGACAAGGAAACTGTATGCTTACCATTTTAGATTTTTGCGTTCTGGATTAACCTGAGCCTCATTGTGGAAAGCTCTTAACTTTGCAACCAGATCTGTGGAGTCCTGGGCAGCGTTAACTGCCAGTGTGTTAGGAATAACAAGAAGAGATCTGGCAAACTCCGCGATAGCAAGCTGTTCCCGAGACCCCTGGGAAGAAAGACAATGGACTGTTGTCACAAAACCCACAGCAGCAGCGCAGGCCTCAGAGGGCGTAGTAACCAAACATGAAAGATGGGGTCCCAGGCCCTTCTTGAAAAAACACGCTATTACATGTTCTTACCATGCTGGTCGCGTAGTTCTCCAGGTAGATGGAGAGGGCTGCTTCTACGGCACCCCCCCCTGGAACCACGGATTTTGACTCCAAAACTCTCTTCACCACACAAAGAGCATCATGTAAAGAGCGCTCCATCTCGTCACACATGAAATCATTTGCCCCACGTAAGATAATTGATGCCGACGTACGAGCCTTAGTGCTATTTAAAAAAATAAGTCTTACATCAGTATTTTCATAAAATAAATCTACACAGAAATTCACTGTAAGCACCTTAACTGAATCGTGCTCACAGCTCATTCAGACACGGAAGGAGTGTCTGGGCCGCGCAGAAAAGATGAAACGGTCACTCCATCTCCATTTACTGCGGCCTAACATTGTTCTCTCCCATGCGTATAACCGCTCCTGTCACTGGAAGACTAGAGCGGCAAATCAATGGGACGGTGACCTCCTTCTACTCACTGATACCATCTGTACAGCGCTGTGATTTAGAAAGCTGTGATTTAAAATTTAGATTTTAAAAAGCTCACTTTTTGATCAAGATCAGCTCATCATCACAAATTCGCTCCTGTACCACCTCTTCTGCTTGTCCCAACATTGAGGCTTCAAAAGTTTCTTCTCCTTCCAAATTGGCCAGGGTTGACAGAACGGTTGCTATTAAAATAACAACAAAGATCTATAAACACTTTTCCCATGAATGTTTTCATATCCGGTCTGCAATTCAGAAACATTTCCGAGAGAAGCAACGCACAGGTGCGAGTTTAAGGGTACAGTTAGGCACCAAACCGCTGTCCTTGCGCCCTAACGCAGACCTCTGTCACTCTGAGGTGAGGAAATTCCATCAAACCTTTCCAGTAACATGAAAAATGACTATAAGACGTATCTGTCGCACAAAGCATTAAGGGAGTAAAAAGTACAACTCTGTTTCTGAAGCGGCTCAGTGAGGACGTGCCAACGGAAAGAGACGCCGGGACGTACGGTCGCGTGACTGCGCAGCTGGGAGCCAGCAGAGGCCCTACCTCCAGAAGCTTTAGCGATGCGTTTAAGGTCCCTTTTTAAAACTCTTCTAACAGCCATAGCGCCCGTCTCCACAAAATACTTCAGACACATGTCATCAATTCCACCGGTGGTCAGAATAACGTTGGCGCCAGTAGCCAGGATCTTCTGGATCCGCTCCTTGGTGATATCGGATTCTCTACAGAGAGGATAACCCACAATTACCCTCTGTGTTGTTAATCTAGCTCTAACTTCCATTAAGTACTTCCCACAAAACAAATGCATATTAAATTACATCATTCTTACCCTTCTGTGACCAAAATTTAAATCGATTACAGAGAAGTTCAAAAAATTTAAAATGATCATTTGTGTCCCCCACCCCAATGGGAGTTCCTAATCAAAAACTGTGGTTAGAAAGGAAACAGCAACCCTGCCTTTAGGGATCTGGCAGGGAAACACTGTCATCCCTGCTCCGGAAAAGTGTTATTACAATGGAATGCAGAGATGGAGAGGCCAGACTCCAGCCTGCCAGGTGAGACAAGGAAAGCCTGAAGATCTGGAGTTAAGAGGTGTGCAGCACTGAAATGGCCAATAGAACCAGAAAACGGAAAACCTTTTGTAGGAATGCTAGACTGTGAACTGTTAACATGTTTAGTATTTTTAATAAGTAACAGTATTATCAAATCAGCGTCTTCCAAAGGATCCCCTGACGTCAGGGTGGAGACTGCACGGGAAAGATGGAGGAGTGAGCGGCATCAGGGAAACACAAATCAAACCACAGCGAGATACCACCTCACACCAGTCAGAATGGCTAAAACTAACCAGTCAGGAAACGACAGGTGTTGGAGAGGAGAAAGGGGAACCCTCCTACACTGTTCGTGGGAATGCAAGCTGGGGCAGCCACTCTGGAAAACAGTATGGAGGTTCCCCAAAAGTTGAAAATAGAGCTACCCTACAACCCAGCAATCGCACTACTGGGTATTTACCCTAAAGATACAAATGTAGTGATCCGAAGGGGCACATGCACCCCAATGTTTACAGCAGCAATGTCCACAATAGCCAAACCATGGAAAGAGCCTAGATGCCCATCAACAGATAAATTGATAAGAAGAAGAGGTGGTATATATACACAATGGAATACTATGCAGCCATCAAAACCCCCCAAAATCTTGCCATTTGCAACAATGTGGATGGAACTAGAGGGTATTATGCTAAGCGAAGTAAGTTAAATAGGAGAAACACAATTATCATATGATCTCTCTGATATGAGGAATTTGAGAGGCAGGGCGGGGGGTCGTGGGGGGTAGGGGAGGGAAAAAATGAAACAAGATGGGATCAGGGAGACAAACCATAAGAGACTCTTAATCTCAGGAAATAAACTGAGGGGCGGGGTGAGGGGGAGGGAGGGATAGGGTGGCTGGGTTATGGACATTGGGGAGGGTATGTGCTATGCTGAGTGCTGTGAAATGTGTAAGCCTGATGATTCACAGACCTGTACCCCTGAGACAAATAATACATTATATGTTAAAAAAAAAAAAAAAAAAAAGATGAAGGAGTGAGGCAAGGAGGCGGTAACTGGAGATTGAAAACCATGTCTGATGAGAACAGAGGGTCTGAACATAAGTCTCAGTTTATGGCCGAGGTGATGGGGAGGGTCAGCCAATGACTCCTGGAGTAAAATGGTGCAGGACGAGAAAGAGTTCAGTTTTCAAAAGGTGCATCCTTCACGTGAGCTGCCAGGAGGCAGGCAGACCCAGGACGGAAATCATAAGCTATGGGAAAGGAAACAGATTTGAAAAAGGCAAAATACAGATCACTGAAACCATCTCACTTACCACTTAAAGAATTTTTAAAGTAGAATGAATTCAAGATGACCCTCAAATTAACCTCCCTGGGAATACTGAGCTAGATGCTACACTGCGGGCAGGAGCTGCGAAGCCAGGCACATCCTTTGGGCTCCGCCTTTGGAGCTTACAGTCTGAGTCCTGCAAACACACAAAAACTGCGCTAAAGCCCAGGAAGATCAAGTAGAGGAACTCATGGCAGAGTAGAATTTAGATTGAAGGAGAAAGAAAAGCTTCTTTGAGAGACTGACCAGCTAAAGAAGTAGTAAAAAATTAAAAAGTCAAAACCAGTAGGCACAGAGTATGTCACAGCAGAGGGAACATTACTAAGGACCAGCGGGGGAAAAGTTTGGTGGATCCTAGTTCCAGGTGTGGCCAGACCACAGGGAAAAAAAATGTAAGAAATTAAAAAATTTGGGGCGCCTGGGTGGCTCAGTGGGTTAAAACCTCTGCCTTCAGCTCAGGTCATGATCTCAGGGTCCTGGAATCAAGTCCCACATCGGGCTCTCTGCTCAGCAGGGAGCCTGATTCTCCCTCTCTCTCTGCCTGCCTCTCTGCCTGTGATCTCTCTCTCACTGTCAAATAAATAAATGAAACCTTAAAAAAAAAAGAAATTAAAAAAAAAAAATATTCCAGAGCAATGGGAAACCTACAAAAAGCGCTGCCCTTGGAATGATGAGGTCACTGTGGCTGCTGTGTGGAAAATAGTTTGGGAGAAGGGACAAGAGTGAAACCCAGGTGACCAGCTTGGCTGCCCTGACAACAGCGGGCAGGAGAATGGAAAGTAGATGAATTTTGAGATTTAATTTGATGATAAAAATCAAGTGGTTTTAGTGAGAGATTAGAAGAGAGAAAGGCATGAGGTAAAAAAGAGGAGTTAAAAGATGATTTCCTAGTTTTCTCCAAGGGTCCTCATCACTAAAACGGCACAAGTGTATTTATGTTCAATTTTAAACACTAACTTTGCGATGCTTAAGAAGTGTTCATAGGTGTTCGGAGCTCAGAGAAACAGACTTGAAGTCTCCAGCACAGAAACAGTATCTGCAGTCCTAGGAGTGACAAGGAGTTATCCCAGGGACAGCAGAGCAGAGCCCGGGGCTGCCCAGGCGTACAAATACCGCTGGGGCAGTACCATAACGCCACGCCCTGTCTCTCCAAGTGTTTCAAGAAGGGAGTAGTCACCAGCTTGATAGTGGTCAAATGAAGACTCGAAGTGTCTAGTGAATTTTACCCTGGGGACCACTAGTGACCTTAGCAAATGGTCCTCCACTGGAGAACAGAATAGAACTGAGAAGGAGATAAACAAAATACCAGAAAACAGTTTGTGTGTGAAAAACTTGGGACATCCAGCGGTGAACAGATGGGGAAGGACAGGGAGTAACTGGCCTAGGATGTGAGCAGGAGGCCTTTATGTCTGGTTAAGAGAGCTACAAAGTGGCTGCAAGTGGAATTTAGAAAAGGAACGAGGAATAGAATTAGTAATTGAAAATGCAGCTTGGGGCGCCTGGGTGGCTCAGTGGGTTAAAGCGTCTGCCTTCAGCTCAGGTCATGATCTTAGGGTCCTGGGATTGAGCTCCGCTGAGCAGAGAGCCCGCTTCCCCCTCTCTCTCTGCCTGCCTCTCTGCCTACTTGTGATCTCTCTGTCAAATAAACAAATAAAATCTTAAAAAAAAAAAATGCAGCTTGAGAACACTTACACCAGAGGGACTGGCTTTTGGTGAAAGAAAGGATACTTTGTTTATCGGGAAGAAAAAAGTACACATGCAGATCTAAAAGGAGAGAGCAAGCCTGACTCTTGGCAAAGATTTCTTGTAGGTTTGGGTCAGTTACTGTTTTTTATTTTTTAACAAAACCAAGTAACCATTAAAAAAAATATGTGAACTATATGGGTCAAGTGGAAGCAGGCAGTCAAACTGACCTTTCTCTAGCATGCTAAGCAATCAATAACTATGTGGCATCCCCTAGCACCTGGCGTACAGCAAGCGCTCAATCAACACTATGCTGCTTATCTGAGGAATTACATTCCTGGATAGATCTTTCATGTTAATCACGCATAAAATCAAAATTTTCATAGAAGTTGTATCATCAAATCTCTTAAAACACCAAGTCAACACCATTTTCTAATTTTCCAGCGCAAGTTAGACTTTGGTTAAAAATTAAGTTTTCGGGACGCCTAGGTGGCTCAGTCGGTTAAGCATGTGCCTTCTTCGCCTCAGGTCATGATCCTAGGTTCCTGGGATCGAGTCCCACATTGGGCTCCTTGCTCAGCGGGGAGCTTGCTTCTCCCTCTGCCTCTCCCCCCTAACTCATCCCCCGCCCCAATAAATAAAAATCTTAAAAAAAATAAACAAGTTAAAAAAAAAAAAATTTCTCAAGTCCTCCAAGATATCCACACTTAAATAATCCAGTTGCATCATCATCACCATCCTCTGCTACCTGGCAGCTGGTTGATTATTTGCTGTTACCTAGGAAGTGTTAACATTCCTTGTTTTTAAAGATTGCATGGTGGGGTGGCGAGGGGGAGGCAGAGGGACAGGCAGACTCCCTGCTGAGCGCAGAGCCCATCATGGGGCTCCATCTCAGGACTGAGATCTTGACCCAAGTCCAAGTCAGATGTTTAACCGACTGAGCCACCCAGGTGCCCCACTCCTTGTTTTTAGTATACTTTTTTACTGTCATCTGCTCTAACAGAGGTATAGTTTACAAACACCTCTTTCAAATGTCAAAAATCCTCTCTCGACATACCTCTGTCTAATCTGGTCCAGTTTCTCAGGGTCCGTAATAACCACCTGCACGCCAAGCTTCATTTTTGTCTTCTGCAGGCTGAAGTCAAGGCAAGCAATTTTTGCATTAACTATTCTCTTGGTCATGCCTATAATTGAACATATTAAATTCCTTTTAAGAACTGTAACAATGTTATTTTATAAAATACAGCTATTCTTAAAGCATAATAAAAGTAGTAAGAGATATTAAATTATACTATATTTAAAGATAGATAAATTTACATTTTCATTACATTTAACCCTACAAACAAATTTTTATGGTCTACCTTTCTTTAACTTGCATTTTTCCTGTTTTATGTGCTTAAATTACATAAGTGAAACTGAAAACCTGGATGTACATTTTTTTTTTCCTCTGGGCTTTCCTAAAAAACAGTAAGTGCTGGTCTTGGAGAGCTCACCTAAAGGATGTATATAGTATGCAGTCCACAAAAAGCAAATTTTAGCCTTGAGTATCAAATCCTAAGCCTTACCCTGGGATCCTACCACACAGTTGAGGGCATAGCCATTGATGAGCATACTCTCCATCTGACTTCTCCCATGGGCTTTCAGAATATTAACGGAATTGACTGGATAGCGAGGCTGGCCTCTTATATCTGTGTATTTAACTGCAAGTACAGCATCTACTACCATATTGGCAAAGAAATCACCATTTCTAAGCCAAGAGTTAAGGAGAACAAGAACATGGAATGACAATGGGTGCACACAAAAATCAAGAGAATTCAAAGGCACTTCCTTTTAGCAATCTCATCAAAGAAACAACCATTCATTATGCCATCAAAATGCTGGAGTACTATTTATCATTGCTTGCAATTCATATTACTATGACACTTTATTATTATCTCCCTCCCCTGAAAAGGAAGGAAGCAAACAATTTCAATACAGTGTCACTCAGCACAAAAACTAACCAAGACCTTACTTTTAAAAAAGCCTAAACTTGACTGTACCAACATAAGGATACATTCCAATGATTTTGGAAGACATCGATGTCTTAGCAGCATTGATCAGGCAATCTCTTCCAAGTTCATCCGTGTTAATAATAAGATTTTCACTGATGTATCGCACTGCCTCCCTGTTTGAAGTGTGTGGGAGAAAACATTTATAAATTCACTACTCAAACTTTTTTGTTTTATCACAGTGTCAAAATGTCTTAGGCACCAATGTTCTGTTTGGCCATTTCATATAGGAGGAGGACACAAATAAATCCTCCCTCTTCAGATCATGGCAATTTTAATCTATCCCATAAGCATAGCCACCAAAATCTATTATTGGGAGAAAATGTGGTAGTCAAATGGGAAAAAAACAAAAACAAAAAAACACACTAGCCCTACTTCTTCAAATATTACTATTAAAACAACACTTTTTCAAAATATAGTCATTAACAACACTTAAGGAACACAAACTGTTTACAACTATAACATCACATAATGTAAAATTTTCTCTGAATGCAAACAATCTTACTTGCAAGCAAGTCGATAGCCACTAATAACTGATGTGGGATGAATTTTCTGTTTGACCAGTTCATCTGCATTTTTAAGAAGTTCTGCTGCAATAATAACCTGTTGAGAAAACATTCATTGCTCTTAGTCTGACAACACGTGCAATGCATATGTAAGAACACAAAAATGACCAGCTATGATCTACCAGAATGCTGATGGTGAATAACTGATTATTGGGAATCTGAAAAAACAAAAAACAAAAATAATTGTACAGGGTTTTTTTTTTTGAGTGTGAGAGCTAATCTTAAGCAGGCTCCATACCCGGCAAGGAGCTGACATGTGCCTCGATCTCACAACCCTGAGATCATGACCTGAGTAAACTGAGTGACTGTGCCACCCAGGTGCCCCGTACACAGTGTTTGATATGCAGGTGGGCAAAGGCTGATAGGAGCCAGGCAACTGTTCTGGCTTACAAACCAGCTCTGTGGAATAGCAGAGAACTACACATCCACTACCTTTAAAGATTTAAGTGCTCAACAGAAACCAACTCAAGACTCTACTACTCCTATGATCTTATACTATTTTATATTATTACTTGGTTTATTTTAAAAACCATTCTTCTATGTGGTGTATACACACAGACACAATGGAATATTATTCAGCCATCAAAAAAAGAAATCTTACCATGTGCAAGGACATGGACGGAATTAAAGGGTATTATGCTAAGCCAAATAATCAGAAAAAGACATGATTTCACTCATATGGAATTTAAGAAACAAAACAGGATCTTAGGGGAAGGGAGGGTAGAACAAAATAAGATGAAAAAGAGAGGGAGACAAAGCGTAAGAGACCCTTAATCTTAGGAAACTGAGGATTGCTGGAGAGGAGGTGGTAGGCCAAAGGAGTAACTGGGTGATGGGCATTAAGGAGGGCACGTGATGTGATAAGCACTGGGTGTTATATGCAACTGATAAGTCACCGAACTCTACTTCTGAAGCAAATAATACACTATGTGTTAATTAACGGAATTTAAATAATCATTCTTCTAAAGACATTAAAAAATAAAAAACTCTGCTGGGGAAATTATAATCACTTTATTTTTAATATTGTAAACAAGTTAGTTAGAAACTATGTTATTTCAAAAGAGGAAGTTTCCGTTTTTTCACGGTTTGAAATTTAATCTAGAAATATAAACATTTCCCCCACAAACCACTGCCTGCGCCTTTAGAGCAAACTATTATTTGTTCCTTACCAAATAATAGTGTTTCTATACGACAAAGCACACTACATCAGTTTGCTGGATGATCTTAGAGAAGTTTGTATCATGTTATTGTTCATGTTTACTTTCCTGCACTCCCGTTTTTAACTCATGAGATCGCCTATCAGCATTTAATATAAAAACAAATTTTTTTTAAAGGCAGTAACATTCTTCCCCTAGCTAGTTATAAAGAGAAGATTTTTAGGGACTTTTAAGTTTCAGGTAGTGGGAGGAGAAAACAACTTTTTTTTAACGAGGGACTTGAACTTAGGACCCTGAGATCGAGTCAGACGCTGAACTTAACCGAGCCACCCACGTGACACAGAAACAGAACTTTTAAAAAAAGCCCCTCCCTATGCGATGTATAAATATTGTTTTAGCTGAAAAACTCATGAAACTTGTGAAAAACCATATTTAAAATGAGTCAACTATATTATCTTTTAAGTTTCTCTCCTTTAAATGGTACAAACTAGCCGGAAGTACTGATTTTCAAATTCTGCTTCTGAATTAGGCCGGAAATTTAAATTTTCTCCCTCTTAAATATGTAGCTTATTTCTGACTCAGAAAGAAATGACTTACTTATGGCTTCACTTTACTGAAGTTCAATTTTAGGAAAACCACCAATCTACAGCCATCTACCAGGTGACAAAAGCTACCTACCACTGAGGTGGTTCCATCTCCCACTTCTTTGTCTTGCAGATCAGCTAGTTCGCAAAGAACTTTAGCTGCAGGATGTTCTACCTCCAGTAACTTCAAGATGGTTGCACCGTCATTAGTAATAGTTACATCCTAAGAAATTTGCAGGGAAAGAAAAAAAAATCACAATCACCAGCAAACAAAGGACATCCTTTAAATGAACAGAAACCCATTATCACCTTTACTACACCTTCCAATACCAGCACTGCGATAGAAACAGAGAATTCACATAGCTAAATATTTAAGCACTGGTATTTTCCTTTAAAGTAACAAACAGGTGTACTTACACCAATATCATCCACCAACATTTTATCCAAGCCAACTGGACCAAGAGAGCTTTTTACAATATTGGCAATGGAAGCTGCAGCCATAACTGTAGAAATGAGAAAAAAAATTTAAATCCACTGCTCCAGATGACAGCCATTCCGGCTTAAAGTAAGTAAATGACATCCAACAGCCTCCGGATCTTCCAAATCCACAAATCTACCCTAATTACTTAAAATAAGATGGACGAGCACCCATAACTTCAACGTGTACGCGCTCTCAGGAGGTTCAACAACAAATGTCTTAATTCGTAACGTGTGCTAGGATATTAAGTACCACTTAGGCTAACGTCCAACTGAAATTTCCTCATCCAACTTCACCGTAAAAACCTGTAAGCGATGGGTGGGTCAGAATCGGACACGGAGCACCCGGCATCTACAGCAGGTTCTAACCAGTGGAGTACGATGGGCAAGTCATCCGGATTGCGGCCATTCGCTCATGGGTAAAACGAGTAGTTAAGACCAGTCTTTTCTGGGTAATGGTTCTAAAACGAGGCGCAAAGGTGGAGATACACGCTCACGCTGGTCAGAATCGGAACCTAAGGGGCGCAGGGCACCCGGACCAAAGGGACTCGAGGCGTGACCTGCACGTGTCACTGCGGGGAGCTGGCTCTCCAGGCCCGGGAGCGCTTTTCCAGTTCCAGGGCCTTGGCATCCGCGGCCAACCACACGCAGCGGGACAGATCCGAAGACGTGCAGGGCTCTCCGGAATTCCTCGCCTGAGGGGAGAGGGCGCTGCCGCCCTGCCCCGAAGCACCCCGCCCCGCGCGGTCGGACCCCGGGCCTTCTCCCGGTAGAGAAAGGGAAAGCGCTGCGCCCGCAGCCGCGGCCGGAGCCGGGCGGGAGCCCGCACCGCCGCAGGCCCGGCCCAGGCCTCATTCGCCCTTACCGTTCTGGGAGCGGATCGCCTCCCCAGTGCTGCGGTCTCCGAACACGGACAAAGGCCCCTCCATCTTCGCGGCGGGGTTCACGTCGAGCTTCCCTCTCACCGCGGGCAACCAGTGTCTTGGTCCCAAGGCCCGGTGGCAGTCACAACGGCGGCGGCGGCTACGGCGTGGAACGGGCTGGAGCGAGGCCGCGGTGACTGCTGGGAACACCGCTCCCCGAGCCCGGCCGCGAGGCAGGGCGGGAAGGAAAGAAGGGATAGTGGGGGAAGCGAACAGTGCGGAAGAGCCGGACATGAGGAGCCGGGAGAGGGCGGGCTCAGCATTTTCGCCCAATTAGAGAACGAATAAGAAGGGCGCGAAGGCAGGAGAACGGAAGTCAGGGTCTTGCACTGGAGAAGGAAGGAGGTGCTCGCTGAAGCTTCTCCTCCCCTCTTCCAGGCACAGATTGCGCGTGCGCTTTTGCATTTTCTACTGCCTTCTAGAAAAAGGGTACAGTAGGGCGGAGTTTGGAGTTGGGGTGGGACGAGAGAGGGCGGGCCCTTCACGGGAAAGCTGGGCTTCTGAGCGAGTCCCGCAGGTTTGCTTTTAACGGTCTTCGGCGAGCACGTGGCGAGTCACGAGCTTGGTTCCTGAGCTCACGGACCTAACCTTGTGGTGGCCCTGAAGCTGGGTTGGACGGGCAAGAGCTTTACACGGGCCATATGGGAAAAATTACAACTACGGTTTCTGAAGAGAAACTGCATCTCGCGCTGCCCCGGGTTTCCCCCATTGCCCAACGGGGCTGCGTGGGGATCCCACAGCGACCAAACAAAGCAACTCGACCCTGGCAGAACGCTGAGCCCGAACTAGCGGGTTGCGTCCCGCCCCCAGGCGCGTTGCTGCGAAGTGGTTGGCGGGCTGCAGCGTCCTGTGCACTCCAGCGAAGGCAGTGATTGGAGGAGCCTAGGTAACAGAGCGGCCCGTCAGCCGCTGGGCGGCGGGGCTTGTTAGTTCCGGGTCGAGGCGTAGGTGACTTCCGGAATCCAAAAGCTTTTCCCAGAGTTAACATGGCTGCGGCCGGCGAGTGACTGGGACGCCGATGAGGAAAGGGCGCGAGGCTTTTTCGAGGCTTTGCCCGCGATCCCTCAGCGATGGCGCTCCGGTCGCGGCTCTGGGCGTGGCTGTCGGTTTGCAGGAACCGTGGTAATTCCCACTTCTCTCAGATGACTCCCCAGGGCCTGCACGTTAAGTGTGCCTATGCAAGTCGTATCTTCTATTCACCCCCACCGAACAGTAAAGTGGCTAACAGCATTGCGGTGACAATAGTAGGAAAGTAAGAACCAGGGTCTGTTAGGACTGTACTCTGTGACCAGACTTAACCTCTTCCTCCCTTCCAGGGAGCGGATGGGGATAGAGGTTGGGTCATATTCCTGTTTTGTCCGCGTTCGTAATTTTTTAAGATACACGTGGTGGTTCCCATTCTTAGGGTGTGGGGTCGCAGCGTTCTCAACCGGTTCCAAGCCAGCGACGAAGCCTGAAGTGGACCCTCTGGAAAACGCAGCAGTTGCCCCAGAGTTCACCAATCGGAACCCCCGCAATCTGGAGCTCTTAGGAGTGGCCAGGAAAGAGCGGGGTTGGGGGACAGCGTGGCCCTCCCGTGAGTTCTGGCACAGGTAATTAAGTCGGCTAGTTAATTGACCCTACAGAGCAGTGCACGGCACCCTACAAATTGTTTTCATCGATTCAGTCAACGGGCCAGATATTTCTGCAGATTGTCTTCTCAGGAAGCAGCCATTCGGTGGTGGGGGAGGGATTAGTGGGCAGGGGTGGGGAGATGAGGGGGGTGGTGGGCCTGGAGGGACGAACAACAAATAGGTGTCAGGGAGAAAATTTAAAGAGGGTGATGTTAGGATGGGGAGACTGGGTGCCTGCCAAGGCCGCTTCTGAAAGATAAGACAGTTTGCCAAGAAGAGCATTCCCAGCAGAGGAAATGGCTAAGGTGGGAATGGGCTTGTGTGTTTGCAGAACCACAAGGCCAGTGTACCTGGAGCTCAGTGTGCAAAGGAGTGAATAGTGTAAGATGAAAATGGAGGAGGTAGGTAGGAGACAGATCATTAACTTTGTAGATTGAAGTAAGCACTTGACAGTTTTTCACAATAGTAGGAAACCGAGAATTTAATAAATTTGAGCTTGAAGACCATTCTAGTTGCTTTGGGGAGAAATCTGTAAGGGGGGAAGAACAGAGGCAGGAAGACAAGTTAGGAGTCTATTCTTTGTTATAAAAATGATTATTTATCGAACACTTTGCATTTGCCAGGAACTCTTAGTTGCTTTATGTGCATTTTCTCATTTAACCCTTAAAATTACTTTATGAAGCAGTAATTTCCTCCCATTTTATGGGAGCAAGAGAATCGAGCCTTAGGAGAGACAAGGTTAATCAGCTCTAGAGCTAAGATATAAACATGTTTTGTCTGACCTACCTAAGGGCCAAGACACTATAAATTGTTGCCACTGTGCTGCTTTATGTTATTTACCCGGTTATTTACTTGGTAAGCATTTGTTAAAAACGGAATATTTCTTAAAGACTATATAAAATTGTAATTGGAAGTTACATAGGAATCATAACTGTGATACATTTATTCAACAAACATTAGGCCTATGACACTTAATAGGCATTGTGCTAGATGCAGGAGATGCAAAGATAAAGTACATGTCATCCTTGTTAGCAAAAATTTTAAGTTTTGTTGTGGAATATGGAATAGGGATAATAAGATTTTACAGTTGCTATGATGCATTTTTACTTAGTGTACATAGGAAGGAGTCAAAGGGAGTAGTAGGCAGATCACTTGAATTAGTCTAAAATTCTTTTGACACATTCAACCTATTTACTTAATATTGGATCATTTAAGTAATCAGAGATCTATTTTCCCACTTTTTTTTTTTTTTCTATTTGCTATATTCACAGTATTATCAGTATCGAATTTTGGCATTTTATAATAGGAAGTGACCTTAGAGAGGATGAGTCCTGTGCCTTTGTTGAACCAATGGTTTAAGACGAGGATTCAGCAAACTATGGCCCGTGGGCCAAAGTTGGCTTGCAAGCTAAAAATTTCCTTTCTTTAAAATGTGAAAAAGAATTCCAAAGAATAATATTTTGTGATGTGAAAATTATATAAAATTCAAATTTCATTATCCACAAAGGAAGTTTTATTGTAACACACCACCACTCATTCTTACCTGGCTGTTCTAGTATTACTATGGCTGAGTTGAGCAGTTGCAGGAGACGGTATGGCTTACAAACCTAAAACAGTTACTGAGTCCTTATGGAAAAGGATCGTTGACCTTTGAATAAGAAATTGTGATTTTTTACTAGAGCTCCCAGGAAAACCGGGTGTAGAACCCACATTTCTCAATATATGCTTTTTCTGCTGTTTCACACTAAGAATCCTTGTGTGATCTCTAATTTTGGTGTTGTCTTTAATGTGAGCTTAATTTTTAAATGTGTAATATAAATGTATGCTATAAAATCCAAAGGGCAAATAGGTTTTATATGTATCTTTCTGGAGATAATTTGTACACATAAGTATAAACTTGTAGCTTTTAAGTTACAAATATTAGGGTGCCTGGGTGGCTCCGTCTGTTAAGTGTAAGCGTCTGCCTTTGGCTCAGGTCATGGTCATCAAGCCCCACATCAGGCTCCCTGCTCAGTGAGGAGCTTGCTTCTCCCTCTGCCAGCCGCTCCCCCTGCTTGTGCTTTCTCTCTCCGTCTCTCTCTCTCTCTGTCAAATAAATAAAGTCTTTAAAAAAGAAATTACAAAAATAAAAAAATAAAAATAAAAAAGAAATTACAAACATTAGCATACCACTTACACCGTTTTTCATCTGAATCCTCCCCGCCCCCTTCAGAATACATCTTGGAAATCCTTTGTGTTATTTAGGAACATTGGCTCTGAGCCAGACCCCTGGACTGAAGTCCTAGCTCTATTACTTAGCATTAGTTGTAGTCTTGCTAAAGTTACTAAACCTTTCTGTGTCTGTTTCTGTGACCTTAAAAAAGAGAGAGAGAGAGAAAGAAAGAAAAAAAAAATGTGAGATCATTTTGAAACGGGAGCTCTGCCCGCAAACAGGACAGTGCCTGGCACAGTAGGTGCTCAGTGAACAGCCGCAGGAGCAGCAGCACTGTCGTAAGTGCCACTTCATTCTTTCGGTAACTATAGAATACCACCATGTGGATGTTTGAGTTAGCTAGCTTCTCATTGATCATTACCTTAATGATCCCAAACAGCGAAGCAATGAATTGCCTTGTCCGTGCATCTCATCAGTGAGATGGGCGTATTTTCATGGGCCTAAGAGTCTTTAATATTTTGTTGCTGTGAACAGTCTGTTCAAATCCTCTGCCTCTTGAGGTATTGGTCTTTTTTTTTTTTTTAAATTAATTATAGGAGGCTTTCTTACGTATGAAAATTAGCCCTATGAATACTATGTGTTTAAAGTAATTTTTGTTTCTTGCTGCCTTTTGATCTCAGTTTACTGTTTTGTTTTTTTTTTTCTGTTTTTTTAACTGTAGAAAACTGTCAGCTTTTTCTTTATAAAAGCTGGATGACATGGTTTGATGTCCTATTTATTTATTTTAAAGATTTTATTCATTTATTTGACAGATCACAAGTAGGTAGAGAGGCAGGCAGAGAGACAGGGGGAAGCAGGCTCCCCACTGAGCAGAGAGCCCGATGTGGGGCTCGATCCCAGGACCCTAAGATCATGACCTGAGCTGAAGGCAGAGGCTTTAACCCACTGAGCCACCCAGGCGCCCCTGATGTCCTATTTAAATAGGTTTACTTTAGACTCTTAATCATAAGAAACAAACTGAGCGTTACTGGAGGGAAAGTGGTGGGGGAATGGGATAACTGGGTGATGGACATTAAGGTGGGCACATGATGTAATGAGCACTGGATACTATATAAGACTGATGAATCACTGACCTCTATCTTTGAAACCAATATTACATGTTTATTGAGTTTAAACAAACTAAATAAATAAATTGACTTAGTTTGAGGTTGTAAAAAAAATCTGCTTGCTAGTATTACGATTTCAGTTTTTAATTTAAATCTTTGATCGATCTTATATTTATTTTGCTGTTAGCTGGAAAGTAGAAACATACAGTAAGTATACCCTTACTCACTGGAGGGTCACAGAATTTAGCTCTGCCTCCTCAAATCCTTTTTTGAAGTGATGCTGTGTAATAATTCTCACATCTCAAATACCAAATTTCCCCTGGATATTTGAGGTTAAGTGGAAATGTTTGGTTTATTGTTACTGAGGATATCCTCATAAAGACAGAGGAAAAACAGCTTTTCCAAGTCAAATCCAGGTTAACTATGTTAAAGTAAGTGAAACAGACATTGCATTCTTGAGAAATATGTAGGCATTTATTCACCTGAGGCCTTTTATCTTTAGGATCCTTTTGTGATTTTCTTCTCTTCTCATCTCATTTAGGTTGCGAGTTATCAGGACTCAGCATCACGTAGAAGCACGGGTTGAGCATCGCAGCGGCCAGGTTGTGGTTTCAGCATCCACTCGGGAATGGGCTATTAAAAAGCACCTTTACAGCACCAGAAATGTGGTGGCCTGTGAGAGTGTAGGACGAGTGCTGGCGGAGCGATGCTTAGAGGCAGGAATCAACTTCATGGTCTACCAGCCCACCCCTTGGGAGGCAGCCTCAGACTCGGTATTTTGGTTTTCACGTACTTACTTTTAAAAGCTAGGACTTCTTGACAGCAGGTGCTTACACAGTAACGGTAGTTGCATTTATCAAGTTCTTTCCGTGTGGCAGATGCTGAGGTGGGTATCCTGACATGAGTGACCTCATTCCATCCTCCTTGCAGCCCAGAGGTCAGGAGTAGTAGGCCCAAGTCACCTGAGGCTGGCTTGTCCAGAGTGAGTCAGGGTGACTGACTCAGCCGCGATGTCCCCCACTCTGCTTCCTGTCCGTGTGTTAACATCTTGTCTGTGTGATGAAACGCTACTAGTCTTTGGCATCTCTAGAATCTCTTGTCTATGTCATTGTTAAGATCACTTTCTGGAGAAATCAGTGCAGGTGGGGAGTTAGCAAGGAGCAAATCAGCTGTTGTAGTTCTCTTGGGAAGCGAACTGTTTATTGTCAGCTTCCTTGTTGTGCTGACTTAACCTCTTCCTTTTTTCGGATCTTCAAAACCAGATGAAACGACTGCAGAGTGCCATGACAGAGGGTGGCGTGGTTCTGCGGGAGCCTCGGAGAATCTATGAATGAAAGAGGAGCATTGTTCCGGACGTGTGAATACAAAAGCTATGAGCTCTTCCCTCCTCCAGAAGAGAGCATCTGGAAGAACAGCCAGCTTGGAAGTTTTGTCCAATCATATAACAGTAAAATGTTGTCACTAGATAAGGCCCCCCCACTCCTCCCCTTGTGTGTGTGTTGAGGGGGCGGTGGTTTAATCAAGGGCTAAATTCTTCCCCTCTCTTGGACAGAAGTATCTGAGAAAAGCTGTTGCCAGTCATGATTAACTTTGCAAGGACAAATTAAATGTTGTTTATAAGTTAAAGAATAAACGCAGATTATGAGCATTTTCTGGTTACGTGAAATCTTTGCCCTTGAGCCCTCTGTGGCGAGAGTACACGTACGAGGTTTGTGCAGACTACTTGTTACCGTGTCCAGCTCATGGTGGTGGATCTCAATTAATGATAACCGTTGCTGCAGAGTGTGGGCCTTTTTTTAAAATAGGAAATGTCCATATCGGTTAATTTATTACGAACAGTCTTAGTGCTGTGAAGATGAAAGGAGTAAATCATGGCCTTATCTGAGCTCCTGAACCCTGACATGCAGAACCAGATGTGAAAGAAGAAAGGAACGCAGTGAGGAACTGAAAGTGGAGGGGGACAGGAGCAGGGTTGGCTTATGCTCAATTTGCCTTGAAGTGAGAATTTGTTGGATAGGAGATTAAGCTTCAAGTGCAATCACCTTAATCTCAAATGAAGCTGGGCTAGATGGGAATCACCGCAGCTCTTTGACAGGAGTCGATTAAATCAAAATAACTTTCTGGCTATCTAAGACCGGTGTGATGAGAAAGAACCTGTAAGCAGTTAAGGCGGCTTCTTCAGCATTTCCCAATTTTTTTTAAAAGATTTTATTTATTTGACAGAAAGGAGAGCACAAGTAGGCAGAGAGGCAGGCAGATGGAGAGGGGGAAGCAGGCTCCCCGCTGAGCAGAGAGCCCGATGCGGGGCTCCATCCCAGGACCCTGAGATCATGACCTGAGCCGAAGGCAGACGCTTTAACCCACCGAGCCACCCAGGTGCCCCAGCATTTTCCAATTTTTAACTGGGTATCCCAATTATATATTTATACAGAAATGAAATAACATTACTATTTCTAATCTGAGTGATACTTTAAAAAGACGGGTATGCAACAACATTTTTTTAAACGTATGATTGGTTCTGAGACGCCTTCAGAATGCAGTGACTTAGTGGTCCCCTTGTGATCAATAAATACCAAAGTGGAGACATTTAAAAGTGTTTATTATAGGCCTGATATTTCCTTGCCTCATCTTAAAGATTGGAGCGTCTCACTCTGAAGACTGGTTGTAGAAGCCTTCTCAAACAAGTCTGGTGTCCAAGGGCGGATGTAAAGACCAAAGACTGGACTAGTGGCTTTGGAAATTGGCAGTGACAAAAATAGGATTCACGTGGACGTAGGGGTTTTCTCTGCAAGGAATAGGATGATCCTAGATCATCTCTGCACCAAAGACTCCCTCCGTTTGATAGGCAGTTCCTGAGGGTCTTTGCGGCAAGTTTGAGAGACGGTATTACAGAGGATGTTGCAGACCAAAGTGAAGACGACGATGGGGGATGGGGGATGGGGTGTGGGGGAAGGGATGGGGCCGGCTCACTGGGAGCGAAGTGCCGAGAAGGGCTGATTTCAATGTGGATGAGATGCGGCCCCGCCCCTCGCCGCAGCTGCTGTGATTACCTCCTTACTGCAGTTCTTTCGGGTGCTGCTGGCCGGTCTGCACGTACCCTTCTTCCGCACTATTTTCTCCTGCCACCCCTCTTAATACCCTAGGTCTACGTAAGTGACCCCTTCCAGGGACTGCAGAGAAATGGCTGCGGCCGGGGTAACCGGGCTCTGGCTGCGAGGGCGGGATCTCTGGCAGCCCCAGCTGGCGGAGGTGTGCAAGCGGACACCTGTGGGCGGGCAGGTGGCGGCACGCGGCCAATCGCCGTGCGAGCCCCTTAAGGCCGGCGGCGCGGCGGAAGCGCGTGGCAGCACGTGGCCGCACCCGGCGCCCTTGGCGGAGCTGCGTGGCCATGGATGTGGGCGCCGACGAGTTCGAGCAGAGCCTCCCCCTGCTGCAGGAGCTCGTCTTGGGCGCTGACTTCGTGGGTAAGGCGCGGGGAGTCCAGGCGGTGTCGCCGCTCTGCTCTGGGGGGCGCGAGCCTGCGGGGGCGGGCGGGGGCGGGACGGGCGGAGAGGTGAGGCCCAGCGGGGACCGGCGCCAGGCCTCCGGAGAGGGCCCCTCGGGAGGGCGGGAGAGTCGTCGTCCTCCCCGCTGGGCTGGGCGGTGGGATGTTAAGCAGCACTTACGGCCTTGGCCCCACTGTGGCCCGGGTGAAGCCGAGCCCATGGGTGACTGGCCTGGCTTGTCCTTGCTTTGGCTTTCTCCTTTTCGTCCCCTTGAGCGCCGGCGGTGAGCCGAACACGTTTGCCACCTGCAGCATTGACAGTAAGAACAGTGTGGCAATGGTCGGTGTCTGGGGACTCTTGTCTTTTTTTTTTGGCCCGCAGGTCTGGACATAGAGTTCACAGGCCTTCGCTCTAACCTGTCCCGCCCCCAACAAATCAGGTAAAGCCAAAGCTGCCTTACAGCTGGGCTGGGCAGGGGCGCTAGCCTGTGCGCCTGAGCCTAGCATTCGGCCATGTCCCCGTTCTTTCTCAGCAGGCCCCTTGTTGGCTTTGAGGGGGCAGGATAGCACTTTGGGGGGGGGTTTGGGGACCCGGCCTTTGTCCTCTGAATGCTGGTAGTCTTCCCTAGCGGTGACAAGGTAAAATGCTGCCTCTGGCTCAGAGGTGCCCATCCCGCCTTGAGGCTGTGGCGCCTTCATGCCCTCTCTTTACCTGTGGAATGAGATGCCTGTTTTTTCCACAGTCTTTTCGACTTGCCCTCGGAGTGGTATCTAAAGACCCGCCACAGCGTTCAGCAGTTCACCATCTGTCAAATTGGTGAGTGTCGTCTTCAGCCGTTTGTTAGGAGTTCCTGAAGGAGATGCTTGTGTTGTCTTTGTGTTTCCTGCTGGCAAAACAGCCTTGACCCCCTTCGGAGTGATTGGCCGTGGTTTGGGATGCTTGTTTGGTTTTTGCCTGTGTTTTGCCTTCGGGCCTCGCACTGTGCAACCAAGCCGAAACCTAGTGTAGCAGCTCCTTTCTCCTGCCTCAGTTTGTCAACATGAAGGAGTCTGTGCCATCTTTCAAGGGAAAATGTGTATGATTTTTGTTTACGGAAAACTTATACAAACAAGATCACATTATAAGCATCTTGCCCTGCCGCCTTTTTTGCTAATGGGGCTTAGGGATCTTTCTATATGGGCATAAACAGCTTTCTGTTTTTAACAGTCATGTAGTATTCCAAATTGAATGTACCGATTGACTCAGTCTCCTGATGATGCACATCTGGGAGACCTTTTGTGTGTAATAAAGCAAGTTGTATTAATTGTCCTAGTACGTACGTATGTATTTGGTATACTTCCAGCAGATTTTACTGACTCTTGCTTTTTCTATGAATGATGAACATCTGTGTGTGTGTTTATCTCTATCCTTGTCCTTTGCTATTCTATTGTGGTTTTTTACTTAATAGTAAGATCTCTGTGAAAAGTATATGAAATAGCACGTGGATGTGTTTCTTTTGCCCTCCCCTACTTTGAAGCCTTCTTCACTTTGTGTAGGGTCTCTCTAGCAATATGGACATTTTAAAGCCATTAATTGTATTAATCTTCATGGTTTTTAGTATTTCCTCTGGTTAGTTTTAAAACTAGAAAAAAAAAGTCAGTATTCTGTGTTTGAAGAACCATTCACCATTCTGTTTTAATAATTTCAGTGTAAATTACAATTTGACAGTTCTCCTGTTCCAAGTCTGTTTTCTTTTCCTTTCTTTCCTTTCTTTCCTTCTTTTTTTTTTAAAGGTTTTATTAGAGCATGAGTCAGGGGACGGGCAGAGGGAGGAGGAGAAGCAGACTCCCCATTGAGCAAGGAGCCTCACGAAGGGCTCAATCCCAGGACCCTGGGCTCCTGACCTAAGTGGAAGGCAGATGCCTAACCAACTGAGCCACTCAGGCGCCCTGCCCTGTGTTTTCTTTCTTTAGGAGATAATCTTATTCGAAAGGGTACACAGTATCTTTAGGTGTAAAGTATTGCTCAAAATGTTTCCTTTCTGAAGCTCACGTTTGGTAGGTTTTCTTTTGTATTAATTTCCTCCTCTTTCTTGTAGGATTGTCTGTGTTTTCCAGTATTGAAGGAGAGTCAAACAAGTACGTATGAAGACCTTTTGCAGAACACCTGGCTCTTGCCCACTGCTCTTCTCCAGCTGCTCCCCTCCAACTTCTGCTTCAGGGACTGAACCGCTTGGCTCTAGATGCTCCATAGTCTCCTCTGCTTCTGTGCCCTTCCGCCCCCTGTCTCCTGCAGCTTCTGGCTCATCCACGTCTCTCCCGGCACAGCATCTTTTCTGGGGGCCTTTCCCAGCACTTCGGTGCTCCTCTCCCCATTTCCGTGTCTGTGCCCTCAAGGTAGCGGTTAGCAGGGTGTCGGGATGAGGGCGATGCGGCTCCCAGGCACCAGCAATCAGCATGCCGAACGGTAGGCTCAGAGTGGGGGCTAGACTCTTCCCTGCGGGCAGGATCTCTGCCTTTTTCCTTTGGCCCCAGAGCCAGTTAGTACTAGAAACAGCCAGCATTCAAATACTCTTTGAGTGAAAGGAGGAGCTTGCTGCGAAGTCGGCTCTGTAAGCTAGAATTTTAAAAACGGTTTCGGCCTTTCCTTCTTACATTTTTTTAAAAAGATTTTTTGAAGATTTTATTTATTTGACAGAGACACAGTGAGAGAGGGAACAGAAGTAAGGGGAGTGGGAGAGGAAGCAGGCTCCTTGCTGAGCAAGGAGCTCGACGCGGGCCTCGACCCCAGGGATCATGACCTGAGCCGAAGGCAGGTGCTTAACGACTGAGCCACCCAGGCGCCCCTCTTACGTTTATTCTTTTTTTTATAGGTATGTAGCCCATTCGTGTAACTTCTTTCTCTTCCCGACGACATTTGGGATCTTGGATTCAGAATTCTCTTTCCAGGCTTCTAGTGTTCAGTTTCTGAATCAGTATGGCTTCGACTACAACAAGGTACGGCAGCAGAGGAGGGAAACGGGAGGATTTTAAAGGTTCTCTGGTCCAGCTGGGCTGAGTCCATTTCCTGTCCACATGAACTGGACAAGGAAGGCTTCTTTGCCCTCTGCTCCCCTGCCCAGAGGATGCCTCCACTAGTCTCCTTGTTCCTCGTCTAGTTTCTCAAAAACGGGATCCCGTATATGAATGAAGAGCAGGAGAAGAAAATCAAACACAACATCCTGACCGGAAACTGGAGAGTTCGCAGGTAAAGGCAGTTTCTCCGGGGGCTTTGTCAGTCTCTGGGCTGCTGTTCTTCTGAGTTTCCCGTGGGTCGGCGTGCTGGCTTCAGGGTACGGTGACTTCATGCCGTCCGCTTTAGTCTTAGCTCCATGCTCAAATGAAAAAGCAGGGGCTTCATTCCAGTGCAGCAGGGGGAAAAGCAGGCTCTGTTGGACTCCCTGTGAGAGGTTGCGCTGGCCTTCAGTGCCATCTCAGGCATGTCTACGGGGTAAATGACAGGTAACCTTGATGACTCCGGTCATGTGCCTTGGCCTGGACATATTGCCCCGTGTTCTTGAATCTGCGTGCTCCTGAGGGCGGGTCTCTGCCTTTTTTTTTTTTTAATCTTTTACTAATTTATTTTTAAAAATTTTTATTCATTTGACAGTGAGAGAGCACAAGCGGGGGGGGGGGGGCAGCAGCAGCAGAGGGAGAGGGAGAAGCAGACTCCCTGCTGAGCAGGGAGCCTGATGCAGAGCTCAGTCCCAGGACTCTGGGACCATGACCCAAGCCAAAGGCAGATGCTTAACCAACTGAGCCACCCAGGTGCCCCTCTGCCTTTTTTCTTGAGCTCCCAGTGCCAGTTGTCCTATTTGAAACCACTACTGCTGTGGAGCTGGGACCAGGAGTGATGGAGTGACAGCATTATGTGGTCGTGCTCATAGAGTCTAGAGCTGAACTAGTCATTTTAGCTCTTTGAGCTTTAGATTCTTTGTCTTTATCAGGAGGGGAGGTTAAATTAGACCAATGTTTAACTCTGGAATGTTATGATTGAATATTGGGTCCAGATAACTATATAGTATTGGAGGGGTTTCTTTTTCTAAGTAGGCTCTACGACCAATGTGGGGCTTGAACTCACAATCCCGAGATCAAGAGTCATTTGTTCCCCTCACTGAGGCAGCCAGGTGCCCCCGAAGGTGCCTTTTTTTTTTCCTCCCCTGAAATCCTTATTCTTGGTTTTTCATATAAAAATAAAGCTTTTTGTAAGAGAAGATCTATTTGAATTTTTAACCTTCTGTTATTTTCAGATGTTGGAGAAAAGTCTTTCCTCATCTCAAAATAACATTGCGTTCTTATATTTGTAATGTAGAAGACGTGCTTACCAAAGTTCCTGTCTTTTCCTTATTTCACCAGATGGTGCTTTTTCACCCCAAAAGCTGAATTAAGCAGACAGGCCTGACAGTAGTGTTTAGTGTTGGCTAGCTCCCATGCGTCGCAGTGAAGCAGAAAGGGAGGAAACACGCTCCTGCGATTGGATGGGAGAGTATCGGCCGAGTGTTTGGCTCTCTCTTGCAGAACAAGGCTCAGAAAATAGTCTTTTTGGGTCTGTTTTGTTGCTGAGATCCCAGTGTTAAACCCGGAGTCCTCCAAAACTCTTGTCGTGTTAAAATCATCTGAAGATTCTGGTGGTTTTCTCCAGCATCCCACTTTCATATGCCTGTTTTCAGTTCTCTGGATAAAGACCAGATCAAGGTGGTGATCGATGAGGTGACACGGTGGCTGGACCTGGCAGAGGAGGGCGACTGGATGACTCTCCCTGGTATTACTGGTAGGCAGGAGGCCGCTTCCCCAGCCTGGGGAGGTTGGGGCCGCTCACTGTCGGGCGCAGGGGTTGTGGGGCGCGTACCCTCTCCTTCCTGTGGATCCTGGGCATTGGCTCAGCATGTGTGTTGTTGTCACTGGGGTTAGATAAAGCTCTGACCCCAACTCAGAAGCTGGAGGCTTTTGACCTATTTTGAATTTTAAGGTTGAAGACATCCAGTTCTGTTTAGAGTCCTCTTTTTTATCCCGATCCTGAGAGCCCAGTGTTACTCTTATTTACTTATGTTCATCTCTGGATTCCGTGTCCCCCCCCCGCCCCTGCCCCAGCACAGTGTGGAATCACAATGAACCTGCCCTCGATTAGTGGTCCTCGGGCCTGGTCTGTGGACCCCCGGGGTCTCTGACCCTTTCCATCGGGTCCACAAATTCAAAAGTATTGTCAGAATCTCATTCTGCGGTCACTTGCCGTTGTCACCGGGCATTTGCTCGGGTAGTACTGAGCGGGGCGGCGGTGGGTAGGAATGCTCCCGGAGGAGACCCCGCCGGCTGTCCTCCTGTTCTTGTCGCCACTTCCAGGTTAGAACCACGAAATCTAGTTTTTATGAACTAACTTCGTGGCGAAGAAGTAGCAATTCTTTAGTTTATTACATCTCAACCTTTGCTCATCTTTTGATTTCAATGTGTCAAAATACATATGTGTAAAACCTTCCTGTTGCTAACCACAGTTCAGCACTCGTCTGGAGGAAAGCGCTCGTGCACATCCCTAAGCTGGGAGCTCAGTCCACGCCTTTTCTTTGAATGGAATGTCTTTTTTACATGAAAGAAGGGACTGTGGTTATTTTGATTTGGGTATTTTCAGTCCTTTTCTCAAGTGAGAAGAGTAAGCTTGTCACTTGCAGGAAAATAACTTGCAGAATTTGCTAGCGATAAAATTTGAGCTTCCATCAAAACCCAAAATTTTGGAAAACTCCTGTCTGCCACCGTGAGCTCGACAAGCTTCCCATACGGAGACTGTTCTGATGGTCCGTGGCCACAGGAACAAGCGTCTTTTGTTGATCATATATAATGTGTGAACGTCAGAAGATTCGAGTGATTCCACAAACCAATATTTTTCACGTAAGCAATGCATGAGGTTAGACAATCACGGGCAGCGGCATAATGGGTTTATTATTTTAAAAGAGAACCTTACACCATTTAACGTTCATTGTTCTAACGCGATGTACGTCAAAGCTATAACCCCCACACAAAGGGTCGCCAGGGTTCATCTCCGAGTGGCCCTGGGATGAACCTTGAGAATGGACATGAATGCTGTGCCGTCCCTGTCGTGGGGGCTCCTGGGCTTGGGTACAGCTAGGAGCTGTCTCTCCCTTGTCTCCCTGCATCTCTCAACTTCTGCTCCTCCTTCTGAGGGGAAGGCAAACCACGCCGTCTGGGTGGTTCTGTGCGAGCCTTGCGTTTCCTTGCCACAGGCTTCCAGGCCTTTGAGGTCCAGCTGGTGCTGAGGCAGGCCCTCCCCGACATCTGGACCGTCCTGAGAGATCAGGGGGTGAGTTCCCACCTGCGAGGGGGCGGTCCCAGTGGCTCCCTTCTCGCTCATTCCGCCAAATCTGGCCTCTGAAAGGCTTTCTCCCATCTTTTCCCCTCTCCTTTGAACCGCTTGTTTGGCCTCGTTCCCGGTAACCCAGGGTTCAGAGAACTTGTCTCTACTTTTGTCTCAGATAATAGTGAAAAAAGTGAGTAAACAACATCGCTGGTATCTTGAGAACACCTCCTGTGATCGAGCGAGCTGTTGGAAGGAGAAGATTCTTCTCTCTGCCAGGGGTTTTTCGGTGTTTTTCCAGATGCTGGTGAAAGCCCAGAAGGTAGGGAAAAAAAAAATCTTTTTCTTGCTCTCTAGCAGTCATTTGTATTTCTGACCATAGAAATATGCTGGGTCCGCCAACAAAGATAAGACTCCTTGGGATAAGTGGTTCTTTCCTGTCAGCAGCTGGCTTTCTAGATCTAGCCTTGCTTTCCCCAAATTGTGGTGGGTTAAGCTGGGACAGGAACCCTCTGGTTCCTTCCCCCGTTAGGCACACGGCCACTGCACTACTAGCTGAGCTAGGCCGGCAAGGGAAGTTGTTCGGTGTAGACCCCCAGCAGAGACGCCGCGCCCCACATCCCTCCTGCAGCCCGCTTGACATCCCGGCACTGGACCACTGGGCCGCCTCTCCTGAGGGTGGGGTGAAGCGGGGGTGGACTGCCGTGTGCTCGGGTCACCGCGGGTCCTAAAGCTCCCCCCTCCACGAGAGTGTGTTCACCTGGATGTCTGTTTTTAAACCTCGTCTCCGCACCTGTCGATTCCTCCAAGTAGCCCTTAGTGGGCCACAACATGATGATGGACCTACTGCATCTCCACGAGAAGTTCTTCAGGCCGCTCCCAGGTACGGGCGCACCTGCCGTCCCCCAGTCCGTCTTCCCTGGCCATCTTGTGAGGGGGCGCGGGCCAGAGTCGTCCCGTGCCGTCTCCCCGCGATCCGCCGGCTTCTGCGGAGTCCCAGCACCTCTGTGCCTGTGCCTGTTTTCCCGGAGTGGAAGCCAGGTGCCTTTCTGGCAGAAAAACGTACGTTTGCATGGATACTCTGAGCCCCATTATGGAAAGTGTCCCGGATCCTCGTACAAAACCTCATAAAATCAGCAATGTGAGTGGGAGAGAAGCTGCCTTCAGTCTCCACTATAATCCTAACACTTTGCTTTCTCCTCTGTGAGTTCTCACAGATGAGATCACACTGCATCATTGATTTTACGTTTGGCTTTATTTCCGCTTACCCAGAGCATTCGTGTCATTGACCTAATAAATGCCGTGTCAGTGGCTGTGGGCCGTACTTTTTCGTGACTGACGAGGCCCTGGCTGGAGGTGCAGCAGGGTCGTGTACCATTAAAGCGTGGACTCGGAGCCATGCTCGGGTCCTCCTCCCACCCCTCGTTATGTGTGTGAGCTCCAGCAAGGCACTTCTGCTTCCTTGCCGATAAAATGGGTAAAAAGGTACCAGCATCCTCGTATCGGGGGATTAAATGAGGTGCACTATCTAGATGAAGAGGGTGAGATGGTTCTAAGATTTCCCCAAGAAATGAATTGACAGAACACCTTAGTTTGAGCATAGTGAGAAAATCGGGGGAGAAGTAGGGATAAAATTTATAAGCCATGACCAGAAAAACTAAGACGACAAAACAAAAATTGCAGGGAGAACAGGACTTCCCTCTTAGTTTCTAGCTGATTTTTCTTGGATCTTCTCTCAATAGTCCCTTACAAGTGATAATTTCATGTCTGCCTTTTCAATAGCACTTCTTTCTCCCTTTTGCTATAGGCTAGAACCTTGCAAGCCACATTAACGGTGACCATAGAGAATATCCCGAATTTAACGGAAAGCCATTTGGCCTTCACCCCCATGAACGGCGATGGCAGTTTGGCTTGATCTATCCATTCTGAATAATTAGGGGAAAGGATGTTTTTAATTCCCATTTTGTTCTATTTTTGTTTGCTTTATTTGTTAGTGTTGGGGACAAGCTAGGTTGGAGAATCTCCCTCCCCATGTTTGCCAATAAACTCCCTTCTCTCTGGTCTTTCCCTTCAGAAAGCTATGATCAGTTTAAGCTGAATATCCACAACCTGTTTCCTGTTCTCATTGACACCAAGAACGTGACTAAGGATATCTGGAAGGTAACGAACGGGACTGCTTTGGCTTAAGGAGTGCTCTGTCCCAGTCACACTTCACTTCATCTCTTTTTAAAAATCATTCCTGGAACCCTTCTCTCCTATTTGACAACCAGTATTGGCTTCCTCTGTGTTTTAGCATCAGCTTATCCCGTTAGCTTCTGAGTGTTTTCCTTCCCTCATCCAAGCTCCCGTGTTTTGAGTGAGTTCTATGGGGCTTGTCCCATCTAGACCAGCGCCCCACAGAACACGTCGTGCTGGAGCTCGATGCTTTGTGAGGACTGTTTGCAGCCGCTCCAAGAGCATCAGTCTGGAGGAGGCACCGAAAAATCTTGACCGGGGCGTAAGGTCATGGGTTTTCCACCCTGAGCGCATTACAGTCACCCGGGGAGCCAAATCCTGACACCGGGGCCCCACCACCAGCTCCCTGCGGTTTAGAGGGATGGGGGGGCGGTATTTCAAAAGCTTCCAGGTGGCTTGTGTTGTGCATTTAGGGTGCGAACCACACACGGAGAAGAGAGACAGCCAACTGGCTGAAATGCTTCTCCGAAGTTAAACCGAGGAGCAGAGAAAGGGATATCAGATCGGCATTTTAAAGCCGGAAGGAGGTCACTTGAAGTTAATTATAAAATAAAGGGGGCCGCAAAAATGGCCCTGGGTTGCCTGGGGCATCCTTGCCCAGAGCGCGCTCGCTACAGGTCCGCCCGGGCTTCTAGGCCTTGCACGCTTCTGTGACGCTGCTCGTGTCCGTGTGGTGGAGTCCCAGCATGAGGCAGGGAGGACGTGGGCTCATCCGAGGGGACCCGTGTGGACTCCTCGCCACACGAGAGGAGATGAGCTCCAGGGTGACCTGGCATTGCCCAAGACTCCCGGGTTCTCAGGGTGCCTGGTGTCCCACGTGTGTGTCCTTGGCCGTGGCCTGGCACCTTGGAGGCAAACGGATGCGGAACCTCTTAAACACGCGTCTTTGAAGGAAGGCAGTAGGAGTTGTTGCCGGTTTTCTAGCTTCGGGTTTTTGGGTACCTTCTAGGAAACCCAAGATTACTAGGTGCCTGGATATCCTGATCAAGGAAGGAGGACACTTATCTTTGAATAGAAAGAGGGGTTTATAGGAATTATTTTGCAGGTTCTTTTAATGGCCATTTGGTAATACCCAAAGCAGATAACAAAAGCACGAGTTTTATTCTCCCTGATTTGTTTTCCATAATTTTAGGAACTGAATTTCCCAAGGGTTTCAAATCTCTCAGAAGTTTATGAAGTCCTAAACAGGTGAGGAAGGGTTTTTTTGTTTTGTTTTGATGGGAGCTGCTTGTTCTCATGGGGGGAGTGGATTCTTGTTGGGAGCTGCTTGTTCTCATGGGGGGAGCAGGGTTCTCATGGGGGGAGTGGATTTTATTCCCCAGGACACCCCTGGCGATGTGGGGACATTTTGGGTTGTGACAAGTGGGGGCTGTCCTGGTATCTGGCGAGTAAAGGCCAGGACGCCCGGAACGGCCCCCAGCGGCCGAGACTCGCCCAGCCCTCAGTGTTGCTGGTGCTGAGGCGGGTGAGCCCTGTCTGGGGGGTGGGAACCCGTGAAATACCTACAGCTGTTGACTGGTGTGGTGGCTTCTGTCGGCCAGGGTTTAATGTCTCTTGACCGGCGTCTGCTTGCTGGCGGGGTACGCTCCAGCAGATCGGGCTGCTTCCCTTCTGCAGCCCGGGGTCTCTCACGGGCCTGCCGCGGGGCCGGTGGGTGCGCCTCGAACGCTTGAGCGAACGACTGACCCCAGTACTAGGGATGATCCTGACCTTTCTGTAGGAGAAGCAGCTCCCACCTCCCCTCACAGCCCTGACTGACTGGGGCCTGGGTCGTGCTGGGGGGGCTGGGGGGAGACGAGCCTGGGAAGCTCCAGGGTCTGGAGAGCTCAGCTCCTTCCTCCCCTGCTGGGAGGACCGGCAAACCCCAGCGGTAGAGAGAGCGGGCGCCACGTCTCGGTACTGAAGGTGGCATCTCTCTGAAAGGAGAACAGGTCAGATCCTCTGTTGGTGATGGTCCTCTGCCCACCCGCATGGGCCCGCTTCCCCCCGCTGTAGTCTCCTCTGGGGCCTCATGCTTCATGTTCTCCTTCCCACAATGGTCCCCCAGGTTCCCATTTCCAGGAAGAAAATACGAGGCCGAATGCCAGCAGTCTCCACTCCCTGCCTCCCCCTGCAGACATCCGCGGCGTTGTCTCTGTCAGGGACTCTCCCCGCAGCCAGCACACACACGAGCGCCTCCTGTGTGAGGGGCCCAGGCGGGAAGGGCTGCCCTCCGCCCACCTGTCCAGCCTCCAGCCCCGTGGTCCTCCCTCCGCCGGCTCCGCAGTGTCCCTGGCGGGGCCCCCAGCCTGGCCCTCCCACCTCCCTCGCCATCAGCCTCGTTCTCCAGGCCCAGAAACCCCAGAGTCCCCCTCCCGACTCTGTGCCCTCGCTCCCCGGTCTTCGCTCTTCTCTTTGCGACATGCCTCTTCAGGGCCTCTAGTGGCCGTGGCCCACGGAGGTCGGGTTTTCTTCCCTCCCGGAGCTCGCTCTCGTGAGCGAGGCCGGAGCAGGCTGCTCCGTCGTCTCAGCCAACGGCCGATGCACGGGAGGCCTGGTAACTAACTGCTGTCTGGTGCCCGGCACCCTTAGCCTCTCCCCGCCCGTGCTTCGGAGGTACCCTTCCCTGGGTTTCTGGTGGGTTCTGTGGTTGTCAGCCCATTCCCTGTGGGCTCTCGTTCTTCCAGCCATCCGTGAGTCGCTCCTCGGCCCTCTTCCTGCTCGTTACCGTGTCCCTGGGCGACCGAACGTGCTCCCTTAGCGTCAGCTACCACTGCCCGGGACCGTTCAGATCTCCGGGACACCCCGGCCCGCTGCCTGGCTGCCGGGCCTTCCTGCCCACACGGCCATGAGCACCTTTAACCTGGCATGGCTCTCGGTCCCTCAAACCCAGCTCTGTGCCTGGAGCAACTCCCGCGAAGTTCTTATGGCCCTGGGGGCCGTGCTGAGGGCTGTGTGCGAATGTGAGGGTTTTGT
>CM052886.1:6240190-6269495 GCA_028534135.1 Potos flavus | reverse complement strand
GTCTCACCACCTGAGATCACAACCTGAACCAGAACCACCGAAACCAAGAGTTGGGCACTTAACTGACTACACCACCCAGGCGCCCCTTGGAGCTTACTTTAAAAAAAAATTATATATATAAATACACATATATATGTTGAAAATTTTTACATATATATATATATATATTTGCTTTGTTTTTGATTCCCGATTTATCGATACACTTAGCCTATGGAGAAATCTTGTACTGTTTACACTCAAGCATGGTGCAAAATATAGACTCTTCTGAGGCAAGACCATATTATTGATGCTTACCACGGTGCATGGTATGGAGAAGAAACTCAGTAAATGTTTGAATTGATTTGAATAGATAAGCTAGAGAATTATAATGACCATTTTAAAGCCACATACTATAGAGGACTGTATTTTTCTTCTAGCTGACCTCAAGAAGTTGAAATAATATAATATGGAGACTATTATACTATGTTGATTGTTGTATCTTTTTTAGCAAGAAAAACGTTATAAAAAATATCAGAAGGGAAAAGTTCTTCTTGCACAGTCCATGAAAGAAATTTTTGGTAAACTGGACTTCATTAAAATTTAAACCCTGCTTTGTGAAAGGAAATGTCGAGAAAATGAGAAGATGAGCCATAGAGTTGTGGAGAAAATATTTGCAAAAACATACATCTGATAAAGGACTATTATCCAAAGTATAAAAAGTGGAACATAAGGAATAACATGAAGGACATTAGGAGAAGGAAAGGAAAAGTTAATGGGGGTGGAAATCAGAGGGGGAGACGAACCATGAGAGACTGTGGACTCCTAGAAATAAACTGAGGGTTTTAGAGGACTGGGGGTAAGGGGGGTGGGTTAACCCAGTGATGAGTATTAAGGAGGGCATGTATTACATGGAGCACTGGGTGTTATATGTAAACAATGAATCTTGGAACACTGCATCAAAAACTAATGATGTATTATATGGTGGCTAACATAACACAATAAAAATTAAAAAAATAAAAATATCTCTTAAAACTCAACAATAAGAAAACAGACAAGTTGATTTAAAAATGGGCCAAAGACCTTAACAGACACCTCACTAAAGAAGATATGCAGATGGCAAATAAGTATACGAAAAGATGCTCTACATCATATGTCACCAAGGAAATGCAAAGTAGAACAACAATGAGACGCCACAGCTATTAGAATGGACCGAATCCAGGGCACTGGCCACACCAAATGCTGGTGAGGATGTGGAACAACAGGAGCTCTCGCTGATTGCTGGTGGGCATGCAAAACAGTACAGACAATTTAGAAGACAATTTAGCAGTTTCTTACAGAACTAAACATACTCTTACCATACAATCCAGCAGGTGTACACCGTGGTATTTACCCAAAGGAGTTAAAAACTATGTCCACCCAAAAATACGCACATGGATGTAGCTTTACTCATAATTTCCAAATCTTGGAAGCAACCAAGATTCCTTTGGTAGGTGAATGAAAAAATATGTTATGGTACTTCCAGACAATGGAATAATATTCAGTACTAAAAAGAAATGAGCTGTCGAGCCATGGAAAAACATAGATAACCTTAAATATAAATTACTAAGTGAAAGAATCCAAACTAAAAAGGCTATATGCAGTGTGATTTCAACAATACTACATTTATAAAAGGCAAAACTGTAGAGACAGTAAAAAACAACAACAACAA
The DNA here is from genome assembly GCA_028534135.1 of Potos flavus. Classification (NCBI taxonomy): domain Eukaryota; kingdom Metazoa; phylum Chordata; class Mammalia; order Carnivora; family Procyonidae; genus Potos; species Potos flavus. The sequence goes on along the minus strand of CM052886.1, from coordinate 6,267,808 downwards.
CAACAGTGGCTGTCTGGAGTTTGGGGGCAGCAGGAAAAGGCAACACACGGAGGATTTTCAGGACAGTAAAAATACTGTGTATGATTCTACAATGATGGGTACATGCCATTATGCATTTGCTTAGCCCATAGATGTACAACACCAAAACTGAACTATAATGTAAACTGTGGACTGATTAGGATGTGTCAATCTAGGCTCATGAGTACTAATTGATGTACCCTTATGTTAGGGGATTTTGGTAATGGGGAAGCCTATGCATGTGTGAGGCAGGGGACATATAGGAAATCTCTGTATCTATCTTCCCCTAAATTTTGTTGTGAACCTAAAACTACTCTAACAAAATAAAGCGCTAAAAAAAAAAAAATCTTTTTTAACCAAACATTCAATATTTCTAAATTTAAAGAGTGAGATTTTTTTTTTTAAAGCTCAGATCTCTATTTGGTAAAAGGAAGCTGCACTATTACATAACCCTTTTGGCAACCCTGTTGCCAAAACCCAATGTAAATTAACTAACAGGTCAGAATTGTACCTTTAAAATATCTGAAATAATTTTTGGATCAGGGAAAGGACAGAAGGCAACTGATCTCTAATCTTCATTTGTCTTGTTATTCGGTAATTAACAAATATATTTAGAAGTGCTCTTTCCTACAGAAAAATATTATGCTAGAGGACGAGTTAGTATTCCTCATAAAAAGATGACAGACGGAACTTGTAAAATTCTATTTACAGCGTTTTCACCAGAAAGCTAAAGAATAATTTATTTGACTTATTAAGCCCAGCCTATTTTTGAAAGCCAACAAAACTCAAAACTCCTGAGTTTTTAAATGTCAGAACCCTGTGATGAAATGTCTTGATATCTACAATCTGTCTGAGGTTATTATCTGCGGAAATGTATTTGTTTCTGCCAACTATACTACTCCCTAAAACACTGGGTGGTTGGGATTTTCTCTTCGGTGGAAGTGATACTAAAATAAGTTCTGATCTTGGGACTCTCGGAGTGGTACATCCTGTGAGGGAAGAGCAAATTGGAGATAGAGGAAGCCTTCCAAAACTCCAATTTAGTCTCCAATCAGCTCAATTCATGATTGGATAAAGGTGATTAGACTTAACTCTATCTGCCTCACCAAAGTTTGCAGTGAACCCCCTCTGGAGGAAAATAACATTATCCAGAACTTTTATACTGTTCTTAACCTGGGGTCCATGGACCCCCAGATCCTTTGGGTTGCAGTTAAATATAATTGATTTCTTTGTAATTCCATGCATGCTATTTTTGTTATTTTCTGCATTTAAAAATACTCTAAGAAGGAGTCCATAGGCTTCACTCGACTAACAAAGGGGTCCCGAAACACTTTTCTCGTGTACAATGTCCAGAACTCAGTCGAAAATTACCAGGCATACAAGTAAATAAATAAATAAATAAGACCAAGAGTAAAAATCTATTACATTTTTATACACTAGCAACAGTTAGGAAGCATTATTAAAACAAGACAAAACAAAACAAAAACCCCTCCATTTATGACAGCAAAAATATAGATTACTTAGAAATAAATCTAATAAAATTTTTTTAATTTTATTACTTGGGAAATAATAAGACTTTGTTGAAAGTTATTAAAGAAGACTTATAAGTGGGAATATATTTCATATTCATATGTAAAAAAATATAATATCTCAAGGGTATTGCTCTCTCCCAAACTTATCTGTATATTCTATACAGTTCCAAACAAAATCTCAACAGGATTTTCATGTAACCTGAAAAGGTATTCTAAAATGTATGTGGATAATTTAAAAAAATTTTTTTAAAAAAATTTTTAAGTAATTTAATAAATAATTAAATAAATAAAATGTATGTGAGGGGCACCTGCGTGGCTCAGTCGTTAAGCATCTGCCTTCGGCTCAGGTCATGATCCCAGGGTCCTGGGATGGAGCCCCACATCGGGCTCCCTGCTTGGTAGGAGGCCTGCTTCTCACTCTTCTACTCCCCCTGCTTGTGTTCCCTCTCTCTCTGTCTGTCAAATAAATAAATAAAATCTTTAAAAATAAATAAATAAAACGTATGTGGAATACATCAAAGTGTTAAAATAGTTCCCCAGAAGACTGAGAAACAAGGATACACAGGGACGCAGGTAAAAGTGACTTATTAGGAAGTGTTTCCTGCAAAAACTGGTAGTGAACTGGAGAATGTAAAGGAATCCAAAGGGGTATGGCCAACACACTGGCATCATTTGCTCTATATCATGCCCAAATAAAATGAAAAGGGTGAGGGAATTTTCCTATTAGATATCAAGACTTATATAAGGCTATAGTAATTAAAGACATTTAAGTAATTAGAGAAAATTAAGACTTGCCAGAGAGATTTTTAAAAATTTGACCCATGGAAAAAATTCAAGGTGCCAGTAGGGCCGTGCTCCTCTGAAAGCTCTCGAAAAAAATCCTTCCTTTTCTCTTCCTAGCTTCTTGGTTTTGCTGACAATCTTTAACATCCCTTTACCTGTAGGCATATCTCCGATTTCTGCTTCTGCCTCCAAACGGCCATCTCTCTTCCATACGTGTCTGTTTTTTTGCATGGCCCTCTTATAAAGACACGTCATCGGATTGGGGATTTATCCCAATCCACAATGACCACATCATAACTTAACTAATTACATCTACAAGGACCTCATTTTCAAAAACGGTCAAATTCTGAAGTTCTGAGTGGACATAAATTTGGGGAGAGGACAGATGCAGCATGAAGGATCGAGAATCCTAACAAGATGCTCATCCTCTTAAGCAAACTGGTAAGTGCGAATCGGGTCTACAACAATGTACTGTCTAGACTGGTGGACACTGAGAAGTGTAGAGGTGAGTGAGCTGTATCTATGTATTTTGGGGGAATGTGAATTGGCTCACTCCATCTGACCCACCCCACTTCGGAAAATGCTGTGCCATTGTTTTGTAAATCTGACCCAACAATCCTACTTCTAGGTACGTGCCCAAGAGAAATTCTTGCGCAAGTGTCCCAGGAGACGCGCATAGAAAAGCTTCTAAACAGCAGTGTTTTCAGTTTTAAAAAGCTAACAAGCTGGAAACAGTCCATGGACAAGCGAATAAGTAAAATGTGGTCTATTTGCCCAGAGGACTATATTTCAGCAGTCAAAATAAATGAACTACACTACACACAACAGCGTAGGTGAATCCCCTCAACATAATGCTGAGGGGAAAATAATTGCAGAAAACCACATAGAATACGATATAATTTTTATACAAAAACACACCAAATAAACTATATGTGCTACAGTACACATCTATTATGTAGCATGGGTGACAAAATACTAATTGCAAGAATGTGATAAAGTGAAAATGTAGGGTAGTGGCCGGTGCTCATGTCAGGAGATCGAAGGTGGATGTCATGGTTGCACTGAAGGAATTTTTAAAAGTGGAGAATCTGAGCGTGGCGCACAGGAGAAAGAGGTTGTTAGTTTTTTATATGAAAGCTTTCTTTGTTCATTCATTCCACAGTTCTTGAGAGAGAAAAGCTGTTGAAGATGAGCTTTCTCTAGAGACTTGAAGATAAAACGGTGGACGGGCCTGGTCTGGATCATTCTGGAAAAGGAAGGCGCTCCAAAAACAGGGAAGAGGGATGGGGTCCATAAATTTTTAAAATTTTATTTCAAATCATTTAAGCTTTTGGATGAAAGAAGATATACATTCCTGCTAATTATTACAGAATTCATTTTTTCCATAACTTTGTGTACTGTTAACTCTTTCTTAAGCCAATGTCATTGGCAGTTCATTGCTCGAGTGGTTTGTCATGTCCTTTAGCCTTATGTTTTATGGTCTAATTTCTCCCCTACTCTCAAGATGCTTTAGCACTGCCCTTCATGTTTCCAAACCCATCTGTCATATATTTTCATGCTGTACCCTCCAACTTGCCAGGTTCTGCTCTGGAACATTTATGTCATTTGCTTCCTTCAAGGGACAGGACCACAGGGCTCGTTTTCAGGGGGAACAACCACCAGGTGAAAATGACCCCCGAGCAGGAATTTCCAGATGCTCCCTAGAAACAGGATCCAGCCCAGTGCTAAGTTCTCCACTACCCGGGATCTTTTTGTCTCGTTCGTAGGCAGGGGCAGCTCAGCTTAATGCAGAACCTTCCCTTGAAACCTGAAATGGGAACGCTGGCATGGCCCCAATTCCATTTCTTCCATGGAGTTTAACCGTAACTACCGAGCTACAGCAGCTGGGCTGGGGGAGGAAGAGAGGGACGATGAAGGGGCCAGAACACCAAGGTTTTGTTTTCTTGATGCTAAACTCTGCACTATTATTCTCTGTGAAAAATATTAAGCTTGAAGGAACATCTCTCCCTCTTTCCCCCGTGGCTCCTCGTGTCATCCCCGCAACATATAAATTTCTCAGCTTCCTCTTCAGGATTAACAGTGAAAGCAGGTCTTTGGCCAATATGAGAAAGAATCAAATGTTTGAGTAACATGAAGGATAGAGGCCCTGGGGTCAGATGTCAGAGTTTGGTTCTGCCATTCACTAGTTTTGTAAAATAGATGTAATAAAAGTATGTGTTGACGAGGTTGTGAGTATTACATGAGAACATATGTGAAGCCTGAAGAAAAGTATCTGGCAAATAGCTATTTGAGTTAGCGGTATTAATCTCTACCTCTCATGAAGTGGGTATTATTGTTGACGCAAATAAAATCTCACAACTCTGGCCAGTTGGTCTTACTTCTGAATTCTCGTGCATTCCAGAAAAGAATATTGTTGGAAGAGATATGGAAAATTCACTGCACAAAATTGACTCTCCCCTTTCTGTTTAAAACACAAGGAGTCCCACACATACCCAAACATAAAGCTGCTTAAGGTTCTAGAAGCAATACAGAAATTTGTTGCCTTAGCTTTTGGTAAAAAATCGTGGAATTGAAAAAATTCAGACAGTCTGTCATTACAAAATTTTTTATTATCAACTCATGCACAGGTAGGTCATGCAAAACACTGCACTGTAGAACCCATCATCTCAGGTGTGTGCAGATTGATGTTCAACAGCGTGTGAATGGAAGGAAAAATACCTCAGTTTTTTAGAGGCTAATTACCCAGATGATGAATATTTCCTATCCTACGATTTTCTTCTTTTCAGGCTTTTCTATTTCATTGCTTCTCTCTAAACCCAGATGAAGGATCCCAGGGCAGGAAAAAGGGAGAGGAAAGGGTACCACCCCGACGTCCCTGACACAGAGCTGGATGTGCTCACTGGAAATGCTCTGATCGGGGGAGGGAGGCAAGACATGTGTGGAGGGCGTGGGGGGGCTTACAAATGGGGAAAGGATGTGTGGAATGTTGGGCAGCCAAAGGCATGGGCCATAGAGGGTACTTGTCATTCTTGAGTGTCCCATTATGTAGAGCATTTGTGGAATGTAGACTCGGGTCCCATAAGGGAAGGGAAGGGAAGGGAAGGGAAAGGAAGGGAAGGGAAGGGAAGGGGGCAGATGCAGGATGTGAGTATGACAATGGTGTTTCCAGCTGTGCTCTCGCCCTGAACTTGGCACAGACGAATCTGTGATTGGGGCATCATGGTAGTTGTGTGTAGAGGCGGCGGGCAGCGGCAGCTCAGCCTCCGGGGGGGTGTCCAGGTGATGGGGTAGGGAGCAATGTCAGTAGCAGCACCCTGGCCAAACAAACTCTTCCTGATGTGGTAACTCAGCCTCCTCCCTAAAAACCCCGGAACTTTATTCTTTGCATCATTAATGACTACCTTTCTTTAGACCGAGCATCACACAACACAACACGACAGTGTAACTCTACAGTTAAGCACAAGTCCCCAGTAAAAGGAAGGAAAAGAAATAGAATCTAAGTTACAAGCCTCCAGATGGGTTTCCTAATGATCCGCAGCGAGGGACATTTCCCTCTGCTTTTATTTCCAATCCCTCACAGACTTTCTTTTTTTTTTTTTTCCAAAATATCATAAAAATGACGTGACAAATGAAATGAAAAACAAAGTCACACAAAACACAAACCCAGCACTTTAATTATTACCTTTAACAGACATTTCCATTTAAATTGAAATTACTCTCTCGAAGTACCACACAATTTTCTCAACGCTTCCTCGGAGTCTGGCCTCCCTGTGGGCCAGGACCCTGTCAGGGAGCCTCCCAGCGTAGAGCGGGGAATGTTCTCTGAGTCAACATCAGTCCTCATCTGGGCCGTGAATGGAGGCGGGGGCTGGGGCCTCTCTGGGACCCTCCGGAGAGACCTTATCCTGGGGAGGTCTCACTCGGGCAGCAGATACAGCTGAGCGGCTAAGACATTAATGTCCTGCCTCGTCTTCCCCGACAGTCCCTTCACTGAACTCCAGCGAACTTCCATGAGCACCTCCAGTCACTCAGGCTCATCTCTTGTCACCCAGGAGACAGGGCACAGGTTCCTCAGGTGTCCCAGGCCCCTTCCCGAACGTTCTACTTCATGCCACAGCCAGCAGTGGTATGGCCTGTGCGGGAGTGGGTGGGGGTGGGGGTGGGGGTCATGTGCGACTCTAGTCTGTCTGTGGCCCTCCCGGATGCTTTGCCCTCACCAGCATGTTCTTCTCCCTCTTCAGTCCACCCCACATTAGGATGAATAAGCAGAATGATTGGAAGCTGGGAATGAGGTCTGTAAGGGAAAGTTAAAGTCAGCAGGAACCATCTATGAATGGTAATACTCGGAGTGTCATTTAGAGAGCGTGCTGCACACTGCCCTCCCCTTCCCCGAGGACAGACCTGGAGAAATTGGCCACACATGGGAGACTGAGCCCACCAATGGACCAGCTCTCTCCATGTCACACTAACACTCATGTTCCTACTTCGTGTGTCTGACAGTAGGCCCTTTGATCCTGACATTCACCTGGGAAATAACCCTTGTTCTCGGTCTGTAGAAATTAGAGGTAAGATTTTAGGTGCTGAGCTCTCCAGAAACACAATCAATACTACCACATATAGTTTGTATTAGTGAGTCCCTGGCTCAGTCATGCAGAAAGGGAAAGAGTCGCTCTGCCCCTCAGGCCTCATCTATCTCCTCTCCCTGGAAGAAGAAAGGTGGGAAGCCCTCGGGACCTCACTTTGATTTCCCATAAACATTCAACTACGCTCAACCAGGGCTAATGAGGCTGAAGGACTTTTAATAGTGTTTCATTGTGCCGTTATTGTGTTTTAAGGAATCTTTTTTTCTTATATTTGCCCAAGAGCAAATCATTTTAAGGGTACACTTTGATCAAAAGCATACATCAATATATCAGTGTGATAATGACCTTTGCATTAATAACATCCTGAAATATTTATCCCACACCTCTAGACAGTCTTATGTTCCTTGTTTAAGATGGTGATGGTACAAAGCCTGCAAGTGCTAATCGACCCAGTATTAGGAACGTTCTGGTTCTCAAATTTGTCGGCAATTAGAGTTTATTCATGCTGTACCAAAAAGCCATATGTGAGATCTTTGTCTTTCTAAAAACCCAACATGAAATCTTACACATGAACATTTCATTCCTACTTTCTGAAAAACTCCAATAGTTCTCTCTGAATCCAGAGCATCTAGTTTGTTATGACTGAATAAAATGGTCCGAGTATAGAAAAGGAATTATATTTATAGCCAAGTGAGCTACCACAGAACATCTTTCCCTCGTTTTCTAGTATCACCTTATGTTTCGCCGATTTATTCAGATTTATGTCAATTTCATCCATCAGGTTTGAGTCGAGGTGTCTGCTGGTCCTTTTGCAAAGTCAGATCCTCAGGGGACAATGAAGATTGGCCACTGCTGAGGTCAGGATTGCAGATGGATGTGCTTCGGCCACATTGAAATCAATGCCAGGGGAGGGAATCCCAAAATATTCCAGGTCGGGGGCGGCAGAGCCCCGCGCCACCAAAGCCAGCTGCCACTCGTTTTTTATACAAGCTACACACTAAAAGCAGTTGTTTACATTTTCAAATGGTTGAAGAAATTTTTGTGGCACGTGAAAATTACACAAGATTCAATTTTCAGTATCTGTCAATAAAGTTTTATTGAAACATAGCCGTGCTCACTCGCTGATGTATCGTCTGTGGCTGCTTTCCCCCAAAGACAGAGTTGAGTTATTGCAACACAAAGTTGTATGGCCCACCAAGCCCAAAATGGCCGCCCTCTGGCCCTCTGCAGTGGCTTCGCCGAGATCCTGTAGGGCTGCTGCCGGCGAGACCACACTGTTTTGCAAATACAGATTGTGAGAGGTGTGGTTGAATTTGCTCGGCATCTGTGCTCACACAGGAGCCGGTGCCGGTGCTTCAGCCCCCAGAGCGACGAGTTTGTCTTCGTTCCTTGTCATCAACACTATTGGCTTGGGGCCCATCGGTAAGCCAGACGCTCAAACGTACTGAGGAGCATACTCAGTGCCTTGAAAGTATAAGAACTAATTGGTTTTTTGGTTTTTTTTTAGGAAGTTTCAATACTTTTATTTTTTTTATTGACATATAATGTATTATTTGCCCCAAGGTACATGTCTGAACTAATTGTTTTTATTGTGGCAAGATATTCATGACACAGAAGTTACCATTTTCACCATTCCTAAGTGTCCATTTCAGTAGCATTAAGTACATTTACAATACTCTGCACTCATCACCACCGTCCATCTCCAGAGCTTTCTCATCTCCCCAAACTGAAAATCTGTCTACAATCAACATGAATTCCCCTGCCCCTCCCCCCAGCCCCTGGTAGCCACGCTTCTCCGTTCTGTCTTTATGAATTTGACTGCTCCAGGCATCTCATGTCCTTTTGTGCCTGGCTTATTTCACTTAGCATGATATCCTCAAGGACTATCTTTTTTTTTTTTTTTTTTAATTTTTAAGTGATCTCTACACCCAATGTGGGGTTCGAACCCACAACCCCGAGATCAAGTGTTGCATGCTCTACTGACTGAGCCAGCCAGGTGCCCCAAGGAATAACTGCCTTTTGATTGATGTTTCCCAGTTTATGCAGTTTCACACACATTATCTCACTTATATTTGGCATGACTGCTTTGTGAGGCAGGTTCTTTTTATCCCATTAGAGCAAATGCTATTGTGTGGCCCTGAAAGCACGCTGAGGTCACCTGCAGGCGGATCCTGCACCTGCCCCAGTTTCCCCGAGCCTCTCTGCCTCGTGGTGTTCTCCCCACGGGCTGCGCTCTGCCCGGGCCCAGGGCATGCCCAGAGGAGCTGGGAGTTGTCACTCTGAAAGCAACCTTTGCCCACAAGAGGCAGGAGGTGGTGGCTCAGCACCATCTCCGTCCCTCCAGGAGGGCAGTTCTGAGTGGGTGACATGTGTCTCTCAGGAGTGTCCCCTGTTCTGGGCCTTTACTCACTAACTCACTGTACATCAGCTTCCTCTCTTTCTTGTCTGAATATCTCAATCCCTCCATCACTGCATAGGGTGACCTCCTAAATAAACTACTTGCACCAAATCCTTGCCTCAGGATCTGCTTTGGAGGGAAACTTGCTGACTCACACAGCTGGTGAGTGAGTCAGGCTTTAAGTCCTAGTCTTCTCACTGCAAGGGCAGGGTCCTCCTCTCTGCCTGCCTTGCAGTAAGAGCAGTCTCTGCCTCAGGCATTCACAGTCCTGGTGTTAGCTGAGCCCTTAGAAAGGAAGCCTTAGCAGCAGGTGTAACTTGCTCCTTCCCTACAGGGAGTGCCTTGGGGGAATGAATGACCTCAACCAGGGCTCCTTGCAAAGATACTAATCTCATTCAGATTGCTTTATAAAAGTGTTATACTTGGGAAACTAGTCCTATTTCAACACCATAGAGCTGATCTCTTAAGATTGGTTATTGTAAATAAATTTGGAATTTATAGATTTATGGGACACAGAAGACTGGAGAAGAAGGAATAGTGACACACACATTTTCTGTGTGATAAACAGAATTGCTAAATGGACGCACCACAAACCTAAATGCCTTCTTTTGAAAACAATGTGTTCATCTTGCTCGAAACTCGCCAGCCTAAAGCTAAACTACATTCTCAGGTGAGAAAAGGGGATGTTTTGGGAGCTGCACCTCAGTTTGGGGTTCCCTCAGAAAAATGTTTCATTTGTACCTGTGCTTGCCCATGACCTTTGAATCATTATCTTTCCATGAGGTAAGATCTGTAATTCACATTGAGTCTGCTTTGACAACTCAAGCCTTTGTGTTAGCACTTATATGTACACATTTTAAAATAATTAGCACAAGAAGATCTCCATATCCAAGGATGACTGGTTTTTGTAAATGTTTGTCAAAAGGGAATCATTAGAGTGAGTACCAAGATTTCATAGTGAGTCCTGGTGGGAAATACATTATCTTGAAAAGTGAAATTAGAATTATGAGAAAATTTTTCATTGTGCCATTATCAAAACTTATTGTAATGTTGTACACCTAAAATGAATGCAATGTTACATGTCAATTATATGTGAATGAAACAAGAGGGAAAAAACTTGTAATTTCGACCACATGCTAATTCATTCAAATAAGTGAGAAATCAACAGTTGATTTTTGGCCTCTTGGAAAAGCTCATTCTCAGGAAAGTTCCTCTTAGAACACAGTTGCTGTGTTGTAAAAAAAACTCTAGCCACATCAAGAGGCCAAGTGTAGGAACTCTGGACAACCTCTCCAGCTGAGCCCACAGCCATCCACCAACCCCATGAGGGCAACATCTTGGATGTCCCGCCCAGTCCAGGCTTAATATCCCTGCTGCGTCAGCCAACATCCGACTGCAGCCACAGGAAACCCCAAATGGAAAGCACCCAGCTGAACTCAGTCAACCCACAGAACCTTGAGAACTGGTGATATCTTGTTTTTAGTCACAGAAAAAAGGTTAATAATTTTTGGAATCATTTTTCAAAACGATACCTACCAAAATTGTAGCTAGCCCAGGTGTGAGGGCTCACCTTAGCCAAGGGTACAGTGAGTTCCTTCAGGAGAAAAAGGGAGAAGCCTTGGGGCGCCTGGGTGGCTCAGCAGGTTAAAGCCTCTGCTTTCGGCTCAGGTCACGGTCTCAGGGTCATGGGATCGAGCCCCACATCGGGCTCTCTGCTCGGCAGGGAGCCTGCTTCCCCTCTCTCTCTGCCTGCCTCTCTGCCTACTTGTGATCTCTCTCTCTCTCTGTCAAATAAATAAATAAAATCTTTAAAAAAAAAAAAGGGAGAAGCCTATGTGCAGAGACATGCAGCTAGATCCGTAGATATGATGTTGGTAAGATGGGGAAGATTTCTTCTAATTGCTTCTATTCTTGTGAAAAAGAAAGCAAGCTGTGAAATTGTCCTCCGGTAACTCAGGAACTCCTGAGTGGCTGATCCATGAGCTGGATGTAGATGGATAAATGGAGTTTGCTAGATTAAAAAGAGAGAAGAGCAGTCTGTGCAAAGGGAATAGCCTTGCTGGGGTGACAGGGTGACTAGTGGTGTCATTCACTGAGAAAGGCATATAGAAGGAATGGTGGGGAACAGGACAGTTTGCACTTGAGGTATTTGCAAGGCATCATGTCCAAATGCCCTTTAGGTCGTTGGATACACCGGACTGGAGCCCAACAGAGTTGGGTCAGTCAGTGGGATGTGAGGGTCGTAAATATGTAAGCGATTAAGGATGAGGACACCAACGGAGAGTGTGCAGAACAAGAGAGCAGAGGTCCAGCTGCTGAATCACAGAAGATTCGGCCATTTAAGGGAGGAGCAGGGAAGGACAAGGTAAGAGGTGGTAAACCTCCAAATCGGTAGGATTAAAAATGAGAACTAGAGGGAAAGTGGACAACCAGAACTGAAGAAAAAAGATATTTTCAAGAAGACTATGGTTAGTGTGTCCAGTGCCACAAAGGCATAGGTAGAAAAGAGCCCATCAGACGTGGCAATGTCATATCCCAAGCTGGGCCAGATTCAGTGTGGCAGTAAGGTCACAAGGCAGCTGGCTGGTGTGGAGGAGTGAACCATAACACAGAAAGTGTGGAGGAGCCTTTCCAGAAGGTTCTCTGTGAAGCAAGGGAGAGGACATAGATGATGAACAGGACTGTAGGGATTGGCTTTTGTTTTTTGATGGTTGGTTTGTGTTAAGATGGCAGTGACCTGAACGTGTGAGAGGGCAGTGATCTCACCACCACAAGTAAGGAGCACCTGCTCCTCCAGAGGTGGGGTCACAGCCGAGAGCAAGAGAAAGTCCCTGCCCTCTAGCAGCTTATCCTCCGCAATGAACAAGCGTGCGGATGGATGTGCAAAGTGGCAATGTGATGAGCTCTGAGGAGAAACTGAGCCTCGTGGGGAGGGAGAGGCTGACAGGCTGATGGCCATGTGTGGGGTGACAGTGGGAACCTCCCTGCTGAGGTGACATCTGACCAGAAGCCTGAGGAAGAGGGGAGATGAGAGACTTGGGGGGAGGACATTCCAGGTAGAAGGAACATCACGGTGAAAAGCCCAGAGTGTATTTGGCATCTTTGAAGGATTGCGAGGAGGCAGGTATGTCTGGAGGAGGAGCCCCACTAACCCTGGGGAGTGTGAGGGGACCCGGATCATGTAGAACCCTGTATAGATCACTATAAGGACTTGGGTTTTTACTTAAACAAGAAAAATACATTGGTTGCTAATAGGAGTAAGACTACAATCTGAGAGGCCGATGGATAGGAAAATGTGGAAGGGGAGAAAAATCTTCAGGCAAGAGAAAAAGAAGTGACAGTGTCGATGAGGTCACTCTGGACAGTAGGGAGCATTGGAGAATTGTTGCCTAATGGCCTGGATTTGTTTCCAGCGATCCGTGAAGAGGAAAGAGTAGGTGAGGAAAGAGTAGCAGTGAGGGGAAAGGCATCGGATAGACAAGGAGGCAGAGGGTTTGGAAGAGCTGCCCAGGGCATGATTCATGAAGAGGGACCAAGCAGTTAGGACCTTAACTCTGCAGGAGCCCTCCGCTGACAGTGGCCGGGGCTCTCCGTGTCACTCAGCAGCCTGGTTGGGGCCAGGAGACAACCAGGCAAAGGGCAGGTGGGAGAGCAAGGGGGCAAGAGAATCAAGGGGCACGGAGAGAGTAATGCACCAGGGACACCAGAGGTCTGACGGCACAGAGACAAAAACAACACAGAGGGGATACGTAGAGGCAGCAGACATAGAGGTCGGAGACATGAGGTCTCAGTGTGTAGAAGTCCAAGGCAGTGGGCGTCATGAGGTGAACGATGTGAAGGATGGGAAAGCGTGGTCAGAAGGCAGACCTGGGGGATTTTTTCCAGAAGTAGATTGATGTGAGTTGCCATAAGACTCAGAGTGTCACCCAGAAAGGAGAGGAGCTGAGGTCATCTGGTCACCTGGCCACCACATCCAGGCCAGTGGATGACCTATGGAGATAAGAACTTGGGACCGCCACCCATGGCAAGGCAGGATGTTGGTGAGAAAGGATATGGAGAGAAGACCTGGGGGCTACGTTCCAACAATCTTGAAGAATGTGAAGCCAGACCAGAGGCAGAGCATCCAAGAGAGAGGAGCAGGATGGTAAGCAGGACCATATAAGTCTCCAAGGTCCGCTTCTCCAGCCAGCCCCTGGCAGACACACCGACTGGCCCAGCTTCTCTCTGGTGGCGGTGTGCGTGCCTTTGCTTGGGTTGCCCTCTACCAGCTTCCCCTCCTCCTTGCTCCTCTGAAAATCTTACCTGCCCTCCAGCAGCCAAAGGGCACCTCCATGACATGGTCCTTTTCTTACTACCAAAGATGGGATTTCGCCTTCCTCTTGACCGCAACACAACTTCGTTTAGAACACTCCTCTGTCGTTGATTCATGTACAGCTTGGAGCTATAGTACATGTGTGCGTCCTCCACTCCTATTCTAGACCACAGGGGGTTTCCACTTGCTCATCTTGGCCTTGCTCACATCATGGAGTCTGGCAGAGAAGGCCATCCTTGATTATCTGTTCCCTTCATCAAGGACAATCATTATATCTGAGAAACCTTCTCCCCGGGCCCAGGGAAGTCATAGAAACGCCCCCCCCCACCCCCAGCCTATGATGACTCAGGCAAAGTGTCTACATGCACAATTATCTAGTCTATTCTCTCCATATTTGCACACTCCATAAGTGCGCATTTACTTAACTCTTCCTGTTTTAGTTTTAACCTTATAGTTCACTTTGGGGAAGGGGTTTAGGTAAGAGAGAGGAATTTGTCCTTGCAACACTGCTAAACTCTGAATCTTACCTGTTTGCAAGGCATTGCTCTTTAAAAGGTTGGAAGAATTTTTATATTTATGATCACCTTCAGTTTCCCCACTTTATCTATAGGAAGGCAATCAATGGATGCTTCTCATGAGTTCGCCATATTTTCCATGGGTGAAAAGTCCTTGTTCCCTGGGGTCTTTAGGTTCCTCTTTGAGACCAAAAATCCCTTTGAGATGAGATGAGGCCGATCCCTTTTTCCTACCCCAGAAACCAGCACAGCACCAGGGGGATGGTGGCAAACTGAGGGCCGCTCTGACCTCGTATTCTGTTCTTTCCCAGGGAAGATGCTCTGTTTTCCATCAAAAACAAGATCATTCTAAATGTCAGCACTCCACACCCATCTGGGCTCCTAAAAGCAAGCTGCCTGGTTTCTGAATCAGATGTCATCACCCACTGAAGAGCCTCCTGCCTCCGAGCTCGGCTGGGTGGGAGAGACTTGCGCATCTCCCCCAACGAAGCTCCCCCACCCATGATCGGATCACAGGTGATCATTCCTTTTGAAAGTCAGAGGATGGAGAAGAAACGAACAGCAACAGAACCCTTTCATCATGGCTTCTCTGACCCTTTGGAGACAAACGGTTAAGATAAATCCTAACGGGGTCATTTATAGGCGCGAACCTTTTACTCCCCTTGGACCACACGAAGCAGTGCCATTTTCGTGGAGCGCCTAGAAGGGGCAGAAGGAAACAAAACATAGTAATATAGTCTATGGGCCATGATGGGTTTCCTAGGGGAGACCCAGGATATGCTGTTTGAAGATTCAGATACAAGTCATGGCAAGCGAGCAGCAGAGCACTAAGATATTGACCAAGCCCTGCACAGATTTTCTTGGGAAAAATGCCCGGGTCCCCTCTGAGATGTGGCCAAAACTCTCACCAGCCCCTGCTGCAGGGCCTCCTCCCAGGACTACCACAAAGAAGTGCTCACGAGGAGAAGGGGTTCAAGGCGCAGAAACCTGCGTCTGGCTGCCAGTGACAACTCTGTGGCTATAAATAACCCATCGCTTCATGGAGGTGGGAGGGGAGGCTCCAAAAACGCAATCACCCTCACAGACTCGTGAATTAAGTTCCATTCATGAAAACTTACGTCAAGCAAAGGATTTCCAAACAGACTTTCATTACATCAAGCATTCCCACGGAGGGAAGGAAAAGCCACGAGAAACTCCTCTACTGGTGGCCAAATGTTTTTCTTCACAACCTGAGATAATGCTCTCACACATGGCTGGTTGGATGTCGTAACGTCTGCAGATGTTTCCAGCGGAGGTGTTGTGCCGTGAAAAGCTTTCATGCTTCAAGCAGAAAGACCTTTATAAATGTACATTCAACATTGAAAAACACATAACAATATTTGTACGTGACAGAGCTGTGTGTATATGTTGTGCGTGCGTGCATAATTTACAAAACAGAAGTTGGTCTCTCTTCTTGCACTTCAAGGAGGAAAGACTAACGTTTATTGAGCATTGACAATGTGCCAAGTGCTCAGCATATCGTAACTCCCCATTTCATCCTCACCACAAGCCTGGGAGGGACAGACTATTACTATTAAACATTTTATAAGTGAGGACAAGAGGCTCTGAGAGGTCAAACCACCTGCCTGAGGTCCCACAGGCAGCAAACGACAAGAGTCGATCAGACTCCAAAGCCTGTGTTCTTCCTGTACATGGTTCCATCTTCTTAAGTTCCAACAAATGCTTCTGTTACCTTTTCCAGTACTCATCTGTACACCTTCTTGCTAAGGTAATTTCTACAGTTCATGGAAAGTCCTGCTGGAAGAACTGAGGAGGGTCCCAAGTTTTCTTATAGGTACAGAAATGATAAAAGTCCAACACATTTTGAGGTTTTTTCAGAAGATACAGTACAAGGATATGGTCTTATCATCAATGAGTATCTCATGCATATGGGATGAGGCGTCCTTCTGTGCCATATATAGGACACACTTAAGTGGTATTCCAAGCACAAAGTACGAACTATCTGTGCCCCACCATTTTTGTCCACGGTTTCCCGCCACCGTCCTCAGACAACGGTCTCAATTGTGGTAGCATTGCCATTGCCGTCCTGGCGCCTGGGTTGCATTTCATCTTTGAAAGCCCTGGTCAGAACCACTTTTAAGGACTCCTTGAACCGCTTCTTCTTACTGCTGCCCACGAAGAAGTAAATGAAAGGGTTGGCGCTGCTGTTGATTGTGGAGAAGAGAAGAGAAATATGGTGCAAGTTCCCAAAGGCTGACCAATACTCATAGTAGAGCAGGTACAGGAGCCTCATGGGCATGGCGAAAATGAGGAAGATGATGATGGTGACCATGATGACTATGTACAGCTTCGAGGAATGGGCCGTCCACGTGTTCTTTCGGATCTTAATCACCAGGATGGTGCTGGACACCACCATGAGGGGAGTGAAGACCAGGAAGCTCAGAATGGCAATGAAGATGATCACCGCCCTGCAGTCACTTTGAGAGTGACTCTGCCCTTCGCTGTCAATGCACATGACGTACTCCATGGTGGTCACCAAGCACGAAAGCGCCCACAGGAGGGCACAGACAAATGCCGACTGGTGCTTGGGGCGATGACATCGGTACCAGATGGGGTAGAGGACAGACAGGCACCTCTCCACGCTAATGGCCGTCAACAGATAGAGACCCGTGTTGTAGCCGAACAGAAACGTCACTGATAATGTGACAATCGTGTAGTAGTAGCCAGAAGAGAGCTCATAATCTAAAGCGTAGTCAACAGACAGAATAAAAATGCAAAAGAGCAATGAGATGTCTGCAATAGACAAGTGGGTGATGTAGACCGTGAACGGATTTCTTCTCATGCGGAAGCAGAGGAACCAGAGGAGGATTCCATTTTCGACAAAGCCCAGAGGGGAGATGCTCATAATTACCCAGTGCACAATTGGGATTTCCCGGCGTAGGTCCCCAGCCGAGTTATTCCTGGCGGTGGAGGCGTTCGTGGACTTCTCCTCAACGAATGACGTCACGTTCGACTCATCCATGAGGAGGCCTCAGGCAGGGGCTCTTCGGGTAATTTTCTATAAATAGGTAAAACAAAAACAAAAGAGACAGCATGAAAATGGATGCATTGATGGAGAAGGGAAAATTTCAGCAATGGATCATGAACTTCATGTTATTAATCATTATGTTTAACTCACTGTACAGTTATCTTTCTGAAAATGATAAAATTAGACATTTTAGCAGAAAAGAGAACTGATTTCATGATTTTTCGGTCCTCCAATAGCCCTTAATTCTGGCCTGGCCCGTGCTTTCAGAATGGCGTCTTGAAAATTATTTGTCTTCTGCACTTCTGTCTCCCGTTCTGAGGAACCAGATTAATTGCATTCGGGTGCAAAGACAAAAATATATGTTTGGTCAGTGTTGTTGTTGTCATTTTTTTTAATGCATAAAGTACCATAAGTGATGGCTAAGTGAGAGGGAATAGCTAGCAAAATTATGTTCAATCGTGTACTGATATTTGTGCAAGTGTGAACAATTAGAAGGTATTTGTCTTATGTGGTCTCAGTATCTGTGACAAAACTGGGCACCTCCCCGGACTAGGTGTGCCAGGCAAACCAACGCCCTGAGTGACAGATGGTGAGCCTTAACGAGGTGTGGTCACATCGCCACAAAGCACAGGCCAGACCGTGCAGGAAAACACTGCTAACAGACATTCAACAAAGCATTAACTAGAAACCAATAGACACGCTAAATATTTGAGACTGCAAAGCAAAGAGTCTCAGAAACTTTCTATCACATGTCTATGAATTGCAAAATAAATATATGCACAGTCCCCGCCTTCTTCCTGTTATGTAACAAATACACAGATGCCACTTCCCCCACTGGAGAAAGGACAAGGTAGGCTGTGGCAGTGATCCTCTCCCTGGTGCCAACTTTAACTTGTCCTTGACTTTGTCAAGTCGCGGTTGTTGTTGTCCTTTGGATGGTGGTTAAAATATTGTTCCTTGCCTTTTGAATTTTGACCTTGTAGACCAGGGTCCCTCCATGTGCAAAATAATTAACCTTTAGGAAGTTGATCAAACCAGTATTTTAAATTAATAGATAGCTGCCTTTTCCAAGCTTCCCTGAAGCAGAATGGTGCAGAGATGCAATATTTTGTGAAGTTTGCACGTCTCGATGATATTAGATGTTTTCAGGATTGAGTCAGCAGAAGCCCAACATTGGCTCATCTCTGCGTGTGGAGCTCAGTACAGCTGTGCTTGATGTCCAGACTCACAGGCAGCCTGCTGAGAAGGACAGTTACCTCCCCAGTGGTGTGCTCCAGGAGCCCCGGAAGCCTCTGCCTCCGTCCTGATCCCCCATCTTCTAACACTTCCCTCAGCTGCTCGGATGAGGTACTGGAAAGGATTTTCACTGAGGCAAGTTCTCCTTCCATTTCATAATTAAACAGAAGAAATAGACCCCAATACCCTCAGGAGCCCAACACCAGGACCAGAATTCAGAATACCATGGCATGACTGACCGAAGATCTGCTGAAGAGACCAGCCTTTGTTAGAAGTTTGTAGGTAAGACAGTCATGTTCTTCACATTCACCCACCCAATATTCAGAGCCAACTTCCTGCCAGGCACTGTTCTATGCATTGGGACATGGCAGTGAAGGAAACAGACCAAGCCTCAACCTCTTAGAGTCTCTATTCCAGTGGGAAGGCAGTCAATAACCAAACAAAAACCACCGATAAAAATATGTCAAGTCCTAGTAAATGCCACACAGAAAAAGCCTGGACCATGCACGAACCAGAATGCGGTTGTGGAGGCAGCAAGACGTGACTGGATTCCGGATGCAATTCGGTTTGTTGATGGATGAGATGTATTATTGTAGAGAGAGAATGCGTTTTCAGCCATTTACTGAATGGACAAGTGCAGTTGGAGTGGGTTAGGAGAGGTATATCGAGTTTGCAAAGCCCATCATGGGACACCTGGGTGGCTCAGTTGGTTAAGCATCAGACTTTTGATTTTGGCTCAGGTCATGGTCTCGGGGTGGTGGAATCGATTCCCACATCGGGCTGCACTCTCAGCGGGGAGTCTGCTTGAGTTCTCTCTCTCCCTCTCCCTCCGCCCCACCTCACCTCTCTTTCTCAAATAATAAATAAATAAATCTTAAAAAAAAAAAAAAAGAAAAGCCTATGCAAATGGGGATGTCTAGTAGTGTCAGGAGCTGGGGAGACAGGTGCGGGCTGGACATAGAAATGCAGGTATTGTATGCAACCAGGTGGGATTTAAAATCACGAGGCTAAATGAGATTATCTATAAAATACAGGTAATTATAAAAAAGAAGAGGTCCAAAGACCAATCCCTGGGGCATTTCAAAGTTCCCGGGTCGGGGAGATGAAGAGAAAGAAGCAAAAGAAACTAAGAAGAATCTGGCAGAGAGATAAGAGACAACTGTGGGAGAGTGATGTCCAGGAACCAAAGGTGTTTCACAAAGGTGTGATCAACTGTGCTAACTTCTACTCTAAGTTCAAATTAAAATCTTTTTTTTTTTTTAAGATTTTATTTATTTATTTGACAGAGAGAGAGAGAGATCACAAGTAGGCAGAGAGGCAGGCAGAGGGAGAGGGGGAAGCAGGCTCCCCGCTGATCAGAGAGCCCGATGCGGGGCTCGATCCCAGAACCCTGGGATCATGACCTGGGCCGAAGGCAGAGGCTTTAACCCACTGAGCCACCCAGGGGCCCCTCTAAGTTCAAATTAGATAAGAATTGGAAATGAACCATTAGAGTAGAGTCATTGTTGACCTTGATGAGAGCCGTTCAGGCAGAGTGGAGAAAGTGAAAGTCTGATTAAGCAACATGCATTCCAGGGAGGATGGGAGGAGAGTAAGTAGAGACGGGGAGCAAAGACAACCCTCTTGAAGAAATTCAATGTAAATTCAAGCAGAAATGGAGGAGTAACTGGAGAGGGCTGCAGGGGTTTGGGGAGAGTTGATAAGCTAGTAAGAATTTTCCAGGAAAGAAGAAACAATGGATGATTCATGACTTAGGGGTCTAGAGCTTGGTTGAATTGCTGGCTTTTGCTGGTAGCATAATTTATTCATCAGAGCAGAAGGGAAGGCAGAGTGTGTGGTTAAAAATGCAGTTAGACAGGTAGGCTGACAGCAGGAGTGTTAGAAGTTGGAAGAAGTTCTCTTCTGAATGCACAGTATCTCTTTTTTCAGCAAAGTAAGAAGCTAGATCATCAGCTAAGAGTGAGGAGAGGTGGAAGGTTCTCTTCATGTGGGCAGCATGTGAAACAATCAAGTGAACGAGGGAAAGGCCAGGGAAATACACAAAGAGTGAGATTTCGGGCAGACCTTAGAGCCCATCAGTGCATCTTTAAACCCCCAGGAATTTAAAAATTCAGCATGACATGTGCTTTTCTCCAGCTACAGTTTGGCTATTCAGGTGTGAGCACAGTGAAGGAGGAGGGTTGGATTTAGTCAGCGCCGGGGTTTTCCCAGGCTGGTGCAATGGTGGAAGAGGGGCGCCAACGGGATCAAACCACATGGAAGGGAATGGGTGCATTGATGGACTACAGAATTCAACGGGGTTAGGAGACAGGTGAGGCCATGAGAGAGATGACAGTGAGCAGGACACAGGCGCCATCTGATAGATCCCAGAGCTAACAGAGGCCTGCAGAAGTCCAAGTGCCAAAGGTAGGGAACTGGAAAAAAGGAGGTGCTGGAGAAAGGGATGCTTGCAGCCGAGATTGTGGCAGTGCAGATTTGGGATTATCACTGTTGACAAGTGCAGAGCATGACCAGTGGAAAGAACAGTGGACGGAGCATGGAGGACAAGGTCATTTGAGGTGAGATCAGGACCTGGAGCCAGGCTTTGGAAGACTTGGAAGACTTATCTACATGAACATCGAAATGACTAGGGTATAGTGGAATATGGTTAGGGAAAAAAAGACTATGAACCAGGTGCGAAACTCTTCAAGAAATTTGGGAACGCAAACCAGGAGTGTATAAATAGTCACGGTGAGGAGGGTCATAGGTAACATAGTTGGATGGTAGGTGCTTTTGTTGTTGGGGGTGGTGTTTTAGAGGTAGAAGAGAGGAAACAGAATAATCTGGAGCGCAGAGAGGTAGAGGTTAAGAAGGGTCTAGATCACTGCTAGCCAGTAGAAAGATAATACAGGCCACATGTCTTAGATTTTTCTAGTAGCCACATGCAAAAAGCTAACAAGAAACAGGTGAAATGAACTTTAATAACTATTTTTATCTGACCCAATGTGTTCGAAAAATATATATAATATTAAGGAGATATGTTCTGTTCTTTTTCTCATAGCGTGTCTTTAAAGTCGCATGCATTTGGGCACATCTGCCTTCATACTGGCCACATTTCACAGGCTCAATAGTCCCCTGTGGCCGGCGGCTACCATATTGGACAGCCCAGGTCAAGAACCATCCCAAGGGAATCAAATGCCTTCATCTTTTCATAGCAAACCTAAATCAAAGACTAGATACGTCAGATCAGAACTTTCCTAATTTCTAATTGAATTCTAATCAGAACATTTAAGGAAACTGGCAAGAACATCTTTCTGACTCAGGCTCGCATTCTTGCACGTCTCACAGACCACAGCATCGTTCAGCTTTCCCATATCCGTTATGTGCAAAAGAGCTGTCGTATACCCCTCATAAAAGCCAGTTAAGAAAGGGGTTTCAACACATGAAATCAAACTGTATTTTTCTTTTAAAGTCAAACTGAAGTAACCAAATTCACTTTGTGGAGAGAGACCACCCTCTCGTCGATTTTTCAACAAACATTTAGATTTCGGTCACTGTCCAAAGTGCTAAGGATGAAGAAATAAATAAGACACAGTCCTCTGCACAGTTTTGTAGGGGAGATAGAACTAAACCTAATTCAGTACAGGAAATGGAAGGAAGGGGACCTTGGTCGCGTGCCAGGCAAGCACGCAGCAGGAGGCAATGTCTCAGGCTTTCGAGGAAGGCTCTACAGGGCTGGGCTTTGAAGGGTCGGTAGGAGTTTGTTAGCTGAGGGAAGGAAGAGTGGCATTGTAAGACAAAGGAACAGACGGACTGAGCGTGGAGGCAGGAGGGCACAAGATGCTGGGGGTGGGGCTCGAGAGGGCTGGTGGGCCCCGGGGCGGACAGCTGGGCCGAAGCATGACACACAGGTTATGATGCTTCTCTAAATGTTAGGCTTCTTCTATAGACCATGCTCATCCAGCTTGGTGCTTAAAAATTACCCAGGATTGCTTAGGAAAAATGCAAATTCCAAAACCCCACTGTTTCAGAAAGCCTGGGGATGGGGCTCTGGAATCGGTCATTCCACAGCCCAGGGGATTCCGATGCAGGTGCTCCAGGGGCCATGGTGGGAAATCCTCTGCCGTTTGCACTGGGGAGCCATGAAAGGTTTCGGTGCAGGGCTGGGATATGCCCTGAGCTGTGTTTCAGAAAGATTACCCTGGCCTTAGTCTGAAGGCTGGTTGGAGGGAGATGCCGGATGGAGCTAAGAAGCCAGCAGGCGGCTGTTGAGAAGGCTGACTGAGAAATAATAACTAGGATGATGACAAGAGGAGGGAACGGATTCCAGTTCCGAGGAGAGCAGTCAGGTCTCCGTGACTGTGAGGGGACAGGAGAAAGGGGGGATCAGGGGACCTGGCGTTCCACCTGATGGGGCTGTGTCAATGAACTGCAGGCAGACGAGAGCGGGGTGGGAGCATGCGCATGAAGCATGGGAAGGCCACATCGGGGCAGGATCCGGGGGTGCGTCTCTGTGTGCCCTACTCCCCTTACTGTGTTCTTCAGTAAGCAGAACTTCATGAAACAAAAGGCAATAGACACGCGTGTGAGATCTTTAGGACATCATCGATCACGGTGCATTTGCCCGATTGTGAGTTTCAAATGCAGGACCAATCCACAGCACGCCCCTCTTCCGTTCCCATGACTCTGGGCCGGACCCTCGGGGGGTATCTCCTCGCCTCCTGGTCTCCTTGTTCCCGGCACCAACCATCCAAAGCTCCCCTCGCCCACCCTGCTGTTCTCTCTCCACTTCATTCCTCACTGCAGCAGAGTTAAAATTGCATCTCCCCCACTAATCTGCAAACTCGCGGAAAACAGAGCTTTATCTTATTCCTGTCTGAATCTCCAGCACTTGGCACACAGTAGGAATCCAATGAGTACATATTGAATTATTCCAAAAAATAAAGCCCATCACAGTGGTCCAAGAGAGAAAACCAGCAGCTCTGGTCCAGGACGTGCCAATTAGTAGAAAGTTCTGTTGCAAAAATCCCAAGGAAGATTTTGCTCAGGATGTGATTGGAAAGCAAATAAAAATCTCACAAAAACTAATTCTTATTAAAAACTAATGATAACTCAGGGCGTCTGGGCACAATCAGTTAAGTGTCCGACTTCAGCTCAGGTCCTGAGCTTGGGGTCCTGAGATTGAGCCTCGTTGGGCACCCGGCTCATCGGGGAGCCTACTTCTCTCCCTCTCTCTCTTTTCTCCTCCCCCTTCTTGTGTTCTCGCTCTCAAATAAGTAAATAAAATCTTTAAAAAACAAAAAAACTAATGATAACTCTCCACATTGTTTCGGTGGAGTGGGGTTTTATTTAAATGACACATTGCTAAAAATCGTATTCCCGGTCTTACCAGACCAAACTGAATTTCAGCCCCTCCAGGGAAATAGCAGGTGGCCAGAAGCGCCTTGGACGCAGCTGGCCCCACACCCTCACTGCCCGCCCCCTTCCTCGGGGCTCCTTGGCCATTCTGCGCTGCATCCTCCCTGTCGGTGGCTGGCTAGGACATGTGAGGCTGGGCAGGAGGAAGGTGGGAGGGTAGCTGCCGCTGGTCATCGACGGAACCACCTAGCTCAGGATGGCACACAGCTGAGCTCTCCGAAAGCCCTGGGGACGCGGGGACGCAATCACGCGACAGGAGTAACCTGAAGGGTAACCCGTCTCCGTGTCCGCGCGGGTCTAGTGCTATGCTCTCTGATCAGACATGCAAATCACTTTTTTTTTTTAATACAGCTTGTCTTTAGAGAGCCATATTTGCAGCGCTGCCTGGTACGTGGTGGTAACAGTGCAGGCGGGGGGGAAGGAGAGCTCGTCCCTACAGCCCTCTGTGCCCCGATGTGGTCAATCCCTCAACGCCCTCTAAGACCTGGGTCAGAACAGACGGCGAGTTGAGCGAGGGGGAGCACCTTCCCACCCTCTCTTCCCTCTCACAGAAGAACCCCGATGGAAAAAGCAAGACATCAGAGCAGGAGAGTGCGGCTGGGGCACACGAAACAGCCCAAGGCATCGTCCCTTCCAGTTAACTGTGGATCCTCCGATCAGCTCCGGAAATGATAAGGAAGCCGTTGTTGCCCCCTTTTGCTAGGGGAAAAAGGAAGGCTTAGTAAGCAGCCAAGTTCACACACCTCCCCAGGGCCCCGCCCCGCGGTGCCCCCCGGACCCTGCAGGGCATTGGGGCTGAGAGCCCCCGTGGATCCTGATCCCAGAGTCAGCCCAGGGCAGGAGCCCAGGTCTGCGCCCTAACTGACCGCTGAGCCGGCCTCCCGCTTAAGAAAGAAGGCCCACCCAAAACCCCCTTGTTTTGCAGACCCCTAAATGGAGGCCTGCGGTGGAGACACTGTGAGGGCGCATCTCAGGACCAGGTGGGGGGAGCACTGTGGCTGGGAGCTCCGGAGGCTGACTCCTGAATGCCTCCCACTCTGCCCTGGGGCCGGACCCTATTTTTAAGACTTTACCTTTTATAGCCTGTTCTAGTCTGCCTCCAATCTTCCTACTCGAGGAACTGAAGGCATCAGGTTCCCTAATGTTATAGGGGATTTTCTTCCCCCAAAGACTTGATGACTTTCTAATTGTGAGTCTGCCAGGGTAGGACTGGGGGCTCGGTGCTCCTTGCATTCAAATCCCACTGGGAGTGAAGCAGCCCCAGGCGCGGGAGACGGGGCTCAGCCCCCAAGAGACCCTCACCCCTACACACTCATTTTATAATGTCTCATCCTAGCCCAGAATGGGGGTATTTTCTAAATGTTATTGCCTTTTTCTCTAATTATAAAACAGTATGTGCTCATCAAAGAAGATTTGGAACATTTAGTGGGAAAAAAAATCACAAGTAAAACCACTAATCAAAATTAATCTGCTTTCACGTTTGGGGATATTTTCTTTTCGTCTTGTTCCTATGCCTCACACATGCTTCTTTTTAAAATTGAAATTGCTTTTTTAATCTGTTTTGGTGTCCTGCTTTCTTTTTTCTACTCACACTCAATACTGTATTGTAAACATTTTCTCTGTCAGCGTGGTCTCTAAAGACATGACTTTCCCAGTCACTGTGTGGATGAATCATAATTTAGTTTTAAGAATTCTCTAACCCTGGACATACCCGTTGCTTCGTATTTTTCATCATTATTCCTAAAAACAAAGCGCTCTAATGAACTTCCTCGGATGCAAATTTTGTGCACATCTTTAATTATTTCCCTAGGACATATTTCTAAAAGTGGAATTGCTGGATGAAAGGGTATAAATATTTTTGAAGATTTTAGAGCATATTAACAAATTATCTTCCAAAAAAAACACCTGGACCGATGACATGGACATCTACAGTATATTTATGCTTTTTTTCCCCACACAGCATATATATATGCATAAACTTTCTCCCCTCCACCCAACGTCTCCATTTTTTTTTTTAATTTGCAAATTTGGTAGCTGATAAAAGGTTCCTCGTTTTACTTTGCATTTATTTGATTTCTAATGAGTTTGGATGCTCTTTCATGGTTAATATTCACTTGTCTTTCTTCTTTGATAAATTATTTTCCTTCTTCACACCGCCTCCTTACTGCTACAAGTCTATCTGCTCTGCGTGGGTCAGGGACGTTTGGAACTTGGAGGAATCGGGTGTTTCACAGATGAGGAAGCTCAGCCACAAGCAGCCCAGGATCACATCTTGAGGGAGAAGCGAGGCCAGAACCAGAGCCTGCACCGCCCTACTCCCCGTGCCAGTTCTTTGTCAACGTGTCATGGACATGCCGTCAGGAAAACTTTGGGGACATTTAATAATGGCCTGAACATCCTCAGAAACTATCACCACCATCAACTTGATTGTCAGTAATGGTCTTTATTAAAATCCTCAAAAGGATGGACTTTTGTTAAAGGTTATTTAATAAAAGGATGGTTTATGTATTGTTATTGAAGGATAATAACTGTTTTTGAAAAGATGAATATTATTTATTAGAGGATGGATTTTTACTTATTAAGGCACCTCCACCCAATGCCAAACTCTTAACAACAACAATAAGACAGGAACGAGTTGCTTTCAGTTTCTTCTGATCCCTGTTTCTTCTGTGATGTGGGATGACCCAGAGGCATCATCACTATGAACAAACACTTCTATTGATGAAGGGCACCATACTTCACCCCTTTAGCTGGTGATGATTGAAGTCAAAAGGGAACACTCAGGTTATGTCCTTTCATGAGGACAAATAATAAGAATGAGCTGCATCCAGTCGTCAGCACTATGCTTCTAGAAAAGTCCTCCAAAAGGAAGGCGACTTCGCTCTCACCCTGCTCCCCAGCTCACACACAGAGAGAGGGTTACGGACTCTTACTCCACGTCTCTGCCGTGGGCTCCTTGATGACACCATTGCCTAGACATGCTTCTTCCCTCTGGCTCTTCTCCTCGCCTCCAGCAGCTTCTTCTCTGTCTCCTCCCCTGGATCTCTTCCTACATAGCTCTTGGGCTGCTGGGGTCCCTTGCTGACCCTCCTCCCTTCCTACTCTAGACTCTCCCTGGGTGGCCTTGTCCAACCCCCTCATTCAATAGTACCATACTCTGATGACACCGAAATCTCTAGCTCTAACTTGGACAGCTCCCCAAAATATCAGACCCTGTACCCCCTCGTCCTGGGTGTCTCCAGCTGGGCCGCTCACAGAGGCACACCAGCCCCAGCCGACCCCGAAACAGATCAGACCTTCCCGGCTGTTCCATGCTTGCTCTGGTATCCCTAGTCTTGTAAGCCAAAAAATTAGCTTTTTCAGGTGCTGCTTCTCTTATATGTTCCCTGCACCTGTCCCTTTTGTATGTTATATGTACTATATGCTGTATTTTATTTAAGTTTATTTATTCATTTGAGAGAGAGAGCAGGGGCAGGGGCAGAGGGAGAGCGAGAACCTCAAGCAGACTCCCCACCAAGCGCGGAGCCCAGCTCGGGGTTCTATCTCACGACCCTGAGCTCATGACCTGAGCAGAATTCAAGAGCCCGATGCTCAATGGACTGAGCCACCCAGGCGCTCCTTGTATGCTGTATTCTTATAATGAAGTAAGTTTTGGAGAAAAGAAAATGTTATTAAGAAAATCATAGGGAAGAGAAAATACGTTTACAGTACTGTACTGTATTTATCGGGAAAAAAAAAAACCCTGCATGTAAGTGAACCCAAGCAGTTCAAACCCGTGTTATTCAAGGGTCAACCGTGTGTGTGTGTGTGTGTGTG
>CM052886.1:6222698-6239690 GCA_028534135.1 Potos flavus | reverse complement strand
CAAACAAAACAAAAATCCAGCTTGCCTCTGGCCATGCCCAGCTGCTTCGAGTCCTGTGATTTCCCCAGAGGACTCAAATATAGTAACAAGCCTTTCAGACCCCAACTCTTTTACCACTCGCAGCAACAAATTAAACAGCCTTGCCCGCCCCCATGGCCGCGGCAGGCTCGTGAATCGACCCTCAGGTCCTTGCCCCCCCCGCCCCCCCCCATCACCAGCCAAAGAGAAAAAGCGAACACAGAAGTTTCAACCCCGAAGTTGAAAAACGGCGTCTGAGGACAGTTCACCCAGCAAAGAAGCACATTTTCCAAAACAAAGGCAGGAAGGGGGTACAGAGGTTTGGGCCAACACACCTCGAACGTCTAACACACCGTCAGAACAGCGGCACAGAAAGAGTTCCCCGGGCAATACGTTCTTGAGGAGGGAAAATCTTACTCTGGTTGCCAAGGGCGGCTGAGCAATTCAAACCTGGGCGCAGACTCACTAGCTCCATTTGCTCAGGGAGGGTCAGAGGTGGCAGCAGGGACGGCGCCCCTTCGCATCCTGGGGCCCCGCCGCCCCCCCAGCCCGCAGGGTCTCCGGTCCCCACGTCTCCGAGGACGGCGGCAGCCTCCTTCCCTGAAGAAAGCAGAACCGCTCTCCCACTGCTGAAAATATTTGAGATGTGCCAAGCAGATGGTCCCACGCTTATCGGCAGAAGCCGTGCTTCAAATGGCATCATTCAGTGAGACGCTCAAGGGGAAATCTTCACGCGGATCCGGAGTGGGAATGAGCTGCTGAGAATGCGGGGTGCTTGACCCCCGGGAACCGCAGGGGCCAGCCAGGGCTCAGGAGAGAGGTGACCCACAGGAGTGTTCTACGGGAGGGCAAAAACCACGCGGGGGGGGCAGAGAGATGGAACCACTGCCATCCCTGAGAGTCTGGAACTGGCCGACCGGTCTCTTTAAGACTGTTTTCTCACCTGTAAAATGGGGCCAATCCTATTACCACCAGAAGTTGCAATGAGGAAATGAGAGGCAGCTGTCGATGTCGACCTACACGGTGAGGGGCTGTTCGGTCATTAAGTACCCGTTCCCTCCCTACGGCCCATGGTCAGGGTCACAGCCCGTGTTAGGGCGCGAGTGCGGTGCGGTGGACCTGGGTGCCCAGACCGCTTCTCTGCTTCTCCGCCTACTTCCAACACTCACCCGCCCACACCTGTTCCTGAGACATGCATCCTCGCCCCTGCAGTCACATTACCCTTCCCCACCCCCCTGCCCCACCCCGACCCCTGTCCCCTCTCCCGCAGCCCCAGGGTAAGGGCTTAGAGGCCAAGCCGGAAAATTCTGGATGGTGTGACTCAGCCAGCCCTGCCACGAAGACCCACCCTACACTTGTGGCCGTATTTCTTCCTCGTCAAAAGCATCCCTTCATGGTGACTGGGTCAAAGTAGGGATGGACCCGGGGGACCAATTAGATCGAAATAGGGCGAGAAGGCGATTTCAGATTCTGTGGGAAAGCAGACTCGGGAGCCCATATATCAGGCTTTCCTCGGACTGTTTCCATAAGCAGCGGGACTGAAGTGAGCCCTCCTGCTCCTGTGGGAAGCCCGACCTGGGGCTCCGTCGTCCCCGGGGTGGGTAGGGGAGAAGAAAAGGGAGAGCAGGAGCTTTCCCTCAGGACCTCCAAGCCGCGGGCAGCTCAAGGTGAGGTTTGGGGCATCCTCGGCCATGCAGGTGCTCAGCAGCGAATCAGAACTCGGGGGCGCTCGGCCCGGGGGTCCAAGTGCACTCGCGTTACCTGGTTTGGATGTTCCGAGGGAGGAGAAGGGCAGCCTCCTGAAGGACGTCACATCTCCCAGAGGATCATCGGAAACTGGAGGGAGACCCGGGACCGCCTAAACTGAAGCACGAGGCGGGAGAGAAGGAGCACTCGGCGGGCGGGGTTCGGACAGGTGCCAGCAGAGGTAGCGCGGACAGAAGTACCGCGCGGCTGAGAAGGGCGCCAAGTCGCCGTCGGGGAGGTAGAGACGCCCGGGAGGGGAAGAGGAGCGAAGGAGGACGGGGATGGGCAGAAGGACCCACTCTTCCTCTGCTCCACGTTTCCTGCTTCTCAGAAGCTCAGGGACTGTCCGGATTTTATGAACGTTTCGCCCTGTCCCTACGGGGGCTGTGAAACCCTGAGCAGAGTGGCCAACTGGAAGGAAGACTCCAACGTCATTATTTAAGTCAACAGAACACGGAGCTGTACCACTTGGCTTTTTCCAGCTCCCCACGGAACAGAGAAGTCTGTCCATGCTGGCGGAGGACGAGTTGCCCAATTTGTAAATCGGTGACAGTCACCAGGCCACCGGGACGGTGGAGAGGCCAGGTGGTACCCAGGTGAGGGCGGAGGGTGAGGGCGGAGAGGGGCAGGGGCCGGTCGGGGGGAGCCTGGAAGAGAGGCTGCGCTCTCCCCCTCCAGAGACCAAGTGGGCGGTAGGAGGCGCCAATTGCTTTGTGACTAATTGGCACCCCTAACAAGAGCAGGGACCCCTGCAGATGGAGCTGGGGTTTCATTTGTGGTAGATAATGATTTCTACTTAGAGAAAATACAGCAACTCTCTGTAAAAATAAAACTGCTTGCATTTAAGCCACAAATAGGTTGGCTATTTCTGTGCCTGGCTTGTCTTTGTGAGTAATCATCTCCTCTTGAGAGGTAGGGAGAGTTTGGGGGAGGGAGGTGTAGACAGAATGGGGAACAGAGCCAGCGGAGCCTGGGGAAGTGAAGTCTGTGGTCCCCAGCGTCCAGTGTGGAAGGAAGTTCTAGCTCTCACCTCCACGAGCCAAGTCCCACCTTCCAAAGGTCCCTAGAGAAACACCATCCCTCTTTCTCCCAATAAACAACAGGGAAGCAGGGTGGAGGGGGCCTCGGGAAGGGCATTATAGGAGCAAGGAGAGTGGAAGTTAGTAACCCAGAAGGCCAGAGAATGGACCCATAAGAGGTAGAACCCATAAGTGGAACTCACTCAAATTCCAAACCCTTTCAAAGCCATGGAGCTCCTACTCAGCGCTAAACCCAGGGACACCCAGTGAATTCCACTCACATCCTGGAATGTATTCCTCATCTGGAAGGAAGTCTGCCTTACCCTGGATGTTGAGCTCAGGATGATGGGGAGATAGCCATCAAGTGCTTCCCCGGAGCCCAGCACTCCCCTTAGAGTTAGAAAGATGCAAGGTCGGGGTGTCGCTATACTGAGAATGGCTGGGGCTGGGGCAGGTGCAAGGGCTCATTTTCATAAGAAGATGACAGACCTCAGAGTCTCTGTTGTTAACAACAGATCTCAGAGTGGCAGACGGCTCATTCTGTACAAATTGTCTTGGTCCAGCATTTGGGAGCAGAGCAACTTCAGGTATACTTGAGATTTGGACTTGCCCCCTTGACCAGAGTGAGGATCATGAGTGTCTAACCCATCTGTTTGATTGACAGGGCCGGCCCCGCCCCCTGCCCGCCCGTCCTCCAAAAGAGACTTCAGATCTCACTGGCCAGATAAAAATCCAAGATAAAACCCTGAGAACAGAACTCTCCCAGGCTGATCTGAATCCCATCAGCCTCGGGCAATCTCCAGGCTTCTCCTAGCCTGCCCTGTCTGGGATTGGCTGGGTCTCTCCCAAGTAATGATCTTTACTTTCAGTACACATCTCTTAAACACCAAATCTTAAAGAAAAATAGCATATTCCTCCCCCATGTCATTTCTTTTCCTGCAAGGAGACAGGCCCACGTGGTGGGGCAGAGACTGCGGCAGGTATGACAACAAGGGGAAGCGAACCCATGAGGTCACAGAGGTCGCCAGCCTCAATGAACCCTTGGAGGATGAGACCTAACTGCGGGAGGCGAGTTCCCCTGCCTCCCACCGGATTTGGAATGTGCCAGAAAGGAGACTCTTGGCAGGGTGGTGAGCAGAATGTGCAGGACACGAGATGAGGCTGCGTGGGGACGTGGGGACACTCCTGTGTGGTGCCCCTCCGCAAAGACACACATCTCCGGCAAGTTCCCTAATTCGAACAAATGGAATATCTCCTTGTCCTCCCAATCAGCACCTCATCGGCTACACAGACACTTTGCCCTCTAGATTCTTTACCTAGATTGTAATCCTGTGCTCTCCCTTGTCCAAACATCATGAAAAAAATCCAGTTGTGAGAAAGAATATTTTTGGAGCATCGCCTTGGGACATGGAGTCTATCCACTCCTCTAGATGTTCTAAATATTACTCTGGGTTCAGCCCTGCATACTTGGCCAGCATTGTCTTGGCCCTTCATAAAACTCTAATTTCTAAATTACCCTTTGGAGATATTCATCAGCTAGCATTTAGAGGCTCTATAAAAAAAAGAGAGAGAGAGAGACATAAAAAGATCAAAACTATGTTCATGTACGATCTGGCTAGCAGCCCTCCCACCAGATCTACAGAGTCTCCTGGAATCTCCTAGTAATCGCTGAGCTTCTCCTAAGCAAGCAACCAATTTGTTTATGTCAATAGGATACCATCAAGTGTGTAATTGGGTTTTTTTTTTTTTCCTTTTCCTGCTGGAAAGCTTGAAGACACATATTTGACCCACTTTTGAAATGGACCCCAGGGCTACTTAAAAGAAAAAATGTTTGCAATCTCTAATTGAGTCAGAGGTCTACAAGGGCATCATTAAACTTGTGATCATGATCCCTTTTCTACTTCTGAATGTGGGTTTGGACAATGTTTTGTTTTTTTTTTTTACCTACAACGTCCTGAAGGAGACGGAAACAAGTCAGTCACTTCCAAATGAGGGGTCGGGTCTACCACAAGGAGCTAGCTTCCACAGCAGTGACGGGACCCGTGTGGAGAAGAGTTCTCTAAATACTTTGGTCGCCCCTATTAAATGACATTTTTAGAGTGACTCGTTTACGTGTCCATTCTCCCCACAAAACTGAGCTCTGTGACGCAGAGGCAATGCCTTACTCATTTAGTATTAACTGAACAAAAGAACAAATTGGATAAATCAACTCTGTTTAGAATCGCTGCCACAATTCCAAATATTGGTTGTTTTATGAGCGTTTTATAATGGTTATAAAATTGTTTTACGATTTCTTGAGTGTTCATCTGATTTTCCCAATAGACTCTAAGTCCCTTGGGAAGGAACCACGTCTGGGCTTCCCTGTGTGGCCCGTACGGGGCTGCGGACAGTGGAGGTGAGCGTTGCCTGGCGGCAGGACAGTCCTGGGCTCCGTGGAATGCTGCTGGGGCCCCAGGTTGATGTTTCGCTGCAACGGTCTGTCTCGGCTGATTATCACAGACCTAGCAGCCCCTTCGCCTGAGTATAATGCGATACCATACTGATGACTGACGTTTGTTGGGGAGCGGGAGCGTGTGGCGTCAGTCACCGCCCCTGCCGTATTGCAGAGATGAGGACTTGCTGGCTCTCTCTCGTCGAACCAGAGCGTCTAGTCATGGCCTGATGGGCGCTTCCTGGATAGTTTTAGTGGCAGATTACGGAGATGAAAATGTAGCCTTGCCTCACTCGTCTGAAAACAATCTGAGTTAACACCCAAATTCCACACCATCCACGGGGCTCATTATTGGTAATTCAACGTCCATACATCACCCTAAAGAGAGACACTCAGCATCCGCGGCCAAGAAAACAATGGTTACATATTTCTGGCAACTGTAGCTCCTTTAGTGTTACCCAGCTCCCCCGTGTTTACTTACAAAAACTGTATGGGACAGAAACAAAAATGGCCGGCCTACGACAGTGTAAAGAGACAAAAGAAATAAAATCAACCTTCTTGATTTGGGACCAACTTCAATCATTGTTCAGGGTGAAGAGGAAAGGACAGTCGAGCTCCAGTGATTTGGATTGGACCACTGGTCGCTGGCTCTCCAGGTCCTTGACCCGGTCCTTCCCACCTTTGCTCTATCCTCGTGCTGCAGACCCATCACCATACAAAGCTAAGCAAGAGGAACCAGGGAAGGGAACGCCCACCATGCTCTTGGGAGAATGGGCCCGAGAGGGAGGTTGTGCTATCGGCCAAAATGAGATTGAGGGATTTTCAGTATGTTCCATTGAACATTGTGTCCTCTCCCTGTGCTCTGACGACAAGGACGTGTGGGCGGGTTGCTATCCTTGAGTCAGAAGATGCAGGAGTAAAGGGAGTGGTTCAGAAGGGGATTCCTGAGTGCTGAGGGGAAGGTATGGAGGATGAAGGAAGCAGAAGGCCTCCAAACACAAAGAAAAAATGAGTGACCCCTGAGAAGTGCACCTCCATCCCTCAGGGAATCGCTGGAGCCCACAGGGAGAGGTCGGGATCCTAGGCCGAGACCCGTTGATATAGGTCCAGCTCAGCCCAACCTAGGTTACCGTCATCACCAATCTGTGTTACCTTCAAATCCCTTCAATAGGGCTGATACCCTGGAACCATCAAAGGAATAACCTGAGGTAAAAGTTCTAGAAAGTTCTAGAACAGGAAAGTCTTTCCTGACCAACTCCACAGACACAGATCCTCCGATACTGTGTTCTCCCCACACCTGGGTGCTCAGTCTCAACAAGATGCCATGCTGTTTGACTCATTGCTTCCCCAGGGACGAGGGGCTCTCCCCGGGATCTGCCTTGTTAGAGATGAAATTTGAGGTTTTTTTCTCCTTTCGCACATCAGGAAGCTTCAGAGAAGGGGACACCTGACTGCCTGCCATGACCTGAAAGTGGGTCTTTAAGTTCTGCGCTCTGGAAGCTGGCTTGCTTATGCTGTTTGTGCCCCGAGCTACCCCAAGAAACAATCCGGTTACACATTCAGGAGATGCAGGAAGTCTCCTCCAAGTGTCCATAAGTCTTAGCTATTTTGTTCTTGTTGCTTCTGCGGCTATAGTGGGGGTGGGTCAGTGTGGCTCAGAGAATGTGTCCTTTAAAATTCAACCTAAATTTTCAAGAAGTCAGTGAGTTGTTTTTAGGATACAAACTATAAAAAGCAGGGCTTAGCGAAGTCTTTTTAACCAATGGGATGCAGCAAAAACAGAACAGGAAGGCGTGGTAGGTGGTGTGGTTTTGGGCCACAATAACAAAGCACCACAAACTGGGGGGGCTTCAAACCACGGAGATGGATTGGCTCACAGTTCTGGAGCTGAGAGTCAAGGTCAAGGTGTCACTAGGACCATGCCCTGAATCTCTGGAGATAGAATTCTTCCCTACCTCCTCCAGCCTTCTGGTGATCCCTGGTGCTCTGTGGCAATCTGTGACTGTCCGTGGAAATCTGTGACTATCCGTGACCATCTATGGCTTACAGCTATATCATTCCGATCTCGGTCTCCATCATCACATGTCCCCACGTGGCTGTCTTCATACGAAGACACCAGTCATATTGAATTCCATCATCTGAACTAATTATGTCTACATTGACCTGATTTCTAAATCAGGTCAAGTTCTGGGGTACTGGGGCATTAGCACATCAACAGTTATTTTGGGGTGCACAACTCAGCTCAAAACAATGGCTATACAGAGTTGAATTTTACTGCCCTCCTACATCCCAGGACGATATTGGAACATGTCCTTCGGCCAGTGCTTAGGGAGCTCTGGGACAACCAACAGCTCTGTCTGGGGGTATAGGGTGTCCTGTGGGCCGTGAGCAGTGGTCCTTGACACGGGGACGCTCTGGACCCCAACCCAGCCCTCCGCTGGTGTGTGCTCAGGGAACACAAAAGCATTTTACTATTATTGAAAAATCTCATGTGCCTGTTGAGGGCTGGTGACTAGGGAGAAAAGGGATTCGTGAAGAAAGAAATTGTCCTCCTTTGCTGCTATCCTCTTAAGTCGTTTCTATGGAAATAACTGAAATGTTCATCGATGGATGAATGGATAAAGAAAATGTATTATAAGAGCACCTGGGTGGTTCAGTGGGTTAAAGCCTCTGCCTTCGGCTCAGGTCATGATCTCAGGGTTCTGGGATCGAGCCCCACATTGGGCTCTCTGCTCAGCAGGAAGCCTGCTTCCCCCTCTCTCTCTGCCTGCCTCTGCCTACTTGTGATCTGTCTCTCTCTGTCAAATAAATATATAAAATCTTACAAAAAAAAGAGAAAATTTATTATACACCACATTTACATATATTCCACATTGATATTTGTATATGTACACACACACACACACAGTGGAATATTACTCATCCATAAAAAAGAAGAAAATCTTGCCATCTGCAACCATGTGAATGGACCTTGAGGGCATTATGCCAAGTGAAATAAGTCAGACAGAGAAAAAGAAATACTACATGATCTCACTTACGTGTGGGGAAAAAAGCCAAACTCATAGAAACAGAGAGTTGGTGGTTACCAGAGGCTGGGGGTGAGAGTGGACAAAATGGGGGAAGGAGGTCAAAAGGTATAAACTTCTAGTTCCAAGATAATTAAATCCTGGGGATGTAAGGCACAGCAAGGTGGCGATAGTTAACAATACTGTAGTGTACATTTGAAAGTGGCTAAGAGAATGGATCTTAAAAATTCTCACCACAAGAAAAGACGTTGTAACTACGTGTGGTATGGATATTAACTAGCCCTGTGGTAGTGATCATTTTGCAATATACACATACATCAAATCTTACGTTGTACACCTAAAACTAACCAGTGCAATGTCATGGGGCACCCAGGTGGCTCAGTCGGTTAAGCGTTTGCCTCTTGATCTCAGCTCAGGTCCTGATCTCAGGGTTGTGAGTTCAAGCCCACCTTGGCTCCATGCTGGGTGTGGAGCCTACTAAAAAAAAAAAAAAAAAAAAAAGCCACTGATGCAGTGTTCTATATCAATTATATCTCTATAATCAATTATATCAATTATGTCTTATATATAAAAGTGTTTGGTGGTTGCCAGAGGGGAGGTGGGTAGGGGACAGGTGAACTAGGTGAAGGGGATTAAGAGGACACTCACCACAATGAGCACTGAGCAACGTATAAAAACGTTGAATTATCATATTGAACACCTGAAACTAATATAACGTTTCATGCGAATTATACTTGAATTTTCAAAAAGATGACGTGAGTAGCCTTGGGTTTTTATATATATAATATAAATCTAAGCAACTACTAAAACAGCCATGCCAAAACACTACATATAAAATAATCTGTAGTTCTAAAATGTGTTCAAGGAACTCCCATGAAGGAACAAAAAAGAAAAAAATAAATATAAGAGAGAACAAAGAAAAAATGTCTCCCTTTCGAATAGGGTGGTGGTTATACGGGTGTAGGCATTTTGTTAACAGTCATCAAGCTGGGTACTTAAAATGTGTTACTTTTTTGCATGCAAATGATATATCCATAAAAAAAATTTTTTTATGAAACTAACACAAAACCAAAGTGTCCAGAAACAAGAAAGAGCGAGAGGATAGAAAGCGCAGGCATAACGTTATTACCCACTGGGCGTTTGAGCGGATGGCTTTGGAGCACTCATGTTGTCGATGTGTAAACTGAACAGGTAGAGAGGCTCGATTTTGTCCTCCCTCCAGCACGGATTGGGCCTTCGCCCTTATCAGTCCGAGGGTGGCCAAGTCTCCGGCTCTGCTCTGGAGGATTGTGGAGCAGGGGGCCTCTCCTAGACAAGAGGGTGGCATTGCTGGGGAAGTCCGGCCCAGAGGGACAAGAGCCGAGCTGTGCTGTGGACAACACCGACCTCGGGGGCCGTCAACAGCAAGAGGGGTGGCCCCCCACATCCTCCAGCCCACGCCCCCCGCCCTGCTCCTCGCCGGTCCACGTGGCCCTTCTCCCCCTTCTTCCCAGCCCCTTATCACGTACCCAGTTACGGTCAGTGGAAAAATTGCTCTGCAAGGACGTGCCTGATTCTTTCCATCTTGGCAAATTGCAGCCTCTTTTTTTTTTCCCTGTCACTGCCTCCGATGATTGAGCAATGCAGGCAGGGGGCTGGAGAAGGGCCTTCAAGGTACAGTGGCGAGGAGACGGAATATTGGAAATATTCGAGCCTCTTGGTGCCCTATGCCTGGTTTCCCTCTGCAAGAGAGGAGCTGGGATTCCGTCCCCAGTCTGTTTCTCCAGCAAGATGTGACCCCGTGTGTGCCATCACTCACACACACACACACACACACACACACACACACACACACGTGTCCACTCCTGGAGCAAAGGACTCGCGGCCCTGCCCCTCTCCCATAAGCGCTCTGGCTGCCCCTTCTCGGAGGCTTCTCCCCACGGCAGACCCCTGCTAATCTCTTTGTGCCTCAAGTTTTCTCGAGCTTTCCTTGGGGTCCTGGACACATGGCCCCCGCAGGAGTGAGCGTCCACACGCTCCGTGAGGAATCCTGACATGACAGCCCTCGGAGAAGGCCGTGGACCCCGGCTGCCGGCCTCTGTTTCGGTCCCAGTGAGCAGTGATGGGAGGGGACCACTGTCACCCCTCGCCGCCATGACTCCCTACCCCTACCCCAGAGGCCGGTCTGTCGAGGCCCCAGTGACGACTGGGACGTGCAATCTGATGCAGGTTCAAGTCTCATGAGACAGACGGACACGAACCCAGCTCTTTGGAAGACCTCTTATCCTGCACGTAATCTTTCCATGTTAACATGTACCTGTCGTAAATTTAACATGCTAACCATTTTAAGCACCCGATTCGGTGTGTTAAGTACATTCATAGCGTTGTGCATCCGCACAACCCCCCAGGTCTGCAGGATGTTTTCATCTTCCCAAACCGCAGCTCTATCCCCATGAAACAGGAACCCTGCGTCCCTCTCTCCCCTTGGCCCCTGGCAAGCTCTCGTCTTCTGTCTCTCAGTCCGACCACCCGAAGGGCCCCCCGCTCGCAGGAGCGTGCGGGATCTGTCTCTCTGTGCCTGGCTTCTTTCACGGAGCATGATCTCTTCGAGGTCCCGCCCCCTTGTCGCGTGCGTCAGATTTGCCTTGTTCTTTGTGGCTCTAACATCCCATGGTAGGGAGTGGAATGTGTTCGGGACACATTTTCCCGATCCACTTATCTGTCGATGAGCTTGGGTTGTTGGAGGACGTCCTCTTGGAGTTGCATTGGGGGACGTGCCTAAATCCGCTTCTTTCCATCAGTTTTTAGGACCCCTCTCCAAAGCCACCATCGGGACACCTGGAAGGCGCTTTGCAGATCTTGTTGTCCCGGAAGCCGCGCGTGCACCCAGGGACCTGTGTCGGATTGGGTCCTGAAACTAATCTGAGTAGAAAGGGGATTTATTAAAAGGATATTAGCTAGCTCACAGAATCTCCAGGACAGAAAATTCCGGGCTCAGTGAAGATGCCAAAAACAACTGCGTGATTGCAAAAATCATGCGGCCGCTTTAGCTCGGTCAGGACACGGCTGCTCGGCCAAGCCGCGGATGACTCAGTGCCTCCTTCACCAGCACGGCGCCCGGCACCAGGCACGGTTCTGCTGCCCGGGGCTCGGGGTCTCCCCGGCCACCACTACCCCCCACCAGAGAGGGTGTTCGCGGTGTCCCCGCTCCCTCTTGTCACCAGCAGCTGAGGTGAAGTCAGGATCAGACCTGGCTGGCGGGCCGCCCCAAGGGCAGATGCCCACCCCCGAGAGAGGTGGGCCAGGAGCGCGAGACCTCCCAGGTGGACTGCCCCCGGGCTGGGAGGGGCCAGAAGGAGAGCTGAAGATCCACGTCAACTTTTAGTCACCTCTCCCAGCCTACGGCAAGCTTCAGCCCAGGTGGCAGGTGCCCCAAATCATCCAGCAGGGCCCTTGGCCTGACTGCGTGGGACCCTGGCCCTGAGTCCCCCCCAGGCTCACTTCCATCACGTCCCACCCACCATAGTCCGTGGCCACCAAGCCGTGTGCCTGGCCTGTGTCCTCCTCCTGGAGGTCACACTCGGTGCCATCAGCCAGGCAGCACTCGGCCTGCTTCCAGGGTCTGCGGAGACCTTAACCTTGGGTCCACCCGCCCGCGGGCGAACGACACTGCCGGAGGGACCCCCAAACCGGGCTGTGTGCGGTGTGCTGCCAGGGGTGTCCACGCCCGCGTCGGTGAGGCCGCTCCTGGTGAGGGACAAGGCCAAGTGCAGGCAGGGAAGAGGGCGGGGGAAGGCCAAGGGGCCGCCGCGGCCCGGCGAGGAACTCCAGGGAGTCCAAGAATTCTCTTCTCTAAGCTGGCCTTCCAACTGTGACGAAGGTGCATTTGTCAAGGGAGGACAGAACGGAATTAACAGGGCAGTTGCTGGGTGGGCGGGGTAAGACAGACATAACATTTTCACCCTTTTTCAGGGCACCGTTCCGCAGCCTTAAGGAGAGTCACGCTGTTGGGCAACCACCACCACGAACCGTTTCCGGAACTTTCTCATCTTCCCAAACAGAAACCCTGTCCCCGTGGAGCACGAAGGCCCGCCCCTCCCCCTCCCCCTCCCCCCGTGACCTCGCCCCTGCTTTCTGTCTCCAGGAGCCCCATGGAGGCAGCAGCGCGGTACCTGTCTGTGCTCTGGCGTCTTCCCCTTAGCAGACTCTGTTCCAGGTCCGCTGGCCTCGCGGCGAGTGTCTGCGCTCCCCGAGGCCCAATCATGCTGGGCGGAGGGAACATCACACTGTCACCCTTCGGCTGCGAACATGGCGTGGGGCCCCCGCTTGCGGGTTTCTGGGGTATGTCCCCAAGCAGTGGAACTCCCGCGTCGGGTGCGGGTCCGATGGGCCACGGCCAGCTCGGATCTCCCTGCGTCCTCGCTGTGTGATAAGAACCAGCCTAGCGGCAGGGTGGGTAGCTGGTTTTACGACGTGGATGGAGACGGTGAGATGCAGAGTGTGTGTGCTGCTCTCTGAGCCCACGATCGCTGGGGCTGGGCCTGTTCTCACCACGATTATGTTGGAGAGTGTGGTTCGTTTCCTAGAGTAACGATCACCACACACCGGGGGGCTTAAAACAACAGACGTGTATTCTCTCACTGTTCCGCGGACCAGAAGGTACCAGCCGGGGCCATTCTCCCCCCGCAGTCCCTGGGGAAGGGTCCTCCCCTGCCTCTTCCACCGTCTGCTGGCTTCAAGTGTCCTCTGGCTTGGGGGACACATGCCCAGCCTCTGTCTCCAGCTCCATGGCCTCCTGCCCCAGGTAGGAGGGGTCCTTAACCTCGGCACCCCAACAGTGCTCATCTCTTCCAGTTTAAGTAGTTTCTCCCGGGTGGGAGGGCAAGAAGACTTCCAGCCCAGCTGTTTCGAAGACCCGCTCCAAACAGAGCCCTCGCCCTGAAGAGCCCCTTCCTTCCATCCCCCTGCAGAGCGCAGGCAGCTAAGGGATCCCATGGCCGGAGGACTGGCCGTTGAGCAGGGTGCCAGGAGAGGGAACCGCCAAGGTGGGACGGCATCTGGGGAACCCCGAACCCCTCCACCCGGGGTCTCAGACCCGAAGCAGGGCAGGCCACCTCCCCTGCACCTTCTCAGACCCCCTGGGCTCTCCACCGCCTGGCTCCGCGCCCCATGTCAAGCATCCCGCATTACGCCAGTCCGCACGGGGACTTCACGACCAGCATTAGCCCCTGAATGTCCAGAGTATCTTAAAATAGACGCTCCGTGTCCTGTCCTCCAGGCCAGAGCTATTGACATCCACACTCCAGGAAGCCGCTCCTCGAGCGTCTCAGAAAGCTCTTTTCAACTGGTTTAAACCCTCGTGTGAGCAGTGATGTCCGTCTCAGGCAGAGGAAGACAGACACAGCTCACAAACTCTCCTGAGAACAAAAATACATCAAAACAGAGTTCAAAAAATAGCATCCCTCCTTCCATTTGGGGAAAAAAACAAAAAACAAAAACCCGAGTTTTAAATGACTCCACCTATAGGCAAGGAGAAGCCCTTTCGGATTTCTTATTTTTTGGTGCCCTCAAGTGGTGACTTCAGTTTTCAAAAAAATGGAAATCATTCTCGTAATTTATATGTATTTTTCTGTTTCCCTGCTTCTATAAGAAGCGGCATTTTTATCTCTTCGACTATTTTCAGGGGAATTTTACCACCCCAAACCAAGGAAGATCCCTTTACCTTGGCAGACCCCAGATTAAATCGGCTGTTTCTAAGCAAGGGAGAGATTCTGAATTTCTAAGAGGCGGAGCTCCGAAGGGGTTTTAATGAAATCCCTTTGTTCCCACACGAGACCCCATCATGCTATTTAGATACCACCCCAGTTGTCCATCGATGTTCCCCCTTGAATTCCAAAGGTTCAAGCAGAGCCTTACGAGGGTGGACAAAGCCTGGACCGGGCCCAGCCCTGCTCCCCTCCCACGAGATGACCTGTCTCCCTCTTTCACGCCCCAAGATGACTGACAGTGAAGACAGCCAATTACAACGGTCCTTCTCTCCCTCTGGGGACACTGAGAGGTGGGCTCCTTCTACACTGCTGACAGAGCCAGAGGCAAGCACGCAAAAGCTATCAGGACATAAAGAAAGCTCTAAAGACCTAAGAAGAGCTTATGTTCGGGTTCTGCTTTCTCGTTAGAGCTCCCCAGGCTGACCCCCGGGGCCTTGCTGGGCTGGCTTTCCTGGGAGGACAGAGCAATGGAGGAGGTTCGGGCAGGCGTCCTGCTTGCTTCTGCCCAGGGTCCCCGGAACATCAGTCGTAACCCAACAACTCAGAGTGATCCTTGGGGGGCTGCCCCAGGTCCTGAGAATGTGGCCGCCAGATGTCTTAAAATACGAGGCGAAATTGATTATCGTTCCGCACACAAAAAGCAAACTTCTTACATTTATTTATATTGTATTTTCTCAGTGCATTTCTCGGGCAGAAAACACAAAAGCAGAGGATTGTGCTTCAGGACCAGAGACTGGCAATCCAGAAGGTGAGGTCATCCCCGTGTCTTCCAGGAGTGGGAGGCGGGCCAGAGGCGCTCAGGTAAACAGGAGCCCACAGAGCCAAACAGGGCAAGGGTTCCTGGATGGGCAGGTACGTTAGTCCCCTGCCGTCCCTTCCCCAGCCGTCATGGTGACTCACAGGGATTTTAGCCCCGTTCCCATAGCCCTGGTCACATGGCTGCAAGCAATAAGAAGGGGAAGGCAATAAAGCCCTACAGACACACAGTTGTAGGAAATGTCCATCCACAGGGTCCCTGGCTGGCTCAGCCAGTAGAGCATTTGACTCCCGATC
Organism: Potos flavus; assembly: GCA_028534135.1. Taxonomy (NCBI): domain Eukaryota; kingdom Metazoa; phylum Chordata; class Mammalia; order Carnivora; family Procyonidae; genus Potos; species Potos flavus. The sequence continues at coordinate 6,224,650 of CM052886.1, read as the reverse complement.
TTGGGGTCCTGAGTTCAAGCCCCACGTTGGGCATAAAGCCCACTAAAAAAAATAAACAAATAAATAAAATAAAAAAAAAGAAAAGTCCGTCCATAAGTGTTTATGTACTACTTTGTCTTCCCCCTTCCAACTACATAAAACATTTAAGATGACTTGAATGAATGCTAATGAATGATATAGATAAAATTAAGATCTTAGAAGCACAGGTAGGATGAAAGATTTAGTCCAAAGGAAAAATTAACATGTAGCTACCCAGACTATGCAGTCTCACAAATATTAATATAAATTCATAGTTATCTACATATTTGGATCTGAGCTTCCTGGAGGTCAAAGTGAAAAGGAAACATCATTGGCATTCTCCAAAAGGAAACTACACTGATATTTTTTCTTAGCTCTCCTTGCACTTAGAACTGAATACAATTTCCCCCCTGGTCTTCTTTGGAGTGAATAATGAATGCTTTTATAACATAAAAACACTGTAGCCCAAGGACACACCTTTTTAGAGGTCCAGCTTGGAATGTGCTTAAAACCCTATATCACTTAGGAATAGACTGACAATCTTCAAAATATTTTCCGTAAACTCAGATTTCTCTAGGTAGGTTCTTGATAAAAGTAGATCATCAGGCTGTTCAAGGATATAGTCCCAGGCAATTATTTTGTTCTGTATCAGAATCAAAATAAACAACGCTACATGAGTTCCTGATATCTGAAGGACGTCCACGGCAGCTGCCCATAACAATGGGTCCGCAACTCTCTGTTTTCTAAAGGAACCTACCCGACGCTTGGCCCGTGTATGAGCAGTACCGTTGCACAGAGGAAATATTCTCTACTGCTCTGACATGACACAAATTCCACCCAGTGGCACCAATAAACCACGTACCCTGACCAGTTAATTCCTGTCTCTTCTAAAACGACTACATTCCCATCAAACAGAACACGCTCTAATGAGGGAAGAAGTGCCGAAGACGCAGAGGACGAGCAGCGGCCACGTGGACGGGTATCCGAGGCGCAGGAGCGAGAAAGCGGCTGTCACCTACGGAGGGAGCCGCGGACTATGACCAAAACCACTGAGGGGCAGGAGGGGTGAAGCTAGCGGCTCTGAACCCACCAGGCAGGAGATGCTCCTGCTTCTAAAGCCTTCAGAACACGAGATCTGTCCACACTTCACTGCGGGGCCGCAGCACCGCCCGCTGCCCGGAGCCCGTCCCCGGAGAGGCGGCCGCCCCCATCTCCCCGCCCCCATCTCCCCGCCCCCCATCTCCCCGCCCCCCACCTCCCCGCCCCCCACCTGGCAAGCGGTCCTGGGTTCAGATCCTGTCTGGTTCTACCATCTCTGTGGCCCTGAGCAGGCGTCTTTGGTTCCCAGCACCAAGACTCCTCCACCTGCAGGGTGAGGTTGCTGCGGGCGCCTCTGAGGATGCCAGGCGGCAGTGGCACAAAAGTTTGTCCCAGGGACTGTCACAGACGACAGTCTGCAAGCAACCTCCAGGACTGATCGCCGCTGCTGTGGGCATTTAAAATCTTAACCTCTGGGGCGCCCGGGGGCTCAGTCGGTGAAGCGTCTGACTTTGGCTCAGGTCATGATCTCAGGGTCCTGGGATCCAGCCCCGTTTCGGGCTCCCCGCTCAGCACGGAGTCTGCTTCTCCCGCTCCCTCTGCCCCTTCCCCCGCTCATGCGCTCTCTCTCTCAAATAAATGAATAAAATCTTTTAAAAAGATCTTCAAAAAAATAAAATAAAATTTTAATTCTAAGGCCATATAAGAATCACCAGTGGTGTTCTGAGTGAAACCTTTGTTTTCATCCTACAAACTACGTGAGGGTCAAGAACTTGTTCTGGTGGGAACAGACATTTCTGCAAAGAAGACATCCAAATGGCCAACAGACACATGAAAAAGTGCTCAACATCACTCGTCATCAGGGAAACACAAATCAAACCCACAGTGAGATACCA
>CM052886.1:6138359-6222198 GCA_028534135.1 Potos flavus | reverse complement strand
ATTTCCTCCAAATTCATCCCTCCCCTCCCTCTCACAATGTCCTCCATGTTTTTCCTTACGCTCCACCCGTAAGTGAGACCATATGATAATTGACTTTCTCCGCTTGACTTATTTCACTCAACATAATCTCTTCCAGTCCAGTCCATGTTAAAATAAAAGTTGGGTATTCATCCTTTCTGATGGAGGCATAATATTCCATTGTATATATGGACCATATCTTCTTTCCTAAATAGGTTAAAAGAACAGTGAAATAAGATCATCCAGAAACATTAGTCATACAATTTGCGCTAGTGATAAGAGGGCTGGATTAAGGATGGGGAAAGAGTTTTGCTTCTGGCCTGGTGTAGAGTGGTGACTTTGGAAGCCATTCACCTCTCTGGGCCTATTTCTTCCTCTGTCAAATTAAATGGGTTGGATTCTCAGGTGGGAAATTATTATTTTTAAGATGTTCACTTTCTGTCTTCTTTTTCATCTAGTCATGAGACTCTCATTTTTTGTTTGTTTTTTAGGGAACCACCACTTTTCTACCACCGTGCATTTCAGATGGGGTCTATCACAAGTTTGGATTTCAGGGTCCCCTTTATGGCAGTGGGAGTGGAGAGAGATGGCTCTCCGAGCATGAAGAGAAACAAAATTTTATATTCTAAAGTATAAGTGGCTAACGCACAAAAGTATATCTTACTCCGTGTATTAGGTAGCTACTGGTGCATCACGAATCATTATAAACAGCAGCTTAAAACAACGTTGTTGGTATATGGGTGAGTTTATTTCTGGACTCTATTCTTCTGATCTGTTTGTCTATCTTTATGCCATTGCTACGCTGTTTTGATTGCAGTAGCAGAATTTAAGGTGTGATGAGAAGCTTAAAAAATGTCCCCTAGGTCCACTCCATCTTAGAGAGTCTGCACCTCCCTCTTTCCATCCCAGGACAAGGTAGAAACCTGCATTCTCTTCCCAGAGCTCAGCATAGTCCTCCTTTTGCTTAAATGGAAGAACCACCACACACGTTGCAGCAGAGAATATTCTGGGCTAATGTGGAGAATATAAATGGTGGAATCTCTGCAGAAAATTTACTTCCAAGAGAGGAGAAGTGGTCTTCTGTAGGAACAAGGACTGTTGGTGTTCCTAGCACTGGGTTACCCAAATGGACACTTCCTAGCCATTTCTGTAAAGATTTGCAGATAGAGACTGAAGTTAACCCTTAAAATACAATTTGAGAATAAGGAATTTATTGTATCTGCCCCCTTCTCTCCGCTTTCCTCTTCCACCATCACTCCTAATCTCTCTGCTTTCAAAATTTTGACTGAGTTATGCACTAAAAAGGAGGTAGAAAAAAAGTGTGTCTTCTTACACACTAGGGGCATGGTATTGATAAATGTGGGAGCCCGGCAACAGAGCACTGGAGAGTTTGACAAAAAGTTAGGGAAATCGTGTGTATGGAATCTCTCTGTACTACCTTCACAAATTGTAAATATAAAACTATTCTAAAATTAAAATGTTATTTTTAAAAAGCCAGAGTAGCCATTTGAAAGAAAAGTTAGAGAAAGGGAAGGTTTACTAAGACTGCTTAAAAATAACACTGCAGTTCTGAAAAGTAATCATCCTCTTTGTTTATTATCTTCCCAACTGAAAAATGACCATTAACCTTCAACCTTCCAGATGCTTCTATTTGATTGGGTATTTACTTATTTCTTCAAGCTGTAAGATGGTCTTTAGATGCCCCCGTGAAACAGCGTGAGAGTGTTTTGGTTTCTCCCCAGCCCTTCTGGGTGCAAACAGCCTTCCATCTGTTCCTTTTCTCCCCAACTCAGATTGCGTCATTTTTCCTGGTTTAATCAGAGATAAGAAGAATAGATATTGAAAGTCTCCTCAAAGGAGAATCCAGAGATGCTCTGCACTTGTGGAAGGTATGAAAGCATGGGAATTCAGAGATGAGAACTTCAGGCTGTCGTCATGTATCACTACTGTACTGGCATAATAAAAGGGAGGACATATGAACATCCATTCCATGGAAATCAGAGTCTCCTATAGACAAAGGCATTTCACTGAAGAGTATCCCACTAATGGGATAATACCACGTATGGATACAGACAAAAACACAGGGATCTATACCCACTAACACCTGGGTATAGCTTTGCCCAGGAAGGAGGCCATCCAGTAAACACGGGTGTCAAAATGAAAGCAAAAGCCCTGGAAACTAAACACAAAAATGCTGACTACTGAGAGTCCAGAAATAAACTCACCCATATACCAAAAACTGATCTTTGACAAAGGTGCAAAGGTGGGTGCAAATGGAGAAAGAATTGTCTTTTCTTCCTTCCTTCCTTCCTTCCTTCCTTCCTTCCTTCCATTCTTTTGTTCTTTCTTTCTTTCTTTCTTTCTTTCTTTCTTTCTTTCTTTCTTTCTTTCTTTCTTTCTTTCTTTTTTAGTGGGGGAAGGGGCGAAGGGCCAAAGCAAGAGGGAGAGAGAGAATCTTAAGCAAGCTCCACCTTCAGCATGGAGCCCAACATGGGACTCTATCTCAGGACCCTGAGATCATGACCTGAGCAGAAATCAAGTCAACCAACTGAGCCACCCAGGCACCCCAGGAATTGTCTTTTCAACAAAAGGTGTTGGAAAAATTATATATCCACTTGAAAAAGAATGAACTTAGACCCATAACTTGAACCGTATACTAAAATTAGCTCAAATTAGATCACAGACCTAAATGTATAAAATTTCTAGATGAAAGCATGGAAGATCTGTTACCTTGGGTTAGGTAAAGATTTCTTGCATATAACACCAAATTCATGAGCCATAACATAACAAATTGAAAATTATATTTCATCAAAATTAAAAGCTCTGCCCTTCAAAAATTCTGTTAAGAGAATGAAAAGATATACATAACCAGTGAGGAAATCTTTACAAAGCATACATCTGAAAGAACTTGTATCCAGAATATATAAAGAACTCTCAAAGCTCAGCAATAAACAACCAATTTAAAAATGGGCAAAAGGTTTGAACAGACACTTTCCCAAAGATATATGGGTGGCAAATAAACATATGAAAAGATATTCAACATCATTAGACACTAGGGAAATGGAAATTAAAACCACAGTGGATAAAAACTACATGCCTATTAGAATGGCTAAAATTAAAGGACCCAAATTAATAAAATCATGAATGAAAGAGGAGAAATCACAACCAACACCAAAGAAATAGAATGGCTAAAATTGAAAAGACCAACCATACCAAGTGCTGGTGAGGATGTGGAAAGAGTGGAACTCTAGGACACTGCTGGTAAAAATGTAGAACGGTACAACTGTTTTTTGAACCAGTTTATTAGCATTTTTAAAAGTTAGACATATACTTACCATATGATCCATCTACTCCATTCCTAAGTATTTACCTAGGAAAAAAGAAGACATACATCCAAAGATATATATACAATGTTCATAGAAGACAGGCCAAATGTCCATTAATAGGTGAATGGATAAGCAAGCAATGTTTACAACACAATATTACTCAGCAATAAACAGGAATGAGTTATTGATACATGGACAAACATTGATGAATCTCAAAAGAACTATTCTGAGCAAAAGATTCCAGACCAAAAAGAGTACTGCTATATGATTCCATTTCTATGGATGTCTACAAAATGCAAACTAACCTATACCAATCCAAAGTAGATAATTGGTTGCTTTGGGGGAGGAGGGAGAGAGGGGGATTACAAAGAAGAGGCACAAGGAAACTTTTGGTAAGGATGGATGTTTTCACCGTCTTCAGGGTGGCGGTGGTTTCACGGATGGATACATCCATGGAAACCTCTCAAGCTGCCTGCTTTAAACGGCAGTTTATTGCATGTCAATATGGAATTTATTGCATGCCAGTGGTACCTCAATAAAGCTATTTAGATTTTAAAAATTCCTCTACTGAACAACTGCCAAGAGGTTTTCAGCAAAGCTCCCTTTATCAAAATCTGAGATAAGGCAGTGCCAGAAGCTGCAAACTGAGAGGAGTCACTTGTACGGAATGAGAAGAGATTCTGGAGCCTTGAGTCTTCTGTGGAGCCATTAGTCAGAGACACTGGGAGAGGGATGAGAAACAGCCAGGAGCCTGGACTTCATTTCTGTGCTGAGTGCCCTCATTTGTAAGATGGTGGCCTTGGGCAGCTCTAATATCCAGTGCTTCGTGGCTCAGTGGAAGTACCTCGTGATTTTTTCACCGAACAAATCTGGGTTTGGATTCTGGCTCCACCTGTACTGGCCTTTGCTTTTGTAGACCTTGACCTCTGCTCCTGGCTGGGCTCCGTTAACACAGAGGGGGGATTGTTAACCTTCAGTGCCATGGGGAGGATTGGTGTACCTGCGCTAGAGCAGGTATTTGAGGAGTGTTTGTTTTCTTCCTTTTCCTCTGTCTACCGAGTGAGAGACATAAGGAATGATTTTTTATTTACTTTCCTGGTACTGAGTTTAATTTCTACTTTGAGTCATGGATTCCCCGGAGAGTAGAAAGCAATCCATTTGGTTGGTTCTTCTCCTCAGAGTAACTGAAGTTTATGTCGGGCATGGATGGGGTGAAGGTCTGGGTCTCACTCTTGTTAGAGTTGCTCAGATGTCTTGACTGGCCTTCGGGGATGAGCCATACAATTCACAGTTGAGTCACAGGTCATGTGACCTCAGCTCCCTACAGACCCCGCCCTCCTTCGTTCCTTCCGCCCCCTTCATGTGCTGGGAGTGTCTCAAAACCAACACCTGTGAGGGAACGGGGACTTCAGGGAGGCAGCGGGCACTGAAGCTGGAGGCATGAGCCTGAAGACTGCTTGGACCTGCAGCCCACCGCCACCATTCCCTAGCCACGGCAGAAGCTTTGTTTTCACACGTGAAAATAAGGGGGTTAAAATCATTTCACTCACAGAGTGGTTGTGAAAATTCAGTGAGTCAGCACTTAAAACAGTCCCTCAACCTTGGTGACATTTGTTTTGTCATGCTGGAGTGAGGGGGGGGCCCTGCCTGTCCTTCTGCCGGGGCCCTTTGTCCCTCCAGGCTCTACCAAGAAAGGTGACTCTTGGCCTCTCTGATCTCAGCTCCCACGATCGATCGGGGGGTTCTGAGGGATGGAGAGGGCAGAGCCTCCCTGTAATCTATCAGGGCTTCCCTCTCTGGAGAGGCCCCAGGGAGACCTCGTCCTAGGGAAAGAGGGTAAGGGCAGAACGTCTTGCTACCACTCAGCATGCATTCTCCCCTACCGCCCCTCCAAAAAATCCCAAAACACCTTCACCAGCCTCTCAAATGTCAAAGCCAAGGATTTACTCCTTTGCTGTTTGCATTCTGCTTGGTACAGAGCGTTAGTGAGGGGGCCCACGTGTGGGCACCCTGGATGACTGGATTTGAGATGCTTACAAATACAGGGGCGTACAGCGGGTACCCGTATCGCATCATCAAATGTCAGCTTCTGCTTGGTCCTCTGGGGTCTATGAAGGGAAGCTTCCTTGGCGCCCTGACCCCCACAAGAATTGTTGCTGGGATGGATGCATTAGACATGTCGGTGCAGGAGCCCAGACCCTCTGAGTCAGAATCGCATGGGCTCGGGACATGACCACTCCTGTTATCTAACGCCCTTTGCAAAGGTCAGGGCTCAGCAGGAAGGGGTTGGGGATGACCCCTCAGCTTCTAGCGCACTTTCTTCTGGGGACATGTGCCATGTTCTAAGGTAGCTTAACTGGTAGGCTAATAATGTTTTCAAAAAGAATTCAAGCTGAAAAAACATATATTGAAGAGCAATGTCCTTCTGCCACCTTGTGGTAATATGTTCCTGTGAATTCTTTTTGTTGCTGCAGCCTATAACCCAGCGACTGCTAGGGGACCCTGGCTTTTCCTAAAAAAGATGAGCATTTAAACCCGAATGATGTCTTATTAACTACCATTACCATCTCCGAAAAAAACCTCGATTATTTAGATGTGATCAATCTTTGAGGTATATGATACTTAAGATATTCATTCAACTAACATTCATTTTCCATATGCAAGGAGAAGTGCTAAGTTCTGGGGGAAAATATAAATAGAGTCTCTATCCTCAATGAGCTTAAATTATACCAGGGAATATGGACACTTTTACATCAATTTCTATATTATAAGGCAAAAAAAAAAATATGTGTTAGGAGTTCTGGATACACAGGGAAAGAAGTGGATGACAGCGTGGGAAATTGAGAAAGATCTAATGAGGGAGATCACTTGAGCCCGGGAGTCACCAAACATCTTTGAGTCGGGAAGGGACACGAGAGGATCGGGGTGGTAAGAAGGTCCCCCTGGAGTAGGAGTGGAGAGCCATGATCTATAAATTTTTCATGCACCACTAAGAATCAAACAAAAACAGTGAATAGGCATTCCACTAAAAGTATTTATAAATTATATAAATTTATAAATTTGTACATTTAAAAGCCACGTGTTAAAAGGAACAAAAGAAAATAAAAAAAGAGAAAAGCCCTAGTACTCCTTGCTTTCCATTGGATTGACAGGCAGACCCCACTTTGATGGTCAATGGTGTAGACCACGTGGGCAGGGAGATAAGCAAAGAGAATCAGACTCTCAGAGCCAACAGGATGGTGAGGTAGGAGGTGATACCGACCTACGTAAGGTGGAGGCTGGATGTGAGTGCCGAGATGGACCTTCAGAGACAAGCAGAGAACTGGCAGGAGTTTAGGGTGAGTGAGCTGTTCAAGCAGTTCTAGGTTGCTTTTGTTTTGTTTTGTTTTGTTTTTAGATCGTATGTTGTTGGGAAGGTGGTGAGAGACAGGGTAGAGAAGAAAAGGCAGTTGGTGGGGAAGACAATGAGCTTGTTTTGTGTATGTTGAGTGCTAAGTACCAGAGAACCCTGTCTGGCTTCCATAGGGATCTGGAAATTTATTTTCTCCGAGTCCAGAGTGGAATAGTGTCATTGGATCCAGAAATGATGGCCACGTGTGGGAGAGCATGACGTTGCCCAGGGAAAGACTACAGAGTGAGAAGAGAACAGGACCAGGACGGACTCCCATAGTGGCCAAGTCCTAGGGATGATGGTAGCCCAAGTCCCCTGGAAAATACCCTCTGTGATGGAAAATCACCAACAGCTATGCTGGGAGTGTCTCAGAACCAACACCTGTGAGGGAACGGGGACTCGGGATTGGGTGGCGGGTCAAGTTGAATGTGATGTGGTTTCACCGGGTCTCAGCCCATCTCACGGCAACTCTAAAACCCAGATGAGCCCTTTGAGTGATGAGCACTGGTGCGCCGGACTGGTTCCTACCGGCTTCTGAGAGCAACTGCATGCCTCCCCTCCAGCTCCTCGTTCGGTGATGTCAGCTTAATCTCGAAATTGGCCACAATGGGAGTATTTACACCATGGAAACCACCCAACATGACAAGCCAGGGCTTTTTTCCTAGAGAACCGGTTGTGAAATATTTACTAGGATACACATGTGTGTCCCTAATGAGGTAAGAGGATGGAACCTTTGTATCTTTGCCTCAACTAATCCTTGGATGCAGGCTGCCCCTGGGGAGAGGATGTTGCCTCAGGTGGGCTAGCTTCCTTCAGCAGAGGACCACACCTGGTTGTGAGCCTTGAGCAGAGAACATTCCCTCCATCTGGAGATGTCTTAGTGCCTTGACTGTGAGGAGGGAATGTGGAGAGCATACCATTATCCACCGCAGCCCACATTCTGGGCAATGGCTTCATTTAGTGACTTGACTTCATCTGGAAACTACTCTAAGAGTCTCGTTAGTCTCTTCCTGGGGAAACTTGGAAGAGTAAGTTTGGTCTCCTTTGCTGTAGGTAGGCTTCAGGCCACATGTTATCCATAATTTCCCTCCTTTTCTATCCAGTCTAGATTCCCCTCCCTCTCAGCCAGCAGCTCTCCTGGTCTGGGTAGCTTACCTGGTAGCCTGACCCAGATGTTCATCCCCAGGGGTTATAAATGCTGGTCACCAAGCCCTGCTGAGACTCTTGTTGGTGCATGATGTCTCGTTACCATCAGAGCTGGGCAGGGGAATGCCAAGAGATTGCCTTGTGGACTGCCAGTGTGCAAATATACTCCCCCATCCTCATTGCAGAAGGGCAGACCCTCCTGATGATCAGGATCAGTTGGGAGGATGGGAGGATGAATCCTTTTCTTGCCAGCTCATCTCTTGGCATCAGGAGACTTGGTGACCACTGCAGCCCTGGTGGGGAAATACCTCCTCTGGAAACCAGGGTTTCTCGCCTCACAGATCCAGGATCCTTTTGGGGTCTATTTATTCAGCTTTTACCAAGCGTTTCAGGTGCAATATTCTTCAGGCTGTAAGAGAATGAGTCTGGCTTCCTGTTTGGTGGGATTTGAACAGTTAGCCTATGGTTTGGATGCACAGCAGAGACACAGCTGGGGTCCCTTTCAGGTGTACCCCGTAAGTGCTGCCCGTGGGGAGTGGAGATTCTCCTCTCTCACTAACAAGAAGAGGAGCAGAAAGAAATGCGATGCTTCTGCCCTGACAGGCCTGGTAGGGAGTAACTGGGCCAACTCCAGACTAACATCATATGCTTGTCAACATTAGTGATGGGGCTTTTTATCTTGTCTTTGTATAATACTTCTTTTCCATTAGTAAGTAAAGCATATTAAGTAAACTACGTCACCGACACTACGGCATTTTCATCACGGACCTTACCTGTTCATCCTACACCCCCACCCAGTTTTAGAGTTTCCAGCCCCAATTTTTAAGGTGTCTCTATCTCAGGGGTATGAAATTCTCAAAGTGAAATTAATTTTAATTCCCTTAAAATGCAACACCACCCGATTAATGAGGGTGGAGAAATGTAGAGAGGAAAGAGGAATTATTTGATTATTTGAACAAACAGGAGAAAGATGCCAATATTTTGGGAGGGATAATAATATGCTGGGTGTGTTTAATTGCCCAGGGGGTGTTGTTTTTGCCTGATTAGGCTGTTGATTCTTTGATGCTTTTGACTTTCCATGCTGATTACCATAGCTGAGGAAAGGTAGAGGATTGGAGATAGTAAATGGTGGCTTGAATCTCCCAATTCTTGCCAGAGAAAAGTTCACTAACCACTTGCTGGATTGATTTCAATTTTGTAAAGAAATAGGCCATAACAGATTATTCTTCTGTTTGGCCCCACCCTTGATGTTAGGCCATTCTACCAAACACCTAATCTAAAAGCTTCCACCTGTATTGCATGGTGCACTGGGTGTGGTACATGAACAATGAATCTTGTAACACTGAAAAAATAAAATAAAAGTATTTGGGGAAAAAAATAAGTAAAAGCTTCCACCTGGCATTTATCCCTCTTTTCTCACTCTGTGCTCAGGAACAATAATCCTCATTCATTGGAATGTTACTTTCCTGTTCATTTATTTATCAACTGTTTTATTGAATTCTTCTTATCTGCACAGCATTGCATTAGTCACCTAGAGGCTGCAATGATGAATGTGTTTCTGGCTTAAAGGGGTTATGACTCCAACTGGCATAATACAAGGGCACCTTGCTTTATCCAGAACCAGTATGTTAGAAAGCCTTTCTTTTTTTTTTTTTAAGATTTTATTTATTTATTTGAGAGAGAGAGAGAGTAAGAGAGAGCATGAGAGGGGAGAGGGTCAGAGGGAGAAGCAGACTCCCCATGGAGCTGGGAGCCCGATTCGGGACTCAATCCCGGGACTCCGGGATCATGACCCGAGCTGAAGGCAGTTGCTTAACCAACTGAGCCACCCAGGCACCCCTAGAAAGCCTTTCTAATTCTATTCTGTAAGTGCCTGGTCTTTTTTATTATATTATCGAAACAGGTATATTGAGATATAATTTACATACCATATAATTTGCCTATTTAAAGTGTCTAATTCAATGTTTTTTTAGTATATTTGCAGATATGTGCCACCATCTCTGCAGTCAATTTTAGAACATTTCTATCACCTCAAAAAGAAACCCCATACCCTTTAGCTGCTAACCCCCTAAGCCTCCCACCATTCCCCTCTCCAGGCCTAAGCAACCACTGGTCTACTTTCTGTATAGATTTCCCTTTTTTGGACATTTCATATAAATGGAGTTATATAATATGAAGTCTTTTGTGTCTAGTTTCTTTGGCTTAGCCTGATGTTTCTGAGGTTCATCCAAATTATAGCATATATCAGTGCTTCATTTGTTTTTATGGCTAAATACTATTCCATCATATGGATATACCACATTTTATTTAACCATTTGTTAGTTGGTGGACATTTGGGTTGTTTCCACCATTTGGATATTATGAGTAATACTGCTATAAACACAAGTTTTGTGTGAAGAGATGTTTTCATTTCTTTTGGTTATATATATGCCATGAGTGAAATTTCTGGGTCGTATGGTAATCATTTGAGAAACTGCCAGGGCGTTTTCCAAAGTGGCTGCATCGTTAAACATTTCCACCAGGAAGTGTGCGAGTCTTCCAATTTCTCCACATCCTTGTCAACACTTGTTGTTATCTCACTTTTGAATTTTAGCCATCCTAGTGTGAAGTGATATCTGGTTGTGGTTTCGATTTGTATCTCCCTGATGACTAATGAGGTGGGGCATCATTTCATGTGCTCATTGGCCGTCTGTATATCTTCCTTTGAGAAATGTTTATTCAGATCCTTTGCCCATTTTTAAATTGGGTTATTTGTCTTTTTATAGTCGAATTGTAAGTAGGTGCCTGGTCATTAAAGGTAGTTGATATTTAAAGCTGCAGATCCCAACTGGGGGGGGGTCACATGGTCCTTAGGCGATTCACATATGCATGTTATTTTTTAAATATTTCCAAAAAAGTGTTCATATACCAGTCATGAGGGCTCACAGGGCATTTCTCTCAGATTCCTTTCCTTCATTCAAGAACTATGACAATCCAGAGTGGTCAATGAGTTATGTCATGCTCATCTGGAGCTGATGGCATGGGGTTTTTCAGAGTGAGATTGGTGGCCCCAACACAGTGGACAGAGCCATGTCTCAGGCAGCCATAGTTCCTGAACTGGACATATCCAGCATGTACTCAGCCTCAGTAAGAGTATAAAGTGGCATGCCTAATCTTAGTCCTTATACCCTATTCCTATTCCTATGCTCTAGCGTCCTGCTTATACCTGAACCCTCTCCCTCCTCCAAACCATAGATGCTACTTTCTTTCCTAATATGGAAGAATGTTAAAGCCTGTAGTAAGTGTTATCCTCTCTAGATTTTTGTTTTCTAGTGCCTTACCCACTCCCATCTCTTGACCACGGTGTTGGTTTTCTCGCCCACGCTGCCATGATATGCTCCTTCTAGGAAGTCTTCTCTAAATCCACTGAGCAAAATCAGTCATTTCTAGCTTTGGACTTCCAGTGTACTCTCTGGAGTCCTTTGTCATGCTGCTTGGTTAATTCAATCGCTTACTTATCCATTTACTCAACAAACATTTGACAGGTGCCTACTAAATGCAGGTGGTACGCTAGGACTAGAGATATCACTGTGAGCACAATAGATGAGATCCCCACCCTCATGGAGCTTAGAGTCTAGTGAGGGAAACAGACCATAAATAAACAGTAACTCTAAAGCATGAAGTGCTAGGAAGTAAAGAAGAGAAGCATGCTGAGATAGAGAATAAGATGTACGGAGAACAACTATTTAGATCAGTTGCAGCTGGCCTCACCAAATTTGAGATGGTGCCAGTTTCCTCTGCTGGTGTGAGAAAGAGTGTTCCTGGCAGAAGAAACTGTATGCACATAAGCCTTGAGTCAGGAAAGAACTTGGCGAGTGTGCCGTTCACAAAGGGGACCAGTGGGACAAAAGCTTAGTTGGGGGTGGGGTGGAAATAGAGGAGGAAGAACAGATTCATACTCTTGTAGGCCAGAGGCCAGAGTCTGGATTAATTTATGAGCGCAACGGGAAACTATTACAGTATTTTAGCAGGAGATTGCCATGACCCCATAAAAGGCATAAATTTCTTCATTCACAAACATGGGTGTGCAGAAATATGATTTCTCTAAAACCGAATTCAACTTTGCTCACAACTTTTCATTTCTTCTGAAGGAGAATTTCATCTTGCCACAAATCAGTTGCTTCTAGTTTGCAACGGTCTCCTTCGGGAAACTATTAGGTTGACTGAGGAGTCTTTCCAAACTTTCTGCCTTCCTCTTTCTTCCCAGGTGGTGTCTGGGTTCAGGGGAGGCTCCCATACTATCCTACTGTGGGGAGGTGCTTTATGGTCCTTGGTCATCTTGTTCTCACTGGTTTCCAAGAGGGTACACTATTTTTCAAGGCCACCTACATTGGGCCCACTTGGTTGGTCTCTGTCCCAGTCAAGAGAGCCCTTTCAAGACCCCTAGCTCTTTTGGCCATTTCCTTGCTGCTCTGCCCCCTTGTGAAGTATAGGGGAGGAAAAATTTTCTTTTACCCTTTTAAGTTCTTTGGCTGACCTAATAATTAAATTGACATAAGACAGCTTACTAGGAGAAAAACTAATTTAATTTTGTATGTCCAGCAACCCCATAAAAATTGGAGCCCCAAAGGCAAGTCCGGCAGTTGAAGTTTATATGCCGTCCTGAGCTAAGGAATGGAATAGGGCCTGGGGCTTCAGAGGGTGGGAAGGTAATTCACAGGACATAGGAAGAGTGAATGTTGGTAATTAGATGTTTGCCTTGGCATACAGATAAGTCATTTAGATAAAAATTATCTCTGGTACTAGGTCTCTTTCTGAGCCGGGCACCCTATCTGAATTCTTTTAGGTAGATAAGGGAGAGGTAAAGTTTTTCTTGAGTCAGCTGGGCCTTGATTGCCTTCACCTCAAAATAATCCACATGCTAAATTGGCATATTTTGGGGTCATGCATTCTGTTCCCTTTCGGAAGCTTCTTTTAAACCCACAGGCCTGAGCACCTTGGCATTGCTACCCAACCACTCAGGTGTCCTGCGGGCCCATGAATTGTCTTTGGGGTTTGCAGCCTCAAGGGCTTTGCCCTGAGAGCCAGGCATTCCTCAGTTTACCTGGGATTCCTCCCTTTCTTGCTCTTCTATTCCAGTGCTGGCTGAGAAGTAGGGTGCTGGGCCCCTCCCAGGGACCCCCAGAATCTAAACTATTAATGATTCTCAATTTCCTTCTCACATGCAGGCTGCTCTCTGCCTTTCGGGTGGGAAATGATTCTCTTGCACTTCTGCGTGTTTTCCACTGTGAAGGCAGAGTTGCCCCAGTCCTGGAAAGTGTAACAGGCCAGTATATTCCCCCTGGGGGATTGAAAACTGCTTCCCTCTGAGCCCGTCTTGGTTAAGAGTGAGATTTCCCTTCATCTGGTCCAGTCCCTGCCCTCAGGATGCTCACCTCCACAAACACCTCTGTCCTCCATTTGGGAAGTTCTAGAGGATGTAGGAGCGTCCTGGGCCCTCAAACAACAAATTGGGAAGTCTTGAGTACAGACACGAGTCAACTAAAACCAGCTAATTGGAAGGCGGTAGGCTGATAATCGTCAGCAAAGCACAGCCGGAGGCTGGTGTCTCCATCTCTTTGGGACTCAAGGCTGCCTAAAGCCCCCTCCACGCTTTGTCCAAGGGACCCTCCCCTTCCTCTCTGCTTCCGCAGCTCTAGCACGTTTTCTCTCAGCTCCGGGAGCTGAAAAGCCAGCTCTGTAAATCTGCATTTGAATCTTCGTCTGGTCTAGAGGCCAGGGGCTCTGGGGCCAAGTAGCCAACTCTTTACAAACTGTTCCTGGTCTCAAGTGGGTGACTCAGGTCCAAGGGCAGGGAGGAGAGGCCCCGGAGTCACAAGGGGAGGAATTTCAGGTGGGGATGGGGTTGGAGAGCCCAAAGGGAAATTCACTGGCGAGGGCTTTGAAATTTGACGCTAGAGTGTTCTAAACATTCTAAAATTTCCCCCTGGCTGCCTCTTAACAAGCAGAGGACAGAGGAAGGCCAGTTAGGAGGCTGGAGTGGATGGTAACTGGGCCTGGGGTGGCTGATTTGTTTTGCATTTGTAGACCCTGCCATTGTGTGCGCGTCTAAGTCAGGGACCTTATTTCATTATCTCGAGGACCCTTGGAGAGGAGTCCTACCCACTTGTGGAATTTATAAATTCTATTTCAGTCTGGTAAGCTTCTCAGCCTTTCGACCTTGATTATATTCTTGTTTTGCCAAGGACTATAAATTCCATATACATTTTGATTTAATGGCAACAACCAGCCAAAGAAAGCAGATGTCTCTTGTAAACACACTCAGGATCTATTTTGTCTCCTGAATAGGCATCTCCTGAGCGGATACCTCCAGGAAGGCCCTGTTGGTAAGAGATTAGACAGTTAACGAAGCCTGTGTGATTAAGGGGGAATGTGCAGTTGCTGTTAGTTCTCAGGAGGCGTCTAATTTCTCCCTTAAGCCTAAAGTCAGCGTGTTCCAGAGCTCTGAAAAACCAGAGTCCGATTAGCCTTGGCAGAGCCCACGCAAGCTGTCTCCCTCATTTACCAAATAGGAAAGATTGGCTGGAGGGATGCCAAGGTCAATGAGAGACACACCCGTGGAGGTTGTATGCCTCCCGCCAAGATTTCCTGTCTCTTTGGTGGCAGATCTGCCCCTGCTGTGTGGACAATCATACCATCTGCATTGAGTCTGTGGGACAGGAAAACGTGAAGCAATAATCCATATATAATTAGCTCACCCGACCCAGCCTTTTCTAACTTCTGTAAATGCAACCCTTATAAGCATACTCTTGGGAAACAGAAAATCATTGTAAGAACTGCCCAATGGGGCCATTTCACAAACTCTGGAATAGAATTGTTTAAAAGCAAAGCACAGTGTTCAAGGTGGAAAAGCAAATGAGAAGAAACGGGACAGTTAGAAACAGCTGGGGTGCAGGGACCGTTTTCTCGGGCAGCAGCCTGTCACTGCGGACATTTTTCTTAACCCAAAGGGAAGATGGCCTCTCCCATGAGAGTCTGTAGGCCTGTAGTCGCCACTGTAATGTTCAACAGAAATGCTGGCAGGATTTACTTAAACACACCCGTCAGAAAAATGTATCCTCAAAGGCATCCTTACCACGGCTCACATGGCTTTATAACAAAGATGAAGACAGTGAATGACAGAGGAATGACTGTGTGTGATATGACGTTACCTGGAAAGGTCGCACCGAAGCATCTAGATCTGGGGTTCCTAAACCTTTTGGTATTGGGTGGGATTCACACTTGAAAATTACTGGTGGCCCAAAATTGTTTTTTAAATGCAGATTATATCTATTGATATTTACCATATTCAATTTTTTTTAAAGATTTATTTTATTTATTTTAGAGACAGAGAGAGAGCAGGAGCAGGAAGGGCAGGAGAGGAAAGAAAGAATCCCCAGAAGACTGCCTGCTGAGTGTGGAGCCCTATGCGGGACTCCATCTCACAACCCTGAGATCATGACCTGAGCCCAAACCAAGAGTCAGGCACTTAACCTGAGCCACCCAGGCGCCCCAAATATTTACCATATTCAAAAATCAACACGGAGAAATTTTAAAAACACAGAAATCCCTAAGCCCTCCTGCCATCCGCTGAAAGAGATACGACATCATCTCATCACACATCAGAAACACCACTCTACACATGTCAACAAGTGAAAAAGCAAAGCACGTCTCATTTTTATAAAAGTAGCTTTGACATCCTGGACACCTTGAAAGGGTCCCTGGCCCACACTTTGAAAACCACTGACCTAGAGAAAGGTAAACGGCTCCCGCGTCCCTGCTGGACACCACTGAAGAACTGGCTTCTGTGTCCAGGGGGACACTCACTTAGTGCTGTTGAGTTTTAAATGTATAGCCTGAAGAAGGGGCTCAGCACAAGTTGGGAAAGATGATCCCCATTTTTTAGGGATTAAAAATGTGTTCCCCAGAGCAGGTTTACAGCAAGTCAGCAGCAAAGTTGAATGCCAAGTTTGTTTCTACTAATTCTTAGTCTACTTTTTTACCTGCATTCAACAAGTGTTCCGGTCACCAGTATTAAAAACTGTCACTGCACCCCGATGAGAGAAAAACTCTCTGAAGTCCTGAGAGATGACAGAAGCCAGTTTAGATTTCTAAGTCAACATGACCGTGTATAAACTTTGTTCAAACCAAAAGCCCGATTTATGGCCACCATGCACGCATTGTACGTCTGCTTTGCGAGTGAGTAGTCTGAAGGAAAAACATCCTGGGGCGCCTGGGTGGCTCAGTCGGTTAAGCGTGTGTCTTTGGCTCAGGTCATCATCTCAGGGGCATGGGCTGTGTCGGCTACTTGCTCAGTGGGGAGTCTGCTTCTCCCTCTGCCTGCTCTTCCCCCTGCTTGTGCTCTCTCTTTCTCTCTCTCTGACAAATAAATAAATAAAATCTTAAAAAAAAAATTAAGGAAAACCATCTTGTCCTTGACACAGGGATCAAAGCTCCTGCTCTCTGCATTCCTTTACAGTAAAACTTGCAATTCCTTCCTGTATGCTAATCTCTATAATCTATAATCTCTCGAGCTTTTACAAGACGTAAAAAGTACACAAACCTGTAAAAACTGTTCCTTCTCCAGAGCATCCGCTTCCCCGTGAAGGGTGTGTTTCCTGGGCAGCTGGCCTAACCCGGGCTTGAATAAACTCTCTTTCTTACTTTTAGAGATGCTAAAGGCTGTGTCCCGTTGGCATTGACAGCCTATTTATTGAGCACTTAATGTGTCTGGAGCACATGGAAGGTCTTGACATTGACCAAGGGCTGTCTGTGTGTTGAGGACAGTTCTGGGCACTTGACCGCCATTTATCATTATTTGTATTTTACAGATGAGGAAATTGAGGTTGGAGAAGTAAGTCACCCTGATGGCCCAGCTAGAGCGTAGAAGAGCGGGATTTCAAACCCAGGCTGTCTTTTTTGAAAGTGCAGGTGCTTACCCACGGACTATATTGTATCTCATAAGCACTCTGTGCATGCAAGGGCCTCTGGGAAAAGGCTGGCACGTGTAGGCCCAGGTCCCCAGTCCATCTCTATTGCTACCTCAGTCCAACATTGGGTGAGTGTGGTTGTGTGCTTGGCGTTGTACTAGATTCTGTGAAGGGCACAAAAATATTATGTAGTATAGAAGGAAGGAAGGAAGGAAGGAAGGAAGGAAGGAAGGAAGGAAGGGAGGGAGGGAGGGAGGGAGAAAGAAAGAAAGAAAGAAAGAAAGAAAGAAAGAAAGAAAGAAAGAAAGAAAGAAAGAAAGAAAGAAAGAAAGAAAGAAAGAAAGAGAGAAAAAGAAAGAAAGAAAAGAGAAGGGAAGAGAAGGAAAAAGAAGAGGGAGGGGAGGGGAGGGGACAGAAGGGGAGGGAAGGGAAGGGAAGAGGGAAGGGAAGGGAAGGGAAAGCAGGCCCAAGGTGGAGTCACTTATCCCAGGGCAGAAAACCAAGACTTAATTGCAATTTCAACCTCTCCAGGGAGTGGAATTTTAAACCAATAGATCTGGAATTTCTTGGTCAGCATTAGGGAGATAATCTGTCAGATAAGACCACCTGCCCTTCCCCCTAAGGGAAGGTGACCTTGCCTTAAATAATCCTTTCTTCTGCTGATAACCTCCTAGTCCCACACCCCCTTCCTGCCTATAAAAATCCTTCCATCTTAAACAGCTCCTCAGAGCTCCTTTCCACTTCCTCGACGAGATGCTCCCTGATTCCTGAATGTTGAATAAAGCCAATGAGGTCTTTAAATTTACTCAGTTGAGTTTTTTTTTTCTAGCAGTGGACACACGCACACAAAATCATAAGATATAGCCCCTCCTTTTGAGTTTTGCTAAAATAAATGCACAAGGGGCGCCTGGATGGCTCAGTGGGTTAAAGCCTCTGCCTTCGGCTCAGGTCATGATCTCAGGGTCCTGGGATGGAGCCTCGCTTTGGGCTCTCTGCTGCTTGGCAGGGAGCCTGCTTCCCGCCCCCCCCCCCCCCCCGCCTGCCTCTCTGCCTACTTGTGATCTCTCTCTCTCTGTCAAATAAATAAATAAAATCTTAAAAAAAAAATAAAATAAATGCACAAAAATGGAAAGTTGACTAATGACACAAGTTAATTAGTATATGGCAATGCCAAAGGAGAGGATCGTCACGGGGCCTAGAGGGGTTGACCAAGGCACTGTGGAGAAAAGAGGGTTTTGTGTTAGGCTTAAAGGGAAGGTTCGTTGTTGTTTTGGAGTTTTCGCTTTGCTGGGTTTGTTTTTGGTTTTCTTTTTAGCAGGAAAAAGTAATGGGACAGGAGTCAGATACTAGACCTTAGCTGGTGTTCCGGGTCTGCCGTGTGTGAACTTGAGCTTGGTACGGAGGTTCTTGGGTTTGAGGGCTGTGGCACAGCAGGGACAGCTCCAGTCCAACAGGGTCCCCCGCTGGGCAGCTTGCCTCTTTCCTCACTGGTGCCCAACGTTCTGGTCTCCAGAGTCCCACCACTCAAGGCAGCATGCCCACCTTTGCAGTGGCCTCTCAACCAGCAGCCCTGAATAACACGAGCTTCTGGCAGATGCACAATTTTCATGCTTTCTGAGCTGAGCTGTTCTCCCTGAACCCCCTTTGTAATCTCCCAGAGGCGGATCCACCTCGGGGCCCCTCACGTCCTTGTTCTGTAGCCTTGGGCCATTCCTTTGCCCTCTTGGGAACCTCTATCTCCTCACGTGTAAGATGCAGATAATACTGTTGTAAAAGTGAATGACTCATCCCTTCATTAAGTGCTTCAGACATCCTGGGTACTTGATAAATCAGAGCAGCTCTTTATTGTCCACCTCTGGTATACAGTACCTGTGACATTGTGCAAGCAGTACGGGTTATGAAATGTTAGATTGGATTTATTTATTTCTTTGTTTCAAATTCTCAGATCATCACAGAACTGGGTCATCATGGAAAGATAAAAAAAGAAGTTGAAGAAACATACTGCTGGTTGTGCTAAATCTCTCCAGAGGGAGGGAGAGAGAATAAGACCGTGTTTTCACCCTGTAAGGGACTCAGCATTTTTTATTTTAATAAATAACCCCAAATCCCTAGTTATCCCTTTCTGATACGAGAGAATATTCTTTACGGGGACTAGTAACATCTCGTATGTAATGGTCTACTCAGGGACGGAAGCTGGATAGTCAAAGAAGACTGATTGTTGACTCCGGTCCCACATCCCTCAAACTCAAGTTTCTGACTTGCTACTTTCCAGAAAATGAAGGGAGGGAGAGAGGTGGGGGGAGGAAAAGAGAGAGAGAGACAGACAGACAGACAGAAAAAAAGACTGCTTTGTAAGCACCTTCACCAGCCCGTATGGTTGTTGTCACGATGCCACTACTTCATCTCTTTGACAAGCTAATAATTATTGTTGGTTTCTTGCCACTAAGTTTTTTCTTATGTGGGTTGGGAATCTCAATCTAAGAGAAGTGATAGTTTGCAGGGTTTTTTTGGTTTTCATTATTGAAGAGACATGAAGGGTTTTTCAATGGACTATGGATGCCAAAGTTGTGTGTATATAGTCAATGTGACTGAGACCCAGTGATGATGGTGGGGGAGGGATTCTTGGTGATTATTTCAATATTGCCAATATTCATATCGGTAGAGCTTTAAACTTATGTGCCACAGTTGCACACATCTGTCCCATTTAGATTTCACAAGTATCTTTGATGAGGTTTTCACTTAGGATGACTTTAGCTGAAATAACAGATAATCCAGTCCAGGGTTAATAAAGAGAAGATGGAAATTTCTTTAGCTCACATGAGAAAAAGTCTACAGAAAGGCTTTTCTCTGCAATCCGCATTGTACAATTGTTCCTACGGCTGGTAGGATGGCCACTTGTGGCGATTTGGCTTGTAGTTTCTTGTCCATGATTGGGGTACAGAGAAGCTAGCTTTGTGCAGCAGAATTTTTCTAAGAGCAAGGATGCTGATTTCCCTGAAATTTCCAGTAATCTCCTCATGTCTCACTGGCACTAGAATGGCTTGGGCATGCCCATCTCTGAACTAACATGGCTCAAGGGATCAACATCTTAGATCAACTTAGACTAGTCAGCTGGGATATAACAGATATTAAGCACTCAACTACAGTGTTTTTATATGTGTTCATTTTCTAGATTGGGGATTGGCAGGCTATGGTCCTTGGAATAAATCTGGCTACATGTTTTTGTAAATAAAGTTTTATTGAACACAACCACGCTCCAAAAGTAGAGTTGAATAGTTGCGACAGAGACCATGTGGTCCACAACCTAAAATATCTACTATCTGGCCCGCAATAGGAAATTTGTTGACCCTTGTTCTGGATGAAGAAAGTGGAGTTGAGGTTAAATGACCGCTCTGGAGTCAAAGAGCTAACAAGAAGCAGAGGCTAGATCCTAACCCTACACCCAAGCTCTCACCACCACCAGCAACAGGTGAGAATTTCTTGGGAAAGGTTGGCAATTTTTGTGATGTATGCCAATGCAGCCTTTTATACACAGCAATACTGACATAGGCCTGATGAAATAAATATGTTTATAATGGTGAATTCTATTCTTAGAGACAATTAATTAATTCACAAGCTGCTATAAATAGAGAAATAGTGTGGGGCATGAGAAAATTGAAGGGATATCTTATAATCCATCATAATAAGCTTAACACCCCCCTTAAAAATACAGGAACACCGGGGTGCCTGGGTGGCTCGGTCATTAAACGTCTGCCTTCAGCTCAGATCATGATCTCAGGGTCCTGAGATTGAACCCCGCATCAGGCTCCCTGATCAGCGGGAAGCCTCCTTCTCCCTCTACCTCTGCCACTCCTCCTGCTTGTGTTCCCTCTCTCGCTGTCTCTCTCTCTCTGTCAAATAAATAAATAAATAAATAAAATCTTTTAAAAAATACAGAAACACCAACTGGAATAGGATTAAAAATTTTCAATGACCATTGGGTTAAAATGAAAGATTTTCCAAAAATAACTCACATAGATAAAATGCTGATTCATGTTATTTTGATGAGTTTCATTTAGAGAAAGTTTTAAAATGAAGGGAAAACAGTGAAATGACTGAACATAGTATTCATAAAAAGACACACCTATGATATCTATTTTCCCTTATTATGCCTTCAATATCCCCTCCTAACCTTCGCCTCTCACTTTCTGTGGTAGCCGATCTCCAAGATGGCCCCCAGTCACTTTCACCTTCTGGCATGTATGCTTTTGTGTGGTATACTTCCATATTATATAAGGGTTGGTCTGTGTGACCAACAGAGTATGGCCAGAGTGATGGTGGGCAGCTCTAAAGCTTTGTTGCAAGGGTCGTTGTAACCTCTATCTTGGTTTCCTGCGCTGCTTGCTCTGGGGGAGACCCAGTCATTGTGTAAGACGGATGTTCAAGCAGCCCTGTGGAGAGGCCCCCATGGAGTGTAACTGGAGCCTCCTGCCAACAGCCACGCCAACTTGCAAGCCATGTTAGTGCGCATCTTGGAGGCAGACCCACCTCAGTTGGACCTTCAGATGATGACAACCTTCGGAGAGGCCCGAGCCAGCACTGCCTTGCCCACCCACAGAAAGTGTGGGAGATCACAAGTGCTTATTGCTATTTTGAGTTGTGAGGTTTGGGGATGATTTGTTAAGGTACAGTAGATAACTAACATATATTTCTTCCATATTAGGTCAAAAGAGTGGTGGTAGATTAAGAACTCAGGTCAGAATGAAGGATTAGGCATGAAATAAAGGACGAAGAAGGAGGCAAGTAAGAAATTAAATGAAGTGAAAAGAAGGGAAAAAAGGGAAGTTCTGTCCATGTTTATCAGAGAAGTCCAAGTTGGCTATTCGGATAAGAACAACAACAGGTAGCTTTTATAGGTCACTTACTTGTGTCAAGCACCATGGCAGAATCTGCAACTATGCTTTCTTTAGGGCACCATGGGCTCCGATTTCTTTGGTTAGAAAATTTGCACCTTAGCATAAAGGGAAAAGGGAAAGGGAGGGAATGGAGGGCTAAAAAGTTGGACAATAGAGAGCACTGAAAAGAAGGCTGCACACAAAATGAATTTGTATATAACTTTAAAAACTTGGTGGGGAAATGTTGAAAATGTCTGTATGTGTGTGTGTTACAGATATAAAACTGATAGCCTTCCCCTTTTCCCTATTTGATTTGGCTTCCCACTCATTCAGTAACTATTTGTTCCAGATACTGAGTTGTCACTGTTCTGGGCACTAGGAGTCACACTGAACAAAATACAGCCACAGAGCTTGTGCTCTGGGAGGATATCCTCTTTTTCAGTGGATGGCACCACCAAATACCCAGTGATCCTACAGAGGCTGGGGAGCTGTCCTAACTCCTCTCTTCCAACCTCCACTAGGAGCCCCCAGATCTGATGTGAGTACTTCCTGCTGCTCTCTGTTCTCACTGTGGCTGCTTGACCTGAACACTCTTTATCCCTTCCAGATGGATCAGTTTCCCCGGACCACACAATAAATTACCACAAAGAACTGGGTGGCTTAGAGTAGCTGAAGTTTCTGGAAGCCAGAATCAAAGTATTGCCAGGGCCATGCTCCCTCTGAAGGCTCTAGGCCTCTTTCCCAGCTCCGTGGTTCCTTGGCCCTTGGCAGCAGAACTCCAACCTGCACATGGCATTCTCCCTGTGTGCGAGTCCGCCTCCCCCTGATTCCTCCAGGTTGAGTGAGATGTAGAGGACACTGTCTCCTTTGGTTTCCTGCAGGTA
Source organism: Potos flavus (assembly GCA_028534135.1). NCBI lineage: Eukaryota > Metazoa > Chordata > Mammalia > Carnivora > Procyonidae > Potos > Potos flavus. The sequence continues at coordinate 6,199,611 of CM052886.1, read as the reverse complement.
AGTACCTCCTTACTTATCACTCTGAGTAGGAAATGGTTTATTTGTCTCTCTTCTTAAATCTTCAAGTCCGTTGAGGCAGTGACTGTGCCTTTTTTGCTCCCCCAGTGCTGAGTATAGTTATCAATTGAAAAATATCAATATTCGGGGCACCTGGGTGCTTAGTCGTTAAGCATCTGCCTTCGGCTCAGGTCATGATCCCAGGGTCCTGGGATCAAGCCCCACATGGGGCTCCATGCTCAGCAAGGAGCCTGCTTCTCCCTCTCCCACTCTCCCTGCTTGTGTTCCCTCTCTAGCTGTGTCTCTCTCTGTCAAATAAATAAATAAAATCTTAAAAAAAAGATTTATAGAAAAATATCAATATTCAATATGTGTTTGTTGAATTAACTTTATCGTCTTCTCTCAGGATTATGCCTTTTGTAGAGAGTGAGAAGAGAAAAGGTGGTGGTCCAAAGAGTCATCTTGTTCCTGCTCTAGTTTGTGAGAGAAGGCACTCATATGTAGTCTTGCTAATATGGATCTAATGGTTTGTATTTATTCATAAACTCCCAACTCCCCTTGTGGGGAACATTACAAACTAAAGATATGGCAACCAGATAATGGTTTATTTAAAAAGGCACTGTCTGTTTCCCCATCTTCTCACTTCCATGAGGTTGTCTTGCTTCCTAGCAGGAGAAGCTAAAGAATGGATGTCTCTAATCTAAGGACTTGCCTTTTCAACCACCAACCTGAAAGTGGTATTTTTGCTGCAGTTGCCCATGACACAGCTGCCACCACTCATTTTCATAACTGAACTCCACACCACTCTCAAGTGGAACGTCACAGGAACTTTCTCTTCCCTCTTGGCTCCTGAGAATCCCCTCTGTTCTCTCCCTACACCTCTGCTCCTTTTCTGGTGTATTCTCTCTTCCCCATGGTGGTTCCCAAGGGTGGAAAATTGCCCTTTCCAAAGATGCTCACTCCTTAACATTTATCTCATTTGACTTTCTCTTCTTATGGTGTGACTGCCACTCTCCCCCTGAGAGCTGGGGTCTAGGATTCCTCCCCTTGAAACTGGACAGGAGCTGGTGACCACCCTGATCAATTGCGTATGCCCAAAGTGGGTTATGTAACTTCCATACTGAGTCTACCTCTCTCCCTCTTTTCTCTCTTTCTCTCTCTCTGCTTGACTTGGAACCCAACCACCATATTTGAAGGAGTTCGGGCCACATGTGGAGGCCACACAGGCATTCCAGCTAAAGTCTCAGTTGACAGCTGTGCTGACCATCAGACATGGAGGTGAATGAATGTTCACATGACTCCAGCCTGAACCCTTGAATCTTCCAGTTGAGGGCCAGAAGTCATGGAGCAGAAAGGAGCCATCCTTACTGGGCTCTGTCCAAATTCCTGACCCACAATAACTTGTGAGAATTAATAAATAATGATTGTTATTTTAACTCACATTTGAGGGTTTAATTAATTACATTTGGATAGGCCTCTAATATGCCAAGAATCTCTTTTTTGTTTTTTTCCCTTGGGTGGTTTCATTCACTTTGCTGATGTCCAGTTATCTCCTCCATCACCAATTCTCCTTTGCAAGGGTCTCCTCCATAATTTCTTCCAGTTCCAGCTTCTTGTCCATGTTCAGCATTATATTGTCAGCTGCCTATTGGGCACCTTTCCCTGGGCATTCCTCACATTCGCTCTTGCACAGAAAGACACTTAACCTCTTTCTCTTCGAGGTCATGTCTCTTCTCCTGTTCCCTCTTTCTGTTCTTGGCACCAGCCTTCCCATCTAGAAACTTTCATTGTCATTGATGCCTTCTTTGCTGCCCTATCCAACCAGGTGTTAAGGTGTTGCATTGGGTCACTGGGTGCGTTTTTAGCTACAAGTAATACAAAAGCCAGCTAAACATGGTATAGCAATCTGGGTCCAATCAGAAGATAAAAACAGGGATGTTTGATATAGAAAGTGATGAACTATGACAAAAAAACAACTCTAAGATATGAAGAAGCTCTATATGGTACAGTAGGGCTGAGGGAGAGAACCCAAGGAAAGACAGTCTCGGAAGGGGTTCAGATCTCACTGGAGAAGGTGGGATTCAGACCATTGAATAATAGAGAAGTTCTCTGGGTTGGCCAAGCTAGAGCTGGTCTGCGGTTGCAATAGGTCCTCCTTTGGGATGTGTGTGTGCGGAGGGGAATGGGGGAGGGTAGCAGATGATCAGGAACCAGTGGCACAGATGTTCTGGAAAGGACTGGAGAACCTGGTCTCCCACAGCGCCCCTCTAGAGTGCCTTCTACTTGGAAAGCTTAACAGCATGCTCACTTTAAAGGTGAACTACTGTAAAAAAAAATTCATTATCATAGAACATATATTAGAGGGTGCATTTGGAGTTAAGACACAATAAATGATTAACTAACACACATGGCTTAAGCAAATTTATTTATTGTGTCACAAAGCAAATGATCAGACACTGGCCAGTCCTAGGGTTCTCTTGAAGTGGTCGGCAATGTCATCGAAGATCCTGACGTTTTCCATCTTTCTCCCACTGTGTTGGCCATATCTTCCCTCAGAGTTACAAGGTGCTAAAGCACCTACAGGTGTTTTACATAGAGAGCACTCTGCCCACCAAAAAAAGGCGAATTTCCTCCTTTGCCTCACTTTTTTTTTCTTTTTTACTTATTTTATTTAAACTCAATTACTTAACATACTGTGTGTCATGGTTTTAGATACAGAGTTCAGTAATTCATCAGTTGTATATAACACCCAGTGCTCATTACATCACGTGCTCCCTTATGCCCATCATCCCATTATCCCATCCCCCACCCCCACCCTCCAGCAACCCTCAGTTTGTTTCCTACAGTTAAGAGTCTCTTGTGGTTTGTCTCGCTCTCTGATTTCATCTTATTTTATTTGCCTCTTTGCCTCACTTTTTATTGAAGAGGAAAAAATTTTGCAGAAGGTCCCAAGAGACATCCTATCAATCTCCATTGTCAGGATTGGGTCTTATGCTCTCCCTCTGGTTGTAAGACTGGCTGGGATGCAGGGTCTCTAGGCTCTTCAGTGAAAGGTGGGCTTTGCCAGCACAGAAGAGTATGCCTACAGGAGCACAGCAATCTTACCTGCCTCACACCTCTCTCCCCATTCCCTCTCCTTCTGGGTAGTCACAATGAACCTAGGTACCCCAGATGGTGACAAGCCCTGAGTTCTACTCTTGGCCAGGGTGTTAACCAGTTCTTAGGGAAAGACAAAAGGCTTTCCATGGTCTCTTTTGTCACCTTGATTTTGATACCTTTACTGAAGCCATTTCCAGCATACCCTGCAACCAAATGGATTTTCCTCAAAAGCTAACTGTGAGCATCTCTCTCAGGCTCCAAATCTCTCAATGAGGAGGAAGTTTCTGAGCTAAAATCATGGACTTTTGTGCCAGATCATACAACTCATGTCGAAGTTCTGTCTCTCAGTAATTGCATGACCTTGGGCAAGGTATTTAATTTCTTTCTGCCTGAATTTCTCATCTTTTAAATGAGGATAATAAAAGTTCCTATCTCCTAGGTATGTTATGAAGAGTAAATGATATACAAAAATGGTTTTTGGCACAGAGTGAGTCTTCAATAGGTATTGCTATTTGTCCTCACTTAATATCCAATTGAATCTAAATTTCTTAAGTGACCATTTAAAATCCTGTAGGAGCTGACCCCAATAAAATTTTTCCAAACTTACATTAAAATGGATGATCTTCCCTACTATGCCATGGACTACTTGAGGGGAAGATCATATTTTATAAGGCCAGGATTTAGCACAATCTTTGGCAAAAGTAATTTCTCTCTATTCCTATGTGCTTTTCACTCAAGCAAAAGGCCTTGCTCATTATGCAGCTTCTGTCTTTTTGTACCTGTGCCTTACTTTTCCTGTTCTCCTGTCTGCAGTGTCTTTTCTCTATATTTCCTCCCTCCTATCTAACTTCCTTCCAGGCTCATCTCAGAAGCAATCTCTTCTCTGATAGGATCTCTTTCCCAACTCATGTTTGAAAAATGTCAAGCTTCCAGAAAAATCAAAAGAATAGTATAGAGCACGGATATACTCTTCACCTGTATGTAGCAATTGTTAATATTTTTGACATATGCTTTTTTTTGGAAAGAGATAGATAGAGATAGAGAGAATCTCAAGCAGGCTCCTTTCCCAGCTCGGAGTCCGACACGGGGCTCAATCTCACAACCCTGGAATCAGGATGTGAGTTGAAACCAAGAGTCAGATGCTCAACTGACTGAGCCACCCAGGCACCCTGACATCTATTTTCTCTCTGTACATGTATCCTTTCTTTTTGGAACCATCTGAAAGTTGCTGACATCATGAAACTTTATGTTCAGCATGTATCACGGAAGAACAAGGACATTCGCCTCCAAAATGACAATATCATTATCTCACCTCCCCGAAATTTAACATTGATTTGATAATACTATTTACTATTCAGTTTTTCCCCCGGGGAAAACATTACTTTATCATTGTAGGGATCAAGAAATACCCAGTAGAAATGACAGTGTGACTTGAGGGTCTTTTAATACAATTTTGCTCTTCCCTGGGTATTCAGAAAAGTTTCTGAAATTTCGTTGCATGCTTCTGCTTGAGTTTCAGAGAGATATCTGAGCACCATCGGTTTGATAGTTTGTGGTTTGTGTCCCAAAGGGGCACCCACTCATTTACCTGCAGCTAATATTATTTTAGACACCAAGCAGGGCTATCTGCAGCAGCATATGTCTGTGGTCTGTCACTTGAACTTGTGTTTCTAAAGCCAGGCCAAGTGTCAGGTGCAAGAAGATTGAGCCCTTCACGTTGGTGTAGTGTTTGAAATGCCTGGATTCCAAGCCAGAATCTGCCCTTTTAGCTGCGAGGTGTGTTTGTCTTCTAGGACTGTGGTGACAATTTTTTAAAAAAGCAATACTCAACTGAGTGAATTTTTAAAGATATCATTGGCTTTATTCAATGATTCATGAATTGGGCAGCCTCTATTCTAGTGATAGAAAGGAGCTCTGAGTTGCTATACAAAATGGAAGACTTTTACAGACAGAAGGTGAGGGGAGCTGTTATAGCAGCAAAGGGGGAATTAACTAGAAGGAAGTCACGCTAGCAAAAAGGAGATTGGTTGTGGCAAGGTCACTTCCTTCAGGAGATGGCAGGGGTCAGTCAAGAAGATTACCTCCCTAGGGTTGACCAGCTGATTCCTGATTGACCGGTTTAAGATTCCCTTTCCGGGAGAGGTTGAAATTGTAATTAAGTTACGTCTCAGTTTGGTGTCATGGAGCTTAGCATAAGTGATTCCATGTTGGGCCTGTTGTCTTGTTTTTAACACAGTACCACAAATTGAGTCAACAGGAATGTGCTGTTTCACAGTTTTGCCGCCCAGAAGTCCAAAATCAAGGTGTCAGCAGGGGCCTGCTCTCTCTGAAGCCTCTAGGGGATGACTCTTTCCTTGCCTTTCTCCCAGCTTCTGGTGCTGCCCACTATTCCTTTTGTCCTTCACTTGTAGATGCTTCACTCCTCCATTCTTTTATATGTCTTCCCCTGTGTGTCTCCATGTCTCTACTCCACTTCTTATAAGGACACCAGTCTAATAAGACTGGATTGAGCCCACCCTACTCCAGACTGATCTAAGGTCAACTAACGACATCTATAAGGATTCTATTTGTAAATAAGGTCACATTCCGGAGTAATGGGGGTTAGGACTTCAACATATCCTTTCAGGGGACATAATTCAATCCGTAACATGGGGTCTTGAGCTAACATCTTGGAGTTTGTATTTTCTCAAAGGTTTGCTGCAAAATTTAAGTGAAATACAGGGGAGTTATGCTCTATACCATTTGACTTTGGAGTTTCTAATATACAATTTATATTCAAGTTTTTCCAATTACCCCAAGTGTCCCTTATGCCTTCCTTTTTTGGGGTCCAGTCTCCAACTAAGGGTCATGCATTGCGTTTTGTTGTCCTGTCTCTTTAGTCTCCTTTAATTCAGGACAGTGGTCCTCAAACCTTCATATGTATGAAACTCTGCTGGAGAGCTTATTAAAACAATTTTCTGGGGCCCATCACTGAAGACTTTGAGTCAGTGGGTCAGAGCGGGGCCCATAGATTGGCATTTCTAACAAGTGCGAAAGCTCTGTCAAAGCGGATGGTCCAAGGACCACACTTTTGTGAACCACTGATACAGAACAGGGGTTGGAAAACTTTTTCTATAGAGGGCCAGATGGTAGAATAGGTTTTGTGGGTTCTGTTGCAAACGCTCACTGCAATTATAGGCAAGAGCAGCCATAGACAATATATAAACAAATGGGTATGGCTATCTTCCAATAAAACTTTATTTACTAAAGAGCTCTCTAGCCAGATTTGGTCCTCAGTGTGTTGTCATAACCCCGATTTGGAAGAGTACTCCTGCTTTTTTGGAGGGGGGTGCCTTACACAGCCTTGACATTTAAAAAAAAAGTTTATTTATTTATTTAGAGCAGGGGGATGGGCAGAGGGAGAGGAAGAGGGAGACTCTCAAGCAGACTCCATGGGGAGTACAGAGCCCAACTCTGGGCTTGATCCCATGACCCGAGATCATGACCTGAACTGAAACCAAGAATCGGATGCTCAACTGACTGAAGACCCAGGTGCCCTTTGACATTTTTTAATTGTCTAGTTCAGTTTTCTTGTAGAATGCTCCACAATCTGGATTCAATTGTTTTATTCTGATTAAATTAAACATCTTGATAAGAATATCATGTAAGTGATATTGTGTACTATAGGGGGAAATTATGGGAGACTTTGAAATGGACCAAAAATAATATTGAGCAACCTCAAAGGAAAGCTAGGCACCATCTAACGCCCCCTGCTGGGGTATCTGATTCTATGGGGTTTTGTGCCTTTCGTTGCCTTTGAGCCATTTTAAAACGTTGGAGATCGTAGAATACTGTTGATATCTATGATTCTTGTCTTTAGAAATGCAAATTGTGTCTATTGAATATGCAATTGATTTTTGACTTATGAATATTGACCTATCCTCCATCTATTAGGCAACTTCAGCATTCCTGACTGCATATAAGTGTGTTAGACTCTCTCTTTGGATTCCCCTTTGAGACAGTTGTAATGCTACTGGTTCTCATGTTAACTAATGAGTTAAATAATATTTTTAATAGATGTTCATTTTACATCTGCATCTATGTCATAATTATGCTCTTTTAGACATTACCTTTAGCAGTACTTTTCATTGCATCACTTTAGGATGCAGAAAATATTAGTTTTTCCAAATATTGGTGAAAGTAATCCTAATCACTTGATTAAGGTGGTTCTAGCAGATCTTTCCCTTGTAAAATAGATTTCCCCTTTATTAGGGAAATACACTTTGAGGGTGATACTTTGAGACAAAGTGAATATTCCCCAGTTGTAATAATTTTTCACCTGATGGTTTTAGTATCCCTTGAAGATCTTTGCCTGTATCAATTATAACACTGGAGTTGCAAAATATGAATCCTTTCTAGATGCCCACAGTTGGACATCCGAGCTCTTCCTCTGAGCCACTACAGTGCTTTCTCTTCTTGGGTTATATTACTCTTTGAACAGCATGGTGACTAAGCCAGACTCTGGCACTGCCTGACTTGGCTCAAACCCAGGTTTCTTACTAGCTGCATGACTGGCAAGTTATTTAAACACTCTTGCCTCAGTTTCCTTATCTGTAAAATAGGTGCAGTAAAGGTACCTTTTTTATAGGATCGTGTTAGGATTAAATGAGCTAAATCAAAGCACCAGAATGCTACTTTGCACATCATTACCTGCTCAATAAATGTTAGCCTCTATTGGGTCATGATTATGTGTATGTATTTGAATCCCAGCTTTGCCGTATCTTAAAGTGTTTTTGGATCTGTCACTTAACGTCTCTGTGAGTGTGTTCCGTATTTATAACAAGGGTCCAATCTCGCGGTTTCCAGAGTCATGCTTAAGTGCTAGCTAGTAGTGTTTGGCACAGAGTAAGCATTGAAGAAAATATGAGCCGTCACCGCCGTGGTTAGTCTGTATCTTTTTCTTTGCTCTAAGAGAAGGTAAATTTTTTGAGTTCAAGACTTCAGATTTCTTTTTACTTTCACACAGTGCATAGCTCAGAGCCATTCACATAGTGCAGGTTCAACGGAGTATTTGAGTAGAGGAGTTAACAAAGCCCTGCTGGGTGGCACTCGCTTCACAGTTACGCCTTTGCCTCCTTCATACTCCCCGGTCCCGCGTTTGTGCTGCCTTCCCGAATGCAGGAAGCCCAGACTTGGGAAAGAATATTCCCAGGGAAGGCTGAGAGACTCTGCTGGGCGAACGCTGGAACCCCGCGCAGGGCTCCGCGAGCCGACTCCGCCGAGCTGGAAAAGTGGGTTCCCGCTCCTCAGGACGCGAAGCAACGCTGCTGTGTGACGGCACTTACGGCTCGGCACGAAAGTCTGACCCGCCTATTTTCCCCTCCTCAGCCGTGGGGTCGGGGTTGAGGTACGGTAACTCGAAGTTGGCAAGCTCCCACACCGCGACCCAGAGCGTGCGCCGGGAGACTGCGAGGCTAGGGTCGGTCCTCGCCGAGGGCCGCCGCGGGGACGCGCTCCCCGACCACCCACCTGCGCCCCGCTCCCCGCCGCGCCGCTTCCTGCCCCGCGCGTGCCGCGCTCACGTGACCGGGCCTGGGCGGAGTCTGGGCGGGCGGGGATCACCTGAACAAGGGAGTCATGTGAGCGGGGCGGGGGAGGGGGGCGGGGCCAGGCGCGGTCACGTGACGCTGTTCCGGGGCCGCTGCTGCTTGCTGCCGCCGCCGAGCCCAGCCGAGCCGCGCGCCCCTCAGGCTCCTGCTCCGCTCCCGCTCCTCTCGTGCTCCTCTGCGCCTCTCCGCCTCCAGCTCAGCCTCCGCCCTGGCTGCACGACCATGTCCCGGCCGCGGCCCCCGGCAGCCGCGCGCCGCTAGCCCCGCGCTCGCCGCGCAGCCCGGGCCGGGCGCGATGGGGGCCGCCGCCGGCTGGAGCGCCCACCTGGGGCCCGCGCCCGCCGGCCGCCCGCTGCGCTCCCTGCTGCTGCTGCAGCTCCTGCTGCTCGTCTGGGCTCCGGGAGCTGCGCGGGCCCAGGGCGCCGAGTTCCCCGAGCTGTGCAGGTGGGTGGCCCGCCGGGGCGCAGGCTTCGCTCGCGGTGCCCGGAGCGCGCAGCTGGGCTGGGTGGGGGGCGGGGGCGCTCTGGGGATGGGCAGGGCTCCCCGAGTCGCCTTTCGTCCGGGTTTGGGTTCCCCCGGCCCCGAGGGAAAGTTGCCCGCGTGGTGGCGAGGGACGAGAGACCGAGGGGTCGTGCGCGCGCGGGCGGGGGGCGCGGGGTACCCGCCGTCCTGACGCTGGCCCGGGGGGCCGCTGCCTAGCCACTTGTGGCTGTCACTAAGTCCGGGGCGGCTTTGTGTTCGAGCAGCCGGCCGCCGGGACCCAGCCGGGTGTCACACTGCGGGCGCCCTCCGCCCAGCTCTTGCCCTCTCACAGCGGTGCGCCTGCGAAAGTTGGAGGACGCAGGAACTACAGCTTTGCTTTGTTCCCACTCCACGTTTTCTCAAAGTTCACCAGCGAGACTTTGGAGGGGCCCCTTAGTGTGGAAGGACCGCGCACGAAGGGCCTTAGAGTTGGAGGGGGCGTTGGTTTCATTTGCTAATTGATTTCCTCCATGGAGGTTTCTATCTTCTCATTAAAGTAGCTTTTCTACAGAAGGTGGCTTTTTTTTTTTTTTTTTTTCGATCGAAGGAATGGAGGGTGGTCATCCTGTATTGGCTTTCAAGACTTCACCCTTCACTTCGCCGAGCCTAACTTCCTGTCTAGTTGCTCACATGATGTCATTGTCTCCAGGGTGGATTATTCTAGTGGAGCCTTTTGCTCTGGGAATCATGATTGTATAATCGCCAGTCCCATCGAGGGCTGTTAGTGTCCTACGCGGGCGAGGATGGGAGTCCCGGGGCTGGGGAACTGCCAGTTAACGAGAATTTTCTGCCCAACCTTTTGTGGACTGTTGAGGATGATGGAGAATCCAACTTTTATTTATTTATTTTTTAAACTTTGCTAAAAAGGAAGCAGGATGAAGAGTTCAGAAAGACCAGTGAACTGGCGCTAGCAAGTTACATCTCAGAATGAAGTTGAGCCCGCTTTGAGCTGAACTTTGAGTTTGTGGTGGGGTTTATGGAATTCTTAGTTTTCCTTTGCATCTGACATGGTCTAATTCGTACCCCTGAGTTTAGAACTTGCAAATATCACTGTCCTAAGGAGAGTGAGACTGAGCTCACAATAGAAATTCTTTCCAAGGTCCGTGTTCTTAATTTCTTTTCCCTTTTTGGGGAGGGGGGAGGAAGGCAGGCTGGAGAGTTTACTGCACATTAGTTTATAGGTTAGTTGGCTTCTCTAAGATACATATTACATAGTAATGAGCATGGTACACAGAAAAAGGGGTCGACTTCTGCCAGGTCAGGCTGCAGCTAACATTTGAAGGAAGAGGTTTTGGAATAATGGCTGCTGTGACCAGCCCTGTCGGGAAGAAATTAACCCAGCTGGACTAGTGGGATCGAAGTCTTGGTCCTGTTAGCAAATTGGAATTTATTTTTTAATAGTTAAGGTTAAAGTTGGTTTTGATTGCAGAAACATATAAGTGGCTGATGCGGGGCTGGGGGAGGGGCCTTAGTTTCACCATATGTGAGTCCTCACAGTGACTTCAATCTGAATCTGCATTTGTTAACCTCGTTTGCGAGTGGAACATGGCGTCTGGGTCCAGTAGGAAATGGCCTTTGTATCTTCAACTTTGCAAATGCTAGATATGCATTGTTAGTGTGACAGATGTGTCCTCTGCAGTCTTAGAGTATCTTTAAAGTTGGCGTGTTTACTTTTTCTTCCAGATTTCCTTAGGACAGCAAATCTCTCAGTCCATTCAGGGGTGGGCTTGCACACATTTCTTTTCTGTGTCTGTTACTGCTCTGCGGTTTTGCGTTGAGACTTCTCCAGAGCTGTGCATAATCTCAACTTTAAACTCAGTATTCTGCAAATGAAATTCTTCCTATTTTTTCCTGTTTTAAGTGAATACCTTGGTTTAAATACTTGTTAAGACATTTTTGGGGGGCAGTGACAAAAATCTGCGTGTACTTTTATGAGATAACGCTGGTTAAAATTCCTTAACTCTAGCATATATTTGGAGAACAGGAATGCGAGCTGATAAATTTTTAAATCCAGTATGAAAAGTTCTACTTAGTATCACCAAAGCAGGTTGTGTTAAGTTGTCTTTTTATTCTGTCTCTGGGAGTCCATTTGTCTGAAATGTGAATAACCCACCCAGACCCCCCCCCCAAGGTAGACATCCCCAGTAGACACAAGGATCACATCCCAAATATTTGTAAATTGCTTGTTTGTGACACAGAACATACTTTTTCCATGGACGCCACAGTTTTGGAGTGCCCACACACCGTACAGCTTTAAATAGAGCCCTGGGAGGAAATTTTCATTGTCTCTCAATAAAAGAGTTGGGTCTTCTCTCCTACCCAGTTCTCTAGAACCAAAAAGGGTACTTTTCATCCGCGATCCCTTAGAACCAACAGGAGGGAGGTCGAGTCTGCTTCAGGGCCGCCTGCAGGTCACCTGGTGAAGCCCCTGGGTGAGGGCAAAGAGGACGGCTCTCTCCTGGGGTAAGGAGGTGGCAGGGGTGTGGTTCTTGGTGCAGTTAGTTATTGGGAGGGGTGAAGGAAACAGCGAACTATTTCAGCAGCAGCCTTAACTACATGTGTGCACGTGGAGGAGAGAACACGTCTCTGTGGGTCGTGCACTGAAAAGCACGGGTGAGAAAAGCGATTTTCCCGAAGGCATCTGGCTCTACAGAGTGCTTAACATGCTGCTTCTTAGAGTGCCTCAGTCGTATGTTTTCTAAGACGCGAGATGATTGCTGTGCCAGGTGAGCCCTGAGCTGGAGAAGAAGTTGGTGGATTCTTCGTCACTCAGCTGTTTTGGGAGCTAGTGTGCTAGTGGAAAGAACGCGTTTCCTGAGGCCAGTGTGACTGGCTGTGGGTCTGGCATGGACAGAGGTCCCGAGGAAGGAGGAGTGTTAGTGCTGCTGAGGAATGTCTGGAGGTCAGTGGGGCTGGAACAGTGAGAGCAAGTGGGGGGAGGGCAGAAGCCCGGCCATGCAAAGTCATCAAAAGTCACCGAAAGTGACCAAAATGCTCTCTGCTTGTCAGTAGCCTTACTCATCACTGTGTGACTTACACTTTGGAGACTACCATTTTACATCATATATGGTAGATGAGTTTCCATTTTGTTTGGGTGTTAACATCCTTGGGGGTCCTAACAGTTTACACTAGTTATAAAATAATGCATTGGGCTGCTTGATTTAAGTAAAGTACTTTATAATTTATTCAGAACAAGTTTTCCCCCAATTGTTTGGGTACAAATGCTGGAAAGTTTTTATTATATTGAGAACAAGAGAGTAATGAAGCCAGCTGGGAGTTGAGGTTGGTTTAGTTGCTGTCTCTAAGGAGATCTTTTTTTCCCTGCGATTTTTCTGAAGGAACAATGCTTATATGCTTAATTTGGGCCACATGTTAAACCTGGACCACATCCATTTGTGTGTGTAATTTCTTGCAACAATAAGTGTGTATAGAAGCCCAAGGTTGTTAATTATGAGTACATTAGATCTCATGCATTAATTCTTAAAACAGCATCCTGACAAATTCCTAGGAAATGAATTCTTGGAGGGATTTCACATCTTTTATCAGTGTTTCATAGAAGGATTTCTAGAAGATGGGGTTGAGAAAAATAATTCAGATGTTCTCATCTTTATTTTGATCTTAGCATGTAAAACTATATCATGGTCGTTGGAGGATTCAGTGGGGTCTCAGAACGGGGACTTAGTGGCAGAAAGTAGCTCATTACTTTGCAGGTAACATTCTTTTTCTTCTTCTTCTTCTTCTTTTTTTCCTTCCCTCCCCCTCCCCCCCCCCGCTCCCCCTCCTAGCCATGGGGATCTATCTCTTGGTAATGCCCCCACTGGTCATTGATGGTGTATGAGAAGGTGGCAGTGGCTGAGATTGGGTATACCTATGGGTCCTTTGTGTCTTCCTCGTAGCTGACTCATGACCATTGAGGGACAGAAGCCTGAATTTATGCTGAAAGTGTCTCCTCATCTTTAATCCTGGCAAGGTGACACAGGATTCATTTATTCCCCAATAATTTCTTAAGCAGAGGGACAGTTGGGCGGGGCCGGAGCTGAAATTGGAGCCACCAGGAATGGCAAGGCACAGTGTTGAAATCCCAGAAGACTGTGCTGGCCACGACTGTTCTCCCTAGGGAGGCAGCAGCCATGCACACCCTTCTCCCGTTATTTTTGTTAGTTTTAAATAGTGTCATTTTAGTTTTGATTTTCTCCTTGATCTAAAAGTAATCTAGGTGTTACCTAGTTTTTGGCTATTATAAATAAATCTGTTGAGTATTTGCACACAGGATTTTGCGTGGGCTTGTGCATTCCTTTTTTTTCTTGAGTAGATATGTAGGAGTGTCAGACTATTCAGAAGTGGATGTCCACTTTGCATTCCCACCAGCATTATATGAGAGTTTCAGTTCTATGTCCTTGTCAACACTTGGTCTTATCAGTCTTTTTAATTTTAGCCATTCTAGTGGGTTTGTAGTGGTATCTCAGCATGGTCTTAATTTCCATATCCCTGACTCATGATGTTGAATATCTTCCATGTGTTTATTGACCATTTGGACACCCTTCAGTAATGTCTGTTAAAACCAGTCTTTTGTCACCCCCCTCCCCAATTCTTTTCGGGAGGGATCATCTTAATGAGTTTTAAGAGCTCTGTGTTGTGAGTACAAGTCCTTTCTTAGGTCTGTGTAATGTGTACTATGTGTACTATGAATATTTTTTCCCAGTCTTTGGCTTGCCTTTTCATTTTTAAAATATGTACTTTGACCAACAGATACTTTTAAATTTTGACAAACTTCAATTTATCTTCCTTTTTTTTTATTTTAATGGTTTGTGCTTTTTGTAGCTTAAGAAATCTTTACTTATGCTAAGGTTTCTCAGCCTCAGCCCTATTGACATTTAGGGTGGGTAATTCTCTGCTGTGGGGGCTGTCTAGTGTATGGAGAATGTTAAATTGCATCCCTGGCCTCCACCCATTAGATGCCAGGAGGGAACCCCCTGTTCCCACCCCAGTTGTGACCAACAAAAATGTCTTCAGACATTTTAAATGGCTCTTGGTGGACAAAATTACCTCCAGTTGAGAACCATTGGTCAACTCAAAGGTCAAACAGATTTTCTCTTATGGTTTTCTAAAAGTTTTATAGTTTTAACTTTCATGTTTGGCCCTATGATCAATTTTTTGGATTAATGTTTATGTATGTATGATGTGAAGAGAGGCTGAAAGATTATTTTTTCATGAATATATCTAGTTCTGTTTACTAACATTTTATGTAGGATGCTTAAAGCTGTTTTTAAGTGAGATTGGACTGTAATTTTCTTTGCCATGCGGTTCTTGGCAGAGTTTAGCATCAAGAATACATTTGCTTTGTGGAAAAAGCTAGTTAGGTTTTAGTATTTATATGCTGTGGAAAAGTTTTGTGTAGGATGGGTGTTTTCTCTTCCTTAACTGTTGGCAGAACTCACGAGTAAAACTATCTGGGCCTGGTGTCTTTGAGAAGGTAGAGTACTGTGGAGGAGGAGTTTTGCTTATGGTTTCAGTTTTACCTTCTTTATGTATCTAGTCAGATTTTCTAGTTTTTCTTGAGCCAGTTTACCAAAACTCTATATTTTCTAGAAAGTTGTAATTTTAATTTTGTTTTCATATATAAATATACAGCACGCTACTCTTACATTTTTTAAAATACTCTTTGTATCTCTAGGTATATTTTAAAAAAGTTCTGGTGTTTGTGCATTTTTGTTTTCATTTTTAGTAAAGATTTGTCTACCTCTTTTGTTTACCAGCTCTATCACTGTGTATTTTCAATTTTATTAATTTCTGCTTTCTCTTAGTAACTTAGTTGAAAAACTTAGATCTTTTATGTTAAGTCATTTTACATAATATGAGATGAATTTAAAGCTATATGTTTCTTTGTTCCAAGGACTGTACCACTCGAAGCTTTGTTACATATTTGTTAATCCTTAAATTCTAAATAATTTCTTTCAGGAATCCAGAAGTTCTAGCTATTTCAACTTCCTGAACCCATTAGTTTTTTAGAATCATTTTTCTCTAGGTGAATGGATAATCTCAAACCCCCCCCCCTTTGTGATTAGTGAATGGGGTGGAATTTATTGACATTTCCCTTGTGGCTTAGCACCTAGTCAAGTTGGGAGTGTTCTGTGTGTTTGGAAAAACTGTTCTCCATTTGGGTCAAAGTTTCTGTAATTGTGGTGTTCAGCTTTTCTTTATTGTAACTTATTCTTTGTCCTGCTTGACTTGTCTTTAATACTTTGTATCTGGCTACTCCTTAGAGTTCCAGAAGAAAGTCTTGTCTCCCGTCTCCCAGCTTAGCTATTCTGTTGCTCCTAAGCTCTAAAACTTTTCTGCTGTTTTTTTAAAATTTCTGTTTCAACAAGGTCTCCAGTTGATGTGTATTCACAGTTGCCTGTGAATCCATCTTTCTGGCTGCCACAGCTTTCATCGTTCCCAGGAAGATAGGTTGTAAAGTTCTGCTCCGGTTGCTCTATTAATTCTCTTTCCTTGGGCTCAGTTTCTTTTGTTGGGAGTTTGTCCTCGTTTTCATGGCGTTGGAGCCCTTTTGATGACTGGTGATTCTTGATTGTGGTCTTGGCGGTAAGTCTCCTTTTGGACATTTGTTGCTTGTCCTGGTGCAGCTGTGCAGGGTAGGGCTGGAAGCAGTTGTTGGATCTTGGCTCTAAATGGTTTCGGGGGAGTTTGGGGGATGGGCGAGGCGGGCCTCTGGCTGATGCGTCTCCGTGTCTGCTCTTCAAATCTCGAATCTCAGGACTTTTCTGCCCTCCTAGGTATCACCCCCAGCCTGCGCCTGCCAGGAGATAGCTGATAAACCCGTGCTGATTGCAGTTGGCCAAGTGCAGTGTGTCCTGCTTGCCGCTGGAGACTCGAGAGCTGGAGGATCGCGCTGACTCTGGCAAATCTCCTTTCTCTGGGCCTCAGTTCCGTCCAAGAGAGAGGGCAGTGGCTGTCCTGGGTTTGAATTGGGACCCCTCCCTTTATTAGGCATTAGGTCTCAGGCCAGTTACTGGTTCTTTTAGGCCTTAATTTCCTTTTGTGTCAAATCAGGGCGCTAGTCAAGTTTTTAGGGTTGGCTCAAGGGTTCAAATGCATTTCAGTGCCTTTCCCGTCCTCGGTGTTTGTAAATGGCGGTGGCGGTGGCGATTACTTTCTGTCTGTGAGTTGGAGTTGCTGCATTTATCTTCGTGATATTTTTAGCCTGTTACTCTGCACCCCCGGGTTCTCTGTTAGTGCCTTGGGGTTTCTGCCTCAACCAGAGAGCAGTGCTTCTCTAGCCGTGTTCTACATTGGCACTCCCCTGAAAGACTCCTTTTGAGAAAGAAACGTCTCCATCATTTGAAAAAGTTTAGAAACCACTGGACTGTGTGATTCTCGGGGTCCATTTTGCATCCAAAATTCTGCGGTTCTGAGGTATGCATCCTTCAGGATTCCTTCAGTTGTGAGCTGCAGAAAGCCCAACTCAAATTCCCTTAAACAAGGAGGAGCTTCATGACAGGAGGTGTAGGCTTTGGGCGGACGCCAGATGCCATATGTCAGGCCGGCCCTGGGCCCCTTCCTGCAGTTTTCTTGGCTTGTCTTCCTTCCTGGGGTGGCTGCAGCAGTTCCACCGTCCAGGGAAAGAGAGAGAGCCTCCTTGTTCACCTCCTGTCAGGGCTAAGAAGCCCAGCTGACTTTTGTGTGGGTGTCAGTGGTCAGCTCTCCACGGGCTTCCCTGGGTGGGGGCGATGGGTGCTGGATTCCAGGCTGTCTGTCATAGGTGGGAACGGGAATGAGAGGGCCGGCCAGGGGTGGGGGGAGATGGATGTGCAAGCACTTCCCCAGCCCTGTCGTGCTGCTCAGGTGCAACAGCTGCTGCTGGAGAGGATTTTGAGGTGCCCAAAGCCCTGTGTCATCTGCCTATTTTGGTCTCTGTGTTAGCCCGCGCGGGGGACAGGTCGGCGCGCACCCTTCACAGAGGGGTGGGGAGCAGGGGGAGTGCCAGTCTCTCCAGTTCCTAGGAGCATGAAACTTGCCCTTCTGAGCAGCTAGAGGCCTTCGGGGGGATTCTTCTGTGAGCTTTTGTGCGCTCTTAGATCTGCTGGGGCAACTGTCCTTCGGTTAATGTATGAGGGCAGCTTCCTTGGGTGGAGAGAGCAGATCCTGACAAGTATTACGGTTCCCAGATGGCGGGGAGAGTTGTAGGAAATTAGAAAGATCGTGAAGGTGTTACTCTTAGTTTTGCTTTAAGGTAGGGAGGCAAAGATCGCGGGATGTGGGAACAGTGGAAAGTGGCTTTTGAAATCTGGTTGCCCGTGGGCAGGCTGGGAGGAAAGTTTAGGAGCCATCTTTTCAATCAGAGCCTTTGTGCTTGAATGCTGTAAATATTCCTCGTGCTTCTGTGCGTGTTGCAGGAACGCGCACACGGAGAGCCCGCTCAGGAGGAGATGCACCACTGGATTTTGTGTGTTAAATTCATTTGTCGCCATCTGTAGGTTCTCTCCACTCTGAAACCAGCTCAACGTTGTGAAATGATGTTTCGTACTGAAAACGAAAAACTCCCCCAACACTCCCTGCTTTTGCCCCTGGTCTGAAAATAGAAAACCAAACCACTGGAGTGGAAGTGCTGAAGAAGTGGGTTCCTAGAAGTGACAAGGGCGCATCTCCACTGAGTCACCCTCATTGTTCCTCGGAGCTCCTTCGCCTGCTGTGTGCTGTGCATGTGTTCCTCACCACAGACACAGTGACAGGCTAGTGTGGCTCTCTCTTCCGTCTTTGCAGAGTTGGCCTTTGGTTGACACTTTGGTAGGAAGAGCTGCGGGCGGGGCCCCTTCATAAGGCAGCGTGCCCTCCAAGGCCTTTCTGTAAGATGACGTACAAGCAGAGACCGCGAAGGACGTGCCTCATACTGGGGACCACGTATTGGGTGCTCTGTTGGGGAGCACGCTGATGTGGCTAGGACACTGCAGAGGGGCCGTCGTGGTGTCTGAGGGAATAGGAGGAGAGGGCTGCAGGGGAGGTGGAGAAGCAGCTGGGGGCCAGGTCCCATAGGCCATTGTAGTGATTCGGGCTTTTATTCCAAGGGAGGTGGGAGCCCTGGGAGGGTTTTGAGTGGAGGAGTGACATAGGGTGGGGGTGACCAAAGGAGAGTGCTGGGACTTTTGACAGAGCAGGTAAGCAGTTACAGTAGATTGGACCAGGGTTGTGGCAAACGGTGTGGTGAGGAGTGGTCGGAGTTGGGTATTTTGAAGGTGGAGGTGGCGGATTTTCTGATGATTGCTTCTGGGACATGAGGAGAGAAAGACGAGCACAGGGTTTAGTCCGTGCAATTGGAAGTTGCACTGCAAATGGAATTGCCGTTTTCAGAGATGGGGGGAGCCGTGGCAAAAGGTTTAGGGGGAAGATAAGGCGTTGGTTTAGCCATGTTGATGTTGAGGTGTGTTCTGGCATCCAAGTGGGGAGGTCAAGTGGGCAGCCGGACTGCGCCCTTAGGGGTTGAGGGCAGTGCCTCGGGCTGGGAATGCCAGTTTGGGAGCTGCTGTTGCGTAGCTGGAAAGCACTGGAGCGAGTACTCGGGGAGTGGTGGAGGCCGAGTCTGAGGAACCCCGTTCTTAGAGGTCTGCCGGATGCCGGGGAACAGCTGCCAGGGAGATGGCACGAGAACCAAGAGAGCACAGTGTTCTGGAAGCCCGGGGAAGACGGGGTTGTAGGAAGAAAGTGGTTGGGTGTGTCAAATGTGGAGCCATCGAGTACCACGAAGACTGAGAAGTGACCAGTGGGTTTGGCAGCACAGAGGTCGTTGGTGATGACGACACAGGTTTTGGGGGCGAGGCGGGTGAAACCCCAGTTGGCTTTGAGGGAATGTGAGAGCATAGGGCGTGCACACAGTAGGTTTGGAGTCTGCTGTAACGGGATCAGAGCGATGGGTGGGTGCTGCGCTGGCGTGGGGGGCCCACGGGAGTGTCGTAAGAGCGGCATGTCTCACAGAAGGTCGGTGTGCTGAAGGGGGTGATCCGGCACAGAGAGAAAGGGAGGAGAAGAGAGAACACACAAAACCCGGATGCTGTCCCCAAATAGGGAACAAGTCTGGCAGCCAGGGCGGGCCTCAGTGAGGGGAGTGTGTGAGGACAATGCAGGTAGACTGGTAGATTTGATGGAAATGAGGAAGTTTCTGTTTTAGTTTCCATAGTGAACCAAGAAGCAGGATGACTGCTGAGGGTGGCACGTTAGCAAATGGCCGCCTTTTCTCTTCAGGTCCCGTTTCGGTTGATGACGCTTCTCCTGTGGCCGTGCGGCGGAGGTGCACACGCTCTGAGGCGGGACAGGCCTCTTGCAAGTGCTGGCTTTGCCACTTCCTCAGCTCGTGACAGGAGGCAAGGTCCTGCACCTCAGGGGGCTGTCGTTCTGTGTCTGAAGAGGGGACAGCGCCTGCCCGGAGAGGCTGGGTGAGGCCGAGTGACCGTGTTTGCAGATCACTCCGCAAAAGCGTGGGGCACGGAGTTGCCTGACAGACATGTCCCATATTCTTCAGAAGAGTGCTTGCGGATGAGGTGAGAGAACGCTGTTCTTTTGAGAGGAACTCATGACAGTGATTCGTGGCCTGGCACGGGAGGGGCGCCCTGTGCGTGCATTTCCTTTTCCCCGATGGGTGTTAGGTTCTGCTGAGCTGCAGGGGCCAGTCTGACATTTGACCCTGGCATCTTCAGAGCGGAGACTTTTCTCCTGTGTCAACCACACACCGGCCCGGCGAGGCCCGGCGCCTGATGGCGGCCTCAGTGTCACGCAGCTGAGCGGACTGCCCGGCGCCTGGGGGGCTCCCTGGTGCTTCGGGCTTGGAAGGGGTGGCACTGGGGCCGGGAGGGTTTTCTGGGACACTGGTGACAGCTGACGAGGGGACTGAGCATCAGGGTTTGAATTCTATGCCGTGGGCTGGTGGGTTGGCTTTAAAAGCGGTTGAATTCAGGCATCCGTATAATTAAGGAGGTTTAGCCTATAATCCAACTTTTCTTTATGCATATGAGGAACAAAGTCCGTGAACACCCAGGTAATTACTCTGATTTTTAAAAAAATCCTCCCAGAGGGTTTAGGGTTGAAATACAGGCCTGCGTCCTGGTATCAGAGACTTGACCCGGCGGTCACAGGAAGGACAAGCGGTCCTTTTTGAGAGGTTTGTGCTGTGGGGGGGCCCTTGCCAGTTTACCGAGAATTCCACACCTCACCCTGCCCTGGAACGTCCTTGGGAAGGGTGTGTGCTGTCTTTTCTCTCCTGCTCCTCTGCCAGAGTTTCAGATTCGTCAGGCCTCTGTTCTGGTGGCAGCTGGTAGCTACGTGGGCCAGGCATGGGTAGGCCCAAAGTGGCTGTCTTGTCCTGAGAGATCCTGGGAGGCAGCAGGTGTTTGTGTGTGTGTGTGTGTGTGTCCTGAACCCCCCCCCCCCGTCTCTGTCTTGAGCTCTCCCAGCTCTGTGGAGATGGCCCAAGATAACGGCCTGCCCCCTCCACTTCCTGGCCAGTGTTTCGTGACATTCCTTTAGGAGGCTCTAAGCCAATGTACCTTTTTTTGGTAAACTCCATTTTTAAGCAGCCTGAAGCCTTCTATTGATCAGATGAAAGCCTTAACTCCTAGTCCCTCAAAAGTTCAACGTTCCTGGTCATGCTTTTCCTCACGGCGACTTTGTGCAGCAGCTGAGTTTCGTAGATGAGGAAGTCGGGGCTCGGGAGATTAAGCGTGTCCCACACAGCTGGTCAGGGTGGGGCAGGAGTCGGAGCCACGTCTGTGGGCTCCTTCCACTTGCCATGGCACCTCTCCGAGTGAAGCTCACCTCCCTCTCTGTTTCACACGACCTCTGTTAGTCACTCACGGTGCTGGTTATAAAACTTTGCTGGGCCCCCCCTCGCCCACCCCCTAGTGCCTTCGGCTCTGGTGCTGACTTAGAGTCTTTCTTCCAGCTGGATCCCTCTCTAGACAACTGGCTTCTTGCTCCCAGACCCTGTGTAGCCACCCGGGAAAACCAAAGACTAATGTCTGGCACTTCCTTGCCTGTTTTTTTTTTTTTTTTTTTTTGGTGCAGGCCCCATATCTGTATCCACAGCTTTGTGGGTTTGTTAGAATAGGAAGTGAAGTACTTCCTATATAAGCTTTTGCCATGCTGTGTCAAACTCATGTGTCCCCTGGCCTTGAGACCAGGGTGCAGATTTATCACGCCAAATCAGATTCTTCTCATTTAGTGTCGGCCGCAGAAAGTTGTTGACAACAGTGGTTACATTAAGCTCTTGACATTCCGCTGCAAATGTCCATTTTGGAAATCCTGCCTCTTTCCGCACCCTCCTTTACCCCTGTGTCCTCCCCTCCCCCCTTCTTAAGTTTAGGAGACGGTTCCAGATTTTTGAAGGTTAACGAGCTGGTATATGAGCTGAGAAACTATCTGGTAATGATAAGGGGCAGAAGTGAGCCCAACGATTTCCTGAGTATTCTGCAAGAGGACTTGGATGCAGGCCAAAAATAGGAAAATCTTTTTTTGATATTCAGGTTGGAAAGACTTTTTCCCTTGTCCCTAAAATTTTAGATTTGCTGCTCACTCTGGATTCAGAAAAACATTCCTCTAGCCAGTTACTGTGCTGTGTGAATTTAGCCCATGTATTACCGAGCTTCGTTTTTTTTCTTTTAAGAAGGCAAATTATATAGATTCGCACATGCTTATTAATTTTATTACTTATTCCATCATGCCTTTGTATGGCTTTATAAACCAATAATTAATTGCAGTTCAGTAATAAAAAGTTTAATAGCTTCATGACCATTACCATAACCCCAAGACTCATGGAGTGCGAGGGAACTAAGGTGTATTTCAGGAGCGTGACTTTGTGGCAGAGAGTGTGAAGACGAGCGCATCAGGGTTCACAGGGCTGTTTTGTGTTAGGGGAAGGAACTCAGTCTTCTAAGATTTTTTTTTCCCTCTAAGAGTCTGAGCATATACTACATTTTATAACAGAATTTTATGTACTTTATTTTAGATGTTAGCAGTTTTAAAAGTGAAAGAAAGCCAAATTCTATTTTGTAAGATATCGCAGTTTTGTAGATACTTGGTGATGACGGAGAGGAAAACCTTCGAGGTGTCCCAGGAAGACACCGACCCTAAAGAGTTTACACAGTTTGTCCAGTTGTACCTCTCTGGCTTTTTCTTTTGAATTTCCTTTCTTTCGGACAGACGTATCAGCCTCGTTCAGTGGACGTGGCCCCGCATTTCCTCGTTAGGCTTTGTGGACTCTGGGCAGTTGTGTTGGTCAGCTGGCTTTGCTGCCTCGTTGTGCCCCCTCGCTGGGTGTGTGTTTGCCCGGGGAGGGTTGTGCATGTGGCCTTTGCTGGAGCCGAGCTGGGAAAGTCGAAATGCCTTCCTGTCTCGGGCTTGGTTGACAGTATGCTACTTGTGTGCCTCCTTCTCGTGGTGATCTGCCAACACCTCTCAGGATATTATGAAATTTAAACCAAATGAGGTTAAAATGGAACCTCTGTGCCACTGAACAGACGCCGACTGACTGTGGTGGGCCAAGACACTCTCGCCGCGGCCGTGGGACTTGCAGTCAGGGGCCGACCGTTTTAAGCTTTCTTTAAGGGAACGACTCGGCCCGCGTGCTCACTTTTTATGGTGAAATTAATTGTCCATGTTGAGGGCATATTTCAGGAGCAGAACTCACTTTAAAATCAGAGGCGTCTTAAAGTCATTTTCCTTGTGCGTGACTTCTGCCCCCGCCCCTGTTCCCTGCGGGATCTGAAGGAGTGGTGGTAGGATGTCTCCCAGTTACTGGTGACACTGTTGGACTGTTGGTTGGGGTATCAAAGGGCAGCTCTCTGCTGAGCCGAGGACTCCTTTTGAGGGAGAGCGAGTCAGAGATGAATGTCCCTCTCGGTGAAGTCCTCAACCAGCTTGGATCCACAGGGCGGGCGAAGGCGACTGTGGGAAGGGGGCTGAGGGGAGCGATACACTTCCTTAGGAGGCACTGGGTGAGGGAAGAGAGTTTGCAGAAGGCGGCACCTTTGGCGCTTGGCAGTTCAGAGTGTGCGGAAGAGCCGCAGAAGTGGTCAGGGGTGGAGAGCCGCAGAAGTGTGAAAATGTGGAGGAGAAGTTGAGTTTGGAAAGTTCCGGTCTCTCGGGCAGGCTGGCCCGGGGCAGCCTGCATCTCGCACAGGCTGGCGGCCTTTCCTCAGGGGCCATCCTCAGGTGCATTCGCTTGCGCTGGGAGTCTGTGCAATGTGGGATCTGTCATTTTAGTGGCATTTATTGTGACAAGATTTAAACTAAAGTTCTGTGGACTGTTTTGTCAGTTGCAGCGTTGTAATTGAAACTATTTTCTGGGAAGTTAAAAAAAACTTTTAAGAATTGAAAAAAAAAAAAGAATTGAAAATAAATGAGGCAGTTCACCTTGGTGGTTAAACACGTGCCCTTGGAGCTCAGATGGACCTGGCACATTTCATAACTGCGTGACGTTGGGCAAGAGGCTTGATCTTCTGAGCCTGGGAATCTTTGGCTCCTGGGCCGAGGTGCTCAGGATGGTGGAAAGGTGGCTTTGCTGGGAGATGGGTGCCGTGCTCCATCCTGGCCCACCGTGGCTTTCTTCCCCAGTGTTGGGGGCGGGGGAGGCCATGACTGCCCCGAGGAGCTGGGCAGCTGGGACACCTCTAAGAAGACGCACGTTGTGTGTGGGCCGTGCCCGTAGTGCTGGTGTCACAGCTGTGGGTCCAGGGGACGTACTGGGTCTACATGCGTATCTAGAAGTGTCAGGGGTGCATTGAAATGAATTTGGATTTTCTGAGAGTGGGAGGGGGACATTGGCTTACTACGTTTTACGCTCTGGAAAATGGGGTAGAATGGCAAGGACCTTGCTTGCTTTTGCTTATTTTCAAAGCCAAGGTTCTCACACAGGTGGTGCATCCAGGAGAGCAGTTCTGCTGGGAATGGGCTGCCTCTTCTGAGGATGTCGGCCAAATTTCGCAAGGCTGGGACCGTGGGCAGGGCAGCTGGGTGCCGTTTCCCATTGACCAACTGCTTCCTCGGGCCTTTGTGGTTCTCCCTGTTCCACCTCCTTGTGTCCCGTCATTTCCCTCGGAGGGGGTGGAGGATGGCGTAGAGCTGCAATCACCTGGAAGACTTGACACTGGTCGAGTGTCAGAAGTTCAAGGAAATGTCCTGGGCTCTCATACCTGCCTTGCTGCTGGAGATCTTTGTACAGCAGACACACTTCAAATGCACATGTGCGCACGCTGGTGAGTGTGTGTGTGTGTGTGTGTGTGTAGACAGCATTTCTACATAGCTTGCAAATATTTTCATCCAGAGGTTTAGTGTTAGATTAGAAACATGCTGTGGTCATTCCTTCATTTTTAAGTGATGTGATGAAGGACTCTACACCCGGTATTTTGGGTTGAGGTTGTGGGGGGCTCTGATGGTGCCAGCCTGGAGTGGCTGACCTGTGGTAAGTGGTTATATCAACCCCCAGGAGAGAGCCAGCACTCAAATACTTTCATAGGGAACTCATCACTCCTCACTCCCATAACCACTTACCATTTTGATAAATCTTGACAAAGCAATTACGAAATGCAAAATAAGAAAAGAAAGAAAATAGAGCAACGTTTTTCTTTCTAGGGACACTAATTTCCAGGTAATCAAGACAGTATTCCCCATTTTCCTTTTTTTCTCTTTTCTGCTCCGTAAACACACACACTCTTTACAACTACCTTATTTAAATATCACCTCTGCAAAATCAGCGGTGGATTTCTGTTTTTAAGAAAAGTATAGCATTTTAGGTACTGTGTGGATTTCTTTAGAGTTCATTCCTAGCAGTTGATTCATTCTAAAATAATACCTTTATATACCCTTCTCATATACTTAGGATTGTGAAACACTTTCATGCTGCCACTCTTAAGGTTTTAGATTCGATGTCTAGTATCCCAGAAAAACATAGTCATTGCTCTTGAATAAGAGATTAGCATTTTTCTTTAATTAACTATAATTAATAGAAAAGTTTTACTAATACTCTGCAAAATAAAAACACTAGCTTAAAATATCAAGGAAAGATCCACAGTGTGTTTGAGTGGCCTTCCTTTGTTTCAAGCACAAAATCAAAACGGTGTGATTGAATCTGCAAAGCCCCCGGTGCGTTGTAGCTGGCCTTCCCCATCTCCTGGACCTCCCTGGCTGCTGCTGCTCTCCTCCCCCACCTTGCTCCAGCCACACTGCCCTCTTTTCCATCAGGGTGCTAATAAATTCATTCCCTTTGTGGGGCCTAGCAGTGGCTAGTCCATCCGCTGGAATATTCTTCCCACCATATCTTCCCCTGCGTTGCTCCTTTTTGTTGTTTGAGTCCTAGGGCAAATACCGTCTCAGAAGACTTTCCAGTCTGAAGTAGGTCCTTGCTTATTTCCTACCACGCACCATTTCGTTTTTGCCAGAGCACTCAACTCAGCATACTAGTATGGGAATTTGTTTACCTGTTTATTTTCTGTGCCCCCTGGAGTACACACTGGGGGTGGGGAGGGCAGGGATTTTCTGGTCTGCTTTGATCATTGTTGCACCCCTGAGTGCCTTTGCAGGAAGTCCTTAAATATTTGTGAAGCAAATGAATAAAGGTTAGTGAAGGTCAAAGGAAACAGGCCTTTATTGATGACTTTCTCATGCCTGGTGGTACTTGGGTTATTTTCTTTTGCCTTTGGCCTTCCTGCCTTTAGGAGATAACTATAAGCGGTTACTGATAAAGAAGCTGAGTTCAAAATGGGTGGTTGCCAGAGGGAAGAGGGGTAGGGGGATGGGCAAAATGGGTGAAGGGGAGTGGGAGGCTTCCCCGTACGGAAAGAACGAGTCCCGGGGATGAAAGGCACAGCATAGGGAATATGGTCAGTGCCTTGTAATAGCCTTGCCGGGTGGCAGATGGTAGCTGCACTTGTAGCATAAGGAGTAGAGATACTGAATCACCGAGTTGCACACTTGAAACTAAGGTAGCGTTGTGTATCAACTATACTTGAAAAAAGAAGCGACATGACATTCAGTGGTGACTGCGTATGAGCCTGGCTTTACCTCAAGGCCGGCGCTGTTGGAGCACACCAGCCTGTTTTTCCGGTTCCCAGCCATGGCCGTCACAACCAGGGCAGCATTCTGCCACCCCGCCTGAGTGCTTCCGTGTGCTTATGTCCCTTTGCTTCTTGGCAGGTAAATTTGATCGGTCCCCAGCCCGAGGTTCAGGAGAGGGCTTGGCTCCTTGCCTGTCA
Source organism: Potos flavus (assembly GCA_028534135.1). Lineage (NCBI taxonomy): Eukaryota > Metazoa > Chordata > Mammalia > Carnivora > Procyonidae > Potos > Potos flavus. The sequence continues at coordinate 6,173,171 of CM052886.1, read as the reverse complement.
ACAACCCCACTTTTGGGGCTCCTTCCTTACTGGGCAGGGCTATGGGGGGAGGGGAGGGCTGCCTCTAGGCAGGAAGAGCCACATTGCCTAGTGTTTTGTGCGTGTCTTCGTCCCGAGGCCCAGGGGAAGGGGGGGCTCTGGGAAGAGCACTGCTACTTCTGTGACCCAGTGCTTTCTGCCTTCAAGGTGGTACTGCTTTGGGGAGATACACTCCCACACCTGAGTGGTCTCAGGGCTTAGCAGCCTCTCCCCCCCAACTCCCGAGTAGGCTGAACCTGAGCAATTCACATGTAACTTCTCTTCAGCAATGCAGTTGTATTAATACAGTATCTTTGCATTTCGCAAGGAGCTTTTTAGTTACTTTCCTCATTTCCTGTCTTGAGCCTTGCTGAGGAAATGACCCCTGTTTTACAAAACGGACAAAACATTCTCCCCAGGAAGAGTGGAGAATTGAGAATAATTGTTTTGACAGAATTGACAAAACCATTATTTTGTCCCAAGTATGCAGATTGACTCCTGAACAATTAACTCAGTATTCACTTTGCCAGAGGCTTGAACGGAGAGTGAGTTTTAATGCATGTTAAATGCTTGATGGAGTGGATCAAGCTAAAGTAAATTTTGTCTTCAGATAGTTGATTTATTGCACAACTTCATCTTGTCAGTTTGGATCTGAACTGTAGCCGTAAAAGGTAAAAGCAGAAGAGAATTGTCTTTCATGCCGTAACTAGTTTTTATATAACATAAAGTTAAAAACAGTCCTTTGGCTTTTCAGCATTCCAGTGTGATTGGAAGGGTCACTGTCTTATATTCAGCATGATTCTTGAGCAGTTACTTATGAGAGTTGATATTCTTAAATTGTAGAATTTTTAAGTATTTTGATGATGGTCAGTCTTATGGCAGCTTCAGGGCGGATCGAACCAGAGTGAGGTGGTATTTAGTGGTTTCTGCCCTGGCTTCTATTCAACTTAACATAGTTTGACTTTAGTATTTTTGGCTAATGAAAGTATGTCTTCTAGGTTGTGGTAGTTTTAAGTAAATGTGGCTTGCATGTGAAACTAGGGAGAAGTTTAATTATTGGCAGATCAGTGACAGTGACAAATTGTTTTTCTTCCTTTCTAGTTATACATGGGAAGCTGTCGATACCAAAAATAACATGCTTTATAAGATCAGCATCTGTGGAAACGTGGGTATTGCCCAGTGTGGGCCATCAAGTGCTGTTTGTATGTACGACTTGAAGGCAAGCAGCTATCATTCCGTGGGTAAGTAGAACTGCCCTTAAATTACTGGATGTACAGGATCCCAATTTTGCAAAAATGACTATAGCTGTTGACACATATGCTTATATATGCTTATAATATGTAATATATGTTTTCTGTCTTATTGTGGTTAAAAGTAACAATTTACATGTGTCCGAGGTGAGATCAGATTAGGTTACTTCCATCTAGTGGAATAACAATCATGAAGAATCATGAAGAGTTATGCACATTTGTATTTATTGATAACAGAAGGCTATTTCCTAGATGGCTCTGCCTTCTCTTGTTTTTCTTAAACTCGATCTTTACTTTTCTCCCTCCTTCAGACTCATTTCTTCTAGTGCCCAGCCGCTTCACCCCCTTCCGTGTCTCAGCTTTCTTCTGTGCTTCTTTGAATCTCATGCTGTCAGTATTTATGTGCGATCAAAGATGGTCATTGGTTTTAGACTTACAGTAAAAATTTAATAGTCCTAAGGACTGCCAATCCAGGAGAAAAAAGTGCAAACTTTCCTTTTTTAGGGCTCATTTCATTTCCCCAAATGCCCTCCTTTTGGGTTAGGATCCCTTTCTTCTGCAGAGGAGGATGGGTTCAGGTTGGCCGACAGTGGCAGCCCTACCGAGTCACATGGAGCAGGAGAGGGCGAGATGCCTAACGGAAGATGCAGAGGGCAGACCCACAGGTGTTTCCCTGGGTTTGGTGGCATGAATGTCCGTGGTGACCTTGGACCAGGGCAGTTTGAACAGTGAGATGAGACGGTGAAGGATAGTCATGAAGACTGTGTGATTGAGGACAATGTGGTAGCGGGGAGAGGCTACTTGGCAGGTTTTTGGAGTTTGGGAGGGTCAGCTTGGTGTGGTAGCTCTGTCATTTTGAATGACAGTTCCTAAACACGACTAAAAAGGCTTGTTAGAAGGTAATGTTTGGAGTGACAAGAGTAAGGTCTGTGTGGCCTGCTGGTGGAGGCAACTTTTGTCGGTTCCTCTCTCTCCTAGCAAGGGCACTGTCTAGACTAGAAACACTGGTAAGAGGGAATTGAGGCTCGGGGCAGAGATCTGAGAAAGCACCAGCTTGTTCTGAACTCTTGGGCTGGACAAATTTTATTTTGTGATCTACTTAAAAACGTGCAGTGAGGTGGCCAACTTCCTGCTGTTCTATTTTGATGATTCATGCAGGGAGGCCACGGGTGGGCCTGTTGGTCACTGTTACTGAGGTTTTCAGAAAGAGGAAAGGGAATCTTCCTCATGACTTTATTATAATATTTGAGCACAGTATTTCTGGCTGATGAGAAAGTACAGTGTAAGGGATGAACACCCGATGCAGACAAGCATGTGTCACTGGCAGGATGATTGGTGAAGTTGGAGAGGCTGGACAAAATTTTAGAATGACCCAAGTTGGGTTGGCTTTGAAAGCCAGGCAGGAGAGTTGTTTTTCCTGAGCTGTAAGTAGTGGATCCGTTATAGATTCTTTGTGACAGTAATGGGGGAGGTGATCTGGTAAAACGTGTTTTTAGAAAGCTGGGCCCAATGGAATAGGAGAGGTTGGCTAAAGGGGAGAGGCCAGAGGTAACTAGCTGAATTAAAAGCTAAGGCACAGGTTGACTGCGATGTGAACCAGCAGTTTCCAGTCTCGTTTGACTCCCAGACATACATGGCACCCAGATATTTTTCCCAGAGCTCCACCTCCCAAAGGGAGAGAATGGTGTGCTAGATGGTGGATACTTTCCGCATTGCCCTGCTCTTCAACTCAAGAAAGCAAACTAGTTTGAATGAATGCGAATGACTGTACATTAGCACAGAGATAATCTTGAATCAGATCTGATTTTGCCAGTTAGTGTTGCATAATAGAAATAACGGAATTTGTTCTTATAAGTTTGGTTTCATAACTAAATAATACCTAAATTTGTTGGGCATTTATGTGCCAGGCATTATGTTTTTTAAGTAAAATATCTTATTTAGTTCATTCAACAACTTTCTGAAGTAGGTGACTTCATCCTTATTTTTATAAATGAAGAAACCAAAGCCCAAAATGGATACAGGAGCTTGTCGGAGGTTGCATGATTATGGAATCGAATGTTGACAGGTGGACTCCAGAGCCTGTGTACTTATTCTGGGCCGTGTTGCTTTGTGAGTCATAGGGTCACATTGGACACTTGCAGAGCTAAAATGGGAACCATGATGGGAAATCTGAACTCCTGGCTGTGAGAGGACAACTGAGAAGCTAACTTCTTATGAACTTGCTAGAAAGGAAAGAATGTGAATTTTGAAAACAGCCACAAAAACTGGAGCTCCCAGTAGATCAGAGGAACGGAAAGGCTAGTATAGCAATAGATGAAAAATAAATGAGAACTCAAGTATAACCAAAAGTTGGGGTGTAATTTAGCTATGTATCCATTAGGAAACCACTTTAGACCTCTCCTTCATGTCCTATAACAGAAATTTCAGATCAGTTAAAATTAAAATGACAATAGAACATTGGGAAGAAACCTAGCAAAACAGAAATACAATCCAGGGGAGGTAGGCGCTTGTCTTCATAAAAGATAAGACAGACAGACAACCCGAGGAAAAATGGCAAAGTCTGAAGATAGGCAGTTCACAAAAGAAGAAATCCCAGATGGTCAGTACAACTTCATTAGTAGCCAGGTGTAAATGCAAATCAAAGCAATAGTGAAATCTCATTTTTCTTCTATCAAATTGGCAGAAGTTTAAATGGTTGAATCATAGAGCGTTGGCAAGGAGCCTAGAAATAGGCACATGCCTGTATTGTACAGGGAAGATGGCTGTCTGTAACTCTTTTGGGAAGATAATTGTTGACGTGCGTTTTATGGTGCCCACAAAGGCTACTTTTGTACTTAGAAATGAATATTAAGACCTCAGCTTTGGTTTAAACAATGTTACATTATTTTTGATTGAAAAAATCATGTATTAGTTCTTCCTTAGGCAAATGATGTTGTTCCATATATAAATCTGGCAGAGTTTAGCAATCATTTTTATGAAACCCATGAACAGCATTTACAACCTAGTCGAATCGTCTTTGCCACAATTTAAAATGATTTTTACATTTTACCTATTTGATTTTCTTTTAAAGTACTTCGTATGTCTGATCTGACAATTAGAACTTTAGCACTAATAATTATAAATTCAGTAGTTTAAACTTGTAAATATGATAAGCCTGAAATTCTCTTAGATGTTCTAATACTGCGTCACAAGTCTCAATCAGTTGCTCAGTTATAACCCGTGGATTGATTGGAGTCATGACATTGAATGTTGCCAGTATGAAAAATACCAAATATAGTCACATTCCTCGTGCCATCCCAAATGTTAATTCTTTGGTCTTAATTTAATTAATCTTTCTGAGGGTTAAAAGCTATAGATCTACTTCAGGAAGCCTGTTACCAGCCCACAGAACTGAGATAACATACCCACCAGGAAATTGTGTTAATTGTGGTTACTCACCGCCAAAGCCTGGGATTCTGACCGGCTTCTTGTTGGCGTCCTGGGTAGGACACGGAATTCCGTTGTAGTTGCTGCGTCAGGTGCCTTCATTTACTCTAAGGAGGCTGGCCCCTTACTTCAGATGACATTTGTATTGTTCAGATTTTGTGTGCACTCAGAGAAATCTAGAACAGCCATCCAGGTTGATTGCTGGATTGAATTTTGCATCTCTGACTCTTAAGATGTGAAAATCTCTTTTCCTCTTAAGCCCTGTATTCTTTCATTTTCTTAAAACTGTATAATTCTTTTGGATATTTAAGATGATAATCTGGTTAAGTTTTAGATATAACTCATGTTTTTGTCTTACTTATGGTCTCTCCTGATAGTCTGGCAGTAGCTATTAAATTTTAAAGCCTATATTCCCATAACCTACTTTTGTAAATCCTACCAGGAGAGGAATTAGCACTGTGCATAGATTTTGGTACAAGATGGGTTTTTTGGTAGCATAAACTGTGGCAGATATGCCAGCCCAACCTTACTGTATGGGGTTGGTTCAGTAAATTGTAGCATATCTTATTCTGATTTACCTAGTTAAGTCATATCTTAAAAGACATATGTATAAATTATATTTTGAAACAGCCAACACTTAATATCCATTTATTTATTTATAACAAATACTTGAATGAATCAGTCACTAGAACAGACAAAAATCCCTTTTCTCATGGAGCTTACATACTAATAGTGGAGTGGGGGATAGACAAACACAAACACTGGCTAGGCAGTGCACTAGAACATGATGAGTGCTGTGAAAAAGAAAAGGAAGGAGAGTCAGGGGTGCTGGAGGTCTCAGGAGTGTGTGTTCAAGAATATTAAATGGGGGTAAGTATCGCTGAGAAAGTGACATTTAAGCAAAGACTTGGAGCTGAAGGAGTGAGTCAGGTGGCTTGGGGAACATGTTGCCAGTGCAGGGGACAAGGGGGAGTATCTGAGCGGGGAGGGTAATTGGTGGTAGCAAGAATAGAAATCTCTTTTAAAGAGTTTTAATATAAAGAGGAGCCGAAAAATGAGGCAGCAGCTGGGGGGGCGGGAAATTGGGTAGAGAGGATTCTTTCTTCATTTGGTGAAAGAACATGTGAATAGTACACGTTGAAGGACACGACACAATAAAGAAGGGAAAGGAAAGTGGGTAACCGGGGAAGCCTTGCCGGAGCACATTGGTGACTAGCACGGGGAGGGCTGTCTGCCTGTCTGACAGGCTCTGAGCGGTGTGCTGGGGAGGCCGGGTGGCCGCGCGGTGGGCCCTGCGGCCGCCTGCGAAGTCGAGATCGCCGGGGCTTGCAGCCTCAGCGAGGCCGAGTTGCGAGCTCGGCTGGGCTCGGCCGGGGACGCCGAGGGTTGCAGGCGAGGCCTGGTAGGCCTGGAGCGCGGCCTGGTCTGGTGGGCTCGGGTGAGCGCGGCCTGGCGCGCAGGGTCTGGAGGACCCGGCGCGGCCTGGACTGTAGAGCGTGGCCTGGTCTGGCGGGTACGGGCGAGCGCGGCCTGGCGGGCCTGGCGCGCAGGGTCTGCAGGACCCGGCGCGGCCTGGACTGTAGAGCGTGGCCTGGTCTGGCGGATACGGGCGAGCGTGGCCTGGCGGGCCCCCTGGCGCGTAGGGTCGGGAGGACCGGGCGTGGCCTGGCCTGTAGAGCGTGGCCTGGTCTGGCGGGTCCGGGTGAGTGCGGCCTGGTCTGGCGGGCCCGGGCGAGCGCGGCCTGGAGGGCCCGGCCTGGAGAGCGCTGTCTGGCGGACCCGGCGCGGTCTGGCGGACCTGGCCTGGAGACCGAGGTCTGGCAGACTCGCCACGGCCTGGCGGGCCTGGCAAGCGCGGTTTGGTCTGGCGGGCCCAGGCGAGCGCGGCCTGGTCTGGCGGGCCCGGCCTGGAGACCCCGGTCTGGAGGGCCTGGCGGGCCTGGCGCGCGCAGCCTGGTCTGGAGGACCCGGCCGGGAGAGCGCGGCCTGGAGGACCTGGCGCGGTCTAGTCTGGTGGGGCCTCGCCAGCGCGGTCTGGTCTGGTGGGCCCGGGCGAGCTCGGCCTGGTCTGGCGGACCTGGCCTGGAGAGCGCGGTCTGGAGGACCCGGCGCGGTCTGGCGGGCACTGGTGAGCGTGGCCTGGCGGGCCTGGTACGCAGGGTCTGTAGGACCCGGCGCGGCCTGGCCTGGAGAGCGCGGCCTGGTCTGGCGGACCCGGCCTGGAGAGCGCCGTCTGGTGGGCCTGGCGCGCGTGGCCTGGTTTGGAGGACCCGGCCTGGAGACCGTGGTCTGGAGGACCTGGCGCGCGCGGCCCGGCGCGGTCCGGAGGACCCGGCGCGATCTGACGGGCCCGGCGAGCGCGGCCTGGTCTGGCGGGCCCAGCGAGCGCGGCCTGGTCTGGTGGACCCGGCTTGGAGAGCGCGGTCTGGAGGACCTGGCGCGCGCTGTCTGGCGGGCCTGGCGCGGTCCGGCGGGCCCAGCGCGCGGTCTGGAGGACCCAACGCGCGGTCTGGCGGGCCCAGCGCGCGGTCTGGCGGACCCAGCGCGGTCTGGCGGACCCGGCCTGGAGAGCGCGGTCTGGAGGACCCGGCGCGGCCTGGCGGGCCTGGGCGAGCGCGGCCTGGTCTGGCGGGGCCGGCCTGGAGACCGTGGTCTGGTGGGCCTGGCGCGCGCAGCCTGGTCTGGAGGACCCGGCCTGGAGAGCGCGGCCTGGAGGACCCTGCGCGGTCTGGTCTGGTGGGGCCCCGCCAGTGCGGTCTGGTCTGGCGGACCCGGCCTGGAGAGCGTGGTCTGGCGGGCCCGGCGCGTGGTCTGGAGGACCCGGCGCGGTCTGGCGGGCCCGGCGAGCGCGGCCCAGCCCATTTGGCGCCGTCCTCGGGAGCTGGCCGTGGGCCTGGCGTGCTGGCCGCGGCCCCGCAGTCCTCACCCGGCTCTCGTCCGGGGAGGACGGCCAGGCTGGCCGGTTGCCGCGGTTGTCTGCCGCGGTTCGCTGCGGCCTCTTCCCGAGTGCCCCGGTTGGCAGCCGGTCCCTGCCACCGGGCGGAGCGGGCAGAGGAAGAAGGCGAGATGGACAGGCGGGTGCGATGCTGATGGGGGCCCGGCGCTTAGGGATGCCGGTGCCCCGTGCCGCGGCGGCAAAGGTTGGCTGGATCCCTCCCAGCCCGAGGCCGGGGCCCTCCGCGTTTCCTTTTCAGGGCGGGCCCAGCTGTTATGAGGAGCCCCCAGGAGTTCTGGGCACAGGGCCGGAAGGGGCCGCGGTGTGGGGGGACGGGAGGCGCGGGGGAGGGTCTTCAAGGTGGGGGGACCGTGGCCTGTGAGCGCCCCCTTCTGGCCGCAGCGCGTGTCGCTTGCTGCTGTCCTCGCCCGCCCTCCGTGTCTCCTGGAGCGCAGCGCTGCAGGGGCGCGTCGAAGTCCCGCCCCGTCTCCCGGCGCTAGACACGCCTACCGTGGGCGGGGCTGCAGGCGCTGTCCACGGGGCGCTGTCCTCGGTCCCGGAGACTGCAGGATTCTGTGCTCTCCGCCGAGAAGAAAGATTTTCGGACAGATCTCGGGAGTTTTAGGGAGAGAGCGATTCAGGCAGACCTTTGCACAAAGGCAGGCGGGCAGTCAGGAGAAAGAACCAATGGACTGTGCCTGGTGCTGTGGGGGCAACTCTGGAACCCATTACCCCCTCTCCACTGGCATCTTAATTTTGATCCTCCCCCTCTTCTTCCTCCTTTATTTCTTTTTTTTTAAAAGATCTCAGGTATTTGTATTGAATTGGACCAGTTATAATCCTGAGTTCATGGTACGCAGTCATGATCTGTGGACTAACTTTTTTCTGTTTTTTTGTTTTTTTTTTTTTTAATTTTTAAAGATTATTTATTTATTTGAGAGAGAGAGCAGGCACAAGAGGGAGGTAGGGTCAGAGGGAGAAGCAGACTCCCCGCTGAGCAGGGAGCCTGATGCAGGACTCGATCCTGGGACTCAAAGATCATGACCTGAGCCAGAGGCAGTCGCTTAACCAACTGAGCTTAACCAAGGTGCCCTTTTTTTGTTCTTTAATTAGCTGTTTTGGATAATGTGACTACTAACTAATAATGTGATTACTAACAGAATCTGGTAACCTGAGAATAACCACTATCTACGTGTTTTCTCTATCTTCCTGTCTCCCTTCAGTGAGAGTAATAATTAGTCTGTTTTTAAAATTTTCTTCCCTCTCTTTGTCTTTCTCTTTCTCTGTCTTGTCTCTTTCTCAAGAGTCTCTCTGTGTGTGTGTGAAAGAGATATTTTTACCTTTCTAGAAAGTATATATCATACTATGTGTAATTTTCTGAGACTTAAAGTGGTAACAACAATATTATATTGCTAAAGATCAACCAACTTGTTATCTTTCACTGTGGTTTGTTCCAATGAACTCTTACATAATATTGTGTGGCTCTCCCAAAGGTAAGTTATCCACTGTTCTACTGATGGGCATTCAGGTTGGTTCCAGGTTTTTGCTCATGTTTCATGTGTTTCATGTGCATGGTTTTCTTTTGTGTAGCTACCTAAGAGTTCAATATGTAGCTCATGGGGCACATGAATGTTCAATTTTAGGACCTAATGCCATGCTGAAGCAACAAGGGAGAGCTAGACCATTCTCCTCTAACACTTGGTATTTAACTTTTGTCAGTGGAATGGTTGTAATTGTCAGTGGAATGGTTGTAATGCCATGTGGTTTTATTATGCAATTCCTTGATTACCAGTGGTGTTGAACATCTCTCTTCATATACTTACATATTTTTCTTCATTTTGATTGATCTCATCCATTTTATATTGGGTTATCTATTGCATGTGACCTATTCTCTCTCTAGAAGCCTTAAAATTTTCTTTTTGCCTTTAATATTAAAATTCACCAAGACATGACTAGGTGTGGGTTTTCCCTTATCTCTTCTTCTTGTGTGTTCTTTCAGTTAGAGGTTATTTTGTTTCACTTTCTAGGATTACAAAAGAAAAGTTTATTCTTCTTCTGTTGTGTGTGAGTATATATATTCTGGATGCCAGTTCTTTGCCAGCTTTGTGTATTTCCCAGTTTATAAGTAGTTTGTTTTCCTTAAGGTATATTGTGATGAAAGTAAAATTTAAATTTAAGAAGTCAAATATATTAATATTTTGGAGTTAATGCTTTTGAGTCTTAAATATTTTTCTACATTAAGATCTAAAAGATAACTATATTTTCTACTAAAAGTTCTAAAGTTTGATGTTTATGTCTAATTATTTTAGAGTTAATTTTTGTATACGGTGGTAGGTAGGGATCCAATTTTTACCTTTTTTCTCATGTGGATTGTCATTTTATTTTTAGTTCCCTTTATTGAATAGTCTCTTCTTTGCCCATTGATCTGTTATTCTATCATATATCAAGGTTTGATTCATACATATCTCTCTGTGCTCTTTGTCTTAATCTGCTTGTGAGTTTATCTGTTCCTATAACAACTTATCACCATATTGGCATAGTATAGACGTTTTATTCTGGGTTATTACAGTGACACACCAGGCAAACTGAGATGTAATCACCCTACTTGTGGGCCATTCTAAAGAATTTTTATTTTATAGCATGTACGATGGGAAATTATTGAAGAACTTGAGCAGTTGAGTTATATATTCTGATTTATGTTTTGAAGATCACACTGGTCAAAGTAGATGGGGAAAGGGGGGATGGTGAGGGACAAGAATGGAGGCAAGGGGACCAATCTTACATTATTGCCAGAGTGTAGGTGAGAGATGGTCGTGGTTTTAGTAGCAGTAGTAGTAGAGGTGGTGAGATGTGGATGGATTTGAGATGGTCGGAAAACCATTAGAACTTTCTGATTTATTGACTGTGGTAGATGAGAAAAAGATAAGACTCTACTCTCTTTGGGGCTTGACCAGCAGCTGGGTGGATGGAGATGCCATTCTTCAGATGGAAAATTCTGGGGAAGGGACAGTTTGTCAGTTTATGAGTCTTCAGATGAATTATAGTACCACTTTTAATTTGCTTATGCTTGGAAATGGCTTTATGGTTATGAATGTTTTATAGCTTGTTCCTGTTCTTTCCTTTCCAAATAGGTGATTCTTCTTCAAAAACTGCAACCAGATCTCTTCTGGAGTTCAACACAACAGAGAGCTGTAAGCAAAGCCCAAATCACAAAATCCAGAGTAGCATTACCTTCTTATGTGGAAAAACCTTGGTGAGTCCACACAGAGTCACTTTATAATGTTCCTTTTGTTAAAAATGTTTGCCCATTAGGCATTCTTGCTATAGTGTTTTTCCGGGAAGAATAAGTGAGCAAAATTAAAAACACGAACAGAACCATCAAACCACCAACCAAAACACCATCACTATTAAGAACCAATATGTAAACAAACCGTAGCCCATAGTTACAACTTTTAAGTGAAACTTGACCTACATCCTGTGTAAAACTACAATTCAAGGTGATTAGTGTGTTTAAACTCAAAACACTGTTGAGTGTTTACATTGTAGGCATAAATTTTTTTCTTTCTAAAACTTCTTTTCCTAGCATTTTATCTTGGTAGTTTTTAGGGCAGTGCATTTATTTTTTTAAAAACTGTTTTTGTTCTCTCATTTACGTTAAATTGGAAAGACCAGCATCTGTCTAGGAGAAGTCTTGGCCAGTAGGTAATTAATCACATCTTTTTTGAGTGTTACTAGTTTTGCAAGGGGACATCATTATTTAAAGCATGATGTTTGTTCTTACTCTTGCATATTACATGTGAGTTGTTGGTTTTAATCTCTGGTATATAGAAAGGGACTTTCAATAAATAATTGCTAGCTTTTAGGAGAAGCAATTTATATACAGATCCTACGAATATTCTCTAATCAGAGTAAGAACCCAAGTATTTAGAAAAATAAGGTTGAGGCTGCCAGATTGCTTTAAAGTATTGTTTTAGAATTTGGTGCTGTGACTGTTGCATCTTTAGGCCCATAATGTCTCCTCTGAAGAACTTTAAAAATAGAACTTAACATTGTTAATTTTGGACCAGCCTGTCAGATCACTCTTGTCTATGTTGGAACCTTAGAAAAAGATCTGTTTGCAGTGGTATGAAATATGGAGGTCTGTGTTACAGAATAAGCTAGCTGCTGCTTTAATTTTAACTGATTTCCTTCAGGAATTCTGTGTTCATCACACGAGAACCAGAATTGCAAAGAACTCCCTAGATTTGCACATGGGAGTGTAGAGGTAACTTTGGTGTCATATGTCACCCAGCAGCGCTGTGGTTGACCATTTTGGAATCGACCCTAGTTGCAGTCTGTGTGGAGGGGCTGCCCTTGAGTGTGGGGGTGTCTAAAGTGAGGCTGGTGTGTGAACTCGGTCGGGTCCAGATGGGCCTCCGTCCTCAGCTTACAGGAAGTATGAGGTCACATTTTCTGGCTTTGATTTTGTTGGCATTTGGTTAAGAGAACATTTGGAGTTTGAGAGTGGAAGGGCTCTGAGGATTGCATCCCATGAGTTTACTGTGCTTGCATAGTTGGGGCAGGAGAACAGTTTTGGACCAGTTATACCAAAATTCCAACGTGATTTCACGAAGCTTTTGTCTCATAATTTCTGGGTTTGGGAACTTTTCGATGACCTTGATTAACTAAAACAGTTGTGTCCTCCCTTCTCCCGCTTCTTGCTGCTTTTAAAATTTTCATTAGCCTTTACTGTTTCTTACTTTAAGGGGGAAAAAAAAAACCCTTACAGTATGCAGTATGGTAACTTATTTTTACTTTTTTTTAAAAATAGGGAACTCCTGAATTTGTAACTGCAACAGACTGTGTGCATTACTTCGAGTGGAGGACTACTGCCGCCTGCAAGAAAGAGACATTTAAAGCTAACAAAGAGGTAACAAGGGGACTCAAGGTCAAGTGCTTACTAAGGACATTCTGGGACCCTTAAGATTTGAAACGCTGGCACAAACCTTTTAGGGTAAAAATCTTTTTTAGTTTTCAAATTCCATTTGAGTAGAGATACCATGTGATTTCATTGTTAAAATGATGCTGGGTGGTTTTTATTTTTAGGACAGGGCATTTAAAATATCCCAGGATATGATTAGAAGTAGACTGGCTCACTGTCTACTGTCTCAGTTAGTTAGTTAGTTAGTTCTTGGTTTCTAGTGCTGTGCAACTCAGTGACTGACATGGATGCGCTTGTGTTTAGATTAGTCACTCTCCCTCCTGGATGCTGTGAGTTCAGGCCACGTGTCCCTAGCCAGTCAGTTCTTTGCCAGTTCCCGTCAAAGACTAGATGGCTGCTGTTGTTCCTTCCACTCTTTCTCTGGTGTTCGGTCAAGTCGTCCTTGGTGATTCATGCAGTGTCCTCTCCCCAAGCCCAGAGACTCTGAAGTTGGCTTGGCTATGTGGCTCTTCCCCCTGCCACTTCTCCCCTCCTACCCCTCCAGGTCTGAGGGTAGTTTTCTGTGCTTCCTTAGGTGACAGGCTTCATGGGTTGATTATTCTTATGTCTCTCCATTAAGTTTTATGTTCTTAAGGACTGAGTTCAAAGACTCTCTTAGGATCTAGGAACTGAGAATGGGAGCAATCGGTTATTTTCACTGATGGCTCAATACAGTGTCATTCAAGAAGGGCAAAAAGAGAAGAGTTTGTTTTTTAAGAAATAAAGCCAAATGAAGCTGTAAATAATAAATGATCAGATATGAAACCGGAAAAGGCAAAATGTTGCCTCCTGGAAAAGAGCGTAAGGGACACTCAGTGAGAAAGAAGTCTCAAGTGTGGACAGAGTGAAGGCCTAATACAATGACACTGACCTTGAGGTGACAGTGTCAGATTTAAACCTTGAATTTTAATGCTTTGGTTACCCTGTGTGCCCATGTACGGTTAATGGCAGGAAAAGCCTCTGAGAGCCACAGAGGGACGTTCCTCCTGCTCTCCTGTGGGACCTCAGGCTTCTCTGGGCCCCACAGATGTCCTCCTGGGCTCTGGCTCCCCAGCTCAGCAGTGAGACCCAGTTTTCCTGTTTTGACTGTCTTCTTGCCTGGCTTTTCTGAACCAACTGTTATACCGGGGGAAAAATTGCTTTGCAAAATAAATACATAAATGCTGCTTGTTTTCTATTTTCTTTGTGTTGGAGGTCAGAAGTCATAGACTACAGCCCCTGGGCCAAAGCCCGGCTCTGGCCCGTGTTTGCACAGCCCCAGAACCAAGAACAGTTTTTACATTTGTACAGGATTGTGAAAGAAGCAAAGAACAAGAGACCTGTGTGACTCACAGAGCCTAAACTATTTACTTTGTTGCCCTTTATAGGAAAGTGGGGGGGGGGGCTTGCTCTAAATCAGTTTTTGATGTATGAGAGGAGGAGTATAGTCTGTGTTTTTTCTCAAAACAGTGACATTTAATTTCTCTTAGAAGCCGATCTACAGATGGACGAGAAGTGTGCAGTTTGTCCTCAGTGATCCTCTCTCTAGGTCTGGTTGGCAGCCCGGGCTTTATTCATTCAGTTTTCATTTATGGAGGGCCTGTCGTGGGCCAAGAAGTAGGAATTTCATTAAATTTTGAAAGGCTTCTTGCTTTTAGAGAACCCATAGAGTGAGGGTATGGAGGGTAGGTCCTCGGTCACGGCCTGGATTTGCTGTGCCTCAGGTACAGGTCAATGGAGGCGGGACGGGCGGAGGCGCATGGCGGCTGCTGAAAGGCCGGGCATCACTGTAGCAAATGCTGGTGGTGCAGGTTCTCTCTTCTCTGTCTTCAGTGAGGTTCGATTGCACCTTTACACCTTATAGGAGATGGTATCGCTTCAACAACTGTAGTAAATGTTTTATGCAAAACAAAACAAAACAAAAAACCAAACCAAACCAATCCAGATGTGGTTCGCATCACTGGAGTCTTGATTCCTATACCTCATTTCGGTTGTCAGTAGCTTTGTCTGATTCAGAACAATTGGGGGGCAAAGCTCATGGTAGTTGCAGACGGTCTAATGCTTGTTGAGTGGATTCTGGTAGGGCTTTTTTAAGATAGTAATTTCTTTAAAATAGTTTGGATGTCCGTCCCCTTGCCATTGCACTGTGGGGAGCGCAGAGAATGCGGGCCTGGCTTGCTCGTGTTCTTAGCAGAGCTACACGGTACGGTTCGGAGGGGCTGGCGCTAACGAGGTTGATTCACTGTGTGGTGTGAGAGGCTGGCCAACGACCTCCTTCCCCCGCGGCTACATTCCTGCTCTTATGAATGTCTCCATTGCTTTGCTCCGTGGAGCAGGAAGTGGGGAGGACTTTCCCCAGGAGCCTTGACTGTTTTTCCGATGCACGCTCCAATTCTGTGGGGTGCTGTATTAGGCGTGTCTTCTAGTCCTTCCTGGAGGAGAGAGCCGGCCAGAAGTTGCTGAAACTGCCTTGAGCCGGGCGTCTGCGGACCTCGCTTACTGGAATCTCTCGAGTCTTTGGGAGAAACTGAGCTAGTGGAGAACTACAAGCTCTTTCAGACGTGGGCCCTGCTCTCCTTCCCGCCGGCTGCCAGCCTGCTCCCTTCTCTCAGAGGCGTCCAGTTTGTAGCTAGGGAGTCGCTCCTCGTCTGCTGGGCCCCCCCTGCCCCCCTCCACCACCCCCCCCCAACCGGCCGGGGCGCTCCCTGCTGGAGTTACTGTCTCTGCGTTAGCTTGCTGGACGATGACAGGCTTTCCATTTGCAGGGTGCTGGACGCTGTGGTCCCTCTCACTGGAGCCTCATCACAGTCCGCAGGAATACCTTTGGTTTTGGTTGCTTTTCTGCAGGGTGCAGTGTGAGGCTTGGCGTCTGGCCTTCTGACCTTGGTGGCTTCGTGTGCCGCCTCCCCCGCCCCCCCCCCAGTCCCCTCAGTGTCAGCAGGGACCACCGATCCACTGTGGGCGTGGGGAGAGTTTGCTTTAGGGGTCTGGTTGAAAGGAGTTCATGTGTCCCCTGAGGCTGTGAGGAGGTGCCGGTTGACTCGATCCACTTCAGCCCTGAAATCTCAGAACCAGACTGGGGAAAATGGTTAGTGGGTCAGAGCAGTCCTGCAGGTTTGATCATCTTTCTAAGAAAAATTTGTCAGCTAAACAGTAAGCAGTTAACTTCTGTTATACAGATCTACCTGCCCGTGACTGCCTTAGACTGTGGGGGGGCCTCAGTCTAAGAGACTGGATGCACATCGCTTTTGCACCATCGTAAAGTTGAAAAATCATACGGTGAGCCACTGCAGGTCAGGGACCGTCTGTTGATGAGGGATTCAGTTTGAAGGCAGAACTGACAGATGTAGAATGTCGGGGTCTAGGATGATCTTAAGATTTTAGCTTGAGCAGCTGGCTGAATGCTAAGATGGAGAAGAACACTGGAATAAGAGCAGGTTTGGGGGAGAAATAAAAAAAAATCATTTTTATTTTTTTTAACTCTATTTTTTATTTTTTTAAAATCTTTTATTTTTTATTCAACTTAGTTAACATATAGTGTATTATTAGTTTCAGGGGTAGAATTTTTAATTTTCTATTCAATTTAGTTAACATAGTGTAGTACTCATTTCAGGGGTAGAATTTCTTATTTTTTACTTAGTTAATGTATAGTGTATTATTAGTTTCAGGGGTAGAATTTAGTGATTCATCAGTAGCATGTAACACGTAGTGCTCTTTTTTTTTTTTTTTAAAGATTTTATTTATTTATTTGACAGAGAGAGAACACAAGTAGGCAGAGCAGCAGGCAGAGGGAGAGGGAGAAGCAGGCTCCCCATGGAGCAGAGAGCCCGATGCGGGGCTCGATCCCAGGACCCTGAGATCATGACCTGAGCCGAAGGCAGCCGCTTAACTGACTGAGCCACCCAGGGGCCCGTAATGCTCATTTTTAAATGTTAAATCTGAGATGCTTTTGGGTATCTAAGTGATAATGGGAAATAATAGTAACAAGTAATACTTAAATATGGTCTTGACAGGAACTGTACCAAGAGCTTTACATACATTAACTCATTCTGTCCGTGCAGCAACCCTCTGAGCTAATAACGACAGTCATTTGACACATGTGGAAACGGAGGCATAGAGGTTAGATTGGCTCATGGTTGTCCTAAGTGTCAGCAACCAGAGCTTGGACCCAAGCATTCTGTCTCCAGAGTCTGCTGATAAACAAGATCTGCCCTGTGTTGCAAGGAAGTCTGGAGTTGGGCAGGAGATCACCGGGGGAACAAGTGTAGACAGGGAAGTGACCAGAGAAGTCAGGTGTGGAGCACGTCTGCATTAAGACTTAGCAGGAAGATGAAGAATGTTCCCAGGAGGCTGAGAAGGAGCAGCCAACGGGTGGAGGGAAACCAGGAGCCTCTGGGGGGCCAAACAGCAAAGGGAAGAATGGGGTCAGGCAGTAGGGAGTGTCATCGGTCAATGACACTCGAATGCCGCTGAGAGTGAGGCCAGGGGAAGGCTGAGAATGCACATCACATCTACAGCAGGTGGTCGGTGGTGACTGGGTGGGAATGGTTTTAGTGGGGTGGGGACAGCAACCTCCCGTGCCCATGTTCAGGAAGAATGGAAGGGGAGTGGATGAGGATGGACCAATCAAGTAATTTCATTGTGAATTGCAGAGCTCTGGGATGAGGGCTGAGGGCAGGGTAGCAGGGAGGGAGGTCATCTGTAGGGTGGCAGATACTATAGCGTGCTGATGGAGATGGGGGAGTCGGGAGGGAAAGACGTGGTGCTAAATGCAGAGCAGCCGAGCACTTGTTGACCTTTGCTTTGTTTCTTTTGTCTCCAGGGGACCCCACGGCCTGGTAGACCCTAAGCGGTAGGGACCGGTGTTCTATGACATTGGTCAGAGGCTCTGCCGAGCCAGTACTCCAAGAAGGCGGGTGTCCAGGATTCACCTTTTCTCTTCCTCTCTTCTAGGTGCCGTGCTACGCATTTGATGGAGAGCTCAAGAAGCATGACTTAAATCCACTGATCAAGATTAGCGGGGGTTACTTGGTGGATGACTCTGACCCGGACACTTCGCTGTTCATCAACGTTTGTAGAGACATAGGTAGGTTTGGGGGGCCTGGTGAAGGATGTCTTAGAAGGCTTCTCTATCTTTGCCCTTCCACCATTACTCCCAGTTGGATATCCATGTCACTGAGTCGGCCCTCTAAGGAGGCAGGAAGATGTTCTCTGTGCATAAACCATCCCCCCCTTGGGCCCCCAGTCAGTTCTGGTTCCATCACAGATTTTATCCAGACTGTTGGTCCATCTTAGTGAATTCTCTGCCAGACATTTTGATTCCAGAATTCTCAGCTAATTGACTTCCAGTGAGATGGCGGGAGAAGGAACGGGGTGGGTGTGCTGGGTGCCCCCAAACCAGCTGCAGCAGGATGAGTCGGCCTTCCTGAGAGGGGCCGTGGGGAGGATGGCCTCTAGCCTGCTGTGCATACCTATGTCTGTGGGCTTTGGGTTGCAGGCTGGGCGACAGGGAGAGAAGGATGGTCAAGTGACCTTGGGAACTGGGTTGTGATGCGTATTTTGTCCTAAGCCAACTTCTGGCCTGGCTTTCTCCTTAGGTGCCAGAAGTGGTGTGGGAAGCGTGGGTGTCTTTGCTAAATTAACGGAAGGCTGTAAATGGTCTTTATCTAAATAGGACATTAAGAAGTTTGACTAAGCCTTTGTTTTGTCAGCACTTTCGAGAACCTAGCTTTATATGTTTGTCAGGGAGTTGTTAGTCCCCGAGACCAAGACTTGTCTTTCTGCTACACCAGCAGCAATTGTGTCACGAGTAAATTAGCAAATAAAAAGATCAGCTTTAGTGTTTTCTTTATGTTCCTGTTTTTCACACTGTACATGGGACTTTGGCCTTAGAAAAGTTTGGGAAAAATATTAAGAATAAACTCAGTACGGGAGGGTGTGGCTGGCTGGTAGGTTTTCGAGTTTATGGTAAATTGTACAAATACGTTATGTACCATTTTGATTATTTCTAAACAGTTTTAAAACGTGAGTATACCACATACGTGCTTCACTAAAAGTGACCAGTGATAATTTTAGGTTTTTTAGTCAGGCTCTTTACATCATTCCTTTGTTCTCCAAGGACGGCTTTTAATGTTCTTTCGGAAAAAGGCAGAAAAAAAAAACAAAGCCTGTGTCTTAAATGGGTCCCTAGTTCAAATTTGATTATAAAGCTGAAGAGTCTTGCAGATTACTGAATTCATTTTAGTTTAGAAAACGTTGAGACTCTTGGTCTTTTATCATTTTGAGAATTTTCTGAATTCAGTGGAGATTTTCTTATAAAAGTTTTTTTCTTTCTGATTGTTGGCAGTTTGGGTTGAACTTCAGTGACTTTGACTCACAGTAATTTTGTAAATTTATAATTTAAGAATTAAGAAAGACGATTTAGGGGTGCCTGGGTGGCTCAGTGGCTTAAAGCCTCTGCCTTCAGCTCAGATCGTGATCTCAGGGTCCTGGGATCGAGCCCCGCATCGGGCTCTCTGCTCAGCAGGAAGCCTGCTTCCTCCTCTCTCTCTCTCTGCCTCTCTGCCGACTTGTGATCTCTCTCTCTGTCAAATAAATAAATAAAATCTTAAAAAAAAAAAAAAAAAGACGGATTTACCCGTTTCCGTCCAGACATTCTCCATCCCCAGGAAGTTGCCTTGGGCCTCAAACTGTGTTGATAGTGACCCTGAGAACCTCATGATCAGTTGTGGGCTTGCTCTGTGTGTCCTCTCTGCACACTTGGGGCTCTCGCCTCCTGTTTGGCCTTCAGTAAACCAAGGGATCTGCTGATGCCTTGGGGGGAAGCGGCACAGCTGTGGACTCAGGCCAGCCCCTGGTGCAGTTGTGCGGTACGGCCTTGACCTCCTAAAGGTCTGCTTTCCTTTTCATCAGCTGGTACGGCCTCCCGCCAAACTGGAGAAGATAGGGGCCCCCCCAGTCCCGAATGAGAAGGCTGGGCCATAGTTACTCCTTCGTGAGGGACGTATTTTTTGAGCCCTTGTCATGTGCGAGGCCCTGAGTCCCAGCCCTGGATGGAGCTGCAGTCAGGTGCCGTACCGGTCACAGACCTGGGACGCGAGTAAGCCCTCAACTGTGTACAAGCGGAGTCGCGGGTCGTCTGACGTCTGGCCATTGTTCTGGGCACATCTTGATGTTCTTTATCCTCCACCAAACCTTTGGGGGATGCACCTGGTATTGGATAGTTGTGTCATTAGAGCAAAGTTACAGGGATGGCAAGCGACGTTTTTAAGATCTCACCCCAGAGCTGTACGTAGGTTCTTTCCGTGAACCGTCTCATCTTCCTACCAGTCCACGGAGTGCCCGTGTCTTCTCGTTTGTTTATAGCTTGGAGAAGGGGATAACGCTCAAGTTAGTGGATCTTTAGAAGAGGGGCGGGCGGAGTATGTATGTTCCTTGAGTACAAATTACGTGACAGTCCCTGTTTCTCATCACCTCTTCCCTGCCAGGAGCAGAGTGAGTGCCCCGCAGTCTTGCCTCCACTTCCCGGCAGCCCTGCAGGGCAGGACGCACGCGCTTCCTGCGTCCGGAGAGGTCCCTGGTGCACCCAGGGTCTCTCTCAGAATGCGGTTGGATCCTGGCTCGTTTTTGGTTTCCAAACTTCTACTAATTTGTGTTCTTTGGAGGACTTTCAGAACTTGGGTGATTGTTGTAAAGGGACCCGTGCGCGTAAGGCTGAGTGGGGTCACCTGTCCTGAGGTACCGTCTGACGGACCGTCACTCGGGATGTCTTACAGACTCGCTGCGGGACTCCAGTCCACAGCTGCGTGGCTGTCCCCCCGGCACGGCTGCCTGCCTGGTGAGAGGGGACCAGGCCTTCGACGTCGGCCAGCCCAAGGAGGAACTGAAGCTCGTAAGCAAGGACAGGTGGGTCAGCGTGAGTGCGTGTGAACCTCAGCAAGTCCCCGCAGATGCTTGTCCAGCGTGTCTCACGCCACCGAGTCTTAGTTCACGCCATAGATCCCTGGGGCCCTGGGTGGCCTCCTTGCTGTGGCTTGTTCTACACGGAACTGGCGCATCAAGCTGGGCGCTCTTGTCCACAGAAGACTCTGGAGCATAACCTAAATTTAAAAACGTTTGGGAGGTTTCTATATGTGTGTCTGTATTAGTTTGCCAGGGCTGCTGTAACGAGGTGCCGTAGGCTGGCTTCCGCGCAGAAATTTATTTCCTCTCTGTTCTGGAGGCTGGGAGTCCAAGGTGACGGGAGGGCTGGTTTCTTCGGAGGCCTCTCTCCTTGCCTCGTAGATGGCTGCCTTCTCCCTGTGTCCTCACAGGGTCTGTTGGTCTGTGTGTGTGCGCCTTGGTCTCTCCTGATAAGGACGCCAGTTCTGTCTGGTAGCTCCATGCCCCCCACCCCCCGCCTCCCCTCTGTGTAAGCCTTGGCTTCGCACCTAGTCACATGGCAAGGTCCTGGGGGTTAGGGCTGCGGAGTATGAATTGTAGGGGGACACGATTCAGCCCATTACACTGTCCTGAGTGACAAGTGGGTGACTCCTCACAGGGGAGAGGGGACTTTGCAAAACGTGGGCATTGAGAGCTCGAGCTAGTGTTCAGGGAAGAGGAAGGCCATCTGTTTTCGGCGGCTCTGTGGCCGGCGCACCGGGAGCGGCTGGCGCGTCCGGCGGCCGGGTGACCCACGTGCACTCAGGCGGCTCGGGCTCTTCCTGGCTGTGGGAGGTCACAGTGGCCGGGGCGCTTGGCTGTCTTCAGGTTAAAGAGAGAAAGATCTTGGCTTTCACTTACAAAGTTATTGTTTAGAGAAGAAGCCTCGTGGACAGAAATGCACTCGGCTGTGTTTATTTTGTTTTCTTCGATCGTTTATAGTTTTTTCTGGTTTGTCTTACTCGAGCAGCTTTTCTTAGCATTTAAATTTACACGGTCATTTTATTTATTTTTAAAAAGAAAACAGCATTCAGTGAAGTTTACTCAAAATCAGCTTTTTAAAAATGGAAATCAAATGTATTTCGTACTGTGGCTTCCTTTATAGTTTAGTGTTCATTCTGCTCCCCTGGCTCCCAAATGACTGAGCTGAATGAATGAACACTCAGGGCGACACAGTGATTTGAATGGAATTCATTCTTCCGTAACACTCTTTTCTCAACGTGTATCATTCAGGCTTGTCCTGAGTTACGTGAAAGAAGGGGCCGGGGAGCTCGACTTCTGTGACGGTCACAGCCCGGCGGTGACGATCATGTTTGTGTGCCCGTCGGAGCGCAGAGAGGTGAGTGGCGTGTCCGCGGAGGACTTCCCAGTGGCGCGCGTTCGCGTGGGCTGTCTCGGTGGGCGCGTCCAGGGCTGGCGCGGGCCAGTGGGTCTGGGGCGGCAGAGGGGGCGCCGCCAACAGCGGCCGCGGTGGAATATCCAGGAAGACGTGCTCCCTGGGGTGGACTCCCCTGCCTGCGTGAGGTTCTCGGGGGGACCGTAGCCGGGTGTTGGCCTCTCCCCAACCCGGAGGGGCCCCTGCGCGTGGGGATGCAGTCTTGCGTGTCGATGGAGGGTGGCCTTTTGTTCTAGTTTGTGTGAGATGGTTTTAAGTGATTCGTGGAAAGATTTTTAAAATTTATATAGTAATGCTGATCTGAACGAGCGTTTGAAAAACCACATATGTAATCTTAAACCTGTGATTTCCTAGCTAGTATTTGTTAGAATGCGCAAGGTAAAAATAGCTAATTGGTTTATAGAAACGTAGTACGAAATGAGTGGAGCAGATGGTGTGCAGGCCTGGCCGAGCTTCTGCAGGCCAGTGGCCGGAGTTGGGGGGCTTCTCAGGTGGGAGAGTCCTGGCCGGAAGGAAGGTTCTTACTCGAGGGTCTTTCCGTGGAGCGTTTCATCCCCTCCTCCCGCTCTCGCAGGCGGGTCCCTGACCCTGTCCTCTGGCTGTTCACTCAGTTCCAGCACACTTGGAAACTCCTTGAGGGTAGGGCCGGAGTCCGGCTGTCCTTGGGTCCGTGCCCGGCCGTCTTGCACGTGGCCATTGCTGTCCGAGTGTCCTAGCAGGTGCGGGGTGCTGATGGAGGGAGATAGCCCCCGGGGAGGAAGGGCAGGGCTTTCCTCTCATTTATTTCTGTCTCCTCGTAATAGAACGAAGGAGGGGGAGTTGAATTCTTTGGCGAGGGAAGCTAGCTCCCCCTCCCCACAAACAAACATGGAATTTGGTCTGGTTTCGGGCTGGCAGCTGGCCCGTTTTGTGTGTGGGGGATGTGGAGACAAACGTGTAGGCCAGGCCAGCTTTCCATTTCATGGCTGCAGACTCGCGGGGCCACGTGGCATCCGCCCAGCAAAGACCTGACTGGCCAGCCGTCGACGTGAGTTCTGAAGGTGAATGTCAGGCAGCGTTTGCGGACCCTGTCCATCTGCATCTGCCTGTGTGGGGCGAAGTTCGTCACGCCTGATGACACAGACGTTCCGAGCCGGCTGGGGTCTCTGTGCGGCCCCTTCCTGCTTGTGAGGGGGAGAAGCATTTTGTTCCACCACAGTGAGGGGAATCGGGAGTTTCCCCCCTTTCTTCTCCCTGGGGTACAAGGCAGTTGGTGGCATTAGGAAGGGAGGCTGGTTTGTTACTTGTGGAGTGAGAGGTTCCATTTCCAGCTGAACTGTTTGCCGGACAGATCTGGGTGACATACGACACCTTAACGTTTGAGGGTTTCTTTAAGTGTTTACCAGGCTCATTGAATGCCCTTAGGAGCTGAAATTTGAGTAAATGTTCACCTTGTCATATAGATCTTTTTAAAAAAGCTTTATCGAATTTACATACTGTAACATTCCCCTGTTTCAAAGTACAACGAAATGGTTATTAGCACATTAACCAAATTGTGCAACCAGCGGCACGATCTAAGGTGAGAGCATTTCCATCGCCCAGAAGAAACCCGGTGCCTAGGAGCAGTCCCTCCCGTCGCGCCCCCAGCCCCAGCAGCTGCTAGTGGACTCTCTGTCTCCGTGGAGTTGCCTTTTCCCCTCTGATGAGTGGACCTTGCACCAGGGGGCCTTTCGTGCCCGGCTTCACTCACTCGGCGCTCGACACCCCGTCCCCAGGTGTCCGGCTTCCCCAAGCCAAGTGGTTAAAGCCTCGATTTTGAGTCGGACCGAACTGTACTTGCAGCTGTGTGTCTCACTAAGTTGTGGCCTGTGTGTGTCCTGTGTGTGTGGCCCTGGCACCTCGTCCTGTGCCTGGGACGTGGCAGGCATGTGGGCAGCATTGGGCCAGGGGCGCTTCCCGGAGGCGGCGAGGCTGTTCCTGGTACTGAGACCAGCGGCACCTTTCTCCCAAGGATGGTTCCAAGGGCGACACTGCACTCTGGTCAGCAGTGATCACGTCCTTCCCCGTCCACACCAAACACGAGGATCTGAGCTCGCATTTGTAAAAGCCAGTCTCTGGCAGAATTGGGGTTTGTGGTGGGTGATGCCCTGGCTTCCCCAGGGGCAGGAGCAGATTCGAGGACCGGTGAGGTGTGCCCGAGACCCCTTTGACAACCTGAGCAAAGGGGTTATGGACCATCTCCCCAGGCACACACGCACGGTGACTTCTGCTCAACTTGGGGGTTCGTCCGGCCAGCTCCCTTCTGCTCCGATAGAAAGGAGGGAACAGGCCGTGTGTCTTCCGGAGTCACAGCTGCGTGCGGAGCTTGTGGCTGTCGGGTGACGTCGAGTCCAGGCTGGGTTCCCTGGCTGGCCCTCGAGTGTGACTCTGAAAGAGACAAGGACGGCTGCAAGTAAACAGGGTGGTAATACGCCAGTGATGGAACCGTTTTGGGGCGGTTCTCGGTCACAAACAGGTGTGGAAGGACATAAAAACCCAACAACGTGCCTTTGAGCTTTTCAGAAGCATGGAAAATCTGCATTTAAAAACATTAACTTTGCTCCTTTCAAACCGTTCCTGATAGGGCACCATTCCCAAGCTCACAGCAAAATCCAACTGCCGCTACGAAATCGAGTGGGTCACTGAGTATGCGTGCCACAGAGATTATCTGGAGAGTAAAACCTGCTCTCTGAGCGGCAAGCAGCACGACATCACCGTTGACCTCCAGCCACTCCGCAAGAACGGAGGTGAGGGGCGCTTTGAAAGGAAGCGGGAAGGGGACCGTGTGCAGAGGGGCCCACTTCGCCTCTGCCCCTGGGTGGGTGTTTCCAAAAGGGGTTCGGGCGTGCCCGAAGCGATGCCCTGACCCTCTAGCACTGGCACGTGACTGAGCCTCTCCTCATCTGTTCCCTTTCTTTAGCTTTATCTTCCTCTTACTACGCTTCAGATGGGAAGGAATACATGTTTTACTTGAATGTTTGTGGAGAAATTGAGGTACCATTCTGTAGTAAGAAAGAAGCCGCCGTTTGCCAAGTGAAGAAGGCTGAACCCTCTCAAATCAAAGTAGCAGGAAAATACCAGAATCAAACCCTCCGGTGTGTAAACAGTAATTTCAAGTGCATTGTGTCTGTTCTCGTGAAACATAACTGACTCCGCTTGTCTCCTTCCTCCTTCCATTTTCCATAAAGTACAGGCAGGCCTGTTAAGCCAGCATTCCTTCCTGTCTGACGTAGGCGAGTTGCCATTTGTCACTGATCCTGGCTTTCCAATAAGATTGTTTCTGCAAAAACTGTTTGCTTTATTCTCTGTTGTGTTTAAGGAACCACACTGTAGGAAAGGTATTTCATTAGTTTAGGAGTTGATTCGGCCTTTGTATTTTACAATGCGTTTTTGTGAGGAGTTCTGGTTTTTCTCTGGCGGTTTGAAAATCTGAAATGCCGTTAGCGTTACATCCAAGTTTGAAACTAAGAAAACGCATTCAGTACGATTCCTGTGAGCCTTAATTTGGTAGTTATCTTTACAAAAACATTACGAAAATGTAGCGCTCTGCAAATGAGTGTTGTCCGGGGTCCTTCAGGTGAGACTGTTTATGGCAGTTGCTAGACACACTGTGTGTTTCTCGGGCCTTATTTATTTTGTACAAAATCCAAAACAAGAGTGGAAGAGTTTTCACGCTCACAGCAAAACCTTCAGTGCTTTCTTCCAGCCAGCTATTACTTTGAAGTGAGAGGACGACAAGCCCATACATTTGGAACTCATTTCCTTTAGACGTTTTTCCCCCAGCTGGCCAGAGAGCTTGCTGTTTTATGTCAGTACTGATTTGTTGATGGTATGCAAAAGGCTTCATGTAGAAACGTGTAATGATTCGTGTTTCTTTCTTGGTTCTCCCACCCCCGTGTCTGTGTGTTGCAAACATCCAGGTACTCGGATGGGGACCTCACCTTGATCTATTCCGGAGGGGATGAGTGCAGCTCCGGCTTCCAGCGGATGACTGTCATAAACTTCGAGTGCAACAAGACGGCAGGTGAGTGGCAGCGGCCCGTCCTCGCCCGTTGCCGTGACGGGAGCACATGTGTCCTCGGGAGCCACTTGCGGACGGACTGGGCAGACGTCCTGCTTTGAACGTGGTCCCCTCTGGCCCCCAGACTAGGTTGCTCTGTTGGAGCGAGTAGGAGTACCCCTTCCACCCCACCCCACCCGCGACACACACATCCTGTTTCCATTTTCTTCTGCTCTCTGTTTTGGGAAGGGGCCCAGGCCTGGGCTTACTGGGAAAGCGTTTCTGGCTCGAGTTCTGGCTCGCACCGGAGCGTGTGCTGGTCAGTAGGGTGGGTTTGCGCCCCACCCTTGAGGGGCGGTCGCTAAAGAGCCCTTCTTTTCTGAAAGAAGTCTCAAGACGACCCTTTTTGCAAATGAGTGGCCTCATGGTCCCCACGCTGGGCGTGGGGGATCGGAAGAGGTCACAGGGCAAGTTTAAGTGGAACATTTGGTTTTTCTGAGCGATGAGGATAGGCTTTCTCAAGGTCACAGTGGCACTAGCATTTCAGAAAGCCGTGCTGCGGTCCGTATGGTGATGCTCTCGGGCACAGTCTGCATCTGCAGAGAGGTGACGGGGTCCCATTGTCATCAGAGGGCCATCCCGTCCATCGGCCTCCAGGCTGGGACCCCAGGCACACGCAGGCGGACTGAGCCTCCGCTCGGAGCTGGTAGTGGAGCCGGCCCGCTGGCGGTCAGCCGTATGGCCGCAGAGGCTCGAGAGCCCCCCGCCGAGGGTCTTTCTGGCTCTTCGTTCTGTTTGTTTTTGTGTTTCTATGGCAGAGCTTTGACCAGCGGTCATGAGGCAGGTTCCTCTGTGATTCAGCAGGAGCTCAGGGAAGGGCAGCTGCACAGGACGTGAACTGCACTGGAAGCTCGCGTTGGTGAAGGGGGTGACGGTGGAGGGGGTCAGGGAGGTTGGGATCGGCACCAGGCTCTAGTAAATTGCCTCGGGAACAGGCGAGGAAGGATCCTGGAGTAGAGCAGATGGGAAGGCTTTAAATCAAAGTGCCCTTTACTCCTGCGTCCCCCTGCCCCCACCTCTGCTTGTCTTCCCGGATTGTGCACTCCCATCTCACCCTGGAATCTGCTTTGATAACATCCACGTTCAAGTGGATTTGTTCAGCATACGTTTTGTCCTTATCTATCTGCTTAGACCTCGTGAGGCCCAAGGATACCGTAATGGCTGCGCACTTTCCAGGCGCTCAGACCGGAACCATAGAGGGAGGGACTGCACGGCGCCCGGAGCACGAGTCGTGCTGGCCAGACCAGGGCTGCGGGCGAGTGCGGCAGCCGGGACCTCGTCAGGAGGGAGGCAGCGAGTCAGCAGTTTGGGGTGTGGGCAGCAGGTGGATCAGGGCTGTCAGGGAAAGAGGAGGAGTTGCTTGGTGAGCTCTGTGGGCCCAGTCACAGTAAGCCAGGTGCGGAGGTCAGGTGGCCGTGGGGACCGGTCTCTGTGGCAAAGGGAGCGGCTCATGCAAAGGCCTGAATATGGGCAGGTGTGACTAGGTCAGAGCTTCCGATTCAGAATGTGGCTAAAGATGACCCTCGAATGGAGAGTGAGAAACCTGTGCGTCCTGCGGAGGAGTTGGGTCTTTTACAGAAATCAGTGTGAGTCCCCGGGACTTGAGGTGGAGGGCAAATGACTCTGGTGTGGTGCCTCTCACATGTGGTTTGAATGCCCCGCTGCCCTTCTCAGACTCCCCGTCCTTCCTCCATCCTCCTCGCCTCTTCAGGCTTTTAGGGGACTGCCTCTGAAGTCCAGCCCTTCCACTGTGTCCCCAGGCCTGGGAAATGCGCCCTGCTCCTCATGCTGTGTCCCCAGGCTGTCAGGCCCCTGGGCGCCCGCCCTCCCCTGCTGGCCGAGCTGCTTCGCTGTTGGCCGACTCCTGTGGTTCAAGTCTCCCTCCGACCTTGTCATTACCCCTTTTGGCTGCGTCCTGTTCTGGGCTTTTTATAAATGACTTGGCTGAGATCTGTGCGCGCGCACTGATCTCATTTGAGCATGCTGCGAAGATAGAATAATGATCTAAAAAGATCCCAGCAGGTGAGGAGGATATTGAGAAGGGTACATAGTCTGGGACAGCTGGGGGGAGGCGCCGACACTAAGACTCGTGCTGGAACACGCCGGGGCTTGAAGAAAGCGCTAACGGCCATTTTTCCCTCTTTTATCTTTATTACTAAAGGTTTTCAAACATACGAGTAGAACGTTACCATGAAAATTTATATGCTCACCACTCTTTATTGAACAGTTGCTAATATTTTGCCAAATTGGCTTCATATAAACTCTATGTCACCACCGAGGGATTGGAACATCCCACCCCACGTCCATTCCTTCATGAGACTGCGGCCTCCAGCCGACCCGACAGGACTCACAGATGTTCTCATGCGAAACACTCAGTGTCTTCCTAGGCTATTTGAGTTAGGATGGTGGCAAGAAGACGGACAGGGAGATGTTAGATGTTTTGTGAGAGGTTTTGAGCCTGCTCTCACGCTGGAGCTGGGTCATAAAATATTTACGACTCCTTCAGCTCTGTGATTCAACTTCAGGCTTTGGAGCAAACTATGTACTGTGAATGTTATTTCATTATTATTTGTTCAAACTTAAATTTAGAATTCTTAGAGAAAAATCCCTTGGTGGATTTTGTTTATTTGGATAAACGTGATAATATAATTTTTGTATGTGAATGGGTGTTCATTGGTTATGTAATATAATGTGGTTTATAGTTTTAACTTGGATGTTTTAGAGTTACGTACGTTTACGAATCTAGGGCTTACGTGGTTTGAAGGCCCAGAGGTGCGTGCATGTATTCTTTGAGCCCGCGTGTCTGCACATACACACGGCCATTTGTTCGGCAGCTAACATTTAGTTTGCTGTAATGTGATACTTGCTATTGGGGATCTTGTCAGAGAAGGACATGAAATCGGGTTTTTTTTGGATGAGTGATATATTGGAATAGGCTGGTACAAAGCTACCCACAAATTTAACTGACTCGCTCCATTAAAGGTTTATTTTCTTTAGCTCAGGGCAGGTCGTCAGAGGTGCTGGTGGCAGGGCTCCACTCTGCGGGCTCCCGTGCCTCCCATCCCGTGCTGTCTGTAGACTTGGCCTCCAAGGACTCTGCAGAATGGGAACAGAAATGGGCTAGAACTAAGTGGTCTAACCTCGGAGGCTGGGAAATGCAGTTTAGCTGAGCAGCTAGAAGGAGAATTAGAAATCAGTTTGGTGAGTGAGTAGCTCTGTCTTTGCCGTAGCATGAGGTGGGTCGATGCCGCAGGCAGAGACTAACTGGGTTCCGCTGGAGGAACTCATTTTCCCCGGAGCTGGGTCGTTCCGGCTTACCATTCTTTTACAATTCGTTGAGTAATGAAATAAGAATACAAGTAAGATGCACACCAGTGATTAAAACTGGTGCTCCCTCATCGGTAAGTTTCAGATGCAGAATCAGCTCCAGAGTGGGCCTGGGTACCCGAACCATTCCTAGTATCATTTAATGATTTGCAGACTTACCTGGTGTAAGAGATATGCAGCGAATACTTCCAAGTTTGTGGGAAACACATATCTTTTCCAGATAGTGAAATGCAAACCCAGACAGATCCAGCAGGCGTGAGCTGCTCGTCCTTCAGTCACGTGGGAGGGGTGACGAGGCGAATGAGTTCCACTCGGGGTGGAGGGAGGGCCCAGCGGTCTCAACCAGAGAGGGTGGGCTCTTTGTTGTCGGAAGGGAAGCTGGGAGTGCTGCATCTTTAAAAGAATGACTTAAAGTCCATACGTTTAAGAGAAAAAAAGAAAGAAAGAAAACCCCACAGTAGTGTAGGGAAGTATTGCCTTGTGGTTATGGTTACGAGCCTGGCTCTGGGGCCAGACTGTCTGGGTTTGAATCCTGGCTCCTCTGCTTTCTAGCTATGAAACCCTATGCAAATTATTTAGCCCCCCCTTAATCTGTAAAAATGGGGCTAAAACTGTACGTGCCATAGGATTAAATATGCCAAGCCCTATCAAGTCCTCAACCCTGAGCCTGTTTTCTGCAGAGCGCCCCCCATAGCCCTTCGATGCTCGGTGCCTGGTTCAGGCTGTGCTCCATACATGCCGGCTGCTCTTGCCGGTATTATAATTATAATGTTTATAGTATTAAAGATTTAAGAGAAATTGCAATCAAAACATCATTTGCTCTTGGTACAAAATATTATTTCCCTTTCCTTTAGAACATTGTGCACTTCAGGGCACCAGACCTCAAGAAAGGCAAATCATGCAGGAGGTCCAGAGGAGGATTGTTAAACTATCAAGGGGTGGAAAACAGAGCCCTGTGCCAGCGGTCCACCAGCTTGAAAAGACGAGGGGTATTTCTAGTAAGGGAAAAACGACCAAAGCTTGCCGAATCCCAGGCTACGTGGATCAGGGAAGTGGCCCACGAAGCGCTGGCTTTCGGGCTGGGGCTGAGCCGTCAGGGCCCCCTGGACATGTGGCCAGCAGAGCATGGGACCCTCATGAAGGCCTGAGGCTTGAGGATGGCATGCCTTGGGCTTTGGGGGGGGACGTGGGCCTCGGCACACTTCGATGGGGTGGCTGTCCCCTACGACTCTTTCTTTTCAGGTTAGTGATTAATTTCAGGGAACTCGCCCTGTCCGTCACCGCATTATAAAGCCAGTGGCGCTCCTGGGGCTCAGGCTCTGGTCTCTGTTCACCTTCTGGTGAATCCCTGTTATCTGACGCCGAGGCCACTCCGGAGGAGCCCGTCGGGGGCTGACTGAGGCCCGTGCGCGGCAAGCCCTGCCCGGCGGCTTGCACGTTCCTTGTTAGGCTCCCGTTTCACGTGTTGTGAACAGCCTGATGGCTTACTGAGACTGTCCTACCATGGTGGATAGAGGCCTGCCACTGAGGGGTTTATGATTATCCTGAAACTCCAGAGAAGCCTCTCTAATCTTGGACAGAGGTGTCTGGGGCTTGGGATCTGAGTTTGACTGCCCAGCTGGCATCGGTGGCCAGAGGGCCGAGTAGGTTTTGGTCCCATAATGGAGTGCTTGTTTTTTCCCTTCTCAAACTACGCAGTTAATGATGGGAAAGGAGCTCCTGTATTCAGTGGGGAGGTAGACTGCACCTACTTCTTCACGTGGGACACCAAGTACGCCTGTGTGAAGGAGAAGGAGGATCTCCTGTGCAGCGTGACCGATGGGAAGAAGCGGTACGACCTGTCTGCGCTGGCCCGGCACTCAGGTAAGGCTCGCGCCCCTTGTGCTCCGTCCGCCTAGTCATGGGAACCTTCTCTCGCCTCTTTCCCTGTGAAAACCTTTGGAAATGCTCTTACTTTTTTCTTGAACTGTCAGCTAATTGTATCCTGGCCTTTTCCCCCCTTTTCGTGCAGCAGTTGTACAAATTATTAGGAATGACGCTGAATTAGGAGGCAGAAGAGCTGAGTCTGAGGTTGGCATGACTCTTCTAATTGGGATGCCCTGGCTAATCTTATCCTAGTCTAGTAAAAAGCGCCAAGTCTCAGGCCTTGTACTTTGTGATTAGAAAGATTTTTATTTTAGATATACATTCTTGTTGCTAAGAAAAATCTTGAAAGTTCTCCTCACACACACACATGCGCGCGCACACATTTGTATCTGTGTGTGGTGTGGGTGGTAACTAACTGTGGGGGTTATCCCACGGCCTGCACACACAGCAAGTCACGACGTGGTCTGCCTGAAACAACTACCGTGTTCCATGTCACTTACATCGCAGTTAAAAACAACCAACAGCGGAAGTTTAAAGTCCTACAGCGGCCTTCAGGGGGGCCGTGTTTCCGTGTTGGGCTCCAAGGGTTGGACACTTGGTGTGAAGGCCAATGTGGCTGGGGTCAGTCTCTCTTTTGACCCTATGCTTTCCCCCTTTGTCTCACTGTCTCTTTTCCCATCTCTAAAGTGGGGTCTGCATTCCCTGTGCAATCTCTGATGCTTGTGGGACTGAAAGGAGAATGGGCGTGGGAGCCCTGGGATGCCGTGTCCCTCGCCGCATGCGAGTGACGAGGTCTGTCACTGAGGCCCGGCTGGAGGTAGTCAGCTCCGCAGGCGTCATGGAGCACGGGCTACGTGGCAGGCGCCAGATCGGGTCCTGGCGGGCGTGAGCCCTGCCCCGGGCCCTCGAACTTCATGAGCAGGGGTGGTCGAGAGACTGGGTACTGAGAATTGGGGTTCCCGACAGGAAAGCTGAATCTAGTTGGGACCTTTTTAGTTTTACCCTTTTGGCAGCCCTGGAATTAGGTGTAAGTAGAAGCAAATTGCATCTGTGGAGATAATATCTGAGGTAGAATGCTTGCCTAGAGTCACGGAGATACCCGTGCGGTGGGAGCGATTAGTCATGCGTTTGGAGTCCCCATCTGGTTTGGACAGCATGATAGCAGAAGAAGGAATTCCTCTCTCGTAAGAAGTGTCAGAGAGCTACTTTTTGACACGAGACCTCTCTAAATGTTCAGGTTTGGTGAATTGCCTTGGCAGTGAATGTTCTCGTGCATTAGTCGCTCGGCATCGGGTCAGCTGGGAGTGGTGCTGTGGTTCAGTGCTGATACACGCGTGCTCGTGAAGACCTCGGCTTTGTGCGGTGGAAAGAGCACGTGGTGTTGTGCGTGGTCCCGAGTGAGTTGTCTGCCTTCTGCGGCCTCGG
Source organism: Potos flavus (assembly GCA_028534135.1). Classification (NCBI taxonomy): domain Eukaryota; kingdom Metazoa; phylum Chordata; class Mammalia; order Carnivora; family Procyonidae; genus Potos; species Potos flavus. Next base: position 6,140,591 of record CM052886.1, on the reverse strand, counting down.
CTTTGTCTCGCTAAGCTGGGCGGTACTGTTAGAGCCCTTCGTCCGTCACTGTTGTTTAAACATCGCCGCGTACAGGACACACACGAGGGCCCGTGAGTGATACAGAGACACACGCGCCCACGCAGCCGACGTGTGCCACCGCTCGGGCTCTCCAGGAACCTGGGCCTTTCCACAGGACCCACACAGACCGCTGAGGTTGCTTTCAGAACTCCTTCCTGGCTAGCTCTAAACAGTCCTCCTGTCTTACAGCTTGTCAGCCCACCCCACTCCCGCTGTCCTTGTCCCTGTTTGTCTTTGCACGGCCTCCTATGGGCTCTCCCCCGTTGTTGACATTGGCACATAGCTCTTCTGAGTAACTGTTACCCTGACGAGTGGTGGCCTTTCCCTTCTGAACCCCAGCATCCCGTCTGTAAGAGGAACGCCTTCAGTTTCTGTACGCCCTTCACACACATTTCTCATTCATCCCTGTGGCCACTGCTTATGGGATGCCTCTGATTCGGGGTCCTGCACTTACCGCTGGCGTGTGCTCCCTCGACCTTCTGTGGAGTTGTGATTCTGTTCGTACATGACTGGGTCACAAGATGTTTGAGCTCAGGGACCAGCATGTCTTGCTATTTTCCGGAAACAAAGCATGGCCCGTACTCGGTCTGCTGGAGGGGAAGAGGGGGCAGGTGTCTTTAACCTTCCCGGCGGTCGGAGGAGGGCGTGGGACCGATGGCGTGGTGCTCGGCCCGGTGCGAGGCATAGGCTGCCATCTGGATTTGCTTTTCTTTTTCCATTTCTGATTTCACACTTTGGTGCTTGGGAGAGTTTCGCTGTTTGATTCTCTGTCCCTGCCTCCCGGTGAGCCTACTCTTCTGAGGAGGTATTGGGTCGCGCTTTGTTTCTGTCCCATGAAGTGAGAAGCCTGAGGAGCTCGGTGAATTTCTGTGCCTTTGGTCTGCCTGCATCCAGAAACGTGAGTGCCTGAGGTTTAGGGACTCCATGCTTGGTGAGCTTTGGGCTTTTTCTTTTGGCTTAATCACCATTTATGGTGTGACTCACAGAGAAATAATCACTGCCTTTGGCTAAAAGAATTTTTTTTTTTTTTTTTTAAATTACAGAACCGGAACGGAATTGGGAAGCCGTGGATGGCAGCCAGAGGGAAACAGAAAAGCAGCACTTCTTCATTAATATCTGCCACAGAGTGCTGCAGGAAGGCCAGGCCCGAGGCTGTCCTGAAGACGCGGCCGTGTGCTCAGTCGGTGAGTTGTGCCCAGAGCGGGGACCACGGTGGTGGTTTTCCCAAAGGCACGTGGAACTCGGCTGCATCCAGTTTGGAGCGAATTAGAGAATCTTCCTGTGGTTTGTGTCAATCTCCTCTCTCTGGGTTGAGCACATACAGGATGGGGAGGAAAAAGGATTCGTGACTCACATGTAGGTAACTGCTCGGTGTGCCCTCAAAACTGTAGCCCTCCGCCGTCCTGAGGTCGGCCAGAGCCTTCCGAGGTGAGCTACCAGCGAAACTGGGAACAGAAGGGGCCAGGTCGGGGGTTACTCACTCGGTCATCTTTGCCCTTTGTAACTTGAAGAATAACATTGCCAGTACTTGTGTAAAACTGATTTTGAGTCTTTAACGGCGTTACTGCCCGTAATTTTTAAGTTACGGCTTTGGACGAGAGGCATGTCATCGTGCTCTCCGTAGAAGAGTACTCGTGCCCCCGGGGTTCCTTGTGCGGTCATCCTGTCGGCCCCGCGGTTTTCCTGCAGAGATTGCTCGGTCTGATACAGACGTTCCGCACGGTGGTTTCTGCCACGTACGCCTCAGCTGGGAAACGCGAGGCAGGGGAGCCATCAGAATCTGTTCTGAACACTAGAGAAGGAGTGGTGAACCCAGGCTGGGTTTGGGGATTACCCCGGTGGTCCGAAGTGCCGGCGTGTCTCCCGAAGTGGGTCCAGGCACGCCCGTGCGTCTGCGTACGTGGGACCGGGGACCGAGTTTCCTGGCTTCATAGTGAAAGTGAACTGACTCAGGGGGCGCCTGGGTGGCTCAGCGGGTTAAAGCCTCTGCCTTCAGCTCAGGTCATGGTCTCGGGGTCCTGGGATCGAGCCCCGCATCGGGCTCTCTGCTCGGCGGGGAGCCTGCTTCCCCCCTCTCTCTCTGCCTGCCTCTCTGCCTACTTGTGATCTCTCTCTCTCTCTCTCTCTCTCAAATAAATAAATAAATAATCTTTAAAAAAAAAAGAAAGAAAG
>CM052886.1:6120643-6137859 GCA_028534135.1 Potos flavus | reverse complement strand
CTGCCCTGTAAACTTGGGGGCTGCAGCCTCATGATACAGACTAGCTGGCCAGGAGCCTTTTTAGGGCCAGCTCAGTGGACGAGGCAAGTGAGGGACTCGCGGCAGGAAGTCCGAAGTCCCGATGGCCAGTGTGGTCCGTGTGCGAGCCTGCTGGCGTCACTGTGCATCTGTCCCCTTCCCCCCTTGCAGGACATCTGTTTGATCTGAGCTCTTTAAGTGGCAGATCTGGACACACGGCCGCTTACAGCGAGAAGGGGCTCGTGTACATCAGCGTCTGTGACGACAATGAAAACTGCTCCCCTGGTGTGGGTAAGTGCTGTGGCTTCCTGCCTGTCACCTGGCTCTCCTGTCCCCAAGGCTGTCCCCAGCCCCCGTGTTCCTGTGGCAAAAGAGAGGAGTAGATCTAAAGATCGATCACCTTCCCTGCTGTAATGTTCCATGCACGCGGGGGAAACGTGACCACGTGATGATAACATGGTAGATGCAGGACACTTGTCGTCTAGCTCTGGGTTTGCAGAGAGTAGTCCTCAGAAAGCTGGTCCTCGGAGTCCATGATTGTGTTTTCCCTCTCCCTCCACGTTCGGTGCAGGGGCCTGCTTCGGGCAGACCAGGATCAGTGTGGGCAAGGCAAACAAGAGGCTGACCTACGTGGATCAGGTCTTACAGCTGGTGTATGAGGACGGATCCCCCTGTCCGTCCAAATCCGGTCTGACCTACAAGAGTGTGATCAGCTTCGTGTGCAGGCCCGAGGTGGGGCCCACCAACAGGCCCATGCTCATCTCGCTCGACAAGCAGACATGCACGCTCTTCTTTTCCTGGCACACGCCTCTGGCCTGCGAGCAGGTGGTGAGTCTGGGGCCCGTGGGGCCTCTGAGACGTGCCTTTGTGACGCCGGGGGGTACCCACAGCCGAGGTGGGCCCTGGTTCCCCCACCAGCTTTCCTACAGTTCACTGTCCCCCGCCGCTCTCCTCCAGAGGGTACCCCGCACCGCTCAGCTGCCCGCAGTGGTCCCAACAATGAGGAGGTGTACGTGCCCACGCATTTGGGGATGTTGATCCGTCTTTCGTGCTGCTTTTGTGCTGCCGTTAAATTCCTGGGGTGACTTAGTGGTGGAGAGGAGAATGTGCTTGTGAGCCCCAGTGGGGTCCTCCCTGTCTAACAGACGGAGTGCTCTGTGAGGAACGGAAGTTCCATTATCGACCTGTCCCCGCTCATCCACCGCACGGGGGGCTACGAGGCGTACGACGAGAGTGAGGACGACACCTCTGACACCGACTCCGGCCCCGACTTCTACATCAATATCTGCCAGCCGCTGAACCCGATGCACGGGGTGCCTTGTCCCGCCGGAGCAGCTGTGTGCAAGGTTCCCGTCGACGGTCCCCCCATAGTAAGTATGGGAAACGCGAGGCAGAAACGAGTTTTGCAAGATTTTTAACAACTGTCGTGATGTGTTTCTTGCTTTCAGTGGAGGGTTACTTAAGCAGAAAGGAGGATTTGGGACTGGGTGTGTCCTGGGTCCAGTTGGGGAAGTTTAATGTAGGGATTTGTGCAGTGAGCCATTGGCTGATGACGGCAGCCAGAGGGTCTCTGAGCCGTGGCAGGAAATGTGAACATGTGTGAGTAGCTCAGCTTCTGATGTGGTGTTAGGATTCTCAAGGTTGACCCTGATCAGGAAACTTTTCTGTAAAGTGGCAAGAAAGAACACTGACAAGAACTTGATTTCTTTCTTTGAAATGCACGGCTCCGGTAAAGAAAGATTGCAAACCCGAGCACTTTAGTAAATGAGTCCTTCAGGGGCAAGAGCAGATCTGCTAATTGCGATACTCTGCTTTGAAAGCTTGGGACACCTAGCACTTTGTAGGATAGCTTTGGCTCTTTGAAAATTGTTTTTGTGAGTTCTCTTCATGTTTTATCAAATCCTTGCTGTGCTTTATTATTTGAGATGCATCTCAAAAGGGTCTATTCCTATCTGTAGGCTTTACACAGTCCTGTCATAAGATCTGGAGATGTCGTTTTTTTTAAAGATTTTACTAGAGGGCATATGCGTGTGCACACATGAGTGGGGGGAGGGGCAGAGGGAGGGGGGGAAGCAGGCTTCCCACTGAGCAGAGAGCCTGACCTGGGGCCCGATCCCAGGACCCCGGGATCATGACCTGAGCTGAAGGCAGACACTTAATTGGCTGAGCCACCCAGGCATCCCTGGAGATGTCCTTTTAAAAATGGGCATTATCTGCAGTGTCAGTGGGGAGAAATGTTGGGAACGGGTGGGGAAATTGGCCGTGATATGAGTCCCACAAAGTCCTAGCTCCACGAGGAGCCGAGGGCCTGGGTGAACCACATCTTAGTTGGAAGCACTTCAGTGCCGTCCTCCCTGCTGTGCAGGTTGGGACCCTGGATGTGAGTCCTTTTCTGAGAGGTCAGATCTGCTGTATTTTCCTGCCTGCCTGTCCTTTTTCAGATTTTAGAAACGGTAGCCAGTTCCCTAATTGGAGCAGGTGTTGAGTCATCGTGGACGGATCACTCCCCATGGTGATGAACGAGGGACCCGCAGCTCACTCTCACACTCCTCACGCACACATACACTTCTGGCCATTCCTCTTTCCTTCATTCTTGGGTTAATTTGCTCAGAAATATTTACTGAGCAGCCAGTGTGCGTCAGATGCTGTGCCAAGCAGTAAAATGTCATGGGAAGCAAGCCTTTGCCCTCCCAAGGAGGTACTGAGGAATCCCGGGGCAGTGCTGGGCGTGAGGAGGCGGGCCGGCGTGGGGGCAGGTCCTCGGCCTCTGCCGCGCACGGTCAGGTAATAGGAGACCGTGCAGCATCCTCGATAGGCCTGGAGAGAGAAATTCCTATTGCCTGGAGTCTGAAAATTGACCATGATTGAAATTAGAATTCTATTGTTAGAAATTGTAGGATCGAAACTGATGACCACCGACAAACTGAACTTTCTGAGTAGCAGCTTTTATTGCCAAGACTTATCAAGTGAGTTGCTGGTAATCTAGTTTCTTTAGATGCTACTCATTTTCAAAACATGTGAGGATTTGTTTTTGCAGTTCTGTATTAGCCTGTGTTCGCCATCCCAAGGAGCAATTTTCTGAAATGCTGTTTGCTTTTTTCTTTGTTCAGGATATTGGCCGAGTCACAGGACCTCCAATACTCAACCCCATAGCTAATGAAGTTTACTTGAATTTTGAAAGTAGTACTCCTTGCTTAGCGGACAAGCATTTCAACTACACCTCACTGATTGCATTTCACTGTAGGAGAGGCGTGAGCATGGTAAGTGTGCACCGGTCACGATCTGGGGGCTGAGGCCTGGGCTAGTGAGCCAGAGCTGCAGGCCCAGAAAGCATGCTTCCGAGTTAAGGATGCCCATATTGAAAATGGCTGCAGTTGTATGGTATGTCAGTGGTGCGTCGAATAATTTAAAACCATTAAATTTTTTTAAAGATTTTATTTGAGAGAGCGCATGAGAGAGAGCGTGCACACAAGCGGGGGAGGGACAGGTAGGGAGGGAGAGAAGCAGGCCCTCTGCTGAGCAGGGAGCCCAATGCAGGGTTTGATCCCTGGACCCGGGATCATGACTTGAAACGAAGGCAGACGCTTAACCGACTGAGTCACCCGGGCGCCCCTAAAATCATTAATTTAACAATGAGTGAGCCCACACTGAATTAATGGGGCAGACTTTGCACAGTGAGGCTTGCTGTGATTTAAAAACATGAAACACTTGAGCATAGGAGTGGTATTCAAGGTCTACCAACGTACAGAAGTGTCAGTTTTCTTTTTCGTTTTTAAAACTATAGCATTAGTGATTTTATTTTTATTGGGAACTCAGACTTTTGGCAGCTTTCGTTGTTTGGGATACAACCCAAGATTTAGAATTTAGCCAACCAAAGAAGGCCTCTCGGGAATCAAAATAGCTCTAGCAGAGGTGCGTATGTTCCTTCTAAGGAGGTTATCGACTTCTGTTTTACATGCATTTAAAAATAGCGCAGCTTCCATCCCGAGTACCATTCTGTTACACAGAGTTTCTGCATACGCTTTCTCTCTGTGAACGTGAGATAAATGGTAGGTTGCAGCCCCCATTTCTCAGGGACTCAGAGCCGCCAGGTGTTGTCGCTGACTCACAGCCCTGCGTGGCTGCCGTGACCCCAGCTTCTCAGGCGGCGAGCTCTTTGCTCGAGGCAGGCAGCTTCCCAGCGCGGGGTCTGTGCTCCTGAAATCCGTAACACTCTGAAGGCTCACAGTCCTCTGACGTGAATGAGTGGAGGCTGCTCAGGGTATTCGTCCCACCTGATAAGAATATTCCTACGTTCTGCTGCAGAAATATGAATGCGCTTGATTGTAGGACTGTGTGTGTGCGTGTGTTGTAAGAGAGAGGGGTCATAGAAATATGTAGCTCGAATTGCCTCTTAAAATCCCGAAGATGATGAATTGTAAGGCTCATCTGGCCCTAGAAGCTCAGGTAACAGATTTTGGTTCTAGAACGTGTCTTGTGAATTCCCTAAGCTGACTTTCTGGTTTCTTGGCCTGTAGCAGGTTTGTCAGGGAAAGGGCGCTCTGGCTGCAACAGGGGCGGGAAAGGACGAGGATGACACAGACCACCGTCTGGTGGCTCACCCCGCCCCAGGGCCCTTAGACGTGTCCCTGTTCACAGAGCTGCCGTCAGGATAATCCCGAGTTACCAGGGAGCAGAGCTTGATCAGTGAGCCCCTTTTATCTCCATGCGTGTGTCTGCACGTTTGTGCGGCTGTGTCCTTCCAGGCAGCTGTGGGCACACGCAGCATAAGCCTTGGGGCTTCCTTTGTAGAGAGGCTGCCGTGCTCAGCAGGATTTCATTCTTCCGAGGGGCTTCTTCTGAAGACCCCCTCTCTCGAGGAGCGCTGGTTATCTCGCCCTCCCACGTGGAGAGCGCGTAATGACTTGGCTCGAGACCTGCTAACCGTGCGTGGCCGGCTGTCCATGGGGCGGGCACGGGTTTTCAGAGTGAGCCGTGTTCATGGGTCACATACGCGGCATCTCACACGAAACGTGCGCTCAAGTTTGGAAAGATTTTAGAGATTTCTTCCCCTTTGGTTTTTATCTTGAGTAGAAATGTTTTTCCACTTAAGTTTATAGAAAAACCGATTCTCAACAGCAACTAAGAATGAAAGTGCTGAGCAGCCGCCCCTTCTGTGTTTTGGGGCTGTTGTCGGGCGAGGGAGGGCACAAACACGGTGACACAGACTCTGTGGCCCGGGCGCAGTCTGGCCGCGTGGCGTGCCCTCCGTGAAGGTCCTCGGTTCGTAGCAGCGGGGGGAGACGCTGCCGGCGAGCCGGGCAGAGCACTTGCCCCCCTCTGCGGTGGCCGGGTCTCGCTGCCACACTCTGCTCGGTCAGGACGGTTAAGGAGCTGGTAGTGTGGACACGGAGGATCTGTCCCTAAGTGCAGGGCCATGTCCTGGAGGCTGCGAGGGGCTCCAAGTGTGTGGGCAGGACACCTGGTGGTGCCAGGAGCGCCGGCTCGGTTCCTTGTAGCGGGTGGTGACCACGGCCCCTCCCTCCTGGAGGGGGCCACTGCAGGTCACCTGGAGCACCCTGCCGTCCCCTGGCCACGGCCACAGCCCTGGAGGCAGGGGTCTCTCTCTGGTGCCAGCTGGGGGAGGAGAGCTGTGTGAGGACGCTGGACTTGACCCACGTGGGTTTTCTTTCAAACAGGGAGCTCCCATGCTGCTGAGGACCAGTGACTGTGACTTTGTGTTTGGGTGGGAGACCCCGCTGGTCTGTCCCGACGAGGTGAAGGTGGACGGCTGCTCCCTGACCGACGAGCAGCTGCATTACAGCTTTAACCTGTCCAGCCTCTCCAAAAGCACCTTTAAGGTAACGCCGCTCAGCTAGCGCTCACAGATTTTCGGGGACACAGTGGCCTGGATTCTTCGTGATATCCTCTTGTGTTGTGGGGGGGGGGGCGCCTGTGACCACGGAGGCACGGTCCACGGAGGGGCACTGGGCTTCGTCCCTGTCTTGGACACCCAGGATCAGCTTGTTGGGGATTCTAGACTGTGTAGCGAACAGGGCCCAGCTAATGCTGGAGTTGTGCCCCGCGGCTCAGAGCTTCGCTCCTTCGGGCTTTGTAAGGATTAAATGACACAGCGGAGGTCAGGAGGCTGCTTGGGGACATGCATGTGACCGTGTACCCCATAAGGGCAGGCCCAGGTCTGGTACACCCAGCAGAGGCTGCGGCGAGTCCCTCCCCCGTGCCTCCTTCCCACCTGGCTTTGAGATGCAGACGCAGCTCTTCTGCTGAGCACAGAGGGAATGAGTGGAGGGGGCTCGGACGTCCCTCTGACTTACATTGGGGGCGGGGGGGGGCCGCTTATCTGGCCTTGTGTCGTGGACTATTGAGTTACGGGCATCTTGAGTTACTGGTGTCTGGGGGAGCCTCCGCCTCGGGGCCTGTGATGGAGATGTTACTGGGTTAGGCACCTTGGACCGTGCCCACCAGATGCCGGCACCTCCCAGGGGAGGGGGGCTGGTGAGTAGTGAGCCCCGATGCCCGTATCCTGGCTCCTGTGACAGAGACCTTGCACAGGTGTGATAGGTGTGCAGCAGGTGCGAGCAGAGGGTGGGGCTGGCGAGGAAGGCAAGCGGCACTCACGTTTGCTGTGTGCGCTCTCTGCACATCAGCTTGGTCCTCAGCACCCCTGCGTTACAGGTGGGGAGCCCGGGCTGAGGCCTGGCTGTCGTGCTCAGCCAGCAGTGTGTGCCACGGCTGTTAGGGGCCGGGAGGACAAAGAAGGCTGGGCTTGGGGGTGGACGGAGGCATGGATCCTTCCAGTGGCTGGAGGGAAACGCCCCGACGGTGGGTCAGGCATTGCCCTCTGGAGCAAGGTCAGGATTGGAGAGAAGGAAGGGCGCGCGGAGGCAGCCACGTGCAGCTGTGAGGCGGCCCCTGCTTTCCGGCAGGAGCACCCCTCCCTGCAGCGATGGCTCTCCCTCCGGGGCGAGACCCACTGACCCCCGCGCGTGCTGTCGTCTGTGCAGGTGACCCGAGACTCACGCACCTACAGCATCGGGGTGTGCGCCGCAGCGGCGGGCCTGGATGAAGGAGGCTGTAAGGACGGAGGTGTCTGCCTGCTTTCCGGGAGCAAGGGGGCATCTTTTGGACGGTTGGCGTCGATGAGACTGGATTACAGGCACCAGGATGAAGCTGTCATTCTCAGTTACGCCAATGGAGATAATTGTCCTCCAGGTGAATCTTGGTAGCAGGATGCGTTTTATGTTCCCGGGGAGTGTGGTGGTAGACCTGGCCACAGGAGGAAACTGAGGCACAGAGCTCCAGATGCCGTGAACGCGGACTCCGGGCCTGGACCCTGTGGCATCCCGTCCACACAGCCCTGAGTGTGCGTGTTCAGGCTTCGGACGCATCCTGGCCTGTGAGCCGCTGGTCACGTTGTGACCCAGGGGCCAGTGTCCTGATGGCTTAGGGTGGTGGCTTCCAGACAGGATCCTTTTGGGCCTTCCTAGGTGACGTGCCCGGCAGGGAGAGCACAGCTGGGGCTGTGCTGGTGATCAGGGTCATGCAGATGTTCTTCTTTCTTCCAGAAACTGAGGAAGGTGACCCCTGCGTGTTCCCCTTCATATTCAACGGGAAGAGCTACGAGGAGTGTGTTCTGGAGGGCAGGGCGAGGCTCTGGTGCTCCACCACTGCCAACTACGACCGAGACCACGAGTGGGGCTTCTGCAGACACTGTACGTAGCAGGACACATGTCCGCACTCAGGCTGCCGCTCGGCCGGCCTCCTGCCCAGGCTGGCTTCGTGCTCAGACCTCTGTGCATGTCCGAGTTAATTCCGCCGCGTGTGGTTTTTCCACGTCAGGCTTGTTTTCCGTAGAGAAAGGACATCCCGAATGTGTTACGTGACTGCGTGCGTAGACTGAAGTAGGGCAGGGCTGAGTGGCCGAGGCAGGTGGCCAGCGGGGCCCGTCTGTAGCTCAGTGGTGCGTGTCCTCGCGCCGGCGCCGAGTCCTGGTCCCGGGGCTGCGGCGCAGCACGGGCGTCGGCAGGACTGGCCGCGGGCTCGTTGGCCGGCTCTCTGCTGCGCGGTGGGCACGGGCCGAGGCTTCGGGCTGAGCCGGGCTGCGAGCCAGTCCTGCTGGTGTGCGGCACAGACGGATGTGAGCACTCAAGGGACGTGACGAGGAAATACACAAAAAACTGTTTAATTCTTGTGAACAATCAGGAAGCGAGAGGATGTAAAGAAATTCCAAGTGTTAAGCATCTGGGGCCTGTTATAGTTCAGTTTTGAGGCAGATGATGGCGCTCCTGGTCTGTTGGCGCTCAGGGTTTTAGGTAACTACAGGGACCTTACTGTGGCTCTGTTTACTTCCCGTCCTCGTTCACGTGTGACCTGATGGTGAATGCCCACCCCCGAGGGACTGAGCCAGTCCTGTGGGTCATTCAGAAACACGGGGGCACAGGTCAGTCTGCCCTACACACTGGGGTGCAGCTCTGGCCATCACGTTCAGAAACAGGAATTGTTCTGATAACCAAGTATTCCACGGCCCCTCTGAATGCAGCACCGAAACAGACTTCCAAAGGAAGGTGCTACTGAAGGCGGCAGCGTGTGCCCCGGGCGGAGGGTGTGAACCTGGAGGTGGTGTGGTTCAGGGCCCTGAGGGGCCGTGGTCTGTTTCGGGTCGGGGGTGCGTGAGTGAGATGGCCAAGCTCTGGCGGGGGCACGGGGGCAGCGACGGGTCGGGGACCAGGCTGCCACCTGACTCTTCCCTGTGCTGCTCCCCAGCAAACAGCCACCGGATGTCCGCGATCATCTTCAAGTGCGACGAGGACGCCGATATCGGGAGGCCACAGGTCTTCAGTGAAGTTCGTGGCTGTGAGGTGACATTTGAGTGGAAAACGAAAGTTGTCTGCCCTCCAAAGAAGATGGAGTGCAGATTCATCCAGAAGCACAAAACCTACGACCTGCGGCTGCTGTCCTCGCTCACCGGCTCTTGGTTCTTTGTCCACGAAGGGGTCTCGTGAGTACCTGTCACCACGGCCTGACGGTGGGCTCCGGGCAGTCTGCTTCCGTGTCCCTGCAGAGCTGGGGCTGCCCCGTAAACCTGGTGCTTGCGGTGGCTTGAGAGCCCCAGGGCCGGGTTTGAAGGCGGAGGTGACGGAAAGGGGGCCTTTGGAACCAGAAGCCAGCGATCCGCATGCAACAGAATGAGTCTGGATGAGTGTTGTGCTTGTGAGGGGCTCCTGTCTGCTGCTGGGTGTTGGGGGGGGCACGGACTTTCTCAGCTCTTGGGCACGGAGCCCGTAGGCCGTGTGGGTCTGAGGCTCGTGGGCTGCGGCGGCCGCTCCCATCAGGACGTGCTCTGTGTGGGGCGGGGGCGTGGACTTGGAGGCCGTTGGTCCCAAGGTCAGCAGCTCGCTAGGACTGGAGCCGCCGCAGGTCCCAGCTCACAAGCCCTTCTGAACCGCACCGCCTCTGGGTTCACACCCCCCGCCCGGGGCACACGCTGCCGCCTTCAGTAGGACCTTCCTTTGGAAGTCTGTTTCGGTGCTGCACTCAGAGGGGCCGTGGAATGCTTGGTTATCAGAACAGTTCCTGTTTCTGAACGTGATGGCCAGAGCTGCAGCCCAGTGTGTAGGGCAGACTGACCTGTGCCCCCCATTTCTTTGTGCTGTTTCACAGATACTATATAAATCTCTGTCAGAAGATATATAAAGGGCCTCTCGACTGCTCCGACAGAGCCAGCATCTGCAAGAAGAGTGCCTCTGGTGTCGTCCAGGTCTTGGGGCTCGTTCACACCCAGAAGCTGGATGTCGTAGGTAAGGCCCCGGTCCTCGCCGTTCGTGGTCACAGGTGTTGCATCGGAGTTGGGAAGCCGAGGGCGGCCTGTGGCCAGGAGGGTCAGCACTGGCTTGAATTGAAACTGCCAAATACCATTCCCAACAACTGTTCCTCAAGCGTTTGGGTAATTCCTGGAACATTCGAGTGAGTACCACTTGGTATTCCTAGAGATGGCAGGTCCCAGCAGGTGCGTGCAGAGAGGTCACCTCTCCTGGGAGCGCGCCTCTACCCCGAGAGGGTCACGGTGGTTAAGGTTCCTCCGAACCCTTGACCCAGCCCGAGTGCTGGCGTCTGCGTGCACACGCTCCAGCGTTTAGTCCGGGAGGCTCAACAGTTATGCAAGAACTTGGTAAAGCTGCTTCAGGGGTACGTTTTTGTAACGTCTTAACAGTTTAGGAAATACCAAAGCTCTTTTTAATAGTAAAAAATTCAGCTTGTAGTTGGTGGTCGAGTGAAGTATTTTATTTTTCATTATTTATTTATCTATTCGAGAGAGAGCGCGTGAGCGTGGCGGGGATGGGGAGAGGGAGAAGGAGAGAGAGAATCTTCAGCAGGCTCCATGCCCAGTGCAAAGCCCGACACAAGGCTTGATCTCACGCCCCTGAGATCACGACCTGAACTGAAATCTAGAGTCAGACAACCGACTGAGTCATCGAGGCATTCCTGTCTTTCATTATTTAAAAGGCAGGTCTTAGGAATACCTGGGGTGTGTTTGGGGGACCAATAAAGAGAAACACCTATACCTTGTTGGAGTAGAGTGGGGTCCCGCGTTGTCCTGGTTAGGCCACGGGTGACTTGAGTCTGCTCGAGCTGTTGGAAGGGAGACGGAATCCCAGGGAGGCCCCGTCCCTGTGGGTGAGCAGCTCGCCAGGTGCAGGGTCGGTACCGTCGCCCAGAGCGGCCCTCCCAGCGCACCTTTGCTGCCGTCGCCCACACGGCTCACGACGAGGGTCGAGGTTGGCTCTCTGCTCTCCAGTCTGTGGTTGTGCACGGACCCTGCATCGGCCCTTCCCCTGGCTTCCCATGGCCAGCCGAAAGAGGTTTGCAGAGTGAAGGCCTCACAGAAGGTTCGGCTGGCAGGGATCGCCTGGTCCCCAACCCACCAGGGGCCTTACTCCTCAGCCCCAGCAGAACGGCTGTCCAGGGACAGACCTCGGGGCCCGCATGCCTGGGAAGGGGGCAGCCATGTGGGGTGGAGAGACGGACTCTCTGTTCCAGGAAGTTGCACTCCTCGGCAGCTGTGCTCTCTGCCTGTGCAATCTTCGCAGCTCTGTGGGGGTGGGCTCGGGGTCAGAGTCCGTGTCCCAGGTTGGGCGACGAGCTGGGGAAGGTCGAGCCGATTGCCCGGGAGTGTGGGGTGTCTGCATTAAGAGCTACATTGCTTTGGTTCCCGTGCTCCAGCAGTTTAAGAATTTCTCTTTAAAGCAGTAGAACTCCTTTTTCCAAAATTTTGCACGGGAGCCTGGTATTTAATTCATCTAGTACAGCTTTGAATTTAGGCAGGGCTGAGGGCCTGGGCCTTTGGCTGAGCGGTGCCCTGCGCCTTGACCTGTGTCCCGGGGCAAACAGGTGGGAAGCCGATACCAAGGCCTGTGTTTCCCCTACCGCCCATGTCTCGGGGGTGTGAGAGTCGGGGGCTGCAGGGTGTGCGCTGCTCCCGAGGCCCCCGCCCTATGTGCCTGAGCCAGGCCGGGCTTGGGCACCGCCGGACGGCTCCGGGTGGCCCCACGCAGTAGCCGGAAGCAGCAGCAGCCTGGAGCCGGCAGCCCCGCTGGCTCCTGGGTGACGGGGGCCGCGGAGAGCAGGTGCCCACATGCCTCGTCGACCCTGCACGCCAGGGTCTCCACGGTCTCTTATCTGTGATATTTTCCGAAGTGGGAAAGTTGGACGCAGAGCCGGGAGACCCGACAAAACCAGAGTTGTTCTGTTTCTGGATTTTCTCTTTGTAGTTGGGAGGTCTGGCCCCTGCCCTGTGACTCCCTGGGTTCCCCGGGGTGGGGCGGTGTTGGGAAAGCACCTAAAATGGCCTGGAATCCTACAGAATTGGAGCAGCTGGGTCAGCTGCCGGCGGGCGAGGCTCTTCTCTATGTGCCTGCTGTGCTGGGCACGTGGCAGATGCTTTGGGCGGTGTTCCTCTCACGCAGGCGAGGAGACAGGCCCAGCAGCCCAGGGTCAGGCAGCAGGTGTGAACCCAGGTCTTCCCCAGCCCTGCAAGGTGTGGTGCGGACCCGGAGGCAGTCACGAGCTCGGCTGTGCTCAGAACTCAAGACCGCAGGCTTAGGCATTTTGAGAGAGCCGAACATTTGTCCTGTCTCGGCTTGTAACACAGGTGCCGACTTCTGACACCGAAGCTTTTTATAACCAGAAGTAACGTCATTACTATCCTTTGTGTGTTTCAGATGACAAAGTCATCGTGACTTATTCGAAAGGTTATCAGTGTGGGGAGAATAAGACGGCGTCTGCCGTCATAGAGCTGACGTGTGCGAAGACCGTGGGGAGACCGTCGTTCATGAGGTGAGAGGCTCGGGCCTGCACGGGGAGCCGTGGAGAGCGTGGGCTGAGGGCTCGCCAGCACCACGGCCCCTGGTTTTCACTGGGTGTGCAGACGTGTGTGCACGGAGAGGGTGTTTGTGCGGCTGCTGAGACTTGGGGCCTGGGGAGGGGGCCGGGGCTGCTAGTTGTCCTGTGGGGTACAGGGCTGCTCCACCCAGGGAGGGCTTTCCTAGAAAAGGGGCGGGGACACAGGGTCACTCTACCAAAGTGATGTTTCACCGGTCTCTGCCTTCAGCAGCATTGTAGAACCAAAGGGGCAGCGGTTGGTGCCGCCCAAGGCCAGCCTTTCAGGCAGCCTGAGACTCACAAGCAGGTGGGGCTGGCACCCGGGGTGCTCTTGGATCACCCTAGAATTTTCCAGGAAACTGTGCATCTGGTGCTAGGAGCATTTTGGCCAACAGAGGGAGCATACGAGCTGCTGTTTCCCAATGATTTTTTCAGAAGCTGAGCTGGAATTTCTGGGGAAACCCGGGGATGGTCCTAGGATTTCAATCAACGTAGGAGTCAGAAAAGCTTGTAAAATAAAGTTCAAAAATTTGGGAGCAAATTTTTCCAACTTTTAGAGGTTGCAGTGTTTCTTTCTTTTTTTTTAAATACTTATTTATTTGAGAGAGAATGGGACGGGGGCAGGGAGAAGCAGTCTCCCCTGCTGAGCAGAGAGCCTGACGGGGGCTCGATCCCAGGACCCCAAGATCATCACCTGAGCCGAAGGCAGACACTTAACCAACTGAGCCACCCAGACGCCCCTCGATGTCGTGCAGTTTCTTAATTAAAAAAACAATCACTGTGTTCAACAGTTGCGTACTTTTTCACGTTGCTGACGTGCTAGACCATCATCTTCCCTATTATGCTGTTGAGAAGAGTCAGTAATAGCCATCCCAGCCCGGAGCCGCCGGTGCCCATTGTGGGGGCGGCGAGGGCGGGGCGGGCTTCCATGGGGCCCCGGGGCTCAGGACCGCTTGGATCCCCGGAAGCCAGTCTTCAGGTGCAAGAGGCTCCGTGTGGCTGCGGCCGCCCTGAGTGTGGCTGGGCGTGACCACGGTCCCCGCTCGCCCCCAGGTTCGACATCGACAGCTGCACTTACTACTTCAGCTGGGACTCTCGGGCTGCCTGTGCCGTGAAGCCCCAGGAGGTGCAGATGGTGAACGGCACCATCACCAACCCTGTAAGCGGCAAGAGCTTCAGCCTCGGAGATATTTATTTTAAGTAAGTGGAACATTTTCCTTTTGCTTGCTGAAGTGTATTCAAAATTAAATCAGCAATTTAGAGCTTTCCCTCGTGGGGGGAGCTGCAGTGTGTGTTAGTTACTGTTTCTAGGTAGTTGTCGCATTTTGCTTCATCCGAGGGAAAGCATTACTCAACTCTTGAGTTTTAACACCAAAGATGGTGAATTCTCTGGAGTGTAAAAATAAAGTCGCTTCTCCTCCCCCTCCTTCCGATAATCCCAGGGGTCAGCCGCCTGACCTCAGGGATAGGCCAGAGCTGCTGGCCGCGCCCGGGGCAGGCCGAGGTGGGCCCGGGGCGGGACGCCACTCAGAGCGCAGGCTGGGAGGCAGGACGATGATGGGGTGGGAGTTGGTGCCCTCGGTGTCCTCACAGGCTCGCAGGCTGGCCGAACTGGGGAAGGGCCTGCAGCCCCGCACTCGCGCCCGGGCGCTCGGCTCGATCAGAAGTGGGTTTCTGGAGGGACTGGAGCCACTGCTATCTTTCTGTCTCTTCAGGCTATTCAGCGCCTCTGGGGACATGAGAACGAATGGGGACAAGTACCTGTATGAAATCCAGCTTTCTTCCATCACGAGCTCCAGAAATCCTGCATGCTCGGGGGCCAACATATGCCAGGTTAAACCGAATGACCAGCACTTCAGTAGGAAAGTTGGAACTTCTGACAAAACCAAGTACTACGTTCAAGGTAATTGCTTTCCATCAATGTTCCGTGTTGAGCTTCTTCAAAGGAGGGTCTTTAAGATGTTCATGAAGAAACTCGCTTCCGTTGAAATCCCCGATGTGAAAGCGGAAGCCAGGTCTGCGTCTGCGTCCTGCTCCGCAGTCACCAGAACGATCGACAGTACGTGTAAGACGAGCGTTTTGCTGCAGGAAAAAGTCACCTCGGTTCACAGAGACGCACCTGAGAACCAGGCCTTGGTCTCAAGCCCAGGTGGCAAAGTGGGGGTGAAGGCGGAAGATGCAGCCTGCATGTCCACGAGCTGCCTTCCGTTTGGTTTTGTCGTGTTGGTTCTTGGCAACTTGAGGTGTCAGGACGGAGGAGTAAGACAGGTTACGTTTGTCAAAAGGATAAAGGGAAAGGAGAGACACCCTTTAAAACGTTTAGTGTATTTAGAAACCCAGCCGACTCTGATGTAAAAAGGGCTCCAGAGAGATGCCCCGAGACGAGCAGCAGCTGCTCCCCGAGGGGTAGGAGCCCAGACGTCCGTTGTGTCCACGCGCAGACGCTGAGCGCCACTGTCCCTGCACGTGTCCTCGCTCCGCGCGCCCGGCGGACGGACCCGCCAGGTCAGCCCGATTCCACGTCATGGAGTGAACTCCCGTGCGTCTCTGCTCCTTTCCAGTAATTCTGAGTTGGGTTTACTCGGGTCACATCTGCATGTGCATTTATTTATTCGTAGCTCATAAAACTCCTTTCAGACCTTTGTGCTTTCAGTGTTCACCCACGCTAGAAAGCCCATTTCGTTTTAAGACCACCTTTTGCGTTTCATGAAGAAATGCAGCTTAAATCTCTCCCCGAGTCTCCGCTCATCCCCGAGGGCAAGAGTTGGAAGCCACGGAGCCCCGTCTTGCTGCGATTCGGGGCTGCCGTGGGCTCCCCGCCCGCTCAGGGACGTGCGCCCACGTGCTGGCCCGGTGGGGCCGTCCGGTCCGTTCGGGCCACGCCCCAGCCGGTTATGAGCGAGACTCACGGGGCCTTTCCGAGCCCGGCCCACAGATCCTGGGGCTCGGGGCTCCCTTCGGTTCGCGGATGTGGCCGCCTCACCCACCAAAGGCGTTGGCCCCGTAGCCGTGGCGGACTGTGAACATCGAGCCATGTGCAGACCGGAGGGGGCGATGTCCGCACGCGGCTCCCTCCCTTCTGTCACCAGCTGCAGTGTCAGAAGGGAGCTTCTGTCATTACCCTGATGTTGGATCATTTGCTAGGACTCAGGACTCATTTGACCTGGACAGTCACGGGTAAGGATGGAAACTAGCCAAGGGAAGAGGCACCTAGGGTGGCATCCGGAAGGAAGCCGGATGCTTCATCGTTCTCCCACTGTGGCGAGGGGATGGGTTCTATTCCCAGCGCCGGTGTGTCACAGCGTGCATGGAGTCTCGCCAACCAGGGAAGCTCACCGGTCCCCCGGTGTCCCGGGCCCCGTGTTGAGGCTCGTTCAGTGGGTTGGCCGGCTGGTTGCCCGCTGGGTCCATTTCCGTCTCCAGATGCGCTGACACCCCGTGGCCAGCCCCTGTCCTGACCCTGCCCTTAGCGGGACAGAGCCAGCCCTCTTCTGGGGCAAGGTTCACGTCTTTCCTGCTCCCTGACGAGGCGCAGGGCCTCCGTAACATGTGTCGGGCGGCCTGTGAAAAAGCACGCACGCGGACCTTTGAAGAAGGCCCTTTATTTCTGATTTTAAGTCCGTGCGAACTTTCCAGACCATGGAAAGGTGAAGTTGGCCCTTATTGGAACGTTGACGGTAACGTTGCCTGTGTTGTGTTTTCCTTTCCAACAGATGGTGATCTAGACGTGGTGTTTGCCTCATCCTCTAAGTGTGGGAAAGATAAGACCAAGTCTGTGTCTTCCACCATCTTCTTCCACTGCGACCCCTTGGTGAAGGATGGGATCCCTGAGTTCAGCCACGAGACCGCCGACTGCCAGTACCTCTTCTCCTGGTATACGTCTGCCGTGTGTCCCCTCGGGTGAGTGCGCTGTCCTGGCACGGATGGGAGCCTCCTGTCGGTCCCTTTCCCCTCGGGCTGCACACTTCCCAGCTGTACCCCCGACCTGCTCCCTCGGAACGTAGCTCAGGCATCTGTGTTCTCCGCCCCGTGTTGTCTCGTGGGAATATTCCAGCGAGTCTGAGAACCAGGGAGGCAAACGCATGTAGCCAGCCCCCAGCCTCAGTGGCTGTGCAGGTCTCATCCTTCCTGGTCCCCCCACACCGCCATCAGTACCATCTGCCGACAGGCACGCCCAAGGCCGGAGCGCCCCCACGTTCTTCCCCGGCCTGCCCCGCCCGACATTCACCCTCACCAGCTCGAGGGAGGCGGCCGCTGTGTCTCATCAGCATGTTTCCCATGTGTTCTAGTGCAGATTGTTAGGTGGTAAATGTTACTTTAACTTGAACAAACGAAGTGTTGTCTATGTTCAAAGGAACGAAAACTTGTTCTGCAGACTTTGAAAATCAGCCGCAGGCCAGGTTTTCACGGGAAATGTGCATTTCTGTGCCGAGGGCTTTCTGGTGAGGAAAGGGCGTTCTGGGCCTCCGTGCGCCTCAGGGGACCTACCTCTTCTCGGGCCCCACGGCCTTTGCTCCTCCGCCCAGTCCACGGCCACGCTTAGAGGCCCTCAGTAGACACAGTGTGGCACATTGCTCTCCTCTCAGATCGTTTTCTTCCTGTTTCATCCGCATCAGGTTCTCACAGGAGCTTCCCATTCTCGGCGCCGAGGCTAAGATCAGGAGGAAAGGTTCTTGTCTTGTAGTCATTTGCTTTGTGTCCTGGAGGAGGTGTCTCTGCAGTCGGTAGAAACCATGCTAGGGGTGGCGGGGGGAGTGCCAGATCCCATCCGTCCAGTCTTCAATCAGCCGTCACTTTTAAAAAGGGTCCCCTTTGTCCTG
>CM052886.1:6101994-6120143 GCA_028534135.1 Potos flavus | reverse complement strand
GCTTGTTGGGGCAAAGCTCTGGGGAGGAGGGGGGCCCGTGTTCAGGCCGACTGAGCCCTGAAGCGCCCGAAGGACAGTACAGATGGCAAATGGGGGGGATTAAAAAAGGAAGAACTGGAGAGGAGCTGGGACCGACGCCAGGTGTATCTCAGGGACCTGAGGCTGAGGAGCATCCGCGGGCGAGGGGAAGGAGCCTGGGGTCAGGCGTTGGGGGTGGGGGGCAAGGTGCGGGGGCCCGCCAGGAGGGAAGGAGGCCACGGGGAGCGCAGAAGCCCCGATGGTAACTCGCGTCCTGTTTCAGTCACAGAGTTCGTGGGCTTGGGCCACAGGCGAATGGTGGCGATCCTCTACCAGACGGCCTTCACGGTGGGGCTCGTGCTGCTCTCCGGGCTGGCCTACGCCATCCCTCACTGGCGGTGGCTCCAGCTGGCCATCTCCCTGCCCACCTTCCTCTTCCTGCTCTACTACTGGTACGTGGGCCCTCCACGGGGGCCCTGCTCCTCCCTCCGCCCCCGGGACCACGCTCGGTGAGCGCCGACCGTCTGCTGACCTCGGCGGCCACACGGGCCATCCTCCAATGGCCGCGGCAGCCGCACACTCAGGCACGGGGCCGCTCCCGCCCTTTGTGCCATTCGGGGTGTTCTAATGTTACGGGACGGCCCCCCTGACACGGGGAGCTACCCTCGGACAGAGACTCTCTCAATTTGCATCCCCTTACGTAGAGGGGCAATGCTTCGAGTCAGATAAGAAGCCATCTGGCCACATAGTAGGCATTTGCTGTTTGTTGAATGAATGAATGAGTGAACGAGAGTTCCTGGGAAATGTGCACATTAAGCCATTGTGAGACAAACCAGTCCCAATGAGGTGTCCCCCTGACTAGTGGACAGCCCTTGGCAGGGTCCCCAGGGTCCCAAGGCATAAACAGCTGGACAGATGAGTTTTGAGTTTCGATTGTGGGACAGGGAAAGGGTGCGGAGAGGGCCAGGGAGAGAAACGTCTCATCGCAGCACGCTTTGTCACCATTCTGCTGAGGACGAATGAACTGTGGGCAGCACTGAAGCAGACCCAGTCCCTCTAAAGCACCACTAGGAGCGGCATACCTGTGGTCGGGACGAGCCTGCTGTCTCCCCATCGGGGTGAAATCCGGGGCTCCCCAGGGGGGCAGGACGCCCGGGCTGAGTCTCGCTGGCCGGGCAAGGTGGGCCTCTGCCTGAGTGTTTCCAGAAGACCTCATGCCAGACATTCCCGATCTTCACGTGTGACATCCTTACCCGGTTTGAAACGGACCACGTGCTATCTGTTTATTTGGTTTTGGGGATATTTTGAGACTTGTTCAATAGCCCTTGTATGATGCAGAGACCCCTGCTGTGGCACAAGGGTTGGGGAGCACAGGGAGCACCGATTCGGTATGAGGAGTTTCCAGGGGGACGAGGGTGGCCAGCGGCCTGCAGAGAATGGGACCCCTGCTCTGTGAAAGGGAGGCTACAGAGGAAAGCAGCCATTCCCTTTTTGCCCCTAAATCTTAGAAGGTGGCACTGAGAGTATGAGGGTCCCACCCACAGAGCTCCTTCGTGGACCCCTGGGCCGGCACAGGATGACCCCAGACCCTCGTCCACTAGCTGCTTGAGGAATTACAGCCCCGAAGTGAGGAGAGTCTGTTGCGGGAGCCATAGGCTCGCTCCGGTCAGGGCATCACATCAATGCACTGGGGGGGGGGGGGGGGCGAAGCCCGCACGCAGTGACAGTCCCTGTCGGCAGGTGTGTCCCTGAGTCTCCCCGGTGGTTGCTGTCACAGAAGAGAAACACTCAAGCGATAAAGATAATGGACCATATCGCCCGGAAGAACGAGAAATCGCCTCTTCCCGATCTCAAGGTGACAAACTAGCAAGGGGTTTCTCACATCACTGAACCTGGGGTTGGATTTATTATTTATTCATTTAATTAATTTATTTTTCTAGAGATTTTATTTATTTTGAGAGAGAGAGAGCATGAGTGGAGGTAGGGGCAGCAGGAGAGGGGGAAGCAGACGCCCCACTGAGCAGGGAGCCTGACGTGGGGCTTGATCCCAGGACCCCGAGATCATGACCTGAGTTGAAGGCAGACAGTCAACCGACTGAGCCACCCAGGCGCCCCGGATGATGTAGAAAATGCTTCTGGGGCTGCCTGGAGGAGCGGGAAGGCCCTGGAGGAATTTGGGGGTGATAAGTGCTGAGCACAGGAATGGGGGTGGCTCTGAGGGCTTCTTCCCCCCCAGCTTGGACGCCGCTGATGCTCTCGCTCCCTCCCAGACGCTCTCTCTCGAAGAGGATGTCACCGAGAAGCTGAGCCCCTCCTTCGCAGACCTGTTCCGCACGCCGCACCTGAGGAAGCACACCTTTATTCTGATGTACCTGTGGTAAGGGGCCTTTCCTGGACCTTCCCCCCCGCGGAATCAGGGCGCTTGCCCGAGCACTGGGGTACGAGGTAAAGGCGGTGGAACAATGCACGCAGGCGGAAAAGGAATTTTTAAATGAACCGCAAGCAGTCAATGAGCTCCGAGAAAGACATCTCTATCCCTCGCTTGAGGACGGAGTAATGGGGGGAAATAGAGCATTCCAGTAAGAAGAGCGTGTCACCGGGAGGGGTCAACAGGAGGGTGAGTGAAATACGATGAAGGGATCCCGGGGTTGCCTCCCAGCCCACGGGTCTGTCTTCTGGGGACAGACACGTCTTGACGTGGCACAGGAAGCTGGGTGAGGCTTCAGTGGCTCTCGGCGCTGCCACAGACGCAGAGCCCTTCCTCACATCTTGGCACTTTAGCGACCCTGCCTGAGGGGCTGCGCCTTGATCGTCCGCGGATTACGAGACTCGCGTACACGTAGGGCCTCCCCCCCCCGCCGTCCCCTGCCCCCCCCCCCCCGGGTCTGCACCCTCCTCCAGGCTGCTCTCTTGCAGTCCCCTACCCTGCTCCCTCAGAGGACATCCGGCCGGCTCCCATCCCCCGGGCTTTGTCCTTGACACGCGGGCAGTTCTTAGCAGTCGTTCCCCCAACCCCTGGGGCTCCCCCTTCAGCTGGAGCCACTCTGCTCCTTGTGCACTCGTTTCTGCTTCCAGGCAGCTTTTACTAGAACCAAGGGTCCAAGCTAATAGCGTGATGCCTGGCATGTGCTAGCCTCGCAAATATTTGCCGAAGGTCAAATGACTAAGCACAGTTGCGCAGAATCCGTCCTCGGTGCAGGAGATGCCGGCCAGGCTGCCCGTGCCCTCCCTTTGGCCCTACCAGTCACATGCCGTGTCCCCGTGTTGGCCCCAGAGTCCTGCAGCCAGACACATGATGGCCCCGGGAGCCTCTGCAAACACCCAGCTGCCCCGTGCACTTCTGTCCCCTGCCTGCCTTCCTCCCCTTTCCACTCGCTGCCCCCACTGCCATCCCCTAATGCAGTCCTCTCCGGGGGGGGGGGGGTGCTTTGGCCCCTCTGCTCTCACACCCCTGCACCCACTCCCCTCGAACCTTCTGCTCTGTTATGAAAGGTCACTCCCCTGGCTACACCCTCCACTGGCTTCCTAACCCACTGAGGATAAAACCAAATCCCTCTCCGTGGCCTGCCGGGAGCTGACCCTGGACCCCCCTCCTACTGACCTTCCCTCCACCCGCTCCTTCCTTCCCAACACCTCCCGGCCGCCCTGTGACTCCAGATAGCTCCCATTCTCTCTGTGACTCAGCTTCCTCGCCAGCAAATGGGGACAACGGTGGGACCTCCCTCATCGGCGTGTTGGCAGATTCAGGAGATAATTTGTGCCTAATTTGTGTGAGTGGCTTTGCAGAATGTGTCCGGTCCCATGGGCGGGCTATTTTAA
The DNA here is from genome assembly GCA_028534135.1 of Potos flavus. Classification (NCBI taxonomy): domain Eukaryota; kingdom Metazoa; phylum Chordata; class Mammalia; order Carnivora; family Procyonidae; genus Potos; species Potos flavus. The sequence goes on along the minus strand of CM052886.1, from coordinate 6,116,306 downwards.
CATGCACATGCAATTCATGGGTTCTGCCAAAAGATGGCAGCACTGCACATGTGTTAACTGGGTTTTGATGGGAAAATCAAGTTTATATATTCCTTTCTCTTAAATCAATCTCTTTATTGGTAATATGTGACTGTTCCCACTTAACTGGGGCAAAGCAAGGGCATGGAGAGCCCTTTGGAAATGAGGAACGAGGACTAGAAACGAGAGCGTCCCAATGTTTCTTGGCGGGCAGCTTTATAAAACAAGGGAGTATATTGATGAGAGATATCGGGTGTGATCTGTTGTGGAACCGAGAGGCAATTTACATGCTGGGCCAGGAGAGCAGCTTCTTATCAACCAAAATCTCTTCTCACAGTGTAAATACCGATATAAGGAGCAAATGTTTCTAGCCTCCAAAATTACATAATGTCACCAGAAAAGACCCACGGGACTCTCTAAAACCTCCCTGGGTGACTTAGGCAGTCCCATCGGTCTCCGCGCCGTATTCTGCAGCCCTGCTATTCCTCCCTGGAATACGGGTAGCGGGGTCCTGTGGTGGGCTGCAGGGTGGAAGAGGGAGGAGAACAGCGCTGTTAACGACGGCACCGCCGTGCGGCTGGAAAGGCGCGGCCGGCATCTGCTCTGCTGTGCTCTGTGAACTTGACCCTGGGCGATGACGACGATGACGCCAATAATCGCTCATCTTTGGCAAGCGCCGCCAGGAATCACTCCAGGCACTTAGTGCGGGACAGGGAAATGGGGGAGAGAGGATCGTGGAGAGAAATAGCTCATCCACGTGCCTTTCGTCACCGTTCTGCGGAGGGCACACCTGATCTGTGGGGGGCGCTGGAGGAGGACACAGCCTCCCTAAATGAAGCCTGGCCGCTAAGCCTTACGCATCTGTGGTCAGGACAAGCCTGCTGTCCCCTTGTCAGGGGGGAACAGGGGCTCCCCTGTGGGAAAGGACGCTCTGGCCGAGTCTGGATGCTGGGGCAGGATGCGACTGTTTCTGAGTGTTCTCAGAAGACCTTATTCCATTCATTGCATTTACTGATGAGGAAACTGAGGCACGCAGGGCTTGGTTAAGTTTCTCAAGGTCACACAGCTCATGCAGCAGTCCGCTGAACCCGCTCACTCCGGGTGCCGTCTGCCCCTCCCCCCTGGAGCTGCCGTGGCCTCCGCGTCCTCGTTTGCTCTAGGACACGGGGCTGTATCCTGAAAGTCATGACGTCACATCGATCCTGAGAGAGCTTCTCACCGACGGCCCCTCTAGGACACCCGTCCTGACTTTCATCCCCTCCTCTCATGTTGCTCCGGGACATTCTAGATCCAGCGACACCTGTTCCTCTCTGGTGGCCAGACCCCGAACCCTCCCCCACCGCACAGACAGGAGCCTCTGTCTGAGCCCCTGCTTGTCCTCCGTGCTCAGGTTCACGAGCTCCGTGCTCTACCAGGGCCTCATCATGCACGTGGGCGCCACGGGCGGGAACCTCCACCTGGACTTCCTGTACTCGGCTCTGGTCGAATTCCCGGCGGCCTTCATCATCCTCACCATCATTGACCGCTTCGGCCTCATCCGCCTGTTGGCGGCGTCCAATCTGGTGGCGGGGGCAGCGTGCGTGGTCATGATCTTCATCTCCCACGGTGAGTCGGGCGTTCCCTCGTCTTCTAGCCGATCGCGTTATCGGACCGTGGGAACAGTGTTTCGGCTCCTGGATGTGCCCCTCGAACAAGAACAAAGACAAAGACAGGACCTTTACTCTACAGCTGTGTGTGTGTGTGTGTGTGTGTGTGTGTGTTTTAATTTTAAATTGGGGTGTAATGTACACACAATGAGTAAATGACAAGTGTCATGCTACTTACCTATCCCATCGTTGACGGACACTTGTGTGGTGTCCAGCATCTGCCTACTGGGATACAAGCTGCAAGGAACATTTGGGCACATGTCTCTTCATTTCCCTCGGATACAAATCTGTGAGTGTGTTTGCTGGGTCAGGGGTGGCATACGTGCAGCTCTAAGCCGATACAAGCAGGTTTCCAGAAGGGCTCCCACCGACGGTGCCGGAGCGTTCCAACGTCCCCATCCTCGCCAACACTGGGTATTGCCAGTCTTTCTGACACCAGTCGTTCTGGAGGGTGTGTGCTTCCGTCCATCGTTCTTACGATCCAAGATAATCCAAAGCAGGATGACTTTGGTCAGTTTTAATTTGAGTACACAAACTGCCTTTCATATTTGCCACGTTTGGGAAGATGGTTGAAGAAGCACGAGGCAGATTTGCTATTTCCTCAGTTTGTATTGCTTGTGCTCTGCCCTCGTGGGTTAAGTGAGTTGTTTCGGTAAGCTTTTACCGAGAGGGTACTGCGGGAAGTGTTTCCTGAAATCTGTATTCTCAAGAACCTGGCTGTATAGATCAGGCTGAAAATAAAAAGACAGCTCGGTTTTCCTCTCCCTCCTTGCATGGAGAGAACAAAGAAGACAGGGAAAGGAGCAGAGTCCATCTGAAATAGATTTTACCCACGATCTTCCCCATCTTCCTATTTCTGGAATCCTGCAAAAACAAATGGGAAGTTTTTTTGTTTTGTTTTTTTAAGTAACAGCACTGGGTGTAGAGAAGGAGCCCAAGATCTTAGATTGTCAGTTTTCACCAGGACAGAGCCCAGGCACCGTGCTCATCTGGTCCCATGACCCCCCAGGGCCCTCTTCCCACCTCCTACCCTCTCCACTTGCTTCTACTGAGTCCTTGTCACTCGAGATGATAAACACTCACTCCCTCCTCCAGGAAATATTCCAAGTACCCTCTGTGTGGCCAGTGCACATCTAGACCCCGGGATCTCAGCCATGAGCAAAGCAGGGAAAGTTCTTGCTTCACAGAGTTTACGTTCTAGAGGGGGAAAAGTGAAGGTGAAGCATGGCGGGCATTAATCCTTTGTGTGGTGGTCAGGGGTGGCCTGAGGAGACCTGAACGAGGGTAACGAGCCGTGTCACCATCTGGGGAATGAGCTTCCCTCCCGGGCAGGAGGACGGAAGTGGGAGGATCCCCGAGGAGGGTCGAGCTGAGCACCCAAGGAGCAGCCGGAAACCCTGTGCCTGAAATTGGGGGAGCAGGGCGGGCCCTGGGGGACAGAGGTGGGGGTTAGCAGCAGGCAGCCTGGGACGGTATCCGGCGTGGAAGGGAAGCCGGGGGGGCTTTGGGCAGGGATGCTCCCCATGGTCCCTCTGGCTGCGAAGGGAGCGGTGCCCCCAGCACCGAGGGGAGACAGCATCGCAGAGCCGCTCACCAGATCAAAGACCCCAGAGTTGTAGGCGAGGTCCTCCCCATAGATCCTGTCTGAGGGGACTTTCTCATCTCTTTTCTTCAGGAGGCTGGGGGTATCCGTGGCTAACGGCTTGGCTCCACCCCAAGGGGGCTGGGAGACCGAGTCGGACCTGGTAGGGAGCTCATTCCTAAGGCCACCGTGTCCTCTCTCTGGGGAGCCTCATGCTGGCCGAGTGAAACGAAGCATGTCTTCCAAGAACAGCCAGTATCTGGGGACAGGGGTCAAGAGGACACGACGTCTGTGACCCCAGAGGCTTTAATTAGTCACCTGGCATGTCCCAGGAGCCACTTGCTTGTTAGTGTGTGGGGTAATTCAGGTGGAGCGCGTGGTGGGTCCTCAGTAAGGGGAGGCTTCCCGGACCCTTGTGGCATGGGGAGCCCCCCCGCCGTCGGCTAAGATGCGACAAGGGTTTGCTTCCCTAGTGCTTGATTCTGAGACTATCCCGAAAGGTTGTTTTGTTTAAAGAAATGTGTTTGGAAGTGAAGGCTAGATTGAGGATTAGAAATCTGGTCCCTCAGCTCCAGGGCTGCTGGCCGAGGGGCTGCATTTCTTGTGGGCCTCCGGTGTCAGGCTCTGGCAGAGACAGAGACGCCGTTGCACGGTAATTAAGAAGCCCATGTTTCTGGAGCCGTCACCTGGAGGTTTGACATTTGTCATCTCGAAATCCTGTAACAGCTTGTAGGCTGGCTATCACTGTTCCCATTTTACAGCTGACGAAACCAAGGCCCAAAGAGGTAAGTCACGTGGCTGACAGGAGACAGAGCTGAGATCCAAAACACACGTTCTTTCCTCAGCACAAAGGAGCCTCCCTCCTGTGTCGCCACCAGGTTCTGGAATGTCGCGGAACTCAGTTTACTTATCCCAAAATGAAAGGGTTAGACAAGGCAGTCTTTGTGGTTCTTCCAGCTCTCGAGTCCATGCTTCTGAAGGGGGCTCCCCGAGGCGGGGACTCTGTGGGCGCCGTCCCCACGTGAGTTCCCCGCCTCCGTGTGTTTCCCGTCCAGGTCTACACTGGCTAAACATCACGGTGGCTTGCATTGGCCGCATGGGAATCACCATCGTGTTCCAGCTGGTGTGCCTCGTGAACACTGAGCTGTACCCCACGTTCATCAGGTGGGTGCGCAAAGCAGGGGGCGGGGGCGCGTGGTGGGGTCGCCACCGACCCAGCTGGGCGCCAGCCAGGCTCAGCGAGGACCAGCACTTCCACGACGGTCGTTCAAGGTTCCCCCAGAGCTTGATCCGTTTGGACACCAAGGTGGGGGGTGGGCGTTAGAGAGAGGGTCGGCACCTAATTACAGGCGAGAACTTGAAATGGGAACCTTGGAATGGAGCATGTGGCCGGCAAGCGCAAGAGGACAGGCATCGGCAGGGAGAGAGCCCTGGTCAGGGAGCGTGAGACCGAGTCCCCCATTGGTTGGCTAAGCCACCAGCTGTGTGGACACCTGTAGATGTAACGTGCTCCGAATTCTGACCGGTACGATGACACACAAAGCATTTCTAGACATCTGCCACTTCTCCCCTAATGTCGCTGTTATTTCCATTTTACAGATGAGGAAGTTGAGTTTTAGAGAAGGAAAGAGTGTTGGCAAGAGGCACACAGTCAGAAAGTGGCAGGGCATCTTTCTGACCTCGAAGCCGGGCTCTTCCTGGGACGACACAATACTTTTTCCATAAACGTACGACAGGCCTAGTAGATTCATTGTAATTTTAAAAGATTGTTTATTTGAGAAGGCGAGGAGGGGCAGAGGGAGAGAGAGAATCTCAAGCAGACTCCTGGCTGAGCTTGGAGCCCCGTGGGTGGGGAGGGGGAGCTCAGTCCCACAACCCTGAGATCATGACCCTGAGATCATGACCTGGGCCGAAATCAAGAGTCAGATGCTCAACCCACTGAGCCACCCACGCGCCCCAGGCCTAGGAGACCTACTGCTTAAGTTCAGGGTTAGACCAAAATCCAAAACTGTCACACGCAGTTTGCTGAGTTTTGATTGTATGTGTATTCATTTACCTGCTACCACGATCACTACGGGGACATTGCTGTCGACTCTGAAAGCTTCCTCATGTCCCTTTGCAGTCAGTCTCCCCCTTCCCCATCTCCAGCACCTGGCCACCACCTCCCTCCCTTCCGGTTTACTTTTTCCAGAATGTTACTATGTAACAAGGCATTGTAGCCTTTTGTGTTCGCCTCCTTTCACTTAGCAAGCCTGGGGCCACCCACGGGCTTGCAGGCATCCATGCTCTGTTCCTTCTGAGTACAGAGTGGTGTCCCAGCATGTACCCCACGCACCACGATTTGCTTAGCCATTTGCCAGTTTATTGGCATTCACTGTCTCCAGTCTGGAGTAATTCTAATCTAGCTGCTCAGAAACGCTCAGGTATGGCTCTTGGAGTGGATATATGTTTTCATATCTCTTGGGCAAAAACTTCGGAATGGTTCATACCGTGCGTGTTTAAATGTATGAGAAGCTGTCGGAATGTTTTCCAAAATGGCGGACCATCTCGTATTCCACCAGCCACGTGGGAGAGTTCCTGCTGCTCCATCAGCAATCAGCACTTGGTGTTGTCAGTTTTTTACTTACATTTGCCTCATCACTGACAATGTTGAGCATCTTTGTAGGTATTTACTGCCATCTGTATTTTAGAAGACTTAGTTTTAAATGAAGATGATTTTTATTATAAAAGTAATTAACCGCTTTATTTAAAGTTTCAGTTCTGACCTTCTTTAGAATTTGGTAGATTTCCTGAAACTCTTTTTTCTGTCTGTATGGTTTCCTATTTTCCCCATGCCATCACGCCAGTGGCTTCTCAGAAATATTCCAGGTCCCCAGTCTCTTAGCTACACAGCAATGGGAGCCCCTCAGTCAGCCAGAGGACACAAGGGTGACTCTGATTTACTCTCCTCTTCCCCACCTGTCCTTCATTAAAAGGCCCTCTCTTCTACTCTCATCTGTAAAAGGTTGCTTGAACTGAGTCCAAAGAGATGAAGGCAAATTAAAGAGAAAATCTTCTACATTTGGCCGTCCCGAGCCCAGAGTCTAAAATAGCTGGACCAAACAATTCCATTGTCATGGCCACCGGACCCAAGGGACAGACTGAAAATGTAAACTGTCAAAGGTACCGAGTGCCCGCTCCCACGTGAAAGAAGGCCAAGCAACCCATCTCAAGGAGCCCTTGAACTTTTGTGCAGAGAGCCTGTGATGAAGCTTCTCAGCAATTGGGAACAGAAGCCAGATGTTGAGAACTGACTTTAACCGTGATACACACACACAGCAATAAGACATCCGTGAAAGTTCTGGTATTTTCAGTAAACGGAATCGAATCTAAGTCATTAAAAAATGAAGAGGATTATTTCAGTGACTTTATTACTTTACGAGGACTCCAAAGTCAAAAAATTACTATTGAAGCCATTTTGAGAGTGCTTTTATTCACAGGAGGTATTAGAAGTGACCAGTAGCCTCCTTCTAACCACAGCGCGTATTGTCAAGAACGTTCTTTTGGCTTCAATAGGCACTGCCTTGTGTTGAGATCGGTCTCTCCTTTTTGTCTCCTCAGTATGGTATGAGCTCCCCAGAACAGGAGCGACGTACCATACGTCTCTGTGCCTCTGCGCCTGGTCTCCAGCTGTACCGAGCAGCCACTAAGTGCTTCTAGAACGGCTGAACGAATCAAGCACCACAACCCCGTGACTTTTACATCAGGGCCTAGTTCCCTACTTCTTCGAGCTTCTGTGTGCTTATTTGATCTTTTACTTTTTAAAGATGTAGTTTCTTAAAATCATAATAAAAAACAAGGACACCTTTTCTTTCTCCTCTTGGACGTCACACTGAAGCTACCAGAAGAATGAGAGTAACCTAACCTTGTAGAGAGGCTGGAGGCACAGGCTTCATTCTCCGGACACTGGGAGGCCGAAGGTGAAGCAGGAAGAGTGAGGCTAGGAGAGAACCTTCAGGGTTCTTGGGGACAGCAGCGTGCTGCCAGGCAGGGTGGAGGAGAGACTGCGTGGTGAGGATTCCGCACTGCCGACCCCTGTAGATTGGGAGTGAGAGATGCTAAAGTTCGACAACTCTGGTCGAACAGAGAATTGTTACTAGCCTAGAACATGATCTGGTCCCTCCCCACGAATTCTTCGGAAATGGCTGATACAGGAAGAAATCGCAGTATTACGATGAATAATAAGAAACTAATTCACCCAGTTATACAAATACATCATGAGAGAAAGAGAGAAAAGGAACAGAGAAAGCAAATGACAGATAAAGAATACTCTCCAGAAAAATATTGTCACAATGGAGGTGAAAATTGTAACCCCAAATACCTCAATAAAATGCAAAATATTAATTAACCAGTCATATGTATAAAATAAGAGTTTAAAGCAGAGATTAAAGTTCTTGAGAGAATATGGGACAAGACGACTGAAATGGAAATCTATCTGAAGGCAGTGCAAAGGAGAACTGATCTAGTGAGGGAGAGGCAAGGTGGGATGAAGAACTGCAAAATGAAATTGAAATAAGCAAAGTTTAAAACTCTTGGAGATCACAAGCACACATGCACACATGCGCACACACGCACATATCCCAAAGAGGATAACTGAAACAACGAAACAAAAAAACTTTAAGAAAAAAAAAAAACCTTTACAGAAACTTCTGGAAATAAAAGAATGTCCGACTCTACGATTTGAAGTGGCACTCAGTGTAACAGGAAATGGACTCAGAAGGAAAATTGATAAAGAATATTCTAGTTAAATTATTGGGCCCAAAGTGTAAGTCACAGATATAAGGAGAATATCAAGTTGATTATCAGCCTGATAATCACTGAATGTGGGATTAAAGTGAATGTGATTTTGACAACAGCAGTAAATGTCATAAATCTGACAACAAAGAAATGCTAGAAGATAGGGAAGGGAAGGGAGAGGGAATATTGCATGAGGTATTCTTAGTATACTTTCTCCAGCTTGGAAAAAAAACATATTATTAAGAGCTGATATGGGGCGCCTGGGTGGCTTAGTGGGTGGAGCATCTGACTTTTGATTTTGGCTCAGGTCATGGTATCAGGGTTGTGAGATCGAGCCCCACGTCAGGCTCCGAGCTTAGTGCGGAGTCTGCTTGAGATTCTCTTTCTCCCTCTTCCCTCTACCCATTGCCCTGCTCTCCTGTGGTGTCTCTCTCTCTCTCTTTCTCTCTCTCGCTCTCTCTCAAATAAATAAATAGTTTTTTTTAAAAAGCTGGTAAATTATGTAGTGTTTTAGGTATATTTAAAGATGTAGAGGGTAAAGGCAAACACTAAAACAGCGGTATAATTTACTAAAAGAAGTGCATGAAAGGACAGAGGAAGTGGAAATACATAAATTTTATAATTGTTTATAATAAGAAGTGAATGAATACTGTATAAAGAAATAGAGCAGTAAATGCATTATATAAAGTTATAAAGGTAACATTTGAATAAAAATGCAAACCTTCCAGGGCCCCTGGCCAGCTCTGACAGAAGGCTGTGTGACTCTTGATCTCAGGGTCGTGAGTTCGAGCCCCACAATCGCTGTGGGTTTTTTTTTTTAAAAAAAAAAAAAGAAAGAAAGAAATAAAGTTAAAAAAAACAAACTTTACAAATTATCAGAAAAAAATACACATAACCAATACATACTGAAAATAAGACACTAGAAGCAATAAAAAGCATGACATAAAAGCTAATGACAGAATTAAGACCAAGCGTTTCTGACATTTAAACAAATATAAAGAGGCTCAACTCCTCTATTGACAAAAGGAAACTCCTTTGGTTACAAAACAAAACTGAACGCTTTGCTGCATAGTTGAAGTACAACTTTTCTTTGGAAGGGGTGAAAAGAAAAGAATGCATGAAAGCTTATCAGTAAATGCAAACAAAAATATAGCAAGAGCCATAATCTTATCAGACAAAGTTGAATTTATGCCAAAAATGTATTTAGTAAGATAAGGGAGTCCCTAAACAATGATAAAGAGGAAATCCACAATGTTCTCACAGGGAGAGTTTATAACACATTTCATTTATAGAAAGCTCCAATAATACTGAAACTGTTCTAAACCATAGAAAAAGGAGAAAGATTTTTAAAAAATTATTTTTTTTTAAAGATCTTATTTATTTATTGGACAGAGAGAGAGAGCACAAGCAGGGGGAGCAGCAGAGGGAAAGGGAGAAGCAGACTCCCCACTGAGCAGGGAGCCCGACGTGGGGCTCGATCCCAGGACCCTGAGATCATGACCTGAGCTGAAGGCAGACACTTAACTGACTGAGCCACCCAGGCGCCCCCAAAAACATTTTAATAAAGCTAGGATAATATTGGTATCAAAGACCAACAAAGATAAAGAAAATAAGGAAACTATAGGCAAATATTATTTGTGAGTATTGATTAAAATCCCAAACAACATATTATCAGAAGAGAATAGTGGAGACATTAAAATAATAATATATCATATCTAAGATGAGTTACTCAGGAACACAAAGATAGCTCAATATTAGAAAATCTAATAGTATAATTCATGCTAATAAATTGAAAGAGTTTTTATAGAGCTAATAAATTAAAACTATACTATTATCTCTATAGATAGTGGAGGGCATTTAATAAAATTCAACATCTGCTCTTGTTATTACAATCTTTCCATAAAACAGGGACAGATAATTTTGCATATAATTTCTTCAGTATGCTTTTTCCAGCTAAGAAGAAACATAGCATTGAACACTGATAAAGTAAGTTATAAATATATTTAAAGGTATAGTGGCAAACACTAAGAAATGATATAACCAACTAAGATGAGGTAGTGGGAGGACGGTTTGGAAAGGAAATGCAATGCACTACTTTTATAATTACAATTGTAGGGAGAAAGAGACTATGCAAATGAGCATAACAGAAGAAGATTAAAAGTAATATCCTAAAGAGTAAAGCTTTTCCCAGTTTATTGTTCCTAATTTAGTCATAGTTTGAAAACAAAGCTCAAGATTACTTATAGGAATACAAAAATACCCAGCACTGAACAATGTAAAATTTATCAACAGTCACATGATATATGAATGTTCTAAACACCCCAGTTAAAAGGCGAAGATCGTCAGATAGGACAAAAAAGTAAGACCCACCTGTGTACCGTTTACAAGAAACTCGCTCTAAATATAGCGCTGGAGATGGCTTAAGAGTAAAGGGATGGAAAAGGATATTCCATGCAAACTCTAATCAAAAGCGACCATCTTCATGGAAGACAGAGCAGATGTCAGAGCAAAGACTATTACCAGGGATGGAGAGGATCCTTTCAGGTAGATCTTTTCTCTATTTCCCCCTCTGGCTTTCTTTGTTCTCCATTCCTTAATACCTTCTCTCTACCCTTCCCTACCTCTTCATGTAAAAAAAGAACTCTACTCACACCAACTGATTCTCCAACTCTGCAGGCACCGCCCGGGTACCCTCTTCAGTTCTGACATCAGCCCCCTGGGGTTAGCACGGACCCCACAGGTTAAGGGCTCAGTCCCCAAGACTGCCCCCCACCTCCGATGCCAGGCACAAGTCTCAGGCTGTCACCTGAACTTCTGACCCGCTGCCTATAAACCAGGATTCCCATAACCCCCTCCTCGAGTTCAGTAATTTGCTATCACGTTTCACAGAACTCTGAGAGACACTGACTTACGTTTACTGGTTTATTATCATAAAGGACATAATAAAGGATATAAATGAACAGCCAGATGCAGAGGTACTTAGGGTGACGTTTGGAAAGGTCCCGAGCGCAGGAGATCTTGTCCCCGTGGACTTGGGGTGGGCGACCCTCCCAGCACGTGGGTATGTTCACCAACCCGGAAGCTCTCTGAACCTATAGTTGGGGGGTTTTATGGGCGCTCCGTTATGTAGGTATGATTGATTAAAAATCATTGGTCATTGGTGATTAACTCTATCTCCAGCCTCTCTCCCCTCTCTGTTCTTGCTCTAGGATGAGGGTGACATCTGGAAAGTTGAATCACAGGGATATCATCCTTTTTGTTCTCTCTGTTTTCTCAGGAACCTTGGAGTGATGGTGTGCTCCTCCTTGTGCGATCTGGGTGGAATCATCACCCCCTTCCTGGTCTTCAGGCTGATGGAGGTTTGGCAAAGCTTGCCGCTCGCCTTGTTTGGTAAGCCTTCATGGGATAGTCATTACTCTTTCCTTCCAGCCCAGCACGATTGCTTAAGAACCCTGTGACCAGTGAATGATATCCTCTGGCGAGTTTATGGGAGACAAGGACAGTGCCTGCCCTTCTGCTATCTCCCAATTCACTCTGTCTTGTTTCCTGGGAAAGATAAGATGCCATTCCCAGAAGGCAGGCCAGACAGTTACCTCCTAAGCTTCCAGAGTCCAATAATTCATCCCACAGGACAAAATTTGGGAGGCCTTTTGACATAGCCTCCTGCTTTCTTATGAATTTGACTCCCAATTTTTGTGATTTAATATGTAATGGTGGGAGGCTTGAAGATGCTAAATTGTCAACCTTCCTCTGCTTAACAATTGAGAATAGACACAAGGAGACACATGGGAATCAGAGTTTGGTATCAGCTTAGTTAGTGATAATGTTGGATTAGAGAAGGAAGAGGATGCTCTTCCTCCTCTCCAGACTGCGACCTTGGGACCTCCAAGACCCTGCTTACCCGCCTGGGAGAAGGCGAAACTGCTGTCTCTGGGCAGAGAGCTGCTGTGTCTGGGCCCCAGGCAGACCCACCAAAGAGTGGGAGAAGGAGAGAGGGGAGAGAAATAAGGGCAGGGGGGGAAAGAGGGGAGGAGGAAAGGGGAGGGAGAAATGAGAGAGACCCACCCTGCCCACAAATATATTCTTTATGCTTTATATCATATATATATATAGTAACATAATATTAACATATAGTAACTATAGTATATATTATAGTTTGTAGTAACTATAATATATATTATATATAAAGTAATACATTATACTATAATCACTATGTATAGTTTTATGAATGGTAACTATAACATATATATAATATTTATGTATAATAATAAATAAATAATAAACAAATATTATTTATTTATAATTTTTTATTTATTTATAATTTTATATATCTATGTATAATAATAAATAAATAATAAATAAATATTTATGTATAATAATAAATAAATCCCCTAATACTTAAACATCAGTTATGGTAGAATTTTCGTAGAAGGAAAATGAAGACAATATTCCCTATTCTTACTCTGACACTTTCCCAGTTATCCTATTGCTTTAACTTTTTCCCGAGATGCTCCTGACTTCTAAAAAGCAGGTGCATTACCACCAGCCCTTTGGCTGGCGGCCGGCATCCCTCGGAATGCCATTGGCTGTGCTCTAAGGGCTCTGTGCGAATTCTGTTTCCTTTGAAGCGGTGTTGGGCCTGGTTGCCGGGGGAATGACGCTGCTTCTTCCCGAGACCAAAGGGGTCACCTTGCCAGAGACCATCGAGGATGCGGAGAACCTCGGGAGGTGAGCCCATGGTGCTCAGGGACTCGGGGTCCATGTGCCTCCACGTCCTCTCTGGGTCTTAATGGTGTAGGAGAGCTTTGCAGTTGTGTGTGCATTTTTTTTTTAAATTAACTCCCAGAGTTGCTGGAGAGAGAAACACAAACAGCCACTGACTTTGGGTAAGGAGAGATTGGAGAGCACGAGTATATGTTTTTAGCGGGCAGTTATCTGGTCTAAACTGTGGGATGGAGAACGCGTGTCTGAGATGCTGACCGACCGAGGACCGGGTCCCTAGCTCATCCCCGGAGCTACCTGCTCTGCGCTGGGAACGATTTTTAAATTCATCTTCTGTCCTTTTAACAACTGTCGGTTCAGGTTCTTTAGTGACTCTCTTTATAAAGGAGAACAATTTAAAACGTTCAATCCTGTAACAGGGACAAGTGCTTTAATGGAGTCTCAGATGCTACCCTTTTTATTTTATTTTTCATTTTTTTAGAGGGAGAGAGTAAGAGTGAGTGTGGGGGGGCAAGGGGCAGGGGGAGAGGGAGAAAATCTCTAGCAGGCCCTCCACTGAGCTCGGAGCCCAACGGGGGCTTGATCCCATGCCCCTGGGATCATGACCTGAGCTGAAAGCAAGAGTCGGACACTTAACCGACTGAGCTACCCAGGCGCCCCTCAGATTCGACTCTTAAAGTGATAAAAAAGGAAAGGAATAAACAGTGCTCGAGGAGGTGGCCACTCAGCTCCCCCTCCAGGCTCACTCTGTGGATTCCATAGGGAAGACGCATGTGTCCCTGTAATGAGGAGAGACAATGGTCTGTGGAGTCAGGGAGACGTGGGCTCAAATTCAGTCATCCACTTGGCCACGTGACTTTGGGGACGTCGTTGAAACTTACAGAGAGTGAACTTCCTTGCCTGAGAAATAGCCAGGCTAGTACTCAGTTCGGAGGGTTGCTGGGCAAATGCAATAAGATAAAGTAGGTGACAGTGACCAGTCAATCGCCTGGCACATAGTAGGTGTTCAATAAGTCTGAGACTTTCTCCATTCTTCTTGCATCTTGTGTGAACTCCTCGGTGAGTCTCAAAACTTAGCATGCAGAAGAATCACAAAAAAGAAGTTTACTGAAATGCAGATTCCTGGGCCATCTTCTAAGGTTTTTGACTTAGTAAATGAAGGGTGGGGCCCAGGAAATCTGTTCTGTTAATAAACTCTGCCAACACTGTGCATTTAAGTGCTAAATGAACCTGACTTTGAGAAATTCTGGATGTCTCAGTACTGATAAAGAACAAACACTCTATTTTAACTGTAAACACATTTTCTAGTTGCTGACAGATAGCTAATGTTGCTTACCAGATTTTAAGCTGTTTCAGTACAATTTGTCCATAGACACCTGCTCATCTCTTGAGGTCTCCCTCTGCTGGCCTTTGTTGCTTGCTAATCTCGTTTTCACCTTTTGTTTTGAGATTTATTCCCACGGACAACTTTGCAATAGTTTCTTTTTTCTTTCTCTTTCTTTTTTGGGAATAGTTTCTTTCTTTCTTCCTTTCTTCCTTTCTTTCTTCCTTCCTTCCTTCCTTTTCTT
>CM052886.1:6044947-6101494 GCA_028534135.1 Potos flavus | reverse complement strand
CGACTGAGCCCCCCAGGCGCCCTGCAATAGTTTCTTAATCAAAACACTGACTGTTTATTTTAACTTTCGTTTTTATTTTTGGCTGCTACAGGATAGCAAAGCCCAAAGAAAACACAATTTACCTTCAGATCCAAACATCAGAACGTGCCGGCACCTGAGAGAGACGCTTCGCTGGGACTGAGCGGCAGAGAGGAAGATGGGGTTTTCATCTGAAGAAAAGCTTAGAAACCCTGATTTCTCTGTGCTCTTCCCCACACTCGCCTGCCCCTAAACCAATAGCCCGAAGAACACTAAATGTGCTTTGCTTTATTTTCTTTCTTTGAAATCTACCAAAGCCCCGGCTATCTTTTATCTACTTCCTTTTCCTGGCGAGAACTGTTGGTGGTTACCAGTTACTTAATTATCTAAAGTATTTGGAAGATCCAATAGAATTTAAATATCACTGTAAAAGAGGCCTCTGTCACTGGTTTCCTAGAGGAAGTATTGTTTTATTTGCTCTCTGAAGGAAAATGTCATTGTATCTATAGTATCTATCTTGGCAAAAGAATTTCAACATGTGGCCTTCTTGGAGGGCACTTGGTTTTCAAACATGGCGGCACTTCCTGCAAACCATACCTGAGTCACGTTGAAAGTGTGACCCTCCTCTGAAGGCCAGAAGAACTGTAACCTTTTTAAGAAGCAGTTTCTGCCACCAATGCTCCAGGAATATTGTATTCGATTTCACTCTTGGTTTTCGTTCTTGTTGGTGATTCTAGAAGGTAAATTCCTATGCCAACTGCAAAATATTGTAGTAAATATATGAAAAAGAGTTCAGTTTACTGTGGGTTATAACTGGTTCAAGTTCTGGTTGAAGAAGGGATTTTGTTCCTCCAGTACACCGGAACCTTCATATTAAAATTATTAAAATATTAAAATTTCTTGACCTGTGAAATAAACCAAAGAGAACATAACAGCCAGCCTTCAGAGTGCATTGGGAAACAAAGTTTCTAATGTGAATGGGGGGCCCGGTGAAAGGTGCTTGTGTTACAAACACTTCTGGCCTGATGGGCTGAGCTCAGTGACGTCTCAGGGACATGAGACCATGGCGGCCGGGTCTAAGCAGCATTTGGTCTTCCTTTGAGAACGGACCTTGGTCACTTGGAACCTGAAGTTTTGCACTTGACGGAAGGGGAGGGGAGGGGAGGGGAGGGAAGGAAAAGGAAGGGAAGGGAAGCCATGTCATCTGAATTCTATTTTAAAACCCATCTGGATACACGGAGGGGACCAGTGCTACATTTCTGTTTCTCCCCAGCAAGTCCCTTTCCTAAAATCTTTTCTTTCTGATCATAATGTATACATTCTTCACTGGTAACAAATATGTAAATTGCGGGCTTCGAATCGTTTTCTTAAATGTGTATTAAAAATGCCCTCTCTGATCTTTCTTAGAATCCTCTGATGAAACTTCTGGGGAGACTTTAGACAAAGAGGAGTGCATGTGTGTGGGGGGCTGGGGAGCCTCCTCCTCCACGGCGTGTGTTCACCTGCTCTCCCAGGGCGGGGGAGCGGGGGGGGGCGGTCAGTCCTGGTGACCAGGTTTTAAGTGGAGCCCGCCTGCAGAAAGGGTATTTGAACGTTGCCTGTCGTGTCAGGGGGAGGCACAGGCTGTCCTTCCCTCCTCGCCTCCCTCCGTGTGGCCACCGTGGAGCCATAGTCAATCGAGGCCGAGCGAGGCTGGAGGGGGGTTTGTCAGGTAGTGTGAAGGCGGAGAGAAGTCGGTCACAGAGACAGGTGACATCTAAGCACTGGGAGAGTGGGGAAGGTGGGCCGCAGGTGTCAGGAAATCTAAGGACCTCCTGTGAGGACCTGGAGTGAGGCCCCTGGGCCCCTCCTTCGGGGGGCAAGGCTGTGGGGTCCTATTGGCTCAGCGAACATGTGCTGAGCACCTGCGTGTGCCTCGGTTGGCCCCGGGCTCTCAGAAAAGCCCGCAGACAGCCGCAGGCTGGCTAGGCTTCCAATCGCCGGACGCGGGAACTCCCAGTAGCGCCCTGGGGGGTGATTCGGGTCGTGCTGGTGGGCGGGGAGGAGCTGGGCAGCCGAGCTTCTAAGCAGACAGAGGGACATGAGGGTCTGGCAAATCACCCCCCTAGTCCTGCCCCAAACACTTCCTTCAGTGCCTAGCATGCAACCTTTAGAGATTTCATACTGTGGGTCTTGAAAGCCAACCACTGAGATGGAAGAAGGGAAACCTGCTGATGGGGATGGGGCTGCTCATCAGAGAAAAGCAAGTGGGGCTGGAGGTCCTGGGACACTGCCCAAGAGGGGTGGGCGTGACGGCAGGGCAGGAAGCCCTCGCTTCCAGCCTTGTGCCTAGGACAGGGTGTGGCCTTAGTGCGGTGACACGAAGTCATGGGAAGAGCCCGGACTCTGCTATGACCCGGAAGTGGTTCCCTCATCTCCTCCTCCAGCCGCTGATTTTATGGACGGAAGCAGGCTCTTTAACTGTCCGAGCCTCTGGGTCCTCCTGGCACCCACCTCCGCGTGGCCCTGAGGATGCGGTGAGAAGGAGATGGAAAGCTGAAGAGCACCATCTGGGGACATCACGCCACGCTCCATGTGACATGGGTCCCGCATCTGTATCGTACACGGCAGTCAACCATCTCCAGCTGGAGAGGAAACCGAGCCATCCAGCCAGCTCCCTCCCTGCGCCTGGCCGTGTCCTATTGTCTGCTCCGCCTCTGTCTCCTCCGTGAAGGCGAAGGTTGAATGCCTGATGTTCCCAGATGTCGCCGGAGCAAATCAGAGGCATGGGGGGTAGGCTTCGTACAAAGACACCTTTTAAAAGGTCATTTATGAGACACGTTCACAGACAGGAGCCCATTCAGTCATGGCAATAACATTTTATTTATTTTATTTTTATTTTTTTAAGATTTATTTGGCGGGGGGGCAGAGGGAGAGGGAGCAAGAATCTCCAGCAGACTCCCCACTGAGCGAGGATTCTGACCCAGGGCTCGATCCCAAGACCCACAAGATCATGACCTGAGCTGAAACCAAGTCAGACACTTAACCAACGAGCCACCCAGGTGCCCAACGGCAACATTTTAAAGCTGATATTGTTATCTGCATTTCAAAATTGAGAAAGCTGAATTCAGAGATGGTAAGTGGCTTGTGCTAATAAAGCAAGGAACTGGGCCTTGAATTTAGATCTTCTGGACCAGATTAGCTAGGGCTGGGGAAGTGCACCACAATTCTCAAACTGCACCTTTCCTGAGTTCTGCCTCTTGATTTTTTAAACTTAAAAACACCAAGAAACACACACACACAAAGAAAATCACTTCGAAACCCACCATCTGACAGAATCCTGTGGACGGCGGGTCAGCTGCTTGCCCCCCCCACCTGGCCTCACACCCGGGGCGCTGCTGAAAGCGGGTTGAGTCTCCATCCTGCCTCTCAATCCGCCCCCCCCCCCCCAGAGCGGCAGAGAATATCGGGCAAACTGAGTCCAGGAGCACTAAGAATGTGCATTTCCCCCCACTCCCCTTCTGCACCCCAACTCTGGCCACCACGAACAGCAGCCTTCGGCCCACACTAAGCTGTTGCAATAAAGCCAGAAAGCAAAGGACGCAGGTCTTGGCACCTAGGTTGTCTGCTCGGGATGGTGGAGATTCAGGACAGGAGAGAAGGCATCTCCACCCATCAACGGAAGAGACACAAGTGCCCTGGGCCGGGAGACCACAGAGGGAAAAGCTGAAGAGCTAGGTGCTGACCTTTGAGAACATGTTCTGGGCTCTGGCCCCCCTACTCTGCACTGGCTCCCAAGGGGGTGAAGTCTGGCTTAAGTTTGCCCGTGAGTTACCAGAATGTCCCAAATGCCAGGGGCTTGGCAAAGATAAAAGTTTGTTTCTTTCTCACGTTCGAGAAGCTGGAGGACGCCCCCCAGAGCTGGCGGGGTGGCACAGGGCGGGCCCGATGCCACTGGTCTGCTGCGGTGCTGGGCAGGACTTCCCTCCCCACGGGGCTTCTGGAAATCACTGGTTGCAGTCACCCCCGCCGCGTGCACCCGCATCCCAGGAGACGGGGCACAAGGAGGAGGACGGTCTTCCTTTAGGGACACTTCCTGAAAGGGGTGCACGGCCCTGTGTCTCACCAGCCGGCAGTGCATCTAGAGAGAACAGGAAAGGAGGGGGTGCGTGGACCTCGCGTAAAACTGGGGTTTCATTACTGAGGAAGTGGTGACAATGGATATTGGAAGAGAGCCAGCTGTCCTTGCTCTGGTTGGCGGGATGCCTGACCCTTCTGAACAAATCTGAGGGTCTGGGAGGAGGGGGGACCTGCGCTCTTGGCCGTGGGACGAGGGAGGCCTCCAGAGACCCAGGTCCCCCTCTGGGGAGGCCGGCGGAGGGGAGAGCGCTAATGCCCTGACTGACCGGAACTCTCCGAGGGAAACCCGAAGTGATCTGGCTTGCCTGGAGTTGGCAGGACTGAGTTTTCTGTGACCTGCCCGAGTGACGGCTGGAGATGAAAAGCCACATCAGAGAATAACAAGGCTCCATTTCGGGCTCGTTTACGTTTCGTGGCCTGAGAGCTCACGGAGGCGCGCCATCCCCGGCGGTCGGCAGCGAGCTTTTTCAGCATTTTTTCCACTTGTGAGCACACGGATCTGGTTTTTTGCCTAACGGCTTCATAGTAACAAATCGAGCAATGCTGGTGATTCGAGGTGCAAACCCGACCTTAGCACCTTCTCTTTTCAGTGTTTGTCAGAAATGTCGAAACTGGACCGAATCTATCTCTGCTTCTCCAAGCATTTCATGTGCAAATAGACTCTGCTTGCTGAACCAAATCCTATTTGCCTTATCTTATGAATTCATTTTGTTCTCGCTCGCTCTCTCTACACACACACGTATATTACAAATGCATTACATTTCACATCACATGTTGCGTTACATATAAAATCACCCAAACATGGCTGACTGCATTTGAAATCTCTCAATGGGTACGTTTCCCAAAATTGGCAGTGAAAAATTTTGCTCTGTTTTAATTAAATAACTCCCCTCTCTACTAAGTACTAAGCCCTCAAATGTGAGAGACGGTGTTCTTAACTTCTGCCCCTTGGGAAGAGGGAGATCTGTCTGTGTCTGCAGTGCTCTGTCCCTTTGGGGACATACTTGATCCCAAGGACCAGATGGCCTTTTGTTTAGCAACTAGGCCCCACCGGGACCTTTCAGGAATAAAGACAGGATTGGGATGGGGACAAGGAAATGAAGAGAATGCCAATCGGCTGCTCGGATTTCCGTGGAGCTCAAAGCTGCTTTCTAGATTAAAAATAGGCGACGAAGGGAGTTCGAAAGAAGATGTGGGAATAAGGCGCTCATTTGGCCAGGTGGGCCCTCACAGGTCAGGCAGTTCCCGTGTCCCACCCACCACATCCTGTGCCTGCCGAGAAAGAGGCGAGCGTGGGCGAGCTGCCCAGGTGTCCCGCAGCTGGCACAGCTCTCGTGTCACAATGACGGCTGAGGTCTGGAGCATCTGTCCTCTCACCGCAGTGACAAAGCCCTTCACTGCCTACAAGCCAAAGGGATCACGATAGCCATGTGGTCAAAAAGAAATTGACTGCATCTTCCGGTGGCTCTCCCTCACCCAGACGCTGGCTGGCGACATCGGATGGCGTCTCTGCTGGTCCCAGGAGGGTGGGAACGGGGTCTTCGAAGAGCCAGAGAGCAGCGGGGAAGAGAAGTCGGTGGGGCTCGGCTCTGTCCTCCCTACTTCCCATCAGACTCCAGCTGCGCTTCAGACCAGCCCTGGAGGGAGGGTTGGGACTTTTCAGAGGATCACCCTTGGTCACGCAGGGGCCCTAATTCCCAGAAACCCTTTCGGTTTGCACCTGTGCCTCGGGAGCCCTCGAATGGTGATGAGAATGTTCGCGCTGCGCCCGGCGGGGTTATCAGTCAGCGCACCCCATGTCCCACCGGTGGGACTTCTTTCCCAAGTGCCGGTGTCATTGCCTTTGACCCCACGTGCTGTCGTTTCAATCCGTGGCCGAGGCGCCCTCTCGTACCGCTCCGCCTGCTTCAGTAGCCCATGGGGCCCTCAAATGTGCACTCCCGGAGGCCAAATTTTAGTCCCTCACGCATAATTTGCTTAAATAAATAAATAAATTTAATGTAATTTAAAAATCATGATTCCAAGGAGAGTTGCTATGCTAGGCTTAGGAACAAGAAAAATTCAAAATTCAAGAAGAGAAAGGAAACGTTTTTGCCAAAGACTCTCGGAGATGGCTAAGGTAGTGTTAAAAAGACAAATTTCTAACCATGGAGGGTCCACAAAGGCCACAAAGGGACAATTGTACCATCCTAAAAACAGTAATTATGGTCAAATGAAACAAGTTGAGCCTATCCGAAGAGTCGGAAGTCCATAATAATACTCAAAAGGGACAAATAATAGGAATTGTGCCAAGGGAAAAGCACACATGAGTTTCTAATCAAGTTTACAAGATGTTCGGTTAATTGTTCAACACAAGTAATGTGAGTTCCCTCTCAAGCTTCAATTTCCACCAAGGCTGATAGTCATAATGAGAAGCAGATGGAGAGAGGAAGTGAAGCATACTTAAAGTATGTAATGTCTACGGTTTGATTCTTTCTTTTTTTTATTTTCAATTTTTAAATTTAAATTCTAGTTAGTTCACATACAGCGGCAAGACTGGTTTCAGGAATGGAATTCAGTGATTCATCACCTACATTCAACACCCAGTGCTCGTCACACCAAGTGCCCTCCTTAATCCCCATCCCCCATCTAGCCCATCCCCCACCCACCTCCCTCCATCAACCTTCAGCTGGGTCTCCATAGTTAAGAGTCTCCTATGGTTTTTTTAGCTCTCTCTTTTTTCTTTTTGTCCCCCCCTCCCATGTGTTCATCCATTTTGTTCCTTAAATTCCACATATGAGTGAAACCATATGGTATTTTTACATTAAAATATGTTGGCCATGCAGAATTATGGGACCCGGAAAACAAGGTCAAGTCTTTCTGGAGCTCAGTCCAAGCTGGAGATTGGAAGGTTAGGGAGAGGAAACGTTGGCCTGCTTGGTGCACGCAGGAGAGGGTGACCAGCACACGGGTGGGGGACTGGCAGAGGGGCTGCAGAGCCCGTGGGTCCTGCCCTCACTGTGACTTTGCCAGCGAGGAGCTGCTGCTGCCCGGAGCCGACTGCACAACACGCCACCAAGTTGTGGCCCGAGCGGAAATAGTCACAGAATTGCTTATCTCCTTGAAAGATTTTAAAAAATGGTATTTCAGAATGACACGCCTTCTGCATTGAAACTGAAAAACTGGAAACTAATGGACAGTTCCTGCCTCCCTTATCTGTCACATGCTCAACAGTAATTACAGTCACTCCTTCAAATGCCACTGCCCATCCAGGCCAGAACCGTCAAAGGGTGAGGAAATTTGGCGGGCACAGGAGCTCCCCACTTCCTCCTGCTGTTGCGGATAGTCTCGGGGAGGGTGAGGACAGCGGCTGGTGAGGCAGGAAGGGGCTGAGGCCCAGGGAGACCAGGGGCAGCTGCCATGAAGGGAGTGCACAGCAACACCACCGAGGAAGAAGTAGAAACACTTGCCTTGGTTACTGAACGGGAAGATCATAGTTTGAGGGAATCATGTGATGATCATCTACTGATTACAATTAGCCAAAAGGTTAATGAAAAGAACTCTCTAACCATTGGTGCCTAGTTGAGGAGGGGGCAAAATAAGGTGAAATACCCATGACCCAAACTAAGGACACAGAGAAATACCATCCGGGACTTGGAAAATAAAACATGACCCATTGTTATTTGGAATTAGAAGGTTCCAGATCATTTTCCTTTTTCAGTGTGGTTCCCATTGTCCAGCTGCTCCTGACATGACTGGGGCTGTTCAAAGTTGGAGACATAACCCACTGTGTCCAATTCCAGGGCCCAAACCAAAGGCTGCTCTCTTGAGATGAGAAAGAGATTTCCAAGACAAATGAGACTATCCTGCCCCCAAGGCTCATATAAAACATACAAGTGGCCCTTGCAATCTTGTTCTATGCTGGCTTTGTTCTAAAGGACAGTTGTGCAATATTGGACCACCCCTATCCATGGAAAAAGGCTGGGTAAGTCTAACATTTGGTGCAGGAATCCTGGTTAACTTAGTTAAAGTAGCATATTTTCTGCCAGTGCCCCTGTGAGAGCCACGGGATAGAAAGATGCACAGACACTAATTAATGATAAGTTAAAGGAAAAGTTGTACTCGAGAATGGCAAAAAATCAATACCAAAGAAATATAGTGAATGAATTAATGACCCATCTGAGACTAATGAATGGTGGTAGCTAATGGAGACAGTGAAAAAATACTCTTGTCTGGATATTGTTGAAATATTACAGGATTAATCATCATTGTTGCACTGCACAGCAAGACCCCTCTCCCTACCACCCCCATACTTTTATTTTGTCTTAGGGAAAAGTCAAAATCAAAGGATACCATGCCTCTATCTGTTGATAGATCCACTAACCCAATTACCCACCATTAATTCATTTAGTGGGTATTAAAGGACCATCTATTACATGCCCATACAGCTTTAGGTCCCGGGGATTCGGTTAGAGAGAAAGAGAGGCAGGATCTCTTGCTCTTATAGAACCTACATTCTAGTTGGGAGAGACAGACTAAAACCAAACAGACAATTGAAGTAATTTCAGAAGAAAATACAGTCACATGGGATGATAGGATGCAGAAAGACTTGAATGGACCCTGCCCCCAGGGCTAATTTAGTTTAAGTAATTGTGTACTAATGTTTTCTTTTTTCTCAAAAGGAGAATAGAAATACATTTATACTGAGGTTCCTGAATGAGTGTGTAATCCTATTTTTTTTCCTATAGTGGAAGAATTAATAGTATATGTAAATTCTTTTATTTGATGCTTGTTTCTTAGAGATCTTTCTGGCTTCTGGCGACAACAACAAAATCATTAAGGGAGTGGTGTGTGTCTTACTTTAAAACTGTGTTGTTGATCAGTAGGATTTATTGATATCAAACCCCAGGAAGCTATGAATGAACTTCTTTATTCAAACTACAACTTCTTCCTTCTTAACTTTCAGTTGCTGGAGGAGAATGGCCCTCAGGTTCCCAAATTTCAAGCCCAGGCAGTGGGCACATTTTCCTATTTGTCTGCCTCTGATAAGAACACAGCTCAGGGTCCACACCCGCTCAGAGTCATGCAGTTTTCCGGTCCCCAACAGAAGACTGGAAGCAGCACAGGTAGTACTGAGATGTGGTTTGGGCATTGAGTTTAATCAAGAAGAACGAGTGGGTGGAACCTTTAACCGATATCAGACTCTTGATGCCAGGACATCGCCATCCCATTATGAGCAAAAGATTCAAAGAACAGTCTGGCCAGAGATGCAGGTACAAAGCCAGTCTGCAGCAGCTCTCAAAACATGTGGCAAAGAAAAACTACAGCAAATCTAAATGGCTAGATCCACTTGTCCGGAGTCAGTCCAAGATGGCGGAGGAGTAGGAGACCTTAGTTCTGTCTGGTCTCAGGAATTCATCTAGATAGCTTCCAACTCATTCTGAACACCTGCAAACTCAACTGAAGATCTAAGAAAAGAATAGCTGCAACTCTACGAATAGAAAAGTGATGTTTTTCTTCAAGGTAGTGAATCTGAGGTGATTTATGGGAAGACAGACGGCAGGGGGAGGGAGCCTCTGTCAGCCAAGTACCAGCAAGTGATAGATCAGTGGGGCACAAAATCAGAACTTTTAGAAGTCTGCTCCAGTGAGGGACATCACTCAGGGAGCTAAGCAGGGGGTAAAACCCGAGCTGGGACAGTGTGGCCTCAGGTCCCTCAGGGTCACAGAAAGACCGGCAGTGCCTGAGTGCGGCAGAGCTCCCTGGTATCAGAGCGGGGAAGCCGGCTGTAAGAGTGAGCCGAGGAGCAGGCTCTCAGCTCAGGGTTGCCATAAACCGTGATCCGTGGCACAGTAGGGCCACTGCTCTTTGAGCAGGGGCCCAACAGATGGCAGATCCTGGGAGACTCCCATTCCTCCCCCGGGAGGTGTGGCATGGGAGTGTACTGTGGGACTCTGCTGGGTCTGGAGACTCCAAACGGGGCCGTGCACCAGAGATAGATATTCTTGGTCACAGGCCGGGTGAGCACGGAGTGTGGCAACCAGAGACCAGGGAGACAGGAGTGATTGACTGTTTTTATTTATTTATTTGACAGAGAGAGAGATCACAAGTAGGCAGAGAGGCAGGCAGAGGGAGAGGGGGAAGCAGGCTCCCCGCTGAGCAGAGAGCCTGATGCGGGGCTCGATCCCAGGACCCTGAGATCATGACCTGAGCCGAAGGCAGAGGCTTTAACCCACTGAGCCACCCAGGCACTCTGTCTCTTTCTTTTTTCAACCAATTTATTTTATCAACTCTTTTTTAAAAATCTTTTTTAATTTTCATTTTTATAGTTACATTCTATACTTTGTATTTAATACAATCAAACTTATATATAAGTAACTTATATATATACATATAAGTTTTTCTTTCCTTACAATTTTGGGATGCAGTTTCTTCTAACAAAGAGACCAAAATACACCCAGAATCTAGTGTATGGCTCTGTTTGCTTCACCTGTCTGATCATATTTGCTCTAAACTAGGAGCTGGTCCTTTGAAAGAATTAATAAAATTGATAAATCCCTGGCCAGACTTATCAAAAAGAAAAGAGAAAGGACCCAAATAAATAAAATCATGAATGAAGGAGGAGAGATCACAACCAACACCAAGGAAATTCAAACAACTATAAGAACATATTATGAGCAACTATATGCCAAAAATTAGACAATCTGGAAAAAATGGCCTTCCTAGAGAGTATAAGCTACCAAACTGAACCAGGAAGAAATGGAAAATCTGAACAAGCCCATAACCAGCAAGGAAATTGAAGCAGTAATCAAAAATCTCCCAACAAACAAGAATCCAGGTTGGATGACTTCCCAGGGGAATTCTACCAAACATTTGAAGAAGAATTAATACCTACTCTTCTGAAACTGTTTCAAAAGTTAGAAATCAAAGGAAAACTTCCAAACTCTTTCTATGAGGCCAGCATTACCTTGATCCCAAAATCAAAGTCCCAACCAAAACGGAGAATTACAGACCAATATCCCTGATGCATATGGATGTAAAAATTTTCACCAAACTACTAGCCAACAGGATCCAACAGTACATTAAAAGGATTACTCGCCACAACCAAGTGGGATTTATTCCTAGGCTGCAAGGGTGGTTCAACATCTTCAAATCAATCAACGTGATACAATACATAAGTAAAAGAAAAGACAAGAACCATATGATCCTCTCAAATTATATGCAGAAAAAGCATTTGACATAGCACAACATCCTTTCTTGATTAAAATTTTCACAGTGTAAGGATAAAGGGAACATACCTCAGTATCATAAAAGCCATATACAAAAAGCCAACAGTGAATATCCTTCTCAATGGGGAAAAACTGAGAGCTTTTCCCCTTAGGTCAGGAACATGGCAGGGATGTCCACTATCATCACTGCTGTTCAACATAGTACTAGAAGTCCTAGCCTCAGCAATTAGACAACAAAAAGAAATAAAAGGCATCTGAATAAGCAAAAAAGAAGTCAAATGCTCACTCTTTGCAGATGAAATGATATTCTACGTGGAAAACCCAAAAGACTCCACCCCCAAATTGCTAGAACTCATACAGGAATTCAGCAAAGTGGCAAGTTATAAAATCAATGCACAGAAATCAGTTGCATTTCTATACACCAACAATGACACAGAAGACAGAGAATTTAAGGAGTCTATCCCATTTACAATTGCACCCAAAAACCATAAGATACCTAGGAATAAACCTAACCAAAGAGGCAAAGGATCTGTACTCAGAAAACTACAGAATACTCGTGAAAGAAATTGAGGAGGACACAAAGAAATGGAAAAAGAATCCATACTCATGGATTAGAAAAACAAATATTTTTATTTATTTTTATTTTTCCCCAATACTTTTATTTTATTTTTTCAGTGTTACAAGATTCATTGTAACAAGATTCATGCAATACGTGCCCTCCTCAATACCCACCACCAGGCTCACCCAACCCCCCACCCCTTCCCCTCCAAAACCTTCAGTTTGTTGCTCCCAAAAGACTCCACCCCAAACTACAAGAACAAATATTTTTAAAATGTCTATGCTACCTAGAGCAATCTATACATTCAATGCAATCCTTATCAAAATGCCATCAGCTTTTTTCACAGAGTGGAACAAATAATCCTAAAATGTGTATGGAACCAGAAAAGACCCCAAATAGCCAAAGGAATATTGAAAAGGAAAACCAAAGCTGGTGGCATCACAATTCCGGACTTCAAACTCTATTACAAAGCAGTAATCATTAAGACAGTATAGTACTGGCGCAAAAACAGACACATAGATCAATGGAACAGAATAGAGAGCCCAGAAATGGACCCTCAACTCTATGGTCAACTAATCTTCGACAAAGCAGGAAAGAATGTCCAACGGAAAAAAAGACAGTCTCTTCAATAAATGGTGTTGGGAAACTTAGACAGCCACATGCAGAAGAATGAAGCTGGACTATTTCCTTGCACCATACACAAAAATAGACTCAAAATGGATGAAAGACCTAAATTTGAGACAGGAGTCCATCAAAATCCTAGAGAAGAACACAGGCAGCAACCTGTGTGCCTGTGGCCACAGCAAATTCTTGCTAGACATGTCTCCAAAGGCAAGGGAAGCAAGGGCAAAAATGAACTATTGGGACTTCATCAAGATCAAAAGCTTTTGCACAGCAAAGGAAACAGTCAACAAAACCAAAAGACAACTGACAGAATGGGAGAAGATATTTGCAAATGTCTTATCAGATAGAAGGCTAGTATCCAAAATCTACAAAGAACTTATCAAACTCAACACAAGAACAAATAATCCAATCAAAAAAATGGGCAGAAGACATGAACAGACATTTCTCCAAAGAAGACATCCAAATGGCCAACAGACACATGAAAAAGTGCTCAACATCACATCAGGGAAATACAAATCAAACCCACAATGAGATACCACCTCACACCAGTGTGAATGGCTAAAATTAACAAGTCAGGAAATGACAGATGTTGGGAAGGATGTGGAGAAAGGGGAACCCTCTTACATTGTTGGTGGGCATGCAAGCTGGTGCAGCCACTCTGGAAAACAGTATGGAGGTTCCTCAAAAAGTTGAAAATAGAGCTACCCTACGACCCAGTAATTGCACTACTGAGTATTTACCCCAAAGATATAAATGCAGTGATCCAAAGTATCACCTACAGCCCAATGTCCACAATAGCTAAACTATGGAAAAAGCTCAGATATCCACTGACAGACGAATGGATAAAAACGATGTGGTATATATATATACAATGGAATACTACTCAGCTATCAAAGAAAATGAAATTTTCCATTTGCAATGATGTGGATAGAACTAGAGGGTATTATGCTAAGCAAAATAAGTCAATCAGAGAAAGACAATTATCATATGAGCTCACTTATATGTGGAAGTTAAGAAAAAAACAGAGGATCATAGGGGAAGAGAGGAAAAAATAAAACAAGATGAAATCAGAGAGGGAGACAAACCATAAGAGACTTTTAACTGTAGGAAGCAAACTGAGCATTGCTGGAGGGGGTAGATGGGGGGATGGGATAAGTGGGTGATGAGCGTTAAGGGGGGTATGTGATGTAATGAGCACTGGATATTATATAAGACTGATGAATCACTGACCTCCACCTGTGAAACCAATAATACATTATATGTTAATTAATTGAATTTAAATTTTAAAAATTAAAAGAATAAATCCACTTGTCCATATCCAAGAACTTTGAAGAGTGATCTGCACATTCTGTGTGTGTGTGTGTGTGTGTGTGTGTGTGTTACAAGTGACTGTGATGATGACCTTTTCATGTAATAGCCCATGGCCTTGTGCAGAATCCTCATGAATCATCAGGAAACACATTCTAGGAAACTATCTCATCCTTTAATTCTGGCGGGAATAATGTAATTCATCTGAGAAAAAGAAATGAGCAGAGAAAACATAGCTTAACATTTAAAAGATTCAAGAATTCAAGATAAAATGACAAACTTGAGATAACATAGCAAATATTTCCTTCTAGAAAAGGTCCCCTACCCAAAAGGGGAAAACTTAAAAAATCTCCAATTCATGTTCTCTGCAAGTTTCTAGAAGACGATGTGGCCATGGAAAGGGAAGTTTTTTGTTTTTTTTTTTTAAGTAGGCTCTTACTTATTAAGAAGGAAAAGTGGATTATCCCAAAAGGAAAATGGGCAAAAGACAAGAACAATCATTTCATAGTAAAAAGAAAATTGCCAATAAACAAGAAAACACGTTCACCCGCACTACTGACAGAAATGTGGGCGAGACAGCCATGATGTTTCATCTTTGGTGGTCAACTTTGCAAAGGTGTGTGTGTGGGCAGTGATCACGTGTGTGTGGGAGGGAGGGGGGAGAGGACCGTGTGTGACAAGAATGTAGAAAAGCTACGCTCTGGTAGTGTGTTGGTGGAATTAATTTGTAACACATTCTAAAGGACAATTTGAAGTATACAGCAAAAGTCTTAATATGTGCTGGCTAATGGAAAGATCTCTCCAATCTCCACACTATCCATGCTTTTAACCTCCTCTCTGCCACCTCAGAAGCAGGCTGGACTTGCAGACACGAGGTACCAGTGTTCAAGACGATGGGTCCATCTGTCAGGCCTTCCTGATGTCTCTCTGACTTGGTCTGACCTCCTCACCTACTCTCTCATCCACCACAGCGCAGGGATTTACCTAGTTTGTTCTGTCTAAGAACCTGTGTAATCAGGATTCCTAGGTGGCTCAGTCGGTTAGGTGTCTGCCTTTGGATGGGGTCATGATCCTAGGGTCCTGGGATCGAGTCCCATGTCGGGCTCCTTGCTCACTAGGGAGCCTGCTTCTCCCTCTGCCTGCTGATCTCTCTCTCTCCCTCTCTCTCTGACAAATACATAAATAAAGTATTAAAAAAAAGAACTTGTGTAATTGGTTTAATGGGATTTCATTTCATGAGGGACACTTGGCCTTTATTAATCCCTCCTTTCCCAGGATGCTTTAGAAAGAATCATTCCCAGAGCCAAATTTAAAGGAAGGGAGGGGGAAATCTCTTCAGAGTGCCCCGGGGGTCCTCTCACTAAGTTAATTATTATCCCCGCTGCATTTCCCATTGATCAACATTCTCTTCTCCCCAGAACAGAGAAGACCTTTATTTTAAAATGTGTTTGCGCAGAGGTAATGACGTGTCAGCGTCTGACACTGGGTGGTCGTTTCCTACTTAGGAAAACGAGAGGCAGCCAGGCGTGGCCTCAGGGGCGTCCCCCTGAAAGTGTCCGTGGCTGATTTCCACTGAAGACCCAGGCACGGATGTTTTCCTGGCCTCCCAACTCACCACGGCTAAAAGGAAAAAGTGACCTGCATTGTTGGCTTTGAGAAAACATTTTTGTGCATTTTATGCCAACCCACGTAGATAAGGGCCCTAAACTGAGAGTCTGTGGGACTGGGTGGAGTGTTGGGACTCTGTCTCTCACTAAGTCCTGAGTGTGAGGAGCCCAGCCAGGGGACATAGGACATGGGGACATGGGGCCATGCGGTACGCTTCCTCCGGGGCGGGAGCAGCCTCCCAGACAAGGGTCAGCCAACATCATGGTCACATATGATGGTTGGTGCTTAGAGTCTAAATGGATTTTGCCCAAGGACCATTGCAAAATACATTTACACAAATACTGTAAAATAAAATAACGAGCATATTTGTGGCTTCTATGGGTATGAATAGACAACTGGAGGAAAATATGATTTATTAAAAAAATTTAAAATCAAAGTCTGCCTTTTCTGGAGTGTGTTTCTTGATGATACAAGATGATTCTGTATGAGGTGTGTGAGCTGTTAAATAAACAGGTTATCTCATCAGTTATACACACAGAAATGTGGCCATCTAGAAGCTGGAACCCTTGCACACTATTGGCAGGAATGTTCCACAGCACAGCTACTGTGGAGAACAGGGGTTCCTCCAAAAATTAAACACAGAATTATCATAGGATCTGGTAATCCCACTTCTGGGTATGTCTCCCAGAGAACTGAAAGCAGTGTGTTGAAGAGATATTTGCACACTCACGTTCACAGCAGTATTGTTCACAAACAATATTTGGTTGGATATTGTTTAGCCAGAAGTGGAAACAGCTCAAGTGTCTATCGATGGATGAATGGCTACACGAAATGCGATATATTTGTATAATGGAATAAAATTTGGCCTTAAAAAAAGAAGGAAATGATGACATTTGTGACAACATGGATGGACCTCGAGGACATTATGCTAAGTACAATAAGCCAGTCACAAAAAGACACTCTATGATCGCACTCACAGGAGGTGCCTAGGGTCGTCAAATTTACAGAGACGACAAGGAGAAGGGCGGGCGCCAGGCAGCGGGGGGAAGGAGAAGGCAGAGTTCACGTTCAGTGGGTACGGAGTTTCCATTGCGCAAGCTGGAAAGAGTTCTGGAGACGGATGGTGGTGGTCGCACCGCAGTGGGAATGTACCCCCTGCCTCTGACCTTACAAACAGCGAAGATGGTAAGCATTTCCTGTGTTTTACCACAATTTAAGAAAGCGCGTCCAGTAAACACACCATGAGCCGGTGACTTTTCGAGGGCAAATTAGTCCCAAGCGACCCAAGTGAGGGATGGGGTTAGGTGGTCTTGCACAGGTTTGGCTCCTGTCTGGGTATTTCGCATTCACCCTTGACCTCAGCGGGAGTCCCTCTGGGCTCCCAGACGGGGTCTCTGTGACCCTTGCGCCTTCCTCTGGGCTGCCTGCGTTAAGCACATTCTCTATTCGAGACACCGAGCTAGATGAGTGTGTTGGGTGACAACGTTGTACCTTAGGACTGTGACTCCCTGCTAAATGTTGTTTCTTCTGCTACGACATGAATTCCGTGATCTAAGAATAACATCTCCTGTTCCATGTGGAATCTCCATGCCCAGGACGGAACTCGCACACCGCAGACACTTAATAAGTGTGGGTCAACTAAACACGACTGTGAATGCCAGCGAAACGTCTATGATTGTTTTCACCCTGTAGATTTTAGTACATTTCTTTTTCTTGTGCACTGTGGTTGGCAGATGCTTTTCAAAAATTCCTAGAGACCGCATTGAAAGTAGCAGTCCCCGCAATAGAAGCTGTTAAAATTATTCATGGCAGATCCCATATAGCCACTCTTGGTACTGCCGGAATCCTCAATGTCCATCTCTCGTAGGTTCTGGTGTTTTTAAACACTGGCTCTGCTGTGTTTCTTCTAGGCTTCCCAGGACCTACATAAACAGCAAATGACCACTGATGTCCTTCCAGATGTTTTGTTACAATATCCCTCTCCAAGGAGAGAAAAGGCTCAAATCTTGGATTTCATGATAGCTGAAGGTAGGTTTGTTAACTTAGATTCATCCCCAGAGAGTGCTGTGAAGTCTGGGGTTCACCGAAGGTCTATAAGTTAGGCAGAATTGCTGTTTCTCCCTGTGTATTTCTTTCACTTTATTCTTGTAGCTACTCCATCAGAACCCATTGGGATGACAGCTTACTCTCCCCCCACAGAGCAGCCCTGCAATGTATCAAGTATTTAAGGGAGATTTTCTTATTATGGCTTTCATCCCATAGTCAGCTGTCACAATATTTGTTGGTTTAGTTCCTCAAAGCAGGCCATTTAAAACTTTGTTGACTAATGCTTGCTTTTTTAATAGTTTCTGAGGTTAGGGAGAAACATTCTTACCCCCTCGTTTAATCTTGCTGATGTGTTTAGGTTGCAACATATGCAAGTGATAGTTCCTTTCTATTCTAAATACTAGAAGTTTTGTTTTTTTAAAAGCATGTCAAAAATCAGATGTTATTCAAAGTCACATTTTCATGTAATTATTACCAGATTTTTATCGTCACGATCTGGTCTGAATGAATAAAACCAAATAGTCCATTTAATCTGACTGCTTTCAAAGTTTTAAGGATTAGTGGGTCAAATGAATTAACATTGTTTCCTAGCATGTCAGAAGGCTTGAATCTTCAATGACCAAAGAAATCTCGAGTACATCCATGTGTTTCTGTTTCCAGAATAACATTAAGTTACTACAGTTTATTTGTTTTTATAGAACAGGAACTTGTAAGATCTTTCTTTGGCAACCACCTGGCTCAATTAGTAACCAAATCATATTTTATCCTGGTTAGGAAAGTGCATTTTCCTTTAACAAAATGGAATGGTAGCTACTTCCCATTATTAGTGGATCAAATATGGTCAAGAAAGACTCACAGTTAGGTAGAAATACAAAGAGCTACAAAGTATATAACCTGAGAAATAGTGCTTTAGGGATTTAAAACTCCACATGATGAGTTATAATGGAAAGATAAATTTTGTAAGCAATAGAGATACTGAGTTAAAAATGAAATCTTTTCTTTTGCAATGTGTATTTTTCTGAGCATAAATAAATGATACACAGGAAGACTTCCACTTCTGACTGTTTGGAATGGAGAGTTAGAAAGGGAACCGCAGAATAAGCCCATGTAAGAAAAATGGACATAAACAGAAGAGCAGAAAATAATTAAATATAAAATAGAAATGAAAACAAAGTAGAGGTGCACACTTACATATTTGAGTGTGTGTGTGTGTGAGTGTGTTAAACATAAAAACAAGGAAACGAGATAGACACAATCTGGAATAGTGTGGACAAAAGGGAGCCTCACGCACCATTGGTGGGAGTATAAATTGGTGAGGTCTCTGGGGAGAATAGAGTGGAGGTTTCCTTTAAAAGTTAAAATGAGGGACACCTGGGTGGCTCAGTGGGTTAAAGCCTCTGCCTTTGGCTCAGGTCATGATCTCAGGGTCCTGGGATCGAGCCCCGCATC
Organism: Potos flavus; assembly: GCA_028534135.1. Lineage (NCBI taxonomy): Eukaryota > Metazoa > Chordata > Mammalia > Carnivora > Procyonidae > Potos > Potos flavus. The sequence continues at coordinate 6,082,555 of CM052886.1, read as the reverse complement.
GGGCTCTCTGCTCAGCAGGGAGCCTGTTTCCCCCTCTCTCTCTGCCCGCCTCTCTGCCGACTTGTGATCTCTCTCTCTGTCAAATAAATAAATAAAATCTTAAAAAATAAATAAATAAAAGTTAAAAGGAGAACTACCATGCTTTCCAGCAACTCCATCGCTAGGTATTTATCTGAAGGAAATGAAAACACCACTTCAAAGAGATCTATGCACCCACTCTGTTCCTTGTAGCAGTGTTTACAACCACTATGACACGGAGGCCACCTGTGTCTATTGATAGATGACGGATATAGAAGCTGTGGTTTGCGTCCACACACGCACGCATGCGCATAGGGGAATATTACTCAGCCATAAAAAAGAATGAAATCATGTCATTTGTGATGACATAGAGGGCATTATGCTAAGGGAGATCAGTCAGACAGAGAAAGACAACTACTTACTTACATTTACATGCGGAATCTAAAAAACAAAACAAACGAACAAACAAAACAAAAAGGAAGCGGACTCAGATACAGGAAACAAAATGTTAGTTACTAGAGTGGGGAGCAGTTGGGGTGGATTAAATCGGGGAGGGGGATTAAGAGGTACAAACATCCAGTTATAAAATAAGTAAATCAAGGGGATGTACCATACAGCGTAAGAAATATAGTCAATGATACTGTAAGAACTTTGTGTAGTTACAGATGGTAATAATGAGACTTACCGTGGGGACCATTTCATAATGTATAAAAAATGTTGAAACATTGTGATGTACACCTGAAACTAATCAGAGATTGCATATCAATTACACTTCAATTTAAAAACAAGAAAAATCTCCCTCTCTCTCTCTCTCTCTCACACACACACACATACACACACCAAACCTGGAATAGTTGTTGCCTTTGGTGTGATGGAGGTGGACGGGGGAGGAATTAAGGGAGGAAGGTTTTACAGATGACTCATGTACCACATCTGTGTTTTCATATGCATCAAATATTGTCTAGCAAATATATATATATATCACATACATATATATGTGATATATATAATGCATTTATTTATTTGAGAGAGAGTGTGTGAGTGGGGGGCGGGGGGAGGGGCAGAGGGAGAGAGAGAGAGAGGCAGAGAGAATCTCAAGTAGACTCCCCACTGAGCATGAGTGGCTCAATCTCACACCTGAGCTGAAATCAAGAGTTGGATGTTTAACCGACTGAGCCACCCAGGCTCCCCTTAACAAATATATTGTTAAACATACATGCATTACAGAAAATTGGGGAAAGGCCAAAATTAAGAAGAAGAAAATTAAAAATTACTCCTGCTCTCAATCGGCATTCTATTTCTCTTAACCATTTTGGGTGACACTGTTTCCGACATGTCTTTTTTTTCTTTCCGAAAGTACTTTCAGTGTACTCGAAGCTGTTTTTATGAGTTCGGGTTATTTTGTATACAAAAACTACCATGTCGTTCTCGAAGATACCGATGGTCTCAGGACCCCTAGAACTGCCCCTCAATATTTGCCCTCATGTGAAATATGGCTGCCGAGAATTTGATGAGTTTCTAGTCTGTTTTCTTTTAGATTGTTACAGGACAATTCTCCTTGCTATACTCACCTTGAATTCCTCCCTTACCCTCAGGCCCCACATTGAATCAGTCTCTGTGTTGTTTAACCCTCCTCTCATCCACCCCCTTCTCACGGCCCACTGAGGCTCAGCCTGGGCTGCTCCTGACCTCCTGCTGCCTGTCCTGCCTGTCACAGCTCTCTTCCCACAACGGCAAGGGTCAAGGCCATGCACCTGCCGCCTTCCCTAGCCCCCTCCTGCATATGTAGTACCTCAACCACACAGTACCTCCCAAACCTGCCACCATCTCCATAGAGAACACTCTCTCTCCTTTGTCTGGCAAAGCCTGCAGATTCCTAGAATTAGAGCTAGGTACCAACTCCCCAGGGAGAATCGTCCCCACTCAGCGAGCAGGACCCAGTGACCGTGAGGCCAGTGGCTTCCTTCCTGTCTGTTCCCAGGCTCGCTTTTCACACTGTGCTGTCATTGCTTCCTCCACCCCCTGTGACACAAAAACCCACATCGATCTTGTCCCACCTTGTCCCAATGCCTACCATGGTGCTGACGTTATTAGTCAGCAGCCAATAGTCACTGAGTGGAGAAGGTCCTGCGCACTGGGATCTGTGGCTAGTGGCACGGGAGACATTGCATGCACACCCCAGTCTAGTGACGCAGCACCTGCACGGTAGCTTGATGTGATCCAACTGTGGCCACAGTTAGGTTGTGAGCTCCAGCGGCTCAAGGACTGGGCTTTACCCTTCCTGGTGTCCCTGACCCTAGTAGTTCTGGCTGACACAGATGTATTCAGTAATGGTGACATTCCCCAAGTTTTCCTGGGGACGAGAGATGGCTTGGGAAATGTGCACACGCAGGATATGAATATGGGCTTTTCCAGAATTCTTCTTTTCAAGATCTAAGATAATATCATTTCCGTGCGGGCAGAAAAATCTCAGTAAGAATGGCTGTCTCCGAGAAGCCCTCCGGACGGGTAAGTGGCGATGTCTGGAGCTGGCAGAAAGTTCTGGGCTATGGCCATGGACGTGGGAGTCTTAGCTGGTGCCTAGCGGTGGGAGCCAGTGCTGTTTAGTCGCCTCTGGGTACACAAGCACTTACACGATTGAAAGCCCGGGCACAGGCATGGAGGGGTTCCCAGAGCTCAGCCGGGCTGGTTTCCAGGGCTGATGTCCTCTGCCCGCCACCCTCCCCCCCCATCATTCAGTAGCAGAGTCCTAAGAGTCTGGGTCATAGAGTGCATTTCTCCGGATGGGAGACCAGGAGAGGAGATTTTTTGGTTTCAAGGGACCCTGGATTAGCCAGTGGGTGGGTGGGGAGGGGAGGAGAGGCAGCCCAAGGACAGGGGAACCTGAAGGTTTAGTCTCTGTTCTGCCAGGACTAGTCCTGATCGAAGGCAATCCTCGTGTGCTCTACACTTGAGGAAAAGCGCTCATGGTGTAGAATTTGTTACGTTCTAGGCTTGGCAGGGATTGTATGATATCGTATATATAATCACATCATACACTGATATCAGACATCGATATCTTGCTCCGCACCTTCTTGTCTTGAAGAGATTGTTGCTAGAGATGTGTAAATGTGAACGTGAGCCTAAGACCCCTTTGTCTGGGGATGTAAAGTACTGTTGTTGCCACAAAGAGGCCTTTGCCAAGTCACTTTTGATTCCAGAACTTAAAGGGGTCACTCAGGCTCAGAGTTTCAGAGTCCTTGTTATAGATCTTATGCTAAGATTTACCAAACAAGGAAAAGGGAAGCGTTTTATTCTTGGCATTTGCTCAGGGTAGTTCTTATACGCATCGTCTTATTCATTGACACTCGTGTGAGAAAAATAAAGATAATTCTGTGTTTTGTTTAAAATTTCAGCATTTGGGCTTAGGAGAAGCTTGAAACCACGCTCTACTTCCCTGGCTCACAGGATTTTGCCTCCGTGCTGCTGGTTAATTTTGTGGGTCAGATTGACGGGGCCTTGGGATGCCCAGATTAAACATTATTTCTGAGTGTGTCTGCGAGGGTGTTTCCGGGCGACAGTCCCATGTGAATCGGGGAACTCCGTAGACTGCCCCCTCCCCAACGTGGGTGGACGTCACCCAATCTGTCAAGGGCCTGGACTAAGAGAACAAAACGTGGAGGAAGGGGGCATTCTTCCTTTCCTGCCATCCTCTTTTCCTGCCTGCGGGAGCCGACACATTCTTCCACTCTCGCGCTGGGAGGGACACCATCAATTCCCCTGGTTCTCAGACCTGCAGACTTGGACTGAATGAATGACACTGGCTTTTCTGGGCCTTTCGTTTGCAGACAGTAGATCGGGAGACCTCTCAGACTCCGTAATGCTGTAAGCCCGTATTTCCTTTGATGTATGGATACAAACATACATAATCTTGCTGGTTTCTCCTACATGCATACAGCCTATTGGTTCTGTTTCTCTGCAGAACCCTGACTGGTACATTTCCCTCTGTAAAACCAGCTGACGAACCCTCAGCTCTGGCTAGGTGGCAACATTCTGGAATGTTCACGCATCTGCATACACCAGCTGAGTTACAGCTGATCAAGGGTCAGTTACATTTGTTCCTACCTCTGTTTTTTTCTCAATGAACTTGGTATTATAATTAGCTAATTTGATGACATTATGTAACCTGATAAAATAGGAGTGTAAAAAATGAATTATATTTTTATTATAATTTGATTAAAGTAAGTCATCGCTTTCCTGATACTCAATAAAAACGAGTCACTAAAAATGTCTAAATGTGAGTGAGTCAAATGTAAGTGAAAAAGTATGGTAAAAATCCTCGACTTTGGATTCAGATTGTTTCGAAGTGTTCTGAGTGCCGGCTCTACTTTAAAGAAATCAGAATGGCAAATGATAAACAATGCATTGTAAGTGTGGTTTATGCGAGAAGAGCACGGGGAACTCCCATCAGGAGACCTACTTTTTTTTTTTTTAAGATTTTATTTATTTATTTGACAGAGGGAGACAGATCACAAGTGGGCAGAGAGGCAGGCAGAGAGAGAGGGGGAAGCAGGCTCCCTGCTGAGCAGAGAGCCCGATGCGGGGCTCGATCCCAGGACCCTGAGATCATGACCTGAGCCGAAGGCAGAGGCTTTAACCCACTGAGCCACCCAGGCGCCCCAGGAGACCTACTTTCAAAGAAAAGATTTTCATTGTTTATTGAAGAAATATAAATACATTCTTTTTGTTTTAGGCTAAATTAAATAAAATTTCTTTTTACTAAGTGGACATTAGGTAATGGAGATTCTACTGAGCGTGTCTTGAACAATATGGATAGAGGGGTCTACCAACCCTTCATCTGCAAGTCAGCTTTCAGAGTCTGCATGGCCAACCCCTTTCTTTTCTTGAGTGTGGGGACTTGCTGGTGTCACCATGCCCTGAGCACACCCTGAGGCCCCCGGTCCTAGAAAGTGGCAGCCCAGCCCATCTCAGGGCTGTAGGGAGAAATCCACACAGAAGGCCGTGTCCCCAAGAAGGTTGAGCACAGCCCACACGCAAATATTCTCCATAAATGTTAGCAGTTCTTCCTTCCAAATCACTACCTTTCTATCTCCTTGCCTGCTTGCCTGCCTACAGAAAATGAGTTTTAATTCCAGGCACACAGAAAAAGAAACTCAGAGTCTAGAGTGTTAATAGTATTGTCTTTTCTGTGCTTTTATTATTTTTTTTATTCCAATATTCCTTCTGGCTTCCAGAGGTGGCGTTCTACCCAGAGGTCACCAAACTTTCTCCGTGAAGGGCCAGGTAGTAAATATTTTAAGATTTGTGGGCCAGAGAACATAAAACTATTCACTCTGTGGCAGTGGTTATGAAGCAGCCACAGACAGTATAGAAATGAATGGGCTTGGCTGTATATCAATAAAACTTGACTTAAAAAACAGGCATCAGGCGGGGCGCCTGGGTGGCTCAGTGGGTTAAAGCCTCTGCCTTCAGCTCCAGTCGTGATCCCAGGGTCCTGGGATCGAGCCCCACATCGGGCTCTCTGCTCAGTGGGGAGCCTGCCTCCTCCTCTCTCTGCCTGCCTCTCTGCCTTCTTGTGATCTCTCTCTCTCTTTCTGTCAAATGAAGAAATAAAATCTTAAAAAACAAAAACAAAAACAGGCAGCAGGCTAGATTTGGCCTCTGGACTGTAGTTTCCTGAACCTAGTGTCTAACGAGCATCCTGAACTGAATGAGGGATCAGTAAAATCTCAGACACTGTATGCAGATTTTGGGTATGTGTTTTTCTGGACAGAGGAATCATAATTTTCTTCAGATTTCAAAAGCACTTAGATCAATAACTTTAAGAAACATTGCTATAAAGAAATGGTTTCTTCTAAGCCCCCACAGAATTTAATTTTTTAAAATACTGTAATTTTCATGATCTATTTTTAAAACTTTATTTTGAAATACCTATAGAGTCACAAAAAGTTGCAAAGAATGTACAGAGAAGTCCTGGGTCCTCTTTACCTAGTTTCTCCCAATGGTTACGTCTTACATAATTATAGTACACTACTGAGACCAAGAAACTAATTTCGGTACAATATGTGAGTATAGTTCTCTGACATTTTATAGCATGTGTAGATTTATGGAACCACTGCTGTAATCAACCACTAATCTATTTTCCATCTCTATAGATATTTTTCCTTTCATGAATGACCTTGTGAGATTGACTTTTATCACTCTACTTAATACCCCTGAGATCCATTCAAGTTGTGTATTGTTAATTTGTTCCTTTTTCTTACTGAATCATATTCCTTAGTATGGATATACCACAGTTTGTTTAACCATTCACTCATTGATGAACGTTTTGGTTATTTCCAGATTTTGGCAATTATATGTAAAGCTACTATGAACAATTGTGTATAAGATTTTGTATAAACATATATTCCTACCTCTGGGATAAATGACTAGGAGTGCAATTGCTGGGTCATGTGGTAATTGCATATTTAGCTTTTAAAGAAAGTGTCAAAGTGTTTTCCAGAGTTAATAATTTATTTTTAAAAATGGCATGAACATATGCCTTGAACATGCATAAGAAAACATAAAAATGTAAGAATTACAAAAAATCTAAAATCTCTCCATGGGATGCCTGGGTGGCTCAGTTGGTTAAGCATCTGCCTTAAGCTCAAGTCATGATCCCAGGGTTCTGGGATCAAGTCCCACATTGGACTTCTTGCTCAGCATGGAGCCTGCTTCTCCCTCTGCCTGCCACATCCCCTGCTTTGTGCTCTCTCTCTGACAAATAAATAAATAAAATCTTAAAAAAAAAATCTCTCCTTATGCACTGCCCAGTCCGAGACTTCCTCTTCCTTTGTCATTATTCAGGTGTACATCCAGTATGTCTATATTATTATTCCAAAAGTCCTTTGTTGTGGGGGTCTTTCTATGGAGTAGGTATAAATTATTTTCAGTCCTTTTTAACTGATGAGTAGATATACTATAGTTTATTTAAGCATTCCTCATATTTAAAGACGCTGATTATTTCCAATTTTCACTGTCATCAAGAAATGATGAAACAAATATCTTTGAGATGCTTCTGTGTGCACATTTGTGTTTCTCAATATACATTCTGATATTTATGGATGCTACCAAATTGCCTTCCTAAAGAATGTATCAATCAATACTCCTGCCACATCCACACTTGATATTGACTTTATTAATTTTTACAAATTTTATTGATTAATCTGAGTGCAGAATATTTTGTTGTTATTTGTATTTCCCTGGTTAACAACTAGGCTCCACATTTTTTTCTTTATAACTTAATTAACCATTTTTATGTTACGTCTGTAAATAACTATTTGTATTCTTAAACCATTATTTTTTCTCTTTTATTGTCTTTTTCTTATTGATTTTTAGTAGCTCTTTATTTCTGTTGGACATTAACCCTTTGGAAATTTTACATATATATTGTAAATATTTCCTCAAATCTGTCACTCATCTATTGAATTTACTTTTGGGGTGTGTGTGTGCGTGTGTGTGTGCGTGTGTGTTCATGTGGCATGTGTGAATTGCACAGCTAGCATCATTTAGTTTAGTCTTGTTTTGCATAGTCACATGGATCAATCTTTCACTTTATGTCTCTTAGATTTTATTCTTGCTTCAGAAGTCCTCCTTATTTCAAATTATGGAAATACTCCCTTATATCTTTTCTAATGTTTCTGGCCTGCAAACTACTGGAACTAATGTCAGGTGTCTCACTTGGTACATTAAATCTGGAATCTTAGATTAGAGCACCCATCTCAACGAATTGGACCTGATTCAACATTGTTTCATCCTCCTGGGCCTGGTATCATTATAATTCATTCCTAAATTTCTCCCCAGATTTCTGCAGATATGTTACAAAATCTTGAAATTCTTTTCATGTGTAAGGTATCTCTTCCCCAAACTTCTTATTTCTCCCCTTGAGACATGCTGGAATCTACTCTAGGCATATTTGGGTACAACATGGTGAGAGTGGGTCTTAAGGAGTCCTATCATCCCCTTTTAAGGTAACTGTGTAAGGTGAGGTCATTAAAACTCTTCAAACAAAGGAAAGTGTTTTTGTTTTTGTTTTACAAAAAGGAAGAGAAAGGCTGCTTCTTTTGGCCAAGGAGGTTCAGGGGACTTGAGGGCTCAAGATTTTCAGATTCATTTGAGTCCACTTACAGTTTCCATTTCATTTCTCAGAAGTCTACTCCTTCCCATGCATTCCATAATTTACATCTCAGAGGCATGGCTAGACTCTGAATTTAATCTATGATATAATTCTTAACACATAGGTTCAAATTTTGAGACTGCTTTTCAGTGGTATCAGCCTTGCCTCTACAAAACTCAAGATCTTTTAGGGCCATCATAAGGAGCTCTCAATTTCTCTAGCAATGCCTCAACGTGACACTTGAAAGCCTAAAGTTTTATGTTCTTTTTGTAATTTCTCCATTGGAGTCAGAAGCAATCGGCTCAACCCCAGAGATTCTGTGGCCATCTGTAGTGATCAAATCCAGCAGTCCCTTGGCCTCCCAAAGTCTTGCTTTAAATAGATTCTTCATTTCAGGTAGTCACAGCTTAAATTTAAGTAACTATTTTGTAACTGAATGTTGTAGATAGATACTGTTAGTATCTCATTTTTCCCTGGCAATAATGCCATCGATGTGTCCAATCCCAATCACATCATTTAACAAACTGCAGATTTTCTTATTTAGGTATCTATTTCCTGGGTGTGGTCCCAAGTGGAATATTAATTCATGTTGAATCAGCAAAACAGAAACCACTGTAGGTATTCCAGAGAGAGGCAATTTAATGCAGGCACATGTTTACAAAATTGTCGAGCAAAAGAGAGAAAGGTATGCTAGAGGGAGAAGAGGGTGTAGCGTATACATAAGACCAGGAAACAGCAATTGCTTCTGGCTGGGGCCTAAGACCCTGTTCTTGCCTTGAAGTCAATGAGGCATTGATGTTGCTGCTGCTACTGCTGTTAAAGCTGCCCCAGTGTCATGGAGCAGTGACCAGGAACCTGTATTCCTTTGGTTCAGGTTGCCAGCAGCTGTTACTGCGGCTGCCCAAGACACCTTCATGATACAGGGGAGAAGACCTCTCGTGCTCCGATCTTCCTATCTGACCGATGCTACCCACTGGTAAAGCCTTATAAGAAGCCACGTGGCCAAGGGCCAGGAATGTGTAGTTATAACACCTGATGTCACAGAAGAGAATTTAGAAGGACAAGTATGTGCTCTTCCTCAGGACAATACTGGGAGATACGCTTCCTTAAAATTAGGGAGGAAGCCAAGAATGAAGAAGACTCCTGACCTATGAGACAGGGAATCCCACCCAAGAAAGAGGCACCGGGATTGCTCAGGAAGGTGGGGAAAGGACAGCCCAGGACAACAGTTGGGCAGTAAGCCTTAATGTCCGCCAGGCTACACTGGACCAGGAGGGCTGCAGGCTCCAGGTGAATTTAGAAGGTGGGAGGTCTCCCTGGAAGAAGGAGACGTGTTTGAGTGCACTGAGAGATTTATTGTTTTATCAGAGCATTGGGGGGAAATTAATGGTGCATATAAAGAAAGCAAGCAATAAAAATCAAGGCCCAAGAGAAAAAAATGCTGTGAAAGAGTAGAAGTGGATCATAGCATACTATGTGGCTCAGCTGTTAAAAATAGTTACACAGCCATAACAATGTGAATGTCAACTTTCGACTGAATGAAAATGTGATAACACAGAGTTTGAAGAGAAGAGAGAAGTTGTGTGTTGGGATGAGGAGAGAGTTGAAGAGAACTAAATCTTTTTATTTTATATCAAGAAGTCAATAAGTAATGTAATATTTAAAACTAAAAAGTCAAGCAGTGTCAATTTAAAGCAAGTTATTCAGATATATAAACATAAATCACAAGGGAAAAAAATCCAGCTAACATAGTTGAAAATTATTCCAGAGACATTGATAGAAGTGGAATGGGGTAAGGAATTTTGTTTTTCATTATAGGCTTTAAAGTATTTAGCTTCTAAAAGCTTTTATTTACTATATTATCTTGGTAAAATATTAATATAATTTTTTAAACCACAAATTTAGAACAATTTTTATCAGAGTGAAACAGTACCATGTTGGTTTAATGAGCCAATTTTAATACTGCTCTTTATCAAACACTTCTCAAGATTTTTTGTAAAAAGCACACACTTGTACTCATTCAGTCTAAATAGAGGAGATTTAGTGATTACATAGGCTGTAGTTCTGATTCTTTTATTTTAGTTTCCTTTAAAGTCTAACTCAGATTATAATGAACGTATTTAAAAATTTTTTCACACATGACACTGAAAGGCCAATTTAAAGTTCCTGACATACATTCCAAACAACTTGATATTGTTTAACTGTATTATATCTTTAAGAAAACAGGGTTTCTCTGCTCCCACTTATTTGTTTCTCAGATCTTTTCTATTTTGTTTCCCTGGCCCACAATTCCGCTATGTGTTTTAGTTTGACATCATTGTGGAGAAAGGAATAAAATAAAGAAATACAAAGATGAAAACAATTCCCAGCACACCAATAGCATTGACCTCGGAATGCTGGGAATGGAGGGAGCTGGCGGGGTTTGGTAGGATCTGGTCCCATGGGAAGATTTTAATACAGTAAGACAACAAATTCTATTTGGCTATAGATCTAAGTTAGTAGAGTTCAAAAGGGAGTGAGGTTGAGTTTCATGGGCTTTGTGGTGGATGAAGAAATCTCTGGTCTGGACTTGGATCATCACAAGATCATCACAAGGCCACGGCAAGAGTGGTCTCTCTTCCTAGTTTAAGGGAATGTCCAGTTTCTTGACTTGGAGATAAATCATCTTTTCTTTATTTTTTCTTGGTCTGCAGTAATAAAAAAACATGGAGAGGGGATAAAGAACTTGTGAGGAGGCTGAAAACCAAAATAAAGTGGGTAAGAAATAAATGGAACGACAAATGGGTGTAAGCTTTATCCAGGCACAGTCTTGCAGTGTGTTCTGAGTGGTGATTCCTAAAAAGAAAATTGACAGAGCTTGGTGAATAACTTATGCGATGGAAACAGTTCCAAAAATGCTCTTCTGGGAATGGGACTGGCCTATGCTCCTTACTTAAAGTGGTCACTTTTCTATGTCATAGAGGACGTGGGTAATAACTACATTTAATCTTATATCAGTTAAAAATGATGATTGCAAAATCTAGACACTATTGTCATCAGTTCTTGCAAATACAATTTTAGAAATTATTCTTACCAATGCTTATTTACTTTTCAACAGTTGGGCAAGTGAAAAACCAAATTGCAAATTTTCTCAATCATCTTATCTTTATGAATACCAGGAAGTTGCCGATACTTATAGGAATGCTGCTTTCTTCATCCCGCTGTTCCCAGACATGCCCTTTGGATATGCTCTGCCTGATAATAGTATTGATATCTGGAGTGGGGCTGCCCCCATGTTCCCCAGCTCCTCACAAAATTTCCCCCACCTGGGGGCACTTAGTCCTGTCTCAGCTTCAGGGCCAGTCTGAGACAGGGAGCATAGCAGAAGCCCACCCGAATCCCCTGGCAATGCTGGGGTTCTCTCAGGCTCCAGATGTAGGGGCCCAAGGAAGTTGGCAGGGCTCCCAGGGTCCCTATACCAACAATAGTAACAGCAAAAGCAGCAGAAGCAACAACAGAAACAACAATGACAATAAGAACACCAGCAACAACAGGAATAACACCAGCAACAGGAACAGCAACAGCAACAATAGTAACAACAGCAACAACAGCAGCAGCAATAGTAACAAGGGCAACAACAGCAGCAACAATAGTAACCACAGCAACAATAGGAAAAACAACAGCAACAATAGTGACAACAACAGGAACCACAGCAGCAGCAGTAACAACAGCAGCAGCAACAGCAGCAATGGTAACAATAGCAACAACAGCAGAAACAATAAGAACAATGACAGCAGCAACAATAACCACAGCAACAACAACAGCAGCAATAATAGTAACAACAGTAACAACAGCAGCAACAATAGTAATCACAGCAACAACGGCAACAACAACAATAGTAACAACAGCAACAACAGGAACAATAGTAATGATAGTAACAACAGCAGTGACAGGAATAATGACAACAGTAATAGTAATAACAGGAACCATGGCAGGAACAATAGTAACCACAGCAACAATAGAAGCAACAACAGTAACACCAGCAACAGCAACAATAGTAACAACAGCAGCAGCAATAGCAATAACAGGAACAGCAACAGCAGCAGCAACAGTAACAACAATAGCAACAACAGCAGCAGTCATAATAACAACAGCAACAGTCATAGTAACAATAACAGCAGCAATAGTAACCATAGCAACAGCAGCAGGAGCAATGACAGTAACCACAGCAACAACAGGAGCAGCAGCATCGGCAACAATAGTAACCATAGCAACAACAGCAACAATAGTTAACAAGAACAACAACAGAAACAACAACAACAGCAGGAACAATAGCATCAATAATAGTAATAACAGGAACCACAGCAGCAATAATAGTAACCACAGCAATACCAGCAGCAACAATAGTAACAACAGCAGCAACAATAGCAACAACAGGAACAGCAGCAATAGCAACAACAGCAACAACAGCAGCAGCAACAATAAGAACAATAGCAACAACAGCAGCAGTTATAACAACAGCAACAACAGCAGTCATAGTAACAACAGCAACAGCAGCAGCAACAAAAGCAACAACAGCAACAGCAGCAGTCATAACAACAACAGCAACAACAGCAGCAGCATTCATAGCAACAACAGCAACAATGGCAGAGGCAACAGCAACAATGGCAGCAGCAACCATAGTAACCATAGCAACAACAACAGGAATAGCGGCAGCAACAGTAACAATAGCAACAGCAACAACAATAGTAACCACAGCAATAGCAGCAGGAGCAATGACAGTAACCACAGCAACAACAGGAGCAGCAGCAGCAGCAACAATACTAACTGCAGCAACAACAACAGCAGCAAAAATAGTAACAAGAACAACAACGGGAACAATGGCATCAATAATAGTAATAACAGGAACCACAGCACCAATAATAGTAACCACAGCAACACCAGCAGCAGCAACAATAGTAATGCCAGCAGCAGCAGCAACAGTCACAACAGCAACAGCAGCAGCAACACAAGGAACAACAGCAGCAGCAACAGCAGCAACCACAGGAGCAATGAGAGCAGCGACGGTAGTAACCACAGCAACAACAGCAGCAATAACACCGGCAGCAGCCATGGTAACAACGGCAGCAAGAGCAACAACAGCAGCATCAGCAGCAACAACAGCCACAACAGCAGCAGCAGCCATAGCAACCACAGCAACAACAGGAAAAGCAGCAGCAGCAGGAACGGCAGCCGCGCTGACTGACGGGTAGCGGACCCCAGGGCGCCCCGGCCCCGTCCCTGCCTCCCCTGCCCCCCACCTGCCCAGGCCCCGGAACCTGCCGCTCGGACTGGCTTTGTCACTCACTGGCCTCCCGGTGAATCTTTCATCTTCGTTGCCTTCATTTTGTTCAGTTGTCAGCGCGGTTAATAATAACCGTGCCTGCTCCCTAGGGTCGTGGCCGGGATTAAAGGAGGCAGTGAGAGGGGCTTGGGAAGGACTAGCTGAGGGCTCTGAGGGAATGTCAGCCGCTGTTTCCCAATCTTACAGCAAGGACACGGGCGGCCGGGTGAAATGAGGTGCACATTAGGAAATCCTGGGGGCTGTCTGTGGGCCCAGGACGGGCGGTGGGTGCTTGGGAGCTGGAGGACTTGGGGGGGCGTGGAGGGAGTCCCGCCCCACCCCGTTTTTGCGCCTGTCCCTGTGTCGGGGCGCTGGGCCTGGGCCAGCTCTCCTGACCGACACCTCTGTGTCCCGCGGGCTGCCCCGGCTCGTCTTTGCCTGCAGGTGGGTCCTTCGCCAGCCCAGCCTTGCGGTCACCTCTCCACTCTCCTCCGCCGCCCCTGAGCCTCACACAGATCCGACTTCCCTCTTTGGAAGGTGAGCTGAGTTATGGAATACAGAAAGCAGAAAAGCACGAATCTTCATAGAAGTATTAGTAGGTCACGCCAAGAGAAGGCGTATAAACCAACAACAGGAATAATCGTGGCGACCTCTCCGCCCAGTGAACCAGCCTGATGGGAAGCCTCTTACAAGTAGACGTGTCTATCACGGAGCTGCGCTTCCCTATCGCAAAACCGTTTGGAGTATGTTTTAAAATTTGATTTCCACTCAATCGTCTAGGGACGAAATTACCTGTTTTACAAAGCAGCTATGGCAACTTCTATGAATAATAGGATGGCTGTTGGACATTTCCAAAGAGTCAGGCACTTTCCACGCATGTATCTCATTACAAAAATCCAATGAGTAGAAACCGTTGTCCCCATTTACAGATGAAGAAATCAAGGCTTGGAAGAGTTAAGGCCACGTGATGGGAAATGTCAGGACCTGGCCTATCAGATTACAGCCCATCCTCCTCCCCACCACACATCACTGCCTTCCCAGCTTGGAGCTGGCTGCACAAGCCTGGAGACCCCACGATTAGAGATGCTGCGGAAGGAACGCAGCATTTAGTCCGCAACTATACGGGGAGCACCTGGTCTGTGCGTACCAAGTCCTAGGGATACAGCAATAAATGGGGTACAGTCTGTCTCCAAGGGGAGGCTCATGTGCATGGGAAGCTTCACTGAGCTAGAGGTATGGGGGGCCGGGGGGCAGCTGGTCTAGATCAAGGATCTCAAGCTCAAATGTCTGCATGCAGCAGGCAGAAACAATAAATGTGCTAGGCACGAGACAGCGGGGAATGTGGCTCTGTGCCTCCTCCAGCAGGCATGCCCTTCCAAGCCTCCAGCCACCCCTCACCTCCTGTAAACCACGAGCAAGAGGAAATGCCTGCCCTGGGTTACCAGATCCTCGGAATTTTTTTTCTTTAACAGATCCTGGAAATTCAGTTTATGTGGAATTTCCCACTTTAAAAATACCACGTGGGTCAAGCAAAGCCCTTGAGGCCCTGATGTCCTGTGGGTTGCCAGTGTGTGACCTCTGGCTGAGCTCTAAGTCCGTTTGTAATGCTGAGCTCCAAGCTCTAGGAAAAACCTTACACCACCGCGATTCTTCGCAGCCCCATCTGCATGGGTGCCGAGTGTGTTAAATGGGAACATTGTGTAAAACGGATAAAATTCAGTTCAGCTCATGGTCCCAGTAAGCCAGAAAACATCACAGCATACTGCATAAATTGTGGGCAGTGTGTCCTATGTTTCTCTTCATTAGACTTTCTTAAGTTTAATTTTTGAATAGGTTCCTATGGTCCAAAATTCAAAAAGTAGAAAAAGATATGCACCGGAAATCTCTCCCACCTGTGTTCTACAGCCACTGGCCCCACAGACAGCCAATATTCTGGTTCTTGCATATATTCTTCCAAAGATACAGGTAAAGATACAGGTAAATATATATATTTATAAAGTAGGCTCCATACCCAGCATGGAGCCCAACATGGGGCTTGAACTCGCGACCCCAAGATCAGAGACCTGAACTGAGATCAAGAGTCGGATGCCTAACGGACTGAGCCACCCGGGTGTCTGCCTTTTTAAAATTAGTAATGTATCTTAGAGGACTTTCCTTATCAGTGTCTGTAAGGCTGACTTGTTCTTTTTAATGGCTGTATAGTATTTTATTGAATGACATGCCATAATTTATATAACTAGTCTCCTAATCATTGTGCATTTAGGTTGTTTTCAATCTTTTGTTACATAAAAATTGTCTTAAATAGTAATCTTGTACATATGTTATTTTGTACATGCAAATTTCTGGAAGTGTGGAATTGCTAGGCAAAAAGAAATACACAGGGGCACCTGGGTGGCTCAGTCAGTTAAGCATCTGCCTTTGGCTCAGGTCATGATCCTGGGGTCCTGGGATCAAGCCCCACATCGGGCTCCCTGCTCAGTAGGGAGTCTGCTTCTCCCTCTCCCTCTGCAGCTCTCCCTGCTTTTGCTCTTTCTCTCTCTCTCAAATAAATAAAAATCTTAAAAAAAAATACACATTTTTGAAACTCTTGTCATATTGCCATCATAGAGATTTCAGATGTGTATTCCCACGGGCAACGTAGGACACTGTTTCCCACATTCTTCCCCAACACGATGTTACCAAGTGGTTTGATCTTCAACAGTCGAAGTTGTGAGGAGTAGTGTTCATTTGTACTTCTCTCATTACGTAGGAAGTGAGCATATTTTCATATCTTTAAGAGCTGTTTTTATTTTCCTTTCTTTTTTTTTTTAAAGATTTTATTTATTTATTTGACAGAGAGAGAGGGATCACAAGTAGGCAGAGAGGCAGGCAGAGAGAGAGGGGGAAGCAGACTTCCTGCCGAGCAGAGAGCCCGATGCGGGGCTCGATCCCAGGACCCTGAGATCATGCCCTGAGCTGAAGGCAGAGGCTTTAACCCACTGAGCCACCCAGGCGCCCCTGTTTTTATTTTCCTTTCACTGAATTCTGTGTTCAAGTCTTTAACCCATTTTTTCTTATGTGTGTTTCCTCTTATGTGTTTGTTAGAGCTCCTTATGTATTAAGAAAATTAGCCCCTTATAGAGGAGTAAATATTTTCTCCATATTTGTTGTTATTATTTTTTTTAGCTTATGTTAGTTTTTCAATGCAGAATTCTTTGTTTTTATAAAGGCAAACTTACTGATCTTTTTTAAAAATGAGTCCTGGATTTTTTTTGCTGTACTTACAGAGAGACCTTCCTCACTATGAAAGTATGAGTATTCTTCCATGGTATGTTCATTATTTTACTGTTTCTTTGTGTTTTCCAGTCTTTGATCTCGTGTGACTCGATCTCAATGGACGGTGTGAGGTATAAATTCAACCTCAGATTTTTTTTCCAACTGGCTACAGAGTTGGCCCAGATGAGTATGGAGGAATTTCAGCTCCCTACCTCTGCATGTTTTCAGCCTCGTCAATAGTCTCGGGCAAAGCCTTGCCTTTGGTCTCCGGGAGCAGCAACACCAGTCCCCCCGCAATCAAGCCGACCACCGCTGGAAGCCAGACAGACACAAATCACATTAAAAACTAAAACATGTGAGCTCTATAATCAGAACTCTCCTTACTTCTTAAAAAAAATTTTGCGTGTTGTGATTTCCTATACTTACAGATTTCTTCGTTATCTCTGACTGTCCTATAAATATTTTGCTGATTCTAACCTCCGTTGGATTATAATTCCTTATAGGGAGATGGAATATTCAACATTTTGAGTCAAGGTTATTCTAGGCTAGAGAACATTGCCATAATATTAAGATACATTGGAGTTAGAAAATAACTCTGAAAAAAAAAAATCAACTCTAAGGAAGGGAAGAACATAACCCTGCCAATATAAAGCACTTAGTAATGAGAATGAGTCAGAAGCTTGGAGCACGATGAGGACCCAGAAGTCGTGAATCACGTACCACTGCATCAGAGCATTTTAAAAGCATAGCCAGGCCTACACTTTTAGTTCTGATTCGAGAAAGTTTGAGAAAGTCCTTTTGTTCCTTTTTCCTTTGTCTGCAGCTGTAATTTTTTTTTTGCACATGCTGAGGAGTCATAGTAAACATTAGAGTGTTTATGTGTCTTTAAATTCCCATTAATGTTTTGGGATTTTAAGGTTATGTTTTATGTTTTGCGATAATAGAATGCAGGAAGTAGATGTGGAGACTTCACTGGTTTTGGAGTTCCAAAAACATGCACACCGGCCTCTGTTTTTACGTCTTTACAAAATGACAGGAATTGAGGCCACAGAGAGTGGTTTAGGACGCCGGCTGGAGATCTGGGTGTCTGGCGTCCAGTTCTGAGCCCCCACGCACTGGTCTCAGAGCCCTGGGAAGCTCGGCACCAGACTCGTGGCCATAAAGTGGGGCGATATTCCCACCTCACACGCTTGTACTGAGACCCAAATGCATTCCTGCTTGTTACGTGGCAGAGCCTGCCACAGAATTATGGACGAGATAGGCACCTTCAGAGTCTCTCCAAACATCTAAAGATTCACTTGGCTGTAACTCATACAAATTATACACATATTCGCTGGCTTTGATTCTCTGCAGTGAATGAATTAGGGAGAGAATATATAATAGATTAATCAAATGATCATCTCTTTAGCTTTTTATATTTGCAAAGATAAGCCTCATTAACCCGAGCATTTCTTATCTTTTTTCCCAGTGCTCTTTCAACCGTTTATTTGTTGATTTCCAGGCTCTAGATAATTGCTTCTAGTTATTTCAAGACCACAGTCAGTACACCATTATTGCGTACCAAAGAAAGGAAAAGGAGTAAACATGGAAAAGTATTCGTTTTGTTTCCTGCTAGCTGCTCAGATTGGTGAGAAAAGAAGACGGAACTACAAGCGTCAATAAAAGTGGGAGTCATCTTTGAGTTTACTTGAAAGGGCGAAATGCAGTTAAAATCCTTGACCTTTTCCAGGGGCAGGTGAATCCCGAGGGAGGGTCCACAGAGAATCGTCTAGGTCTGGACTTGGCCTGGCATTGTTAAGTGGTCCTCAGAGAATCATGAAGTTTGTTCTTCACCCAGAAATGTCTCAGTGACCCTCGGATTACTCACTGCCCACCTAAGGGAGTGGCCCAGGTTGAGGCGCCTCCACCTTCCTCCTTGGAAGGAAGGCACCCAGAGAGTGTTGTGGTATTTTCCCGAGATGGAAAGAAGGCTCTGCACAGGTCCCTCAGCCAGCGTTGGGAGAGGAAGATGGCCGGGGTCAGGCTTACCCCCGGATAAAGGTCCTGTGTTCTATCAACTTTGGCCATCTCGCTGTTATTAAGTCGCAGCCTAGAGGAATTCACTGGGTCTGTTTTGAGGGTGCGTTTTATCAGCAGTGTGGAACATTTATTTGCTGGCACATCTACAGCAGTGGAAAATTTTCCCCTCATAAATCCCTTGAGAAGAGGAACGAGCAGAGGTACTTGCATGTGACAGTGTGTGGCATTAGGAGAAAAGCCATCTGGGGGCGCCCCCGGTGTGCTGAGCGTCTTGTGTCCCTCCCCTCAAATTAAGTGAGGGTTGTAGGCCCTTGGGGAACACTGTTATATTTTTGCCAAATTAGAAGTGGCTCCCAGTGGCTCTAAAAGAAGACTGAGCTGGGTGCGTTGAGGCCTTCTGGTTAGCCCGAGGAGGCGAATGCTGTGTGTGCGTGACTCTGGACACCCCTTTGCACCCCTCCGTGTGGCACACAGGGGAGGGACTGTCCCATCGTCCACAGCTACGGGGAAAGGAATGGACACGAATGAATGGGAGTGTCCACGATTCCCGGACCCCCTCTGCAGTCTGTAGACGTTGTGCTCAACATTGACCTCTGCGTGTTAATGGCTGATAGTTAGATTTGTCCCTGTCACCTTCCATGCTGCAGGCTGGGCAGTGGGGGGAGGGGGAGGGCTCCGCGCTGGTACATTCCTTCAGGATTGGAGGGAAGGGCTGTGCCGATCCTCCTTAAATCTAATTGCCCAAGGGATTTGGGGAAGGGGTGCCCGACACCAACACAGGTGTGCCGTGACGCTAATGCATTTCCTTAATCATGGCCTTTCCAAACCCTCTGGGTTTTGACATTGCTCTTTGCAACATTTTAACCACCTTTCTTTGAAGTAATGAAGTGAAAGGTTTTGTATTTTCCCATGTTTGGCCATAAAGGAGGCAGAAAGAGTGAGCTCTGTGACAAAGAGACCCAAGCAGGGGTGGAAATCGGAGGAGAGTTAGGTGTGTTCTTTAGGTAAACGGCTTTCCACCTCACCTCGCTCCTTCTTGAACTTTGTACGGCTGAGGCCCGGAGTCCCAGTGGTTCCCACACTTGGGTCTTAGTAGTTACTAATAGTATTGCCTATGGTAGTGTCACTAACACCGAGAGTAGTACCGATTACTACTACTGGCATTCAGTGGTTGTTGGGAGGCATGATACCTATTTTGAGATGGAGCAATGGAGGTCCCTAGAAAAATAGGTTTTTGTTCAAAGATAGATCTGAGGATTTCTCACCAAAAACCACCAGCGGGAGCTCATGCCAGACGTCAGTGAGCCGGTAGACCAGGAACGGTGTGATGATGCCGCCGATGTCACACATGGAGGAACAGACGAGGACACCAAGGTTCCTGAAACACAGGGAGCTGATTTAATTTCTAGCTTCTCACCGTAGAGTACTCATCCCGTGCCCCACCCCCAAATAAATCCGCCCCCAAATTGCTAAAATGTCTGTGAACTGAAAAAACGGTGTTTGCGTTGTTTTCAACACACATAAATGGTGTATGATTCATAATTCCACTCATATTCTGTGGTACTTGCTTTATATTAGCTTTTCTGGAAGATTTTTAATGGAGGGGGAGCAATTTTCACTTTTTACTTTGGTCATCTGGCTTCCCCGCACTGTCCTATGGTCCTATTCATACTGTTTCCTTTCTTTTCTTTTCTTCTTTTTTTTTTATTTATTTATTTGAGATTATTTATTTATTTATTTTATAAATAAATATAAAATAATATAAATATATAATATATTTAATATATTAATATAAAATTATAAATATATTAATTAGTATAAATTAATATAAAATATATTCTATAAATATTTTATAATTTATATATTAATATAAAATATAAAATAAACTTATGTATTTATTTATTATTTGAGAAAGAGTGAATTAGAGAGAGAGAGAGACAGAATGAGCTGGAGGGAGGGAGGGTCCGAAGGAGAGGGAGAAGCAGACTTCCCCCTGAGCAGGGAGCCTCAATCCCAGGACCCTGGGATCATGAGCTGAGCCGAAGGCAGATACCTAACCTACTGAGCCACCCAGGCACCCCTTATTTGTGCTGTTTCTGATCACTCTCACCCATGGCCATTTGGTAATCCCTTTCTTGCAACCAATATCTTCTGTTCTCACTACACAGTGACTATTTTACCCTACCCTGTAACTCTGTAACTCTGGCTACTGCTTTTAAATATTGTTACCCTCTCTCGCCCTGTGGTTTGTTTTGGTTTTCGGCTTTTCTTGCCCTGTGTTCTGAAAAGGAAAGTGCCCTCTGCTGGCACTTGTGGTTCTAGCGCATAAGCCAACGTCCCACCCTCCTTCTTCATGTGGAGAAAAACGTGCTCACCTGATGAACGTGGGGTAAAGCTCCGCATTGACCAGGCAAACCATTTCATAGGCCATTGTAATCCCCATTCTACCCAAGCACGAAACTGTAACTCTCAGCCACTGGAGATCTGAAGGGCAAAAACACACCACTTACACACATTGCACACACCCCCTGGTCTGCAAACAGTGCTCCAGAGGGGAGAGTCCACATTCCCGAATGGGATGAGAATGCAATATTCTTCTCTAAACTCAAGATTTTTGAGAAAAATTTCCCATACCTGTTAGTTGTAACCTTGGGCAAGATTCTAACACTCCCTTTAGTCCTCAGTCATTAGTGACAACTGGATTGTACCAGTTTACAAAGCGGGGCCAACTCTAGTTTATGCAGGCCACCCAAAAGAAACAGCAAAATACGGGCATGTTTTAAATAATTGCTAATAACTACAGGGTTCAAAGAAAGCTCCATGTTGCCAATAGGACTCTGCTGTACAGGTTTTTGCTCCTCCTCATTGAGGAAGCACTTGAAAAGGAAAGAAAGGAACTGAATAATTGCACATTGGTTGCATTTACCTAAGCTTTCTTATTTTTTCTGCAGGATGGTGCAGGGAGCTCAAGGGAATCGCCTAAATAGTATCTGGGAAATGAAGGAATAAGACTTCAAGCCTGGACCTGCTCTACCCCGAAGCCTATGCTCTCTGTTCTGGGCCAGGTCGATGGCCTGTGGCATATGTCCTCTTAGTCTCTTGTTATAGCACATTAGAGAATAATTATGATTATATTACAGCAGGCAACTATTAGGTATAATTGTTCTTAAAGACGGGGTGGCCATATGAGTTTGCTCAGGAAGGTCCCAGATACTGAGGTCATTCTTCCCAAATTGACTTGGATGATAAATTACATCATCTTACTATCAGAGGGTTGTGACATCCCCTCTTCTCAGAGCCTTGGAAGACAAGACCCCAGCATGGCTCGACACTTACCATCAGGGATGAAAACCGAGGCGAGGCAGGCTGCCCCTGCCACCATATTTGATACA
The DNA here is from genome assembly GCA_028534135.1 of Potos flavus. Taxonomy (NCBI): domain Eukaryota; kingdom Metazoa; phylum Chordata; class Mammalia; order Carnivora; family Procyonidae; genus Potos; species Potos flavus. Next base: position 6,060,414 of record CM052886.1, on the reverse strand, counting down.
GCCCATGGATACCGACGACCTATACGGTCGATGGTGAGGATGATGATGAGGGCGGCTGGGAATTCCACCAGGGCAGAGTAGAAGAAGTCCAAGTAGATATTGCTCCCCGCAAGGCCCATGTGCATGATGAGGCCTTGGTAGAGAACAGAGCTCGTGAACCTGAGCAAAGAGGAGAAGCTCAGGTCAAGCCAAGCACTAGAAACAAGTCGTCAAAAAGGAGAGGCTTCCGGAAAAAGAAGAGTTGATCATGGATCACCCTTCTTTGTCATCTTCTTATTGCTCTTCCCTTCATTCTACTGCTTTTACATGATCTGGCCCACCACAATGGCTGACTGGGACCCCAGAACTGGGAAAGGAGAAGCAATCGGGATAGCACTCCCTGGCCAAATAAAAAGTAGGAAGAAAGTTCTTTCTAGAGTAACTTAGTTGGTAAAACTATCTTGGGTTATTAGTGGCTGTTAATTATTTCTCTCTTTGTGGTTTTCTAATGGAATTGGGTTCAAAGGGATTGACTACTTAATTCAAATTTTAGGAAGCAGGAGACCCAAGTGGGTACCAAATCCCCAAACAGGTACAACCTCCCTTCTTGCTGATTTCTCCTCTAACACAGTACAAATAACATTTTGACAACGTTTTTTGGTTGTGTTTCGTTGACTGGAAGCGTTCGTTATCTATAATGGCAAATTAGAGGACCCTTGGCAAGAGTCACAACTATTCAGAAAAGGAAAGAAGGGTACAAAGCCAAATTTCCCGGCTGTATTTTACATGTAGTATTGTTAAGGTTGCCAAATGAGTTCCCGAGGACCCTTGCTTCTGCCCGTGATTCCAAATCTTCGTGTGGCCAGCCTGAGTCCTGGGACACACTGAAAGGAAAGCGAGCTGCACTAGGAAGGCTTGGTGCTGAGCGAATAGCTCACAGCTCAAGGAACAGCCTGCAGAAGGCAGAAACGATTACGCATCAGCCACTGGACTGTGGAGCCCGTGTCTATCTCTTGTGGCTTATTCTCCTTCCTAAGTTTATTTCTTTCTCCAATAGACAAGAAAGGGAAAAGACCCTTTTCTTGCCAGCCCTGTGCAATAAGGAGAGATCTATACTCATCATAGGTATCGAACCAGTAGCTCTCAGGTTGGGCTATAGATCAGACTCACCTGGAGAATGTCAAAATATTGGTGCCTAGACCCTTTGCTTGACCAATTCAATCAGTATTTTCTGGGGCTGGAGTGGGGGTTCTGGCATTGGTATTTTATAATCTCGCAGGAGATTCTTAGGCAATGCCAAGGTTGAGAACATACTTATCTATGCTCTGAGGCTGTAAGCTGATTTCAAACACCTGTCTCAAAAAGTGGGATCAGAAAACGTGGCTGTAGATGAGGGCCCTTGCTGTCCACTCCATACTTGTAGTGGATCTAGGCTGTGTGACAGTGCTCTCTTGGTCCCTCCCCTACTGTGGAGGACAGGGATTTAAAAAAAAGAAGAAGAAAGAAAGTGGAGGGATTTTAAAGTGAAAGCCATTGCTTACCAGTTGTACATCAGGATCAAAGTGTGTTTCCTTATCTGAGGTGTTCTGACCAAGTCAAGAAATGAAGGATTCAGCTTCTCGTCACCTTCCTCATCAGGTCTGAGGCTCTAGGGACAGAAACAGCAGGAATGGCTTTGTGTGGTGAAAGACGGTGTCCCCGGGTAAGTCAGTACCTGACACCTGCTGAGGGCTTCTAACGAGCCTTTCACACTTATTAGCTCATTTAACCTTGGCCATCCTAGAAGTTCGTTTCCATCTTTTTCACCCCCTTCCAGAGAAGGGGAAGTTGGGCTAGGGGGAGTTAGGCCACTCATGCGCGCCTGTCTGGCGGCACGGCACCGGTCAAGTGCAGGGGGGCAGGATGAAGCCCGGCTCAGGGGTCCTGAGGGCTGAGGGCACCGGGCGTGCTCCCTGTCGGACCAGGAGGCTCTGCCCCGCGACCCTGGCACTTGAGGCAGCTCTATGTCACCTAGAGCTTGTTAGAATGAAAGACCCGGGGCGCCTGTCCAGACACGCTGAACCGGACTCTGCATTTCTGCAAGGTCCCCAGGGGCATCCTGGCCACAGGTATTAATTAAAGCTCGAGAAGCCCTGTGATAGAAGAAAACAGTAGGCGGTGGAGTTGAGAGCCAATCTTGAGGGTTCAGGAAGCGAACCTTTGCGAAAACCACTCCATCCTACAGCAACGTGGGAGGATGTCTGCAGGCCCGAGGAGCAAGGGCAAGGTCGTTCAGCAGACTCACCGCGCTCATGTGAATGAACTCTGCACTTTGGCCAGACAGCGACTCACGCATGCTTTGGTCCCTGACCAATTTCTGAGAGGATCTAAAACCTAAGAATCAGGGTTATGCTGGTCATCCGTGGTAAAGAGGATCTACCCCCCAACCACCCAGAAACTGGAGAGGAAGTGAAAAAAAAAAAAAAAACCTCCAAGTCCCAAAATGCTCACTCTAAAGTCATGTAAATTGCAAATGCTTACAGGTAACCTATCTTAGATCCTGGCACAGAGACGATTACTCTTATTCTCATGGAGTTTTCTAATCAGCTTGATTTTCACCTTTGCGTCCCCTGTCGGATCAAAAGGCTTCAGCTAAAGGTGATGAAGTCTACCAAAGGCAAATCAGGAAATGCGGAGAAAATGGACACCCCCATGATGTGGTTTATTTCAGAAGGCAGGAGACTGCTCAGAACGTTCTGGGACAATTTGCTATCCAAAATGTTTAAAATTCTAGGAAATTATTCCTGTCTGAAGACTCTTCCCTCCGGGGAAAAGCCCCTTCCCGGAGCATGCCAAGGGACACCCAGGGAAGGAAGACGTCAGGCACCTGGGTACCAATGACCCCCACAGCCTTGGGTTGCACACAATAGAAGCTTCTCATTTGTCTTTAAGTGATTTTTGGTTTCCTTTTAGTTTTATGTTTTTGATTGATTTAGAATTTTTTTACCAGGGACCATGAATCCTAGTACAATAGAACTACCCTGTAGCATATCCTTCTGTGACTCCCCATTGAGAATGCACGGCTTCCCCAGATTCTCCTGTCGCTGTCCCCTGATCTGAGAGTTCAGCTGCTTGCTCACCTGAAGGGAGGCAGGCAGAGGTTTTCCATTTTTCTTTGCGATGTACTTAATGACCCTCATGGCTTTAGCGCTTTTGTTCTGGGAGATCAGCCACCTCGGAGACTCAGGTATGTACCTAGGGTTTAGCACAATTGATTAAGACTTGCCATTAGGAATGGAAATGTGGTGAGCTCAGCCACCATCAATCCACAGCTCACAGAGCACACCCTTTCTGCTGTGACACCGTCGGGCGACTTTTCTAGATCACATTTGGTGCACAGGTTCGGTCACCGACCCCTCAGGAAGCAGAGTCAGTGCAGCCCGTTGTTGCATGAGCTGAAGGGCCAAGAAGGTGAAGGACTTGGGAACCAGGTCCGAGAAGACAGGAACCACAAATGGCTAGCCTACAGGTGGAAAGTCTGGGTGGACTGTTAGAGGCATATCCAGATAGTTCAAGGACTGCCTGGGAGAATAGAAAAGAATTTTTTGAAGCTCTAAGTGCAGAATTGGGAGCCCTGGATACATTTGCCAGGAATGTAAATTCTGGCTCAATGAGAAGTCTCTGGAACATGAGCTTTGGGCTCTACACTAAAGTGGCTTGCTTAATGATGAAGCAGGAGTTAGCGGTAACAGCGTCCAAGCGGAGGCTGAATAATCATCCGCTGGGGGCGTGGCTATGGGGCTCTGGCCCTGGACAGGAAGCCGAGCCGGAGGGCCCCTAGCGTCACCTGCCCTCAAACAGCTGACAGCCTACTGGGACAGACAGACGAGTCCCTCAATGTCAAGTGAACAGCTGATTCCCCAGAAGCAGTAAGACGTGGAGGTTACAGAGATGTGTGTGCAATGCCACCAGGCAGGGGACAGGAGCCCCGCCTGGGAAAGGCTGATCAAGGCCAGCCTTCTTGGAGTCCCTCCTCTGGTGACTGCCACATCCCCTCTGCCCCCATAGCTCCTCCCTTCTCATCATGGCACCCCCCTCTCTTCTTCTGTCCTGGCTCCTCATCCTCAGCTTGGCTTTCAGGATTTGGCGTTTTCTCGTGATCTACCCCATTCCCTTCCTCTCCTGACTCTGCTCACTTTCTCTGAGTGATTGCCTCCATCCCATACCTACAACAAAGATGGGAATTTTACTTGAATTCCTGATCCTTAAGTTCAACCGTGCCTGGCTACGCGCACGTTCTTGTCCTTTCCATATCTCCAGTTCGGCATGTCCCAAGCTTGCTTCGTCATCTCACCTTCCAAACCCACTCCTCTTCCCATGTTCCTTATCTCTGAATGGTGTCCCCAGCTCGCACAGACACACAAGCCTCTGCTCCACCCACAAGGCACCTCCTCTCTCTAAATCTTCACATTTGGTCTCCACCAAACTCTGTCATTGCTACCTGATGAAACGTATTTACAGTTTCCTTCTTTTGTCCTAATTCAGGTCCCATCCTCTTTTGCAAGGATTATGGCAATAGTCCCTTACCTAATCTCTTTATCCCCACTCTTCCCCTTCAAACACCTGTTTTCTACTCTACTTTGCCAGGGATCTTTTAATGATGTGGTTGCATCATGGGGGTTGTAGACTTGTAAGTAAATTAAATTTTATTCTATTGAGTAAAAATGGCAAGAAGGAGGGCTCGAGAGTGGTCAGAACTTGGATAATAGGTGTGTCTTTCCTGTTGTGCTAAAGCATCAGGGAAACAAAACTGTTGAAAGACTTTGAGGCAGGAGAGGAACATGGTGGAACTGGGTTTTGGAAATGCAGTGTGAAACATGGATTGGAGGATGGAAGAGCAAATGTCTAAGAGACCAGGAAGAGTCTATTGCAGGGGTGGATTCAGGGCGATAAAGGAGGAAGAAGGGATATGGGAGGGGGGTAAGGGTCAGTCTCAGAGTTTGACCAGCTTTTGGAGGAGAGACAGGCTTCCTGGGAAGGGTTGAGGTGCTTAATTCTTGACAAGATGACTATGGGAAGAACAGGTGGATACGTCCAGAAAGTGGTTTGTTGCATGGGAGAGGGATTCGCGTGATAACCCAGCATCCATCTTGCTTTATTTCAGGTAACCTCGCATTAGGGATTTCTGATAGTTTCTGCTGTTTCCACTGCTTCCATGGTTCCCTTGGCAGGGGTGACAAATGTATTTCACATATCCTGGTGACTCTGATTGGCATGGTCTGTGTGGGGTGCCATATTGGCCTGATCTGGGATTAGGACTGCTGGGATTGATTGGAGATGTCTGCCTTGGGCAGGGAGGTGGGGAAGTGGTGACACAGTGCCACACTTCATCTTCTCTTACACTAAAGTCTCCTCTGAGCAGGGACAGAATAAGGACTAATATTGTCAATCTCTACCAAGGGCATCACAGTCACTAGAAGTTAACTGAAACACCACATAAATTGGGGCACCTGAGTGGCTCTGTCGGTTAAGCATCCGACTCTTGATTTCGGCTCAGGTGGTGACCTCAGGGTCATGAGATCCAGCCCTGTGTCAGGCTCTGAGCCCAACGAGACGTCTGTTTGAGATTCTCTCTCTCCCTCTCGCTCTTCTCCTCCCCCACCCCACGTGCACTCTCTCTCAAAAACGAATAAATAAATCTTTAAAAAAATAAAATAAACACCACATAAATAATGTGAAAAGATGCAAATCTAAAACTCGTAAGCCCGAAGTAAAAGGACATTTGATTTCCAGAGAGGGAGACTGGTCGACGCTGGTGCTTTTCTTTTTGTTTTTTTTTATCCCTGAAACGTGGACCTGGGCTTTTCATGAAAGGAGGAAGTGAAGGACACCTCAGAATGTGGAAGGATGGTATGCGTTAGGGGAGGCAGTAAAATGAAATAGTTCAAGTTCTTTCCTTTTTTGTTCCAATGCACTTACCAGTAATAGAGCACGAAGCAGACGTTGGGAAGGGTAACTGTGAGCTGCAGCCACCTCCAGTGCGGAAGCACGTAGGCCACCCCGGCCAGTGCCAGGAGCCCCACGGTGAAGGCCGCTTGGTAAACAATGCCCACTGTTCTCCGATAGCTCAGCCCCACAAATTCTGTAACTGCAGAGAGAACCCAGATGGTCAATGCAAGTTGGTATGACAATCTGTTGGCTGTCCAACTTTGGGGAAACTAGCATGCCAACCTCAAAAAAAGAGGCCAAATTCTAGAATTTTTTTAAACAACCCTCTGAAAAACTTAAATGTTCTTCGGGTCTATTATTGCTGTCGCATTAATTAATATAAGATCTTGTAACTCCACATTGGGTGGGGTGAGAGGTCTGCCAGTGTGAGCAAAATGTTTGATTTAGAGAAGAATTTCAAGGGCAAATGCAACTGGATTTTGGATACGTGCAAAAAAATTTTCTGAAGCAATCCAAAGTTGCTTTTGTTTTTTTAAATTGTTTTTGCCTTTTTTTTTTTTTTTTTGGCCTTCTAAAAAAAAGCAACCCAGTTGTTTTTATTTGCAAAATTTTGATCTAGAGTAGTAAGGCAATGGTAATTTAAGACCGGAATAAATGGATCCAACATTGACTTGAGACTGTAGGTGGTTTTTATGCAAGCGAACGTCTCAATATAACTCATCCTCTTATATGAGTTAAATATTCTCTGGGCAATCCTGGTAATGTGTGTAAATGGCTTGGAAACCTGGTGGTGGATTTAGTGGGTTTCCATACTGATTGGTTAGCTAGTACTGGCTTGCAAGAACTGATCTTTAAATTTCCAGCAATTTTGCAAACTGGTTATTAAACCCTTTGGTATCTTAAAGTCGGTTATGGCGGGAGTATTTACAATTTAGAAATCAGACACCACCAAAAATCGGGGTTTTTATTTTCCAAAAGCAAAGTTATCAGCACCCCACTGCATGTGGTAAAATAATTAGCTTTCTCCCATTCCTTGACAGATGTGTGAAGTCTGCAGCACGTGGATTTAGGGGGTAGTCATTTCTATATCACAAACATCCTAGAATTTAAATTCCAGACATTCCATGAGCCACAGACCTTTGGCTTTAAATGTTTAGCAATCATCTTAAAGACTTCAACTATTTATAGATCATATAGAAATGCACCGAAAAATATTTCTATATATTACTGCAAATGATCAAAAAGTATTTAAAACAGAGTTAAGCAAAAGTCTGTAAGTGCCCAATAAACAGAAATATTTTGAAGTGGTTGGGGTCACGGACGGGGCCTGGGTGTCGTGGGGCAGAAAGAGGTCCAGCAGCAAGGCGTACCTCAAGGACATTCAGAGGGACTGGAGAAGAAATTAATGGGCAGAAGGCTGAAATTTAAATTTATACAATTAAATTATACATACTTCTACATATCATGTGTTCCAAAAACCAAATTCCTGATTGAATAACTGTACATTAATTAATTCCTTTGCTGCCCACATTTAGATTAGGTGCCTACCAGGACAGCACGTAATAGCCTCCAACATCCTTCTTCTTCATCTCGCAGAGTTCCCTGGATTAACTTTACCAGGTACAATTTTAAGCACACACACTCTAGCTCTTATGGATAATGAAGGCTTTATGACGGTGACAGTTTCAATTTCCAAGCATCCATTTCCTTTCATATGGATGCTATCTGAATGTGGCCAAGGGAAAGGTGGAGTTCATTCCCAAGATCTGATTAGCAACCCAAGGATGTTAATTTTTCTTAATATAGCTAAAGATACTATGCCGTTAGGATTCGAATGTTCTCCTATACTCCATGGAGCTTCCACATAACTCTGGCTGCTAGTGAGTGGGATGAAAGGATAGTCCTGGTCAGACAAGTGGCTGGGGAACTTAGACTCCCCACAGCGCTCATATTCTCCCTTACTGTGTATATACATTGGGGTAACAGTGGCTTCCTAGAATCCATTTATGCAAAGCAATAAAGTCCCTTGTAAATCTGACATATCTCTCACCACTGAATTTTCTTTATGTGCAGGCCTGGTAGGCTAGATTTTCTCTGTGCGTAACACCCCAGGATACAGAAATCTTTTCCCTAAGAAGTTGCTTTAGAATCTGGATGGCATGATGTTTACCCTCATTTCTGCCTTCATTGTTTTCTTTAGAGGGAGAATGCAGAATGAGTTGACTGAAAAGATTTTAGAAATCCTTTTGATACAGAAAAAAAAAAATCTCTCAACATTTTCTTGAGGCGGGGTCCATTTTTTTAGCACAGCCCCCTCCCGTCTCCTGAGCATTTCGGCAGCCCTGTGGCTTTGTTCCCACAGCCGCAGCCACGAGCAAGTCTTACTCAGGATGTAGCCTATTAACCAGCCTGCCTTGCTGACCAGCCCCTGGATCAAGCGGAAAATTAACACCCATGTATAGTTTGGGGAAACGGCCATGAGAACTCCAGATGCAGCATTTATGAGGATCGTGACCAAGAGGCAGAGCTTACGGCCAAACCTGCAAGGAGAGAGACAAAGAGAGAACATAGAATTAGATTAGATTCGTGAAGGTTGTAGAAAATGGCATGGAAGCTACGGAGATCCTAAGGGAAGGTTAGCTCTGAATTATGCAAACTTGGGAGGCTCGGATTGGTGCCCACCAAGAGAATCACTGACTTCAGGTCAGTTGCTTCAACACTTTTCCCCAGGGAACTCTGACAATTCTATGCACAACGAGCCCCATTCACCCCAGGGCTAGCGAACCTTCTCGGTCCCACACTGGGGAGGGTATTCAGGCAGGGGGTGATTCTTCCAGGCCACCCAGTGCTGAATGCCCTAGGGGCCCGTCTGGGCCTTCCATCATCATAGCACCTGGGGCCTTTGCACTAACAATCTCAACCAACTGCCCACCCAAGAGAAGTTTCTGCTTTAGGGAAAAGAAAATTCAGTGGTTAATGTAATCCCCCATCCATTTTCAACACTGTTTTTGGACCTTGTGGTATTTGCATGGCTCCATGGAAAAGGTCTCTGGTGTCAGCTGCGCGGTGGGAGGTGGGTCTTTGTCATGGAGTACCCCAGCGGGATAGTTTCCACCACACCTTTGGTCAGAGGGACTTGGGTTTCATCAGCTGAGGGACCTGGAGAGTGTTCCAGGACACAGAGGACGGGAAAACTTAGAGATCTGGTTGGATCTTGGTTTTACTACTTACTATGATGTCGGCCGGTTACTCGACATTTCATTTCCTCATCTGGTAAAGACCTATCTGACTCAGTTGACAAGAGGATTAAGTGAGATATTACACATAAAGAACTAGACACTTGGTCTCCCCCATTTCCTGCCTTCTGTCTGTAAGGCAGGCTCTCTGAAAGTTGACTTGGGACAACTTGTTCATATTGTCATCGTGTCCACCTCGTTTTGTTCTAAGAGACACCCTAATTGGCCGTTAATGGATATTTTAAAGATTCTTCATAGAAAAAAGTGTTTTGTTTAATCTTTGCTTATCTACTTCAAACTGAAGAGTCATGCTTTATGTCATTCGCTTTGCACATTCGATGGTGGATGAACATTTTTTACTAGCTGCTCTGCTTGGAGGCAGCTATGTTCTAGTGACCATTTCAATATTAATTGACTATGTGAATATAATCCACAACATCATTAACAATTATTTGGGATGGGGATGTTTTAAATCTGAAATTTAGAGATCAAGCAGTCTCACAAGTAATTAATGTAAATTGATAAACTTTTAAGACCTTGTTTTGTTCATTCATTTCTTAATTCTCAGTTTATGGTTCCCCACTGTAAATATCTACCTCCTTGGCCTTTTTTTTTAGAGAGAGAGAGAGAGCAAGTGGGGAGAGGAGCAGAGGGAGAGAGACAAGCAGACTCTGCACTGAGCATAGAGCCCAATGTGGGGCTTGATCTCACGACCCTGAGATCATGACCTGAGTTGAAATCAAGAGTTGGATGCTTAACCGACTGAGTCACCCAGGCACCCCTGCCTCCTTGGCCTTTAATTCAGTCTTCCCAAGTCACATTTCAACAAAGTATTTTAGCCTTTCTTCCCATGCTCTCCCACCAGACCCCTTCCTTTACCCTTTAGGAGTTTATAAACATTTGCTTGGGGGATAGCTCTCTAGCTTCCAAAGTTGACTTGGGCATACCATACTAGTCATGCTCCTGTAATTGGATAAAACCTGTGGCTGATAAGAGAGTATATTTACCATTGCAAACTCAGAGCATGGAAACCTTCAGAAAATCAAATCTATGATGCAAAATAACTTCAGTGGGGGACATGTTCCAAATAAGGACATAATGTTATTACAAAAATATGGAATGGCTGGAAGAAGAGTTGGAGATCTGGGATAGCGGTTTTAGACTTCTTCCTGTAGCAGAACCACATAAGTGGTTAAACGAAAAACAAAAAGAGAAAACAGGAGAGAGGAGTGGATTCCAGTATTGCGGGCTTCAAAAATCTGTTAGCTACTCAGTGTGGCCCAGGGCTCATCAGCATCATCTGGGAGTGGTTAGAAACACAGGCTTGGGCTCATTCTAGACCTGCTGGATCAGAATCAGAGTTCTAACAAGATCTGGGTGGTTTATATGCACATTAACATTGGGAAGCACTGCTTTCATTTCATTGAGTTTCCTCATCTGCAAATTAGGGAATAAGAATACCATTTTTAAAAGACTGTTAGGATCCTAAATGACATAGAACACATCAGGATGCCCAGTACAGCGCCTGGCACGTAGTTGGTCGTGGAGAGCTTGTTTTGGAAGATTTCACATAGTTGGGTAAGTTTGACGATGACCCTCTGGAACTCTGATTCTGCTCCGATCTAGTTCCATTATGAAATATAGACAGTGGGTGCTGGCTCTTGAGAGCTGATTATTAGACTTTCAGAAAACTTGACAGGTAATTGTTAAACACAGTCATTGTTAAAAATTGTATCATACACTTAAGTAAATTGTATTAAACACAAATGTAATAAATATGCAAAAACATTGCTTCTTAATTATTTTACCATGTTTGGCCATTATCTATGCTCATGAGATTATTTGCCTCTGTCTGTTGTATCTGTACAGTGGAAATACTGTAAAATGGTGCATATTTCTAGCCAACTCTGTGTTCAGTGATCTCACTTTGGTAGCTTGAAATGACCGTGGTGGGAGTATGTACACCATGGAAGTCGGCAAGTGCTACGCATCAGGGCTTTATCCCTCAGAAAGCATTAAACTTTTACAGGTATGCCACTAAATATAGAACTTATAATTACTAATCAGTGGAGTAAAAAATCTGGAATTGTGAGAGATTACTTTTTGTGTCAGGTGATACTACAAAAAATTCTTCAGGAGGTTTGAATGATGATATCAATGAGACATATTATAAAAGGTTTATTTTCAAATTCTCTACCACATACCCGTCCTCTCTCCCTCCAGTCTATTTGCAAACCGACCTTCAGAAAGTTGACACGGTTGACACAGCATCCTTATTTACAACCTTTTCATAATATCCTTCTGGTTTTCTTCTAAAAGCTACCTTAATCAACTGTTGGTTCATATTTTTCAAAAGCATCATAGAAGACAATCTATTTTATTTAATGTTGGTTTAATCTGTAGCATAAAATGAGTTTCCATGAGATTCTGGTACCCTTGTATGAAATCTGAATATTGTCCAGAAATAGGCATTAGGTATGCAAAAGATAACTTGCCTTTTCTTTTTCTCCCACTGGCTGTTGTCTTATTACTCTCGCTACCCGAGTAGAACAGAAAAGAAGAGGCAACAACCACCCAAACTTCAGATAATTTAAGAAAAAGAAATGGAGGTTCGGATAGTGTTTTTTGAGGAAGAATAATGAGTAATCAACTTTGCATAGGAGATTTCAATAATAGGAACAAAATAATGAGGTCATCCAAGAAGGTGGATAATTGAGGATTATAAATCAGGAATGCACTGTCAGTGGGGAATTATAACCGGTCTCCTACTCCTTGAGTGGGATGGGAATAATTAACTCATTTATTTAACCAGCTGTGAGGCTCAGTCACCTGTTTGCTCACTTCCATCCTGGCAGCTGAGTGTTAGTATCTCCGCCTTATGGAGAACGAGGGAGCGGAGAGGGAGTGAGGAGCCGACAGGCCAGACTGACACATCTGAGCAAGGCAGACTCTGGACTGTTCCTTGCAGGCAGCTCTCCTGACTCACAGAGTCATCTCCAAACCACAGACCTCATTTGTGGGGCAATAAAAATAAAAACCAACGACCTTTCTCTTTACCTCACAAGCGTCCCACACAAAGTCCCAGGAAGAACCCTTGGAGGAAGGCTGAGCAGACAGTTATAGACGAGGCATGAAGGACGTGAAGGATGGAGTGGCCCAGTGGCCCCACTGCCTCCTGCTGCCATGGGCGGGGGTGGGTGGGGGTGGGGGTAGGGGGATGGGCAGGTTGTGAAACTTCAGATGCTCCTGGGAGAGGATAGATTAAGCTATTGTTATTAATCTTTAACTCGTTTGCAAGTTTTCCTCCAGCCTGACAATACAGCGTAGTCAAAGAAAATATTCGATTTACATTTAATATAATGCTCACAGGTTTGGGTTTATTTGCATCACAGATATCGCTGGGGAGGGCAACAAGCATAAAGTGTATTTGCCATTTATCTCAGAATTAAATATATATTTATATTTTGTAATAAATAAAAATTTATCTTGTAATATAAATATAAATTTATTAAACAAATTAGACTATATATATTTATTCTATAGTTCTATCATGAGCTCATGGGTGACTGAGAATGATACTGTCAAGGATGGTGCCTGGAACACGGATAACACCCAATAAATAGTTTACGAGTGCTAAAGTATCAACTATAAAGCAAATTTTTCTGTTCCTTTCCCTTTTCCTCAAAATATCTAATCGGCCATTAACCTGGTAAAGATGCCTATTATAAGGAATTTCCAGCACAGTGAATCTGGGATTACAAAGTGATGGATAAATAAGACATACAGGCAAAACTGGATTCACATGACTCACTGAAAACTAGCTCTCTGAAGACACAGACCATCTAAGAGGACCATTTGCTATATGTTCTACACGGAGAGGTCTTTCCTCATCTTTCTCCAGGGACACGGACATTATGGGCATGGATATTTACATCTGTCAGTGTAGATGGACCCAGTTTCCCTTTCACCGGATTATATCCTTCGTTCCACACCCATAATTACATCTGGCCCCCAGACCCCAGTTCAGGACTCCTGCAATGCCAAGGGCCAGGCAGGGCCACCTGCAGGGAGAGTCTACACTGGCTCTGGGTATAGGAGAGGCAGGCAGAGGAGGGAGAGCTTAGGAACCCTGCAGGCTCACAGATGGGGGGGTGATGATGAGGGCAATGAATTGGGAATCACAAAAAGATCAAGTCATCAATGACTTTCCCTTCCGACCCTGGGCTTCTGGACAGCCCACAAGGAAAAACTGCTGCCTAAGATAGAAATGGTCCTCTATGGCCCCAGGGAATTAGAAAATATTCGCATTGGTCATGCTGATGGAAACAGGAGAAGAAATCTCAAATTGTCAAGACAACTGACACCAGACCAGGAAACTGCGGTCTCTGTGCTTGGGGAAAGGATGCTCTTCAGGCAGGGGCAAGTGCTTCCCGGACGAGTAGGACTACTCCACCGCATTCGCAGGGCACCTACCTGTCAGCGAGGTAGCCGATACCCACAGAACCGATAAAAAATCCTACATTCACAGCCGACTGAAACAGGTCCAGCATCCAGGAATTGGCACACACTAGGTTAAACTGCAGAGGGGCGAGGGGTTTCCCGGGTCAGGAGAGAAAACAAAATCCTGTTAGACACAACGCAGCCCCGGGAACTCATTGAATAGTCCTCTATGAACTGATGTGGCTGAATGGCATGGCAATAAGCCAACCGTTCTCTCGCTTATAGGAATTTTCTTGACACATCCTGAAGATTTGTCCCGCGATTTATCTAGCATTCCCTCTGGACGTATGTCATTAAGCCGAATTCTGTTGTTGACTAAATCAGCTGAAACCAGGTAAGTACTCCATTTACGCCCCACTTTCCCTTTCTTTTTAAATACATATATTTTTTAAAAGATTTTATTTATTTATTTGAGAGAAAGAAAAGGGGGAGGGGCGGAGGGACAAGCAGACTCCCCACTGAGCAGGGAGCCTGAAGCGAGCTCGATCCCAGGACCCCAGGATCCTGACCTGAGCGAAGGCAGAGGCTTAACCGACTGAGCCACGCAGGTGCCCCCCACCTTCCCTTTCTAACTTTAATACCCAGAAGCAAATGGGTGTGTAAATAGGCTATAAATGCTGCCCGGAGGAAGCCGGGCTGCTCAGGTACTCTTTGCTGGCTCTTTAATGGCAGAGGAAGCAGGCGGTTATATTTGCTCTCATTTGGAACAAGAGGCAATGTTGAAGGAAAAACAGGTGCTGGCCCGGAAGTGGGGGGATCCAATTTCTAGAGCGAACTGCTAACTCTCGCGCTTTGTGGCCTCGGGCAGAATTTTTCTCTGTTCTGAGCCTCATCTTCCTCATCTCTGCGTGAAGCGATGAGATGAAGCCCCGCAGTACAGCCTTTTAAAATTGTACAGTGTTATGTCTCGGACCCGGGTCTATGGTTTCATGTCACTGTTAGACCCTTGAAGAAAAGCTCCTCTGCCTAAAAATCTGTTCATACAGAATGCCTTCACATTATTCAAGCGCTCCTTTTAAATTAAGCCAGGCAGCTGGCTTTCTCTGGATTTTTACAATAATTGCACCCTCCCATTTTGCTTTGTCTCCAATAAAAGCAGGTTTCCATTGTTTTGTCATTGTTGCTTTCTCTATATTTATTAAAACGAGGCTACGTAATTAGACGCTAATGGCAACCAGAGTTTTTAATAAAGGAATTAGTGCCTTAGCAAAAGCTCCAGCCCCAGATGGTTTTATGCAAACGTTTTGAGCAAATCAAAGAGAGAAAAGCAGCCATCAAGAGAAAAACGTATCCTATCGCAGGGAGGCAACATTCAGGTGAGTTCTATGAGCCCTCAGCTGTCCATCGGCTGTACAGCTGACAGAATGGAGGGCTTCCAGAAACAAAAGGGGAGGCTTGACAATTTTCCTTTTCCTGGAATTATTGCCAGGAATTCTGCTTGCTTTTTTGCTTGTTTCTTAACCACTGAAAACTTGCATGCACTGGCATCATTATTGTCAGAATTTGGTGAAGTTTAACCACCTCCCCCATACGCCACGCAAATAAGAGGCTGCATGTTTTTGTTGGAAACTAGGATTTTATAAGATCCTCTGAGTCCAAAGAGCATGTTCAGACAGTGTAAGAACCGGGCCCTACTGGCCTCTTCCTTAAGAAAAGCTACTCTGTTGGCTTTTTTCTACTGCAAGGCTTGCCCTCCCTTACCTCGGTCACGATGGACGAGCCGGGCGTGTCGTACACCCAGCCGTGGCGACAGGGCCCCAGCGGCAGGTGGCTCCTGTTGGCGGCCAGGCCGGCCAGCGGGTCCACGCAGCCGAGGCCGCTCCG
>CM052886.1:5995178-6044447 GCA_028534135.1 Potos flavus | reverse complement strand
AACCTATATGTATTCAAAAAAATAAGATTAAAACAATGAGGGCACAAAATATGAATATGACAGTGAAAATTAGAAAAGATTTTTAAAAAGGTATTTATAGGATAAAATAATTCAGAAAGGAAGGGTGAATTTGGGGAAATTGGAGGGGGAGATGAACCAAGAGAGACTGTGGACTCTGAGAACAAACTGAGGGTTTTGGAGGGGAGGGGCGTGGGGGGTTGGCTGAGCGTGGTGGTGGGTATTGAGGAGGGCACGTTTGCATGGAGCACTGGGTGTGGTACATGAACAATGAATCTTGGAACACTGAAAAAATAAAATAAAATAAATTAATTAAAAATAAATAAATGTTAAAATAAGAAAGAGGAAAAATAAAAAAATAGAATAAGAAAAAAATAAAATTAAAAAAATTTAACTTTGAAAGACTAAAGGATCATGGGAAAAAAGCCATGAATTCTGTGTTGCTTTTTCCTGACTCTGGAGTTCCGTGGTTCTCATTGATCGGTGAACTTGGTCTTGGCTAGACGTTTTTGCTGATCTTCTGGGGGAGGGGCCTTTGCAGTGATCCTCAAGTGTCTTTGCCCGAGGCGGAACCGCACCGCCCTTGCCAGGGGCCGGGCTAGGTAATCTGCTCGGGTTCGCTCTCGGAGATTTTGTTCCCTGATCGCTTTCCGTACCGCTTTGGAGGCGGAGCATGGACATGGCGGCCTCCCAGTCTCTGGGGCCCGAGGAGCCGAGAGTTCAGGGCCCGCTCCTCAGTGCGCCCTCGGAGAAAAGCCGTCCGTCCCTCCCGTCTCCCTGGTCTCCGGCCGCACTCCGAGCTCACCCGGCTGTGACCGAGGGTTTCTGTCTCTGGCGCGTGGCCGTTTGGAGTCTCCAAACCCAGCCGATTCCTGCCGCCGCTCCCGCGCCGCTCCTCCCGGAGGAGGAAGGTGAGTCTCCCCGGATCTGCTCCCTGTGGGGTCCCTGCTCGAAGAGACGCGGCCTGACTATGCCGGGATCATGGTGTAAGGGTAATTCCGAGCTGAGCGCCTGCTTCTCGGCTCGGTCTCTACCGCCGGCTTCCCCGCCCTGATACCTGGGAGCTCTGCCGCCCTCAGGCACCCCCGGTCTTTCTGTGACCCCACAGGTCCTGAGACCACACTGTCCCCTGGAGGGCTCCACCCCCCGCTTAGCCTCTGGAGCGACGTCTCTCAGCGGAGCAGACTCTGAAAGTCCCGATTTTGTGCTCCGCGGCTCTACCGCTCGCCGGGAGCCGGCCCCTCCCCCCACGGTCTCTCTTCCCGTCGCTTCGGATTCACTTCTCCGCACGTCCTACCTTCTGGTAAGTGGTTGATTTTCTTTTCCTAGAATTGCTGCTCTTCCCTTCTATCTCCTGTTGAGTTTGTAGGTGTTCAGAATGGTTTGATAACGATCTCGCTGACCTCCTGGGACGTGATGATATCTCAGTCTCCTACTTCTCCACCGTCTTGCTCCTCCTCACCTATTCAAAATTTTAAAACATACTCATTTAAAAATATTTTCCCCTTAAAAAAATATTTTCCCCTTATTTTTGTGTTTCTAGGGGTGAATTATCTCCCATTTTTAGCTTTATTGTGGGAACTCAGTTTCGGCTGCTCATCACATACAGGGCTTAAATCCACAACTTGTGTTCTTCCTTAGGCAGTAAATTCCAGTGCCAAGGTTTATGGTACCCCATGGGCTCAACTCATGTTGAAACTCAAGAGCCATCTCTTTGATCTTGAATTCCTTCTGTGACTCAGGCGTCTAGGGATATCCTTTCCTTGCTTTTGAGCTTGGCTCTCTATCCAACAATTCTATCCAACATTTCTCTGTGCGAGGAGCAGTGAGATCCACTAAGTCCGCCATATTGACCACTGTCAACTAATATTTATGATGTGTCTGCTGTATATCTACTGTCGCTAGGCGCAGATGATGAGAAATAAAGCACAGGCTTCTTCCTCGGGACAAGTAGAGTCCAGAGAGCCAGACAGACAAATGAAACATTTATAATAAACACAAGAAGTCTAATGCTGCAAATATCCTGGGGTGTACCTGGGAGGGGGACATCCGACTCGGGCTTTAGGGGAAGGGCAGGGGTCAACAAAGAAAATGCATAAACAAAGCCTCTATTGGAAAAGATGAATGTGTATGACATTTGGTAGGGAAAACATTTTCGGCTTTATTGTATTTTAGAATCTGTGTGTGGGCCCAACACCCACAATCACAGACAGAAGGTCTTGCCTCCCTCTATCCCACAGTCTGGATATTCACAAACATCCTGTTTCTTTCAGCACCAAAGATATTATTTGATGAATCATTTACTTGGCAAACATCATCCCAACAACTATTAAGGTAACTTCCCAAAAGATTAATTTTACTGCTGGGATAGAGATTGTATCCTGGAAGACTTTGAATCATTGCCAACTGTCATTGTAAATATTTATTAAGAGGATGTTCCCAACGACTAGGAAGCTTTATTCTGTTGTTGTTGTCGCTGAACATCAAAAAAGCACTTATTATGCACACATGTTTGGTAATCTGTGAAATTTATCATTTTTATTGAACATAAATAATTTGGGACAACTTAAAAATAAGGGATCTGGAATGGAAGAAATATATTGAGCTGTCTCTAGAACCATAGGATGTTTGTGCTGGATATTACTTTGTCGAAAATCTAGTCCAAGCTGGTTGAAACCAGGGTTTTTCAATCTAGCAGCATCTCTGGTCTCTTACCCACTTGATGTTCTTTGCACCACCCCCACCCTAAGTCATGACAAATGTTCCAGACATTGCTGTATGTCTCAAGATGTCCCTAGAATGCCATTTTTTTTTTTTATTTTAGAGTTGAGAAATGGAGGCCCAGAGAGGGTAAGTGATAAGCCTTAGATTTTATAGCTAGTTGGAAACATACCCTGGGAGAGGCACCCTGGTCTTCCGCTGCCTCTCCTCAGGCTGTTTGCACAGAAACTGTGACAAGAGCTGCTGTCTAATATTTTGTTAATCAAGCCTTCCTGTCTGTATCAGATCCCTGGGTTTAGACCCTCAAAACAATGTCACTTCTATTGAAAAACTCAGGCTTGGCAAGTTTGTACTATGTGAGCGGTCTCCAATTCGCTTAAGAACCAGGATTTTTGTGACATTTCAGTGATACTCATTGAGTTGATTCTAAGTAACCAGGATGTTCCTTCCAAGGTCACATTTTCTCTGTGAGAAAGTATCTCTTCCCTCCTCCTTTACTTGTGAAAAAACAAATGCCTTGAGCCCGTCTCAGAGGATTTTTGTATACCTGATCATTTTCCATGGGACTGGTCATTGGGTGACTGTATGCTTGCCAAACAGTAAATAAATCCGTACATAGTTTTTTTTTTTTTTTTTATTCTGATAACTAGTTGTAATAAATGCAAAGTTAGAGTTTGCTTCATGAAAGCACCCAGTTTTAATTGGGGTCTTTTCTTCTAGTCAGTACATTCAGATGCCTAGGGAAAAAAAACCCAAAAAAACCCCAAAATCACATTTTGAAACCCTATGGTCCTGCCATTTGCCTCTTAGTCACCATGCTGACAAATAAGAAAAGGAGACGGCAAAGGGTGAATGAAAGCAGACTCCAGAATGTTCGTCCTTATCCTTAGAGATTGTGCCTCTGTGTACCAGCCTTCCCTGGTTAGTGAGAAGCTCACTCGCTTATAGGTTGTTCAGGGTCACTTGGCAGGCCTGGCTTGGATTCTGACACCGCAGAGCTGTTGTCATCGACTCCAGAGGCTTATGGCTGGAAAAGACCAGCAGTGACGTTCTAGCTGCGCTCCAGTTTGTGTCAGTGTGCCTGTGACAAAATTCACGGCTTTTCCTCAGCGCTGCCGGGTATCTGACTGACGGGGCAAACACTCAGGGACAGCCAGTGCCAGTGGCCACAGCAGGTGCTTCTTGCCCTTAGCTGAAGTGGCCAGCAGCTCTGGGAGACAGCTCAGGAATGCTGCTGACGCCATCCAGGGCTCAGCACCCTTACCTGCTTACACGGCAACTCTGCTCGTCGGTAAGAGGAACTGTGTTTCCATATCGTGAGATGTCCTCATTGCACCAGATGATGAATTCTGTGCTGGCTTTGTGCAGAACCCAGAAATATCCATAGTCAAATGGAAATCTGCTGGTGGAAACTCAACCAGGTCAGTGCTGCACGGTCAGCACATCCAGAGACCCTACAGAGCATTCATCTCCTTCCCCTGAATTACTACATCCGTGGTGCTATTCCCAGAATCCTGTTGTGTTTAAGGTCTGTCTCCCAGTCTGTCTTCAGGCATAGCCCAATCTCTGATGTGGTAATGTGGCACCGTGGGAGAGCAGAAAGATCATGAATGGAGACTAAAGGTCTGGATTCCATTCACGCTCTGACAGTTTTTATGAGCGTGGGTAAGAAGCTCAGCTGCTGGGGGCTGTTTCCTCTCCACTGTCTGGAACTGTGGTTTCTCACTGCTTTTGAAAGTAGAGTGGTAGCTCACGCAGCTGTGCCCTTCCCCCTAAGAATCTGGCCAATAATTAAAGTCACTTCCTTGGCTTCTGAAAAAGTGGTTCGTTCAGACACTCCAGTTCCTAAGATCGTAATTTCGCTGCTTTATTTTACATCCACTCAGGGTCACATCGCACTTTTCATGAAGAGCCAGTGCTGTCGTTCCTAGCCCTGCACCACAGAGCCTTTCCATTTGGACATGACATATGTATGTATGTGCATGTGTGTATAGATATGTTAGTAATGTAGAAACATGGAAATTCTTGGTAATAAAGACTTCACTGTGAACCAAGATTTAGAAAATGTAAACATTTGGGCAAAATGATATTTTTTTCTGGAGACTCGCAAGCAGGAACATTGAACATAGGGCGAGGACAATGAGGTCCTGACTGGTAATCTCTTTGATACCCTGGAACTCTCCCTGCATGTCCATTATGATGTGTCTTGGCTTGGAGAGCACCTGATCAGATGTCACTGAGGTCACTTAAAAATATGGGGCAGCTGGTCTCTGCTCCATGGAAATTTTTGCAATGACAGAAGTGTCCTGTGTGCTCACTATCCAGGATGCTAGCAAGTGGCCGCTGGTAGCTATCGAGCTTTGAGATGTAACAAATGCAATTGAGGTACTGCACTTTAAATTTTACTTAATTTTAACTAATTTAAATTGAAAGCTATACAGACATGCATGGCTAGCAATGACCATACTGGACATCTCTATTATTTTTACTGTTTTCTGTGTCATTGATTTTTTGTTGTTGTTCTGATTTGTAATATTTTCTCTTTTTTTGGCTTACTTTGGTTTTAGTCTGCTCTATTTTTTCGAGTTTTTTAGGATGAGATCTGAGGTTGCTGACTTGAGACCTTTAGACCTTTCAAACATAGGCGTTTAGTATTATAAATTTCCCTCTAAGTATAGCGTTGGTGTTATTCCACAGAATTGGTCTGTGATGTTTCCATTTTCATAAAGTTTTCATAAAGTTCAAAATAGTTTCTAATTTTCCTTTCAATTTCCTTACTAATTCATGGGTTATTTGGAAAGATCTTATTTAATTTCCAAATATTTGAGGGTTTTTCAGTGATCTTTCTGTTATTGATTTCCAATTTAATTTCATTGTGGTCAAAGAACATACTTTCTGTGACTTGAATCCTTTTAAATTTATTGAGACATATTTTATGGCCGAGAATATGACTGTCTTGGTAAATGTTTGGTGTATACTAGACAGGAACGTGTATTCCACTATTGTTGGTTAGAGTATGCAATAAATGTCAATCAGGTCAACTTGGTTGTTAGAGTTTTCATGTCTCATATATTCTTTACTTTCTGACTGCTTGTTTAATCAGTTATTGAGGGAGTGGTATTTAAATCTCCGACTATAATTATAGATTTGTCCATTTCTCCTTCTACATATACCAGGTTTTGCTTCATGTTTTTTGAAGTTCTGTTGTCAGGCGTATAAACTGTTAGGATTGTTATATCCTCTTGATAAATTAATCCTTTATCATATTGAAATAACCTTTTAATCTCTGGGAATATTATTTGCTCTATATAAATTTATTTTGTTTGATATTAGTATCCACTCTAGTTTTCTTTTGACTACTGTTAGCAAGTCATACCCTTTTCCATCCCTTTTCTTTTTGCCTACTGTTTCTTTATACATAAAGTGTACTTCTTGGGGTGCCTGGGTGGCTCAGTGGGTTGAGGCCTCTGCCTTCGGCTCAGGTCACGATCTCAGGGTCCTGGGATCGAGCCCCACATCGGGCTCTCTGCTCAGCAGGGAGCTTGCTTCCCCCTCTCTCTCTGCCTGCCTCTCTGCCTGCTTGTGATCTCTTTCTCTGTCAAATAAAAAAATTAAAAAAAAAAAAAAGTGTACTTCTTGTAAGAGCATTTAGTTGGATGCTGCTGTATTTATGTACTCTGACAGTTTGTACCTTTTAAAATTCTTTTAACTGAGCTCTTTAAATCATTTACATTTAATGTGATTACTTCATAGCTAGATTTAAGTCTATCATCTTGCTATTTATCTCATCTTTTTGTTATTTTTCCCTATGTTCTTTCTTCTTTTGGGTTATTATTTTTTAATTTAATCTATTTTGTTGACTTCTTAGCTAAAACTTCTCGTTTTGCTATATTAGTGGTTGCTTTAGAGTTTACCATATACATACTTCAAGAGATATTATATGACTCCCATATAAGCAAGTATATACAGTAGTATATACAGAACTCTATTTTCCTCTTCCTGCTTTCATGGTATTGTTGACATACATTTTTACTTAAACCCCACAAACATAAAATACACATTTTTTTTTGTTTTTGTTTCTGTTAAAATGCTAAAAATATTTTTTTGTTTTAAAAGTTGAAAACTTAAAATTTAAATTATTTTTGCCTAAAAAGTTAGCTGTCTTTTAGAATGATTCTTTTTAAGTAATCTCTATGCTTAACATGGGGTTCAAACTCACTGCCCCAAGATCAAGAGTCTCTTGCTCTTCCAACTGAGCCAGCCAGGCATGCCCCCAAATTAGCTATCTTTTAAAGAGATTTAAATAATAAGAAAAAATTCTGACATATTTACCAGTGTTATAGCATATATGGTGCCTCTCATTTTTTTGTGTAAATCAGTGGTTCTCAACTGGATGTTATTCTCAACTGGGTGTCATTTTGTCCATTGGGAACATTCAGTGATGTCTGGATAAAGAATTATCCAGCCCCAAATGTCACCAGTGCCGAGCTTGAAAAAACACTAGTATGAATCCGTATTTTCGTTTTGTTTCACTTTCCTTTAGCCTGAAAGGCTTCCTTTAACATTTCTTATAATGTAGATCTGCTGGTGAGGAATTCTTTTAACTTGTTTAGAGTTTGGTTTTTATTTTGCCTTCATTTTTGAAAAGTACTGGGTATAGAATTTTAGATTAAGATTTTTTCTCTTTTTTCTTTTAGTACTCTAAAGATATTGTTCCACTACCTTCTCGTTTACATTGTTTCCAAAAAGAAATCTGCTCTCATCTTTGCCAACTGTGTATCCATTGTGTCTTTTTCCTTTGGCCCCTCTCCAGATTTTATCAGTGGTTTGTGCAGTATGAATATGAAGTGACTTTGTATGACCTTTAAATATTTCTCATTCTCAGGATTAGATAAGCATCTTGAATCTGTGAATTTATACTGTTCACCAAATTAGGAACATTTTCATCTATTACTCTTTGAAACAGTTTTTCTGTTGTCCCCCTCTCTATTCTTCTTTAGGAACTCTAAATATATGTATATTAGGTTATTTGAAATTGCCCATAGTTCAGTGATTTTATAATTTT
Source organism: Potos flavus (assembly GCA_028534135.1). Taxonomy (NCBI): domain Eukaryota; kingdom Metazoa; phylum Chordata; class Mammalia; order Carnivora; family Procyonidae; genus Potos; species Potos flavus. The sequence continues at coordinate 6,036,643 of CM052886.1, read as the reverse complement.
TTTAAAGTTCTTTTTTTCTTTGTATTTTATTTTAGTGTCTATTGCTATGTTTTCAAAGTCACTTACCTTTTTCTTTTGCAATGTCTAATCAGCTGTTAATCACATCCAGTATATTTTTCACTTAATAATTTGTAGTTTTCATCTCTAGAAGTTTGATTTGGGTCTACTTAACTTCTTAAACATCTAGAGTGCAGTTGTATGCAGTTATAATAACTGTTTCATGTCCTTGTCTGCTAATTCTAACATTTAATCAGTTCTTGGTTGGTTTGCACTGATTGGCTTTTCTCCTCATTATAGATATCTTCCTATTTCTTTGCCTGCTTGGTGAATTTTACTCTGGTGCTGAGTATCTTTGTCTATCTGGAAACATTTTTAAGCTTTGTTTTGGGATGCAGTTAAATCACTTGGAAAAAGTTTGATCCTCTTGGATCTTGCTTTTAAGAATTTAGTTAAATTCTTAGAGCAGCATTCAGTCTTAGGCTAATTAGTCCCACTACTGATAAAAGACTACTTTGAGTAGCCTATCCAATAACCATTAATTATGAGGCTTCTAGTCTTGCTGTGGGGACAGGCACTTTTTCCGGCCCCATGGGAGTGCTTGGCACTCTTCCCTCGAACTCTCTCAGACAGTTCTTTCTCCCACCTCAGAGTTTCCCCATGTGCATGAGCCTATCAGTACTCTGCTCTCCCTGCAGCTCTCTCCTCTCTGGCACTTTATTCTGTGAGCTCAAGGCACCTTGGTCTCCTACACTTTCAGCTCTGTTTAGTCAGTAGAGCTGTGTTTACCAAGGGAGTCCCCTGGGCACCACCTGGATTCCCCATCCCTGCACTGTGGCCTGCGGACTCTCATGGCAGTGAGCTGGGGTGATCTTTTCTATTTCCCATCTCTCAGGATCACTCTCCTTCATTGTCTGCTGTCCAGTGCCTGGAAAACTGCTGCTTGATGTATTTCATTTGATTCTTTCAGGAGGCAATCTGGTCTCGGCTACTTCATCTTTGTCAGAAGCAGAAGATGCAAATGAACCAGTTTTTATTTCCTTCTAACAAACATGTATGCGTGTGGCTATGATTTTACATTGTACATGTATTTAATAGATATTTTCTTAACCAAAATTGACCCTAGTTTTTTTACTGGAACTGAGCAGATGAAAATTCATGGGGTTTGTCTGCTAGGTAAATCACACCTGCAGGTACTGAATACATTAGAGACTTCTGCCCTCATGTATCTGCCTGTTGCTGGTTTGCATTCAGAAACCTCTTTTCCCATGAAGGGAATTATTCTCTTCTCAATGAAATTCTCCTTTGTTCCTATTAACTACCCACTTGAAATTTACTTAAGTTCACTCTTTAAAATTTCAGTTTTTGTCCTCTTGAGAATTTTATAAGCTGACTTCTCCTAAAGGGACCAGAGCACACTTCTAGTTTTAAAAATATAAGCCTAAAGTAATACAACTTCTCAAAATATACTTACCATGATAAAATCCTCAGGCATGGAAATGTCTAAATATTTTACATAGATATTCAGTAAGTAAATGCTTCATATGTAAATGGTGGGATTTCCATGCAAGGTGTTCCTATGTCTCCAGGGGGTACATGGGCACAGAGATCTCAAAAGCAGAAATAGGAGCAGGACAGCCCATACCAACACAGAAATAGTCTGTTCTCTGCAGGATTGGAGAGCAAGGCAAAGGCAGTACATTTTAGGAAGTTGCAGATTTATGCCAATGATTTTTTCCCAGCTTATTTTTGGCCTTTTTATTTTAAGGATTTTTAACTTACAAAGGTGATTAAAATTTAAATAGATATTTTTATTTCATTTTTTCCATTGTTTTTGTGCCTCGACATTCTTTTATTAGGGGTGTGTGATAAGAAAACAATATTTTATTTTCCAAAATGTCAAGAAATGTCCCCAGCACTATTACTTTAAAAATACTCATCTCTATTGATTTGTGATGCCATTTTTGTAAAATATATACTTCTTGGATATACTAAGATCTGTTATATTCTCATTCCTTCAATCTATTTTCCAGATACAATTTATGCTCAGCTTTTTTAGGTTTGAAAAAGAACCCACTGTTAATATTTTCTTTGGGATTAAATAGAACATCTCATCTCTTTGGGAGAAGGACATTCTTACAATATTTTAATCTTCTCAATCTTTCTATTCAGAAATTTGTGCAACTCTGTTATGTAAACATCTAAAATTATCTTTATATTTACTGAGATTAGTGTATATTTCCTGTGCATTTCTTACCAGCTTTTCCCCCTGTGTTTTTTGTTGTTGTTGTCGTTGTTGTTATTGATAGTGCTGCTGAGAACTTTGGGTTTTAAACTGATTTTTGCTGGTTGATAGGAATTGATGTCTGTATGTTTTCCATCAGATCACTTTAATCATTTCCTATGGTTTTCAGTAGGTGCTGGATGGTGTTTTCTTTAATCAACAACCAACTTGAAACTCTTAATAGTCTCTTGATTTCGATTCTGGGTAATGACACCAAGGACCTCTATGAAATGCTGAGCTGGAAAGGGGGTAGCCCGAACAGCAAACTTCTGAAACCTCCTTGCTCTGTGATGCCTTTTGGTATAAAAATCCTGGAATTTCTCAGGGATGAGTAGAACTTTAGGTATAAGAAATTTAACTCTTTCATTTTCAGAGAACGAAACAGAGTCATCGATATATAGCTGTTGTAATGCCAGATGCTGGGGGTGGGGGGGGGCAGGCTGGAGAAAGAAACATTATCCACCACCTAATAATGAGCAATCATCACAATTCCAGTACACTCTAGTATGGTTACACTTTTAATGTTACCTGTATTTTTCTCCTTCAGTGATTTCAGCAGAGCCCCATTTTGTCTCAAAATGACCCACTTTGTTTCAGAGCAGAGGCAGAAAGAAAGGTTCCACTAGCTCCCCCAGGCTGTTTTTCTAGGCTGTTTTCTCAGTCCACAGCATGCCATGGGAAACCCAACTGTGCTGGCCATTTCTCAGGGAGCGTCCGTAAAGGCCAATACAAACAGATTGTAAACCTGCAAATAGAAACTCAGTGCTCTAGAGTCACGTTTGTCTGGGGGCTTGTGGGGGGCAAGTGCCTGGAATTCAGGGCAGCTCCACAGGAATAGACCCCGATGGGAACTTGTTTCCTTAAAACCACTAAAAATGCTTTAGAGAGCTCTGTGTGCACACACCCTGAAGGATGGGGCGATTCAGATCCCCTGCAGGGAGCCAGCTTTGCACTGTGGTTGATGAGAGCCCAGAGATCGGGAGACAGATAAGAAAGATTTTTCTCACAATAATCTCGTCCTCCTCACATCATCTTTGCTCCTGTTGTGGCTTGAAAGCCCTCTGAAAAAAATTCCCTTGGGGGAGAAATGAGCTGGACCCCAAAAGTCAGGTGCAGCCAGGCTCCCCAGTTGTCCCCAAGGACAACTCATTTTTGCAGCATAACCTCCAAAGTTCACAGAAAAGGCGACGGGAATGGGTTTAGTTTCATAGAAAACATTCATTAACTTATTCAACAGATACAGAGTGAACTTGTTATGTGCCCAAGACTTTGAGTTACAGACGACGCAGGAGGACCCGGTCACAGGTATTAGGGAAATCATTACCTAAGTGCATCCAGGAAATAGGGAGAGATCCACATTCAACTCCAGAGACTTTATTACTTTCACCTGTAAGTGAAAGTGTCGCGCACTGAGTTAGTCGTGAAACATGTACAATTAGAAGGGAGTAAGTTATCAATGAGTACAGTGGCCCTTATGTATACATATCACGTGGGGAGGTTATAACTGGTGAAAACTAGTGGGATCTATCAGAACACCAGGGCTGAAATCTGTGCTCTTATCACCCATATGATCTGGAACACCCTGAACGTCAGTTTCCTCTTCTGTAAAATGGAAATAATTGCATCTATGTCATAAAGCTATGGAGACATTTATTGAGAAAATGGGTGGGTAAGAGTTTTGTAAACAGAAGCCTCCCCTCCTCCCCGCCGCCAATACGGGTCTGAGTGGTAGGTCCTGGCAGAAATAGCTTAGTTCAAATTCACCAACATTTGCTGTCACAGCGCTAAGATCAGAGTGAAGCTCCCAGGAGTGTATAATGAGCAATGAGTATTGCAAGCCTTTGTGACAATTTATTTTTCTAACCACAGGTTAAGATGATGATTTAAATATATGTTTATTTTACAGAGCCTGTGTATATAACCTCTATTCTGCCAGGCGAAATAAAACTTCCCCCCAAAAGAGCACACACATCAGTTGAGTAAACCTTTGGTTTAAGGGTTTGGAGGGAAGACTGATTGTTTTGGTGGCTGGCGGACCTCGGTAAAGTGTATACAAACCATACGCATGTGGGTCAAGTGGCTCCCAAGGGGGTTATGTAAGGCAGAATGACTCAGGAAGACTTGCCGGGAGAGGCGGTTTGTGGCGGAGCTGAAGGAGGGCAGAGCCCGGAGGAAGCCGGAGACACACTCTCACCAGGAGCCTTTCTACTTTTTTCTTGGGGTGGCAGAGCAAGCCGTTGGCACTCTGAGATGGGGGTCAGTGTCCTGGTGATGCAGTCATTCCTTAGGCATTCCGCACACAGATTCCCCTTAAAGGTAGAGGTACGTGGCCATCTGTGCAGTCGCCATCTTCAATTATGAAGCAGGAAAAGAAGTGTTTTCCAATGAAAACAAAGAACCCATACTGTGGTTATTAGCCACAACCAGGACTCAGCCCTTCCTACCTACAAACTTTAAAACTTGAGTGCATTGTTTCATGGATTATCAGAGACCTGGCCTCGAGGGCTCAAAATCAAGAATTGTCTCCTCATATGGGTCTATTAGATTGGATTATTCCATAGCCTGTGCTGCTAAATATTTTTGATGAATAAGGTCATATTCCACATCAGCGGGGAGGAGCTTCTAAAGCGTGCAACTGGTTTTATCTATATACACCCGTCGAGTATTTGTGGAATGTCCATGCCTCCTGGGTCACCTCTCACTAGATCGGGAGCCGTGCAAGGGTGGGCAAGGATGATGCTGATGATGTGTGTGCTCGGTCGGGCGCACGGCCCCGGGATAGTGTAGGTTTCAATAATGGTGTGAATGAGTGACTGAAAAGAATGTAGGAGAAACATAGGGCACCTTCCCTGTCCCCTGGGAGCTGGTGGGACTGGGCGGTGCTTGAGGTGAGGCTTCGCGAATGTGGGCTAGGCGAGCCGGTGGGGTTCCCTGCCACCCCGCTTTCGGCAGGGTGCTCGAGTGAGGTGACCACGCGTGGCAGGGAGCCTGCTCTCCCATCAGGGGCAGAGCTCCAAAGCGCTCCTCTTTCTGAGGGAGGCTGAGCCCTTGACTCCACCTGGTGGTGTTTGCAGAGAGGACCAGATGGGAAGCAAACAGCAGAGGCCGCTCAGGGACGCACTTCCCAGGGAGGAAGACCCTCAAGGAGCGAGATTTGGTTACAAAAAGCCAGGATCCAAAGCTCCCCGGAGCCGTGGGCTCTGCTGCCCTGATCTCGCGTCACAGAGCAGCGTCCCTGGGGCGGCGGCCACACAGGCTAGTAAAGCGTCCTGGGGAAACGCTGTCCGATGGCGCCTGGAGCGTCCGGCGGTGGAAGCGGCAGCCCTGGAGGGTGGCTTCCGTGTCCTTGTTTTCCCAGTGAGTGACCTGAGGGTCAGAGGAAAGCGCTGAGCCAGAGACCTGCGCCGGGATCCCTGCCCCGCCGCCACCGCCGCCTCTCCATCACACGAACGCACCTCTCACCTCCTGTTGGCACGGGGCTCTGCCATCGCCCGGCTCATTCGTGTCCGATCCACGGCCTCGCTGGCCGTCGCGTGAAGACGTAAGCAGGAGCGCCCTCGTGCACCACACAGGTGCGGGGCTGGACAGGTGCGGTCATCGAGCGCGTGAAGGGCAGAGTGGGCTAGACCGGGCCGGGGCTCTCTGCGCGCCCCAGAGGCTGAGTGTCCGGAATCCGCCCGTTCCGGCTGCTTTGCGCCCTCGAAAAACGTCCACACTCCCAACCTGCATTTGGTTCGAAGAATGAAACGTGTAACTGGTACAACTTGGTCGACTTAAGCAGAGCTATGCAGGGGAGTCTATTTCTACTTTGTGGATTGCCCATCCCATTGGAGAGATTGGAATAGGGAAAACGGGAGAACTGCAGGTTTATTGGAGACATTTCTAGGGCAAGCAAAACACTCCTCACATCTCTGTGGATATGACAAGACACGGAATTGAGATGCGGTAACACCAAATCCACGATGAGCATTCCAAGGAAAATGCAGATATTTTGGTTTTTAATAAATCAGGCTTTGCAAATTGTATTTTCTTTCTTTGGATTGTGTTGGACTATTCATTCAGCATGGGTGTATGTAGGACTTTGCTTTGGGAGAAGATAGTTCCAAAGGCATAGAACTGACCTAGGCGAAACCAAAAAGTGCAGGGGAAAGAAATCTAAGTGGGCATGGGGGGCACGAAGTTGTCTTGAAGATACCACAGAGTGATATACGGGAAAAAGACATGATAGGAGCGAAGGTATAAACTTCAGGACAAGTTGCACTGTTACTGAGCGGCTGGATTGTGATCTCCCACCATTTTGCCCCAAACAGAAGAGGACTCTGCATGTAGTTTCATAAACATCCTGTTATCAGAGACGACTGCGCTAACCCTCATCATTTACTTAGTCTGGATTTACCCAAAATGAAGCAAGACTCACCATTGCTTTCAACTGGAATTAAGAAAACTTGGGAAACAACCCTATAAAAAAATTTTTTTTTTTTTAAGAGCAAAAATCACCAAATCTTTTTCAAGAAATCCAGAACAAGTCCTAATTAATGCTTGCTCAGACTGGGAACACGTGGGTTGATCAGGGTCAAGGCTTTTGTGCGAGCACGTGTGCACACACACTCACACATATTTGTACTGATTTGGGCTGGGTCCTGTCCCTCCCACATTTTTCTGTGGAAGTGCAAACCCTTAGTACCTCAGAATGTGATTGCATTTGGAAACAGAGCCTTTAAAGAAGTAATTAAGTTAGAAAGAGGCTGTTAGGGCGGTGTTTTTATAAGGAGGAAATTTGGACACATACAGAGACCCTGGGAATGCACACATGTGTGAGGAAGGGCCGTGTGAGAGGGGACACGGAGAAGGCAGCTGTCTGCAGGTCCAGGAGAGCCCTTTGAATGAAACCAACCTTGCCGACACCTTGATCTTGGACTTCCTGCTTCCAGAACTATGAGAAAATAAATCCGTGTTCAAGCCCCCCAATCTGTGGTGTTTTCTTTTGGCAGCAGACCAATACCCATACGTTATTTACATTAAGTGCAAGATAATGATGGCTTACACAGCCCATTTTAAATTTAAATGTAGTCTTTTAAAAATTCTCCTTATGCTTGATTCCTTCCCTCTCTGCTCCTGCCTCCACCCAAGGTCACCCAGTTACAATTCATCCCGGAGAAGTCCATATTTCTCTGTATCGTTGTGGAATCAGAGACCCCTAGCCATATGCAACACATACATACTTGTATCTGTTATGTAAGGCCGGTCACTGTTTGACACAATTAGGATCATATTTCACACAGTTTTCAACATCTTGCTTTGGATTACTCTTTACATCTTTTATATCTTGAAACGATTTCAAACTTACCAAAAGTTGCAAGTGTAATGCAAAATACCCGTTGTTTTTAAGCCCTGATCCGTTCGGAGTAAGGGACAGACGTGATGCCTCATCACCTCTAATTACGTTGGGGCGCGTTTCCTGCAAACAGGTTGGTGTCGTTGGCAGGAAGATTACCGAGATGACACGGGCTCTTCTTGCGGAGCCCCGTCTGCGGTGCGCAGGTGCACGAACCCTAACTGACAACATTCACTTTGATTGCTGGATCAAGATGGCGTCTACCAGTATTTATTTATTTATTTTTTGCCATGCACTTTTTCCTTTGTAATTAATAGTTTATGGGGAGGCATCTTGACTCTATGTAAATATCTTGTTTCTCGTCAAATGTTTAGTTTACTCATTTTATTTATATCACAGGGATTCAGTTTCCTTTTGTATTTAATAGGTTAATCTGTTAGCTATTGTTATATATTTTGACCTTCCTGTCTGTGTCCTGCACATCCTATCATTATTTGAATACCTTCTTGTTTTCTCATGCAAGATGTTTCTGGCCCATCTTGAACTTTCCCTGCCCCAGCATGGAATCTGCCGTTTCTGTAAGGATCTTTGCTTCCTTTTGCAGAGATGGTAGTTAGAAGCCAAGGTCTGGGGACGCCTGGGTGACTCAGTCAGTTAAGCGTCCCACTCTTGATTTCAGCTCAGTTCATGCTCTCAGGGCTGTGAGACTGAGCCCTGTGTCGGGCTCCAGGCACTGGGCTGGAGCTTGTTTAAGATTATTTCTCTCCTTCTGAACCTCCCTGCTTGTGTGCTCTCTCTCTCAAACAAACAAACAAAAAACCAAAATTAAACAAAAAATAAATAAAAATAAAAGCCAAGATCTGGGTGCTCGATGCTCATTGTTACAGGTGGGTGGCTGTCCCCGGTCAGTAGAGTTAGAGATTATATACAGATGTATACACACACACACACACACACACACACACACACACCCATTCATATAGACATGCACACACGTGTGTATCCACACATACACACATTAGAATCTATGTTTATCATGTATATTGACAACCATGAACTCACATTAATATCTCTGCTTCCAATTTAAAACTGCTGGGTTTATTGCAGTTTTTGAGTATTCCTGTCTGTAAGTCCCCTCTCTTACAGGGAGGAATATTCTCAATATGTCTGCTTGTGGGACAGATCCCCTCACATGTAAACGGTCTCCCATTGTGCCTCTACATCTTCTCTTGTGTGGGTGCTCTCCTCACGCACCACCTACATACTGCATTATGTCCCTACCCCCTCCCCCAGCTGGGGCTCCAGCACCCACATGCTGGGCTGTTCCCCCAGGCAGAGTCCCTCTTACCCCACACTGGGACAACTCCATGTGAGCTCTTTCTCCCCCTTCTGGGGCCCTGAGACCCCAGGCCAGGCTTCCCCTGCTACAGAACGTCTCTTTTCCACTGAGTCTCTGACACACCTTGCCAAGGCAGCCCTTGTAGATAGATGCTCTTCTCACTCCCTCAGGCTCTGACCCTGCCATTGGGCTACCCCCTTATGTTTTCACCCTCCTCTCTCTGCTTAGGGTCCCCGGTGCATGGACACCCTCCACACCCTGTTCAGAATCTGACTTGTCCTACAACAATGCTCTCCTCCCGCTGACCAGGCCCCAACATCCCACGTGTGGCTAGATGCTCACTGTGCTCAGCCCCACCAAAGACTCTAAGGCTGAGTTGCTCTGGAAGGGACAAGAAGGGCAAGGGAAGGGAGAAGCACATCTTACTATTCTCACTTGGCAAGACATCAGGCAAATCATACCCAGTCCCTTCGTGGAGGTAGGGCAGTCCTCTCCCCAATAGCAGGTGCACCCCGTGGTGTGGATACATCACAATTACTCTGCGTGTGCCCCCCCAATAGCATTCCTGTTGTTTCCGGTGTTTTACCACCACGAACAAAGCTGCAACAAACATCCTTGTATATGACCTATGCATTGTTATATACTTTTATTTCTATGGGACAGAGTCTCAGGAATGGGATTTCTAGATCAAAGGTAAAGATTTTAATAATGTCTGGCGATCCCATGACAGTCTCTGAGAGACTGAGTTTTTGGTTCTTCATGTGGGGACACTGCAGTGCTGAGAGGTATCTGAGACCCTTAGTAGCCATTGAACCTTGGTAGGTGCATAACCCCAGAGATGTTGGAATTTTTTCCAATGGCCATGCCAAAAAGGGTTCTCTCTAATCCTTGTAGGTCCCCATTAGTGGGCAGAATACACCCCCTCATCTCCCCAACATTCAGCAGACTGTGACTTGAAGGCTGACTGAATGCTGGGCATGGAGCCGGGCACTAGGGGACAGACCTACAGGCTCACTGCCTACTGGGGAGGTTGACCAGCAAGCCAGTCCTTGTCCCTACAGGTGCCAAGGCTGTAGGGATGCAGAACAGGGACAGCTGGGATACAGACGCTGGCAGCAAGGCCAGCAAGGCTTCCCGGAAGAGAGATGCATGACCCTGGTCTTGAAGGTTGGATAGGTGCCAGCTGGGCAAAGATAGAGGCAGGGTGTGTTCCTTGGAGCAAACAGGTGAGAGGGAGCGGTGGCCCAGGATAAATGCAGGGTGTACACCCTCCACTGAGATGCCAGGCCTCCACCTCCTTCTGTACCTCCCTCCACCTGGGCCCTGCTCCTCAGTGACCCCCAAATGCAGCAGCAGGCGCCCCCTAGCCTCAGGTCTTTACTCCCACCTTTCTTCCCAAGCAAAGGCACTTTCCCAAGACTTGGTTCCCAGCTCACATGTGAAGACTCTCTTCGCTGCTGCAGGTCACTCTTATCTCTTGCCCCCAGAACAGCGAGTCCAGGGCCCGGCACATGGTGTTTATCAAATCCCTGCAGCACTTATTCTTGGGAACTCTCCTGTTTGACGTTTCCTGCTCCCCAGCTAGACGGCAGCACATTGAGAGGCCAGCCGTCGCTGTGCGCAGATGGGGCTCAGCCGGCTGGGTGCTGAGAAGGAGCAGCCCGGTTCAGCCGTCTGTAGACACTACAGGGGCCTCATTTGCAGAGAACCCTCCACACTGTTGGGAATGTGGGTGGGCAACCCTCCTTTGTTGGGAATGTGGATGCACAGGCAAGATCCTCCTCCAGCTTTTATTGTTTGCAAAGTGATCCAATGTCCACCTTTCCATCCAAAGGGCTGCTCGGGAGGGGAAGCAGTGTTGCGGCCACAGAAAGAGAACAGCAATTTTCCTTCATGGTTTCTCTTCCCACCAGGGCACCAAGGGACCAAATGTTGGTGAGCCGAGTAATCCCTCTCTCTGGTGAGCTTGTTAGGATTTAGCTTAAGTATTTGGCTCAGGGAACTTTCAGAAAGATCAGGAGCACGTTGTGAATACAGCCTGTCAAGTCAGTGCAACCCCACTGCGGGGCTCTCTGGGTTCCAGAGACTTCCCCGTGCTGTGCAGGCAGCCCTGTGCTTCCAGTATCTCATCGTTGTCTGAGCGGCCGCTGACCACCACCCTGCCAGTGACAGAGGAGGACAGCTGGGACCTACTCGTCTTGCTGAGACAGAGCCCATCTGGCATTTTTGAGGTCTTCCCTTTGAAAGAGTTACAAAACTCGTCAGGAAAGCTGACTTCTAAAGGCGCTTTCTGCGGTCAGTATTTTATGGTCTAAACAAAAGTTGCACTTCATCTTAAATTGAAATAATGAAAATAAAGTCCAATTTGATGGTGGAAGCCGTAGCATAATAAGGAATAAGATGTTTATGCTAAGAAGTATGTGCATCCGGGGCACTGTGGTTTGAAATAAGTGTGTTGGGCTGCTCAAAAGGATTAACGAACTTTCTGAAATTATTAGACATAGAAGGCCTATTCTATCCATAGGGCAGACCATTTGCAGGTGCAAAGCGTGTGCGTGTGTGTGTGTGTGTGTGTGAGTGTGTGTGTGTGTGTGTAGGGGGCTGTGATTTCAAGGATCCAGCCAAGGACCTGCCTTAGAAATGGTTAGCTCATGGGGGACCTGGGAGGCTCAGATGCTTAAGTGTCTGCCTTCGGCTCAGGTCATGATTCTGGGGTCCTGGGACTGAGCCCCATGTCGGGGTCCTTGCTCAGTGGGGAGTCTATTTCTCCCTCTGCCTGCTGCTCCCCTTGCTTGTGCTCACTCTCTCTCTGTCAAATAAATAAATAAAATCTTTAAAAAAAGAAGGAAAGGAAGGAAAGAAGGAAGGAAGGAAAGAGGGAGGGAGGGAGGGAAGGAAGGAAGGAAGGAAGGAAGGAAGCTCAGAGAATTTTGATGGTTCTACAAGAGGCAATTTGTAGGAAACTGCTATGCCTGGTAGCCAATCTCTATGAGGACTCTTTATCTGAGAGTCGTCACCTGATTAGATTCTGAAAACACTCAGTAGGGGTTAAGTTGGTGCATTGAAACCAGTGGGAGTTTCTCCTGGAAATTGTGGTGTGAGAGTGGCGTGCCCAATGTCGCCAACACTGGCAGGAAAGGGTAGGTGGCTGGGTCTAGTCCCTGCTTTTCCCTGAACCACCTTTGCAACCTTGGGCAAGACCCAACCTTTGCAACCTTGACTTTTTTCAGTCCTAAATGTTCTGATTCATTAACCTTTTGGAGATAGTTACGATGGATTGTGTAGGGAAAAACATTGCTGATGAGAAAAAGAGAAACGTATATTAAGTACAGGTTTTGCTTTCTATCCCGAGCTGGTCTCATTTCTCTGCATTACTGTTATCAGGCTGTAATCACTTAGATTACAGTAACTGGAACAGGGTGGAGCAATTCAGGAAAGGATTGTGTTAATAGGCAAGTCTTCACTTGAATTTAGAGAGAAGGGAGGAGCCTAGCCTGAAATTCGAGGGATGTTCCAGCAGGGATTAGCTTATCTGGTGCCTTGGAGGAGCAGGGGCTGGAATGAAGAGTGGGTGCTAGGGTTTGAGTGATGAGGGAACGATTGAGGGACTGAGATCACAGTAAAAGGGCTTTAATTAATTTGCCGAAATAGATAACACACAGACTTGGTGGCAACAGGAACAGCGGACTTGAATGAGAAATCCACACTCTAACAATTTCAGTTGGTTGCACTCTGTGGACCAGGAAAATAAATTTAAAACCTGTAATGACTGACAAGGGGCTGCCAGCAAGATACTCAAAAATTTTCTTCTATTGCCCTGAGTTAAAAAAAAAAAAGGACACGTGGATACTAGAAATGGTAGGCATCATTTCAGAATTTAGAAAAAGAATAAATGTAGCTCTAAAAAATTTGAATGACATTGTTTTTTCATATCTTCTCCACATTTTAACAGAAGTCAGCAAAAGCTGTCAGAGGCCAGCCCCGTGATCCAACTGACCCATTTTACAGACAAACTGAGGCTGGGAGATAGACTCTCCCACAGTGTACCTTAACTCCCATGGGTTCTCTAACTTACAAAGCAAGATCTCTGCCAAGAAAGGATGTATTTCGCTTTTATTTGCAGGGCTTTGGGGGGTGGTTACTTAGAGAGAGATCTTTATACTCTCTAGCTCTAAATCCTGAAGTATCTGCTAAAGTCAGAACCTTTACAGTTAGACTTGTATAATGATGGAAATACACAACCTCACAGGTCTGATTTGTCTTCTCATTTAGTGGATGAGTTGACAGAGCCTGTAGAGATGTATTCTTGGTTGGTTCAGCTTGGTGTCAGACCCGGAGCTGGACACACAGGCCCACACCAGAACTCAGAAGCCATGTGCTGACCACCGGTGTTACAGTAAAGTGTTTATGATTAATAGTTGTGGGGACGGGGAGCATATCGGATTGGAACTTCTCTCTGTGAATGTTTATTGTGGGAACACGTTAAATAGGGGATAATTTAAAATCATTATAGTAGCACATTGATACCTGCAGAAGAGCTCTAAGGGAAATGTCCCACAATATTGATGTGCTACACTAACCCCCTTTTTACAAATTTTTTTTAAAGATCTTATTTATTTATTTGAGAGAGAGAGAGCACAAGCAGGGGGAGTGGCAGAGGGAGAATCAGGCTCCCTGCAGGGAGCCCGACTCGGGGCTCGATCCCAGGACCCTAGGATCATGACCTGAGCTGAAGACAAATGCTTCACCAACTGAGCCTCCCAGTCCCCCCAAGTTCCTCATGGAGTTGGCTGAGGACTACAGTGAGCAGCATAGGGGAGCCCGGACACTCTCCAGCTCACTTGCTGTGTGTTCCCTGGGGAAAGGACAAGGGCACTGGACAGTAGGGGCAGGCAGGTTGGTGCACCAGGATGCCAGGCTGAGTCTGTGCCAGCTCACAGCCAGCCAGACAGCACAGCGGGGCTGTGGAGCTTTCACAAGAACGGAACACAGAAGGATCATTCTAGGTCTCCCCCATGGACTGGAAATCATTATTCACACCAAGTGCTGCTAAAGGAAGCCCTGACTTTAAAAGAGGAACGCTTTAAAAATAGTAGTCATACCTCGTGCATGGAAAGTACCTCTGCTATACCAGACACCATCACATCTGCCTTCTTATTTGATCCCCACAATGACCCAACAAAATTGAAAGGGCTGTAGAAGCTATCCAGGAGAGGGAATAACTCATTTCTAGGCCAGGTATCAGGCAGGAGTTCAGCTAACGCTTGAATAAAGGAAGAAAGGGTGGGAGGAAGTGAGGGAGAGAGGGATTGAGGATGACGCTGGTGTCTTGATTTTACAGAGGAGGAAACCCCCTAGGGAAAGAATGATCTACCCAATGTGATACCACTGATTGCACGGGGAGGTAGGAGGGGCTGTGGACCCCTGGTCTAGTGCCCCTCTTTCCAAGGACCGTTCCAGTGCATCTCAGCAATTTGCTGATGGGTGCACTTGAGGTGATCTTTTAAGTGAATTAGCCCACAGGATTCCAGGTCTGGGACTGATGTCTGTAAAGGGGGTAAAGCTACCCCTCTGTAAAGTACACAGAGGCCCAGGAGCTCCCAGGAAATGTCTCAGAGAGAGCAGCAGTGTGGCTGTGTGATGTGACCAAAGGATTTCAGGTTATGTCCACTCCATAATATAAGTGCACAGTGTGTCTTGCCAGTCTCTGACCCTCTCTGAGCCAGTTTTCTCAGGGATATAATCATGACCGCCATATTCTTCATGACCGCCATATTCTTTCCGGTCTCCATCCACTGCCTCTAAAGTCCATCCTGGGTGCCTTCCAGAAGTTTTCCATCTTGCTGATGGCTGAATCTCTCTCCCTCTGCCCAGCATTGACCTCAGGAGAATGCCATGGGGGTGGGAGAGGTGCTGGGGAGAGAAGGCTGCAGGATCCCTGGGGTGCATATCACCATCACCCCAAGAGTGTCCTGCTGCTCTCCCTTCCCCTATGGCCTTGTTGGCATAGAAGAGATTCTGCAGCCAACAATCAACATCAGTGGTCCCCACAGTAAGATTGTTTGGTGTTTGGACTTGTCCTTTTGAGTAGAAAAGTGATTCCTTATGACCTTATTCTTTGTTTTATTTTAAATACTATCCTTTCAGAAGTCATTACACAACAGAGAATTTTTTTTCTAGGACTGAGGCTATGTGAGGAAAGAGAGGAAGGATGGACGAATGGAAGGAGATGTCTAAAATAAGGGGAGAAGAAACTTGCTAATGGTAACTGGGTCAGCCCTGAGTGTCTGATTGATGTAAATCAAATGTTATCCATTCCAAAAACTGTTCCTGGGAACTCATTGTGTGCTGGGTTCTGGATGGACCCACAGGAAGCTTGCATGCCATGTGGCAGCCTTCACTCTTAAAAAGTCATGAAGTCTTTGGCCAAACAATAACTTGTTTATGAACAGAGTAGAATCTGTCAGCCTTAGAAGCTACTGAGAAGCCTGAGCTCCACAAAGGTGATGGAGGGTTGCTGGTGCTGAGAGTCATGGCCATCCAGCCAGCCAGAGTAGAGAGAGCTCACTGAACATCCTTGCTTTCAGCTAACACACGGGAAAGGCCACACTTATAAGCACGGCTACTTTGGTTAGAGTATGGGCTACTCTAGACTCATCCTGATAAAGTTTCAAATTAAGCCTCATGAGAATCAGCCTGATCTGCCAATAAATTAACTGCCTATTGGCACAAAAATGGATGGTTGCTAGATGAAGTCATCAAAATTTGGAGTCTTAACAATGCAGCATTCAGAATTCTAACATAAAGTCATAAATCGATGGACATGTGATAAGTAGGAAAATGTGACCCATAATCAAGACAAGAAAAGCCAATAGAAAGTTATCCTGAAATAACCCAAATGTGATAACTAGAAGGAAACAAGGAATTTTAAAAAGCCATTGTAAATATATTAAGGGATTAAAGGCAAAACTTCTTATAATAAAAAGATAGTTATAATATTTCAGTAGAGTAATGGAAACTGCAAAAAGAACCAAAATGACATTTTACAACTAAAAAGTAAAATATCCAAAATGAAAATTGGATAGACCTAACAGCAGTTTACATAAAACAAAATAAATTATCAATGAAGTTGCAGATCAATTAATGAAAATAATCAATTAAAAAACAAGAAGAAATGGACTGAAAAGATATTAACTTGTGAGATGAGATCAAGTAATCTAAAAGTGTGTAACTTTAGTCCTAGGAGGAGAAGTGTGGGGCAAATAAAATATTATTTGAAAAACTAACAATTGAAATTTTTCTAAATTTGATGAAAAGCCATAGCTTTATAGATCCGAATAGTTCAGCGAGCCAAAGATGGATAAATACCAAGAAACTCACATCTTGGCAGGTCATAGTCAATCTGCTGAAAATCTAAGATGAAGAGAAAATCTTGGATGGCAAAACAAACACAAAAATCAAACAAGCCCACAATAACTATAGGGAAGCAAAAATATGAATAATGACTGACCTCACAGCAGAAAAAATGGAGACAAGAGTACAATGGAGCAACAACTGGAAAGTACAGAATAAAAATACCAGCCAACCAAGAATTAATTAATCAGGTAATTAATTAATACCCTTCAAAAACGAAGGCGAAGACCTTTTCAGATGTCTGGCAGTTGACAGACTCTGTTACCAGGATATCCACATTAAAAGAAATAAAAGATGTTCTTCAAGCCAAAGAGAACTGACCCCAAAGAGAAATTTAGAGCTACAGGGAAAAGAGAGAGAGAGCACTAGGAATAGTAAATATGTCGACAAGTATAAAGGAATATACATAGTTTTTCTTCTCTTAATTTCTTTAAAAGACTTGATATGTATACCCCTGTTGGCGGTGGTTATGAAGGATGTAGCTGTGCCAACAATAGAACCAAGGATGGTGATAAATGGAGCAAGATTGCTACAAGGTTCTTACAGTTTCTAAGAAGTGGTGGAATAGGAACTCTTCCGGGAATAGGAGTAGATTGTGAAGAGTTTAGGATTTGTATTGTAATCCCTACGGGAATAGCTGGAAGGTGAAAGCCAATGCAGGATTGACAAATGCTGAGCTGTGACTCCTACATGCCCCTTCAATGGGAGACTCGTTGCCCCAGGGGCTGGGAGTTTCCTATAGAGAGCCGACCTGCCCTTCCCTTCCTTGGGCAGCACACATGAAATGACTGATCAATTGAAAAGTATAAAGTTCTTGGGACGCCTGGGTGGCTCGGTTAAGCGGCTGCCTTCGGCTCATGTCATGATCCCAGGGTCCTGGGATCGAGTCCCACATCGGGCTCCTTGCTCGGCAGGGAGCCTGCTTCTCCCTCTGCCTCTGCCTGCCTCTCTGCCTACTTGTGATCTCTCTCTCACTCTCTCTCTGACAAATAAATAAATTCTTAAAAAAAAAAAAAGAAAGAAAAGAGAAGTATAAAGTTCTGGCTAATTTGTCCCATTCAGGAGAACTCTGAAGGACCAGTACAGTTCTAGAAGTTTCTGTGGGGTCTTCTGAGGCTACTGTTGGAGCAGCAGTGCAGCTCAACCTCTCCCTCTGCCCCATTCTTCTTCTTTCTCCTCTCTTCCCCAGGCATTGCTCTCAAGGGCATTCCTGAACAAGCACTGTGCATGCTAGATTTCATCTCAGAGACTTTTCCAGGGAACCTAATCTGCAACAATCGGTAGCAGGAATGTGCTGAGCAAACAGGTGGGGAAAAGATGGAGTTTTGGAGTGGGCACACTCACTTGTCTGGCTGGTAGTGAGAACCCCATCATAGCCCCTGGCAGAAGACAATAGTCTAATGGTTTAAACCTTCTCTGGTGGTGAACTAGGTTGGCATAACAAGAGAAGAGATGTGCTATAATATAGGTGATGTGGTATATCAGATATTTAAGAGAAAAATACAGCCTGAGATTGCTTAACAAGCAACTGAAAACTACCTTGGGTAACCTACCAAGACGCTCCCATCTCCTGCAGCACCAGGGAACACAAAGCTGAGCTATGAAAACCCAAACTTAATTATCAGAGTAGCTAAGCTCCAGAGGAGGTTAAATGCAAACCAAGGCAGGACGTAATGCCAGACTTGGGAAACTCACAGGAAAGAATAGGACCAACCAGGACTCATGGAATAAGGACAAGAAGTCAGTGTTCCTTCAAATATTTAAAAAAAATTTTTTTTGAGATAAAATTCACCATCATAATGATTTTAAGTCTGCAATTCAGTGGTTTTTAGCATGTTCAAAATGTGCATCCATCACCACTAATTCCAAAATATTGTCATCATACCCAAAAGAAACCATGCTCCCCCCCCATTTCCGCTTCCTTCCATACCCTGGAAACCACTAATTTACTCTCTGTCTCTATAAATTTGCTGATTCTGGATATTTCATACAAATGGAGTCTTATGAAATGTGGTGTTTTGTATCCAGCTTCTGTCACGTAGCATAATGTTTTATAGCTCATCCATGCTGTGGCATGCCGCAGGTCACTAAAAATTACACGTACGTTTCCTTCTAAGAAGTTTACGGTTTTAGGTCTCTCATTGAGGTCTCTGATTCATTTTGAGTTAATTTTGTATATGGTGTGAGGTGAGGCTCCAGATCCATTCTTTTGCAAGTAGGTATCCTGTTGTTCTGGTGCCATGTATTAAATATTTTTATTTAATACAATAAAATATTAATTACAATATTAAATACAATATAAATACAATAAAATATTAAATAAATATTTTCTCCTTTGAATGGTCTTGGCACCCTTGACAAAAATCAGTTAATCAGATATATGGGCTAATTTCTGGACTTTTCACTTCTATTCCATTAGTTTATGTGTTTATTTGAAGTCCATACCACACTGTTTTGAAAACTATAACTTTTTAGTATGTTTTGAAACTGGGAAGTGTGAGTGTTGCTACTTTGTTCTTTTTTTAAATTTCTCTCGAGTAACTGGGGTCACTTGCATTTTTCACGTGTAATTTAGGATCATCCTGTCCATTTCTGCAAAAAACATATTGGAAATTTGATAGGGATTGAGTGGAATCTGTGGATCAACTTGGAGAATATTGCCATTCTAACAATATTAAGTCTTCCAATCCACGAAAGAGATTTGTTTCCATTTATTTAGGTCTCCTTTAATATTTTGCAATAACGTTTTAGAGTCCTTGGTATATAAGTGTTTTGCACTTTCGTGATTAAATTTATTTCTAAATATTTTATTATTTTTACTGTTATTATAAGAATTTTTTAAACTTCATTTTTGGGTTGTTGATTGTTAGTGTATAGAAATACAACTGTTAGTTGCATATTGATCTGGTATCTTGCAACTTTTCTGAACTCATTTGTTACCTCTTAATTTTTTTTGTCCATTTGCCTGTAAATGTTTTTGACAAATGCTCCCAGAGAGTGGCTTTAACTCTAGGTGGGTTCCAAGTTAGACACCCTAAAGGCAAGCATTTTGAGCTGGTCTTCTAGGGATCCAGCAGACCAATCAAAACAAATAATACCATTCTTTGTGAATAAGTCTGTTCTGCTCCCTCTGGACTGTGGCAGGGATACAGGATGGCGTTTTCAAGGCTATCCCTGACTGGGGCATGGAGGATGGGATTTGGCTAAATTAAAAAGCCACAAAGCTTGCTTTTCTTGAATAAGTGTCCCCTTGGTTACCGCAAGCTTTTGGTTAGTTTCCAGAGTTTGATAAGCTGATTCTGCTAGTTTTTGCCAGTTTTTTCATTGCTTTTATGAAAGGATGGACTTTTGGAGGTTTCTGCTCCACCGTTTTTGCAGACATCAAGCTCCCCACCACCGCCTCTCCTCATCTTCCCCCATCTTGAATCTGGATTCCTGTGGATTCCTCTGAATTCCTCTGAGCCTATGGAAGTGGCTTACCCCTCCCTCTTATTTGCAAACAATGAGGAGGCTGCTGCCTCATAAGACAATATGGGGCCCCTCAGCTCCACAGCCACCTCCCCTCCTAGCACCAGGTCTACAGCTAAGATTCAATTACAGGGGATGCAGCCAGGAGCGCACTGATTCTGACAAGGGAGGAAAGGGATTACCCCGAAGAAGAATGATCAGCACCGTAAGCGTGGGAGCTGGAAGGGGACACGTAAGACTGGATTCCAAGGGTGCTGTTTTGAACAAAGAGGCCAAAACACAAGGTTGGACAAAGGAGAGTTTATTGATTTGAGAGTAGTTTTCTAGGTTACAAGATTTAAGACTCTGGCAAGGACCTCAGAGTACAGTGTGAACTTACTACTATGCGGGCTCTAAGAAGCCTGGAAATAGTGATGGTCCATGCCAGGTGAGGGGAGTGGAAATGCCAGAAGTACCATGGCTGACGTTGGAGAAGATGAGAAGGCTCAGAAAAGTGGGTACGGTAGGGTGGATAGACTCTGTAAGACAGGGAACCCACTAAGTGTAAATATGCCATGGGATGGCCCTGCAGATTTGTCAGGGCCACGAGGGGCGCACTGATGCGGGGCACCAGCCTCACTGACAACTCTGATGGATCTCCTCTGTAAGCCAGGGCTGATCTGGGGAGAGGCTGTGACAGAATTTGGCTCACTGATATCAATGGGGTAAGACCCAAAATTGGTGGTCCTCATTTTCAAATGCTAGCAGCCCACTGAAAGATTTGGGTGACCATGGACTTGTGACGGAGTACACCTGAGAGTCAGAGAGATTTATTCCTCACTTAAGAGTTGTCCATGTCATTGTCCACATTGCAGGTCTTATCACTCTTGACAGAGGGTGGTAAGAAAGGTGGAACATTAGGGATGGAGAGATGCCAATGTTCCTCTGTGGTTGAGCCAGGAGACACTCTCTAGGATTCTAGGATAAGAAATAGAGCTGAATAACTTTATTTAAATAGGGAAAACTATAAATTATTCTGGAGTCATAAAATACTTAGGGGATTATGGGAAAGGAATACTTTATCTTTTGCGGAAGAGGATCAGTGGATACTGTCAAGATTTGCTAAACAAGAAACGGAAGCACGGGCTTATAGTTGCACATTACAGTGGTAATTTCCAGTAGGACTGAAAATGGAAATCATTAAAAAATGGTCAGCTCTGGGGGACGTGGGAGGGTCATATGGGGAGATTGTTTTTTCCCCCTTTCCCTTCTGTATCATTTAATTTTCCTCCATGTGTATGTATTATTTTAACTAAATTTTTTGAAATAAAAAATTTCAACAGTCAAGTATATTTTTGGGGTAGAAGTAAGGTCAGAGGAGGCAGTACGGTCATGAGTCGGGCCCCTGGCCCTCCCTCCCAGTCCTGGGTATCAGGTGACTGCCCCCAGAAAGTACAACTTGTAATGGGCTCGAGAATTCTTGGAAGGTTTCCAGTGTCATAGAGCTCTGGTTGTACTTATGCCATATCTCATAAAGCTACCTTTGGAAGCACAAACGTATATCAGTGCAAAGCCCGGGCTTGGATCACCAATCTGTGAGTACAGGAACAATAGGAGAATTTACAGGTGGACAAAAGCAGCACTTGAATGTGGGATGCTTTTAGACAGGAATAGCCACCCTGGTGATATATAACCGCTCCTGATCTCACTCGAGAAAGTGTCACTAGCATTAGTATCAGTAGCAAGTGGCATAGCGTGTTTCCAGCATTCATGGACTTGCAAAACACCGGAAAACCCTGGATGTTTTTGGCATCGGGAGGACTAATAAATTTGTTTAGAAAAGAGTAATTTTCATCCAGTTTCATCCAATTTCCTCTCTTCCTCCCCACTCCATTTAGATTTCTTTCAAAGATGGATTTGGGGGCATAACTTTAATTCATTGGGGGCTATGAGGCTGTGACTATCAAACAGTAAAATGAATGGGCCTTTTTACTAGAAACTGGGGAAGGGGGTGCCCAAAAATGCAAGGAGCTGTCTATTGTGCAACACTTTCGGGGGTGGAAATTCTATTTTCTATATTCTTAGCCAGGTCGACTCGAGAATTCAGGCAGTAGCAATTTAGCATTTAGAGCAATAAGGAGGACATTTTCTGAGACAGACTTGGGAGCCAAATGGAGTGTGGGTGACATCGGCAGTGATCAGCCCTTGGGGCTCTGCCCGAGTCCCTCTTGGTCAAATCTCTTTGCAAATGTAGAGTCAGGAACTTGGGAAATTCATGGTGAATGTTGATAAGGATATAAAATAAACTAATATAAAAAGGACTTAGAACTCTGATTGTAGGCTTAGAAACCTGGGTCTGAATCTCAACCCTATCTCTTACTGATGGTTGATTTGTTCTTGTTGGAACTTCACTCTTTCTGAAAGAGAAAAAACAGCATGACCAGGTGGGAAAACCATCGGATTTAGAATTTGACAGTCTTGGATTTTAGTTCTGTCCTTGTTATGTTTTGGGTGAATTAACTCTCTCTAAATCTTGGTTTTCTTTGTTAAAAATAGCATAACAGTTTAAATGAAATGAAGTGTGTGAAAAATATCTGGAGCATTCTAGTTTCTATTCCGCCAAAAGAGGTAAGAGCAGAGGAAGTACAAACGAACAAAAAGTCTGCCTCCCAAAACGGGATGAGGTGGGAAAGAGGGTGGGAGTAAGAGAGTGGCGAATTTGGGGACACGAGGTGACAAGGCTCTGAGTTACTCCTTGAATGTGTAAAAGCAAGCACCCATTAACTTTGGGGCATCATATATTTGGGGTACATTTGCACCTGCAGCCACAACTGCTTTAGTATGAATAGCTAGAGCCATGGGGCCCTTGAGACTGCTCAAGGAGAGTTCGTAGAATGAGAAGAGGAGAGCGATTTGCAGGGAAGCCTGTGGCATGCCCATGGGGAAGGAGCAGACAGGAGGAAAGGAGCCAACAAGAGGTCTGAGGAGTGGGTTTAGGGCCTCACAGAATCCAAGGGAAGGAAGTGCTTCCAGAATGAGGAAGAATTCAGTACACCGAAGTTGGCTAGGAAGTTAAAGATGAATGGAGTTCTTGTCAATTGGATTTAGCCAAAAGTATTTTTTAAAATTCCAGTGTAGTTAATATACAGTGTTATCTTAGTTTCAGGTGTACAATCTAGTGATTCAACACTTCCCTACATTACTCAGCACTCATTGTGATAAGTGTCCTCTTAACCCCCATCGTCTATTTATTTCCCCCATTCCCACCTCCCCTCTGGTGACCATCTGTTTGTTCTCTGTAGTTAAGAGTCTGTTTCTTGGTTTGTCACCTCCCCTCCTTTGTTTGTTTTGTTTCTTAAATTCCGCATATGAGTCAAATCATAGAGTATTTGTCTTTCTCTGACTGGCTTAATTCGCTTAACATTGTACTTTCTAGATCCACGCATGTTGTTGCGAATGGCAATCCAAAAGGAGGTCCTTAATAATTTTGCCATCATAGTCTTAGTGGTGGGGTGAGTCCAAGGGAAATGACAGCAATGGAGGACTGAGCCGGGGAGAAGGGGTGGCCGGGCCAAGGGGTGGGCAGTGCCCCGGAGGAATGGGGTTCTAGAAAGCTTGGCTTCTTCCTTCTTCCCCCTCTCTTTTCATCCTTTTTCTTCTCCTTCTCTTGATTCCCTTCCATTTCCCTCCCTTCTTTTTCCTTCTCTGAGTAGAGAGACCTGAGCATGCTTAAATAATAATGAAAAAGAAATCAAAGATACAGGCAAACAATTTCCCAAGCTCAGACCTGCTACCCGGATGGCTTTCTCTTATAACCGGTAAAATGCCAATCAAACGGCTCCACCTGGATGTTCCCTGGGGGCTTGGGGTTCGCCATGCCTCCAACAGATTTTCCCCTTCTCTCCTAGCTTTCTGCTTCTTTAGGCTCTTGCCTGGCACCACCATCCGTTCCCCCAGCTGCCAAGTCAGATGCCCGTGGTCACCCCAGCTTCCCAGGGCCTTCCTACAGTCTCCTCGACATCCCTCCCATCCTTCAGTCTTCTCTGTCCTCACTGTCATCCCTAAGTGCAGCTCCCACTTCCTCTCCCTTCTCCCTCGGACCACCTAAATGGCCACCTTGCCTCAAGTCTCCTATCCTTAAAGGAATTTTCCTCAATTTAGCAACCTCATCTTTCGAAGGAATTTCTTCATTCTGAATCCCAGCTGTAGGAAGAGTTTCGCAGCCTTCCAAATGTGACATGCGGCTTGCTTGTCTTTGCCTTTGTACATTCATCCTCCTCAGTCTGGAATGTCCTTCGCCCCATGTATCAGACCCAGCTGAAGGGGTCTCCTGGGCAGAACTAACTGACCACCCCTCCTTTATGTCCCCAGTGCTCCAGCCTCTGATCTGAGGTCACATGCCTCTCATCCTTTCTACCGTGCAGAGTAAGCTCTTTAAAGAAAAGAATAGTATCTTATTAATCTCTGTACCTCCAGCACTTGGCCCAATAATGGGAATGAATGAATGAATGAATGAATGAATGAAAATGAAGACAGGGCTTATTGTGATTCTGTGAAACTGGTTCATTGTCACACTTTTTGGTGTTGGTTCTCTAACTAGCCTTAAAGCCACCAGGTCACATCAACACCGTCCTGCCACACTTCTCTTACCCATAGGAGACTGTCATGGGTGGTGACCTCATCAAGCTATTTGCTGCACTGTGTTTGTGATCTGCGGTAGAAGGATTCCATGGTCAACATAAGCGACCAAGACCATGCACACCACATTCCCCTCCTGGTAATGTACAATGCATCCCGAGGGCTGAGAAGTTTTACAGTAAAAAAGTAAAATTCGGTTGCAAAGCCTACCCAAACTTATTTGAATTCTTTTTTCCCTTCAAGTCACACCTTGAAGTCTTACTATCTTTTAAAGCTTGCCTAAGAGAGTCTTACAGTTTACTAACACAGTGTGGTTATTCTAGTAGCATCAGACGTGATTCGTATTTGATTCTTATGCAGTGATTTTTTAGTGCCATCCTCTGAAAACAAAATGGCATCTGACAGTTTCTATAACATCTGTTTTTCAATAAGCAATCTATTTTGCGTTTATGACAAGTTTTAGAAATTACTGATTTTTTCCTGCATTAGGAAGAATCTGTGCCTATCTGAAAGATTCCATTTATTTTATGAAGTTTGTGTTTGTTCTGTACAAAACTTTTTGTTCTTCCTAATGGCTTGGGGATTCAGCGAAATAAGATCTATAAAGCTACTATTTTGATTTATTTGAAATGTCAGTGGGTTAAAGTCAGGTCTTGCCTCCTCTGGGGCTTTGTCGGGAAGGGCAAAATTGTTTTCTAACATGTCTGGATGGTAAACTTTAAACCTAGATATTTTAGGTTTTTAAATTTGAGATTTGGGAAACTTAGGTGTATCTACACGTGCCTCCTAGACTAGAATCCATAGTTCCTGTTTAAAAGTTGAAAGGTACTTCATCATGTAAAAAATCCACCTGTCTCGTCGATTTCTACAGGTGAGCTTACACCATGTTAAATGGTCTTTCTTTAATGTCACAACACTCCGGACGGCCTAGGATGTGAAGTTTAAGGGACTGCACGGTGAACAGGGAGCCCTCACGCTCTTTATTCACACAGCATCTGGAACAGTCTCCCCCCGCTCCCATTCATGAGCATTGCTTTTCCTGAAAGGATAATGCTCCTCTCAACTCCTACCGCAGAACTGGTAGTTAAAGCTCAATTTCACATTTTTTTCCCCAAGCCACGTTTCCCAAATATTTGCGTTAACAAATACCACGAAGAAGGGACTGGCCCTTTGAAAAGTCATGCTCGGAATTATGAGTCCCGTGGTGTTTGCGTCATTGAACATCTGAGCGAGGATTACGCTAATCACTTCAGACAAACATCTGCAGAAATTTGTTTGATGTTCTCCAACGGAGATGTCACAGTCATAAAATAGCCAAGTGGGAAGATTTCTCTAAAAATCAGCTTACATGCGCTCCTCTCCACAAACATCTACCGACAAGGCCAACTGAGGGTCTTTCAGATCGTGTCTATGTAAGAAGCTGCAAGGGCCCTAAGGCATAAATCACCCGGTGCCCTGCCAAGTTTCCTTTGTAACTTGTTTTTTGGCATTACCACCTCATGACGGGCAGATCAGAAGCACATCGGAAAACGTCAGTGGAGCAATAATTAGGAACAGCGTCAGGCATCTGGGCCCATTTTGATAATGTGAGCTCATGGCTTTCTTGCTCTTGGATAAATAGGGAAGCATGGTTTCTGGAAGCCACAGAGGACCTAATTTATTTTTCTCCCTTGTATACAGGGGAAGGTATTATTAAACCAAAGCATTAAAAAAAAAAAGTGTTTCAGAGAATATGAATATTCTAAACGATTAACCGAAGGGGTCATTCAGTTTCCCTTAAAGTGACACAGAGCCGATGGATTATTTGTAGAATATCTCGTGAAACGTCCAGCATTACGTTGGAAATACATAGGAGAGAAATACATAATGCGGTCTTGTTCATTAGGGAGATTAAGAAGACCTAAGAATTTGTAGGGCACAGTTAGGAACAGTGCCTCCTGCTAAGTGGTGTGTTTTAAGGGTAGATGCTAGGACATGCCATAAATACCCAGGAGTAAAGAGAAGCAAATGTAGGGAAGAGACACGGAGGAGGTGGGTTGAGAGCAGCCTAAAGATGGGAAACATTCTGAAGAACAGTTAACACTGAGCCCTTCTTTTTGTCCAATACTGTGCTAACCAGTCAACTTCCAGGGTTTCATTTATTTCTCCCCACAATCCTGGGGGCTTAATACTGCTCTTTACCCTCATTTCACTAAGGATGAAACGGGGATTCAGCAGAGGTCTGTGATGTGTCTAAGACACCCAGCAAATAAGTGACAGAAGAAGAATTCTAGGGCCATTTCCAGAAGTGAGCCACCTCGCTAGAGTAGCTTGATGTGTTACAAAGGACATGAGTATGTGAATATAGATCTAAGTGTGTATGTATATGTGGGTATAAACAGACATGATATATATACACAACGCACTTTGAACACACATATATATATATATATCGGATGTGTGTATGTGTGTGTGTGTCACATCCTATATACAGGCAGAAGACAGTGATAGAGAGCATTTCAGATGTGAGAGAAGGATTAAGCATAACCGGAAAAGTAGTTGGCATGGGTTGGAGGAGGGGTCTATGAGGATACTTCACTGAGTAACTGGAAAGGAGAGCTTGCCTTGGGAAGGCTTAGAGGCTAGGGGGTTGGCTTATGGAAGACCCAGGGAGCAGGCCAGTGTTAGCATATGACAGGGAATTTGGGCTGCGTCTGGAGCTGAGATTTGGGTACGTACTGGCTGGCCAAATAGGTAGTCATCCTAATTTGTCTGTGTGCTTTGGACACACGGACAGATTATTTAGGGACATATGCCCTGGCATGCCCTCTGATTTGACTGTAGCGCAGGAGACCTGTGGAAAAGAGCTTGAACCTGACTGTTTTGGGGGATAAAACACTTGCAGACCTGAGGGATAAAGCGGAGGTGAGGAGCAGTGGAAATCGGGTGGAAGCTGAGACTTGCAGAGAAGCCCCATCTAGCCTCTGCCCCGACTCCCACTCAGGGAACAGAGGCCCCCAGCGAGTCTGGACCAGGGCAGTGATTCTTCCCTGGCATTTGCAAGCCTCCCAGGGGCACGCAACACCATTCTCCTGCTGTAGTTTCTAGCAAGGTGATCTCTCAGGGCACACCCATTCTCCACCTGGTCCCCGACCAGAGAGATCATGATCTGATCTTGTTCTGGAGAGCTGAGAAGACTCTCAAGCAAGATTCGTGATCATGCATTCTTTCCTCTGTGTGCTCTTTCTTGAGAACTGAACCCACAAGTAAGATGTGCTTCTCCAGTGCACGGGAGAACGCCCATCCCACCCTACCGCAGTCGTAGAGATTCCTGGGGGTACACGAAGGGGGAAGTTCCAAAACTGCCATACAGTCTGTGGGGTGCACATAAAAGACAGCCCCCAGGGATTCCCAGAAAAGCTTGGGGATGGGAGCTTCTGCAGCAATGGAGGTGGGGGTGGGGGTGGTTAAGGCTGCGAAGATTCACACAGTAATCCTGAAGTGGCCACATCGGTGAGCCCAGGCTGAAGATGCCCAGGACAGCCAGCTTATCAGATACAAACTGTTCCCGTGTGTCTTCAGGACTGTTAAGGGATGTGCACACAAACCCCTACATACCATGTGTACGTAAGCAAAGAGAGCAAGATCACCAACACCAAGGACTGCAACAGTCAAAGAGTAGAAGAAGCACAAAGACCTTTTTTAATTTTTTGTTTGTGTTTTTGTTTTTTGGTCACAGCCTTCTTATACGACTTTGGCAAGATGTAATTGATCACCTGTTGGTCATCCTTCCTTCTTTGCCCATCCCAAGATGAATGCTTATTTCAAAACAGAAGAAATCCATAGTTTATGGTTTCAGTCTCACTTGCCCTCTGCACTGAACCCAAGGTCATACTCAAGCCAGCACACACACAAAACAACCCTCAATTTACAAGTGGGCGGGGCCCCTAAAGTACACTTGTAAATTGGGTCCTGGAACACAGGAGAATTTCCTCAAGGACACAGTGGTAAGAAGGAGTTCTCCACTCTCAGGCCAGCCTATACAACTCTAGTTAACCCCCTGAGGTTTGAAGCTGGCTCCTCGGGAGTCAGAGGATGCAGCTGGGGCAGGGAAGGGGGGCTGGGTTTGGAGTGCAGGGACTGTCCTGTCCTTGAAAGGAAGAACTCAATGGCACAGTCATTTTGGGCACAAAATTTTCAGGACTGGTTGTCATAGCAATATATCAATACTTTTTCTAAAAATAACTTTTTATTTTGAAATAGTTTAGGACTCACGAGAAGTTGCAAAAATAGGATGGAGAGTTTCTGTGTTCCCTTCCCCCAGTTTGTCTCATAATCATACCTTACATAACCGTGGTATATTGTCAAAACCAGGAAGCTGAGGTTGTCAAGATACTACTAACCCAGGTGGGGAGCTTACTCGATTTTATCCTCCCTCCCCGCCTAAACAAATATAATGCTTTGGCATTATTATTATTATTATTATTATTATTATTATTTTAAAGATTTTATTTATTTATTTGACAGAGAGAGATCACAAGTAGGCAGAGAGGCAGGCAGAGAGAGAGGGGGAAGCAGGCTCCCTGCCGAGCAGAGAGCCCGATGCGGGGCTCGATCCCAAGATGCTGGGATCATGACCTGAGCCGAAGGCAGAGGCTTTAACCCACTGAGCCACCCAGGCGCCCCAATGCTTTGGCATTATTAAGGTCATTTTATGTTTCCAGTGTTACAAATGCTAGAAATCTTTATTTTTGCAACAAAATCTCCCGTTCTTCACTATAAAAAATTTAACTGATAATGTTATTTCAATGAAGAATGAGTAGGCTTTATATTCATACAAATTAATTTTGACATCAAAAGGCAAAGATTTTCAAAGTTTCTAGAATTTGCCATTTATGAAATGACAGCTTCGCAAGATAAGCTGAGTCAGCACTTGATATTAGAGTGTGGACCTGGATCCTGCTCCCACTGGGCCACGAACTGGGTGAAGTCCTATTAGCTGAGTTACTTGATCTCTTTGGTCCTTAATTACTTGATGGCAAAATAAGGAAATTAGACTACACGACTTCTTTTTTTTTCTTTAAAGATTTTATTTATTTATTTGACAGAGAGACAGAGAGAGAGCTCAAGTAGCAGAGCTGCAGGCGGAGGCAGAGGGAGAAGCAGGCTCCCCACTGAGCAGGGAGCCCGACGTGGGGCTCCATCCCACGACCCTGGGATGATGACCTGAGCCGAAGGCAGACACTTAACTGACTGAGCCCCACCCTGACTAAATGACTTCTAAAATGTCTTTCAGTTGAAAAAGAACCCCTACAATAGCTTTTGTCAGAAGTATTGTATAGAGATCAGTATAGAAAGCGTAAGAAGGTTTTACTTAAACAAAAAAAAAACAGACCCCAGGTCTAAAGCAAAAGCAAAAAACATCTTGTACTCACATGAAGATCATGGGAAAGGAACGAGAGAAAATGCAAAGGCAGCATCTCGGTCATGGGGACGAGGAGACCCACCCGCTGGTGGCCGGGAATGCGGAAATGGTCTGCATTCCCCATAAGCTGCTGACACTTGGGGGACCTTTGGACAAATGATGTTCATCTTTCCAAGCCTATGTTTCTCCTCTGTCCAGGGACCATCTTCCTGGGTGAGTGTGGCTCTCAGGAGGAGAAGGGATGTCGAGGGGAAAGCGCACAGCATGTCCTGGGCAGAGTCTGGGTCCAAGAAGGTTACCAGAGAGCCTGAGTGTCGGGGTGAAGGGGATACGAAAGACAGACTGGGAGGAAGGTTTCATTGAGATGAAAAGACTGAAAGGAGCCGTAGCCTGCCTTTTGGTGCAGTGAGCTTCCGTGGGAGGCCTCTGCTTTCCGAGGACCACCTCTCGAGGAGAACATGTTATGCGGCTCAGAGGAGGGTGTAACCCTGGCCACTGACTGATGCCCGAGGCTGAGCTGAGGAAGGTGACGGTGACGGGGCTTCCCCCATGAGGCACGAGAGAGACCCATGGTCTCAGCGGCCCTGACCTGGCAGAGAGACGGAAATGAGTAACACAGAGAGCTCTAGTCTGTTTTTAGAACAAGTAAACACGCCCCACGTACTTTTTATCTCGCTGTATGTTTGGGATTCGAATTTAGACTCCAGATTCCAGAGTCTAAGGCATCTTAATATGAAAATGAAATAGCGGGGCGCCTGGGTGGCTCAGTCGGTTAAGCATCTGCCTTCAGCTCGGGTCATGATCCCAGGGTCCTGGGATCGAGCCCCACATGGGGCTCCCTGCTCAGTGGGAAGCTTGCTTCTCCCTCTCCCACTCCCCCTGCTTGTCGTCCCTCTCTTGCTGTCTCTCTCCCTGTCAAATAAATAAATAAAATCTTAAAAGAAAAAAGAAAATGAAATAGCGACTTATTATCCTCTCCCCATCTTGCTGCTCATACTAGTTTCCTTTCTATAAACATCTCCTTTTCCGCCTGGCCTTTTCTCCTAATATTTATAGTGGTGTCTCAAACACAGCTGCCCAACTGCTACACTCAGGTTAAATGGTAAAATCACTTAGACCACAATTAATTCAATAAAAATATAGAAAAAATAAAACAGAAATATTTGCATATACTCCTGTCCAGTAGCCATATATCATTGTTATTTATATTTAAAAATCTCATACTGGGTATTCTCATACTCCTTATACTATTCCTTCAGGTCACATTTTTAAAAGGTTTCATTTTGAATTTTTCAGATAGCTTTCATCTTTTCATGTTAAGACAGAGCTTTAAAATCTCACAAAATTGGGTAGTCCATCCACCAGCATTTCACAACCTGTGTTAGAACACTAGTGTTAATACATACAGACAAACTGCACTAAAAAGGACTCATATAACTGCAATTGATACATTTTGTCTTCGTATTTAAAGGAAAGGAGAACCTGAACTCATTGCATCTTATTGCCAGGAAAGGATCTAATGATCTTAATTTAACGGTACTTTTAGAAAGAAATTACTTATGGGCCCAACCAGAACTAGAAATTACTTTTTGACTCCAGTATAGACTGGGAAAGTAAATATCTGTTTACTAATTCAAACAAAAATTAGTTCCGAAAAGAAAGTAATCCACAAAGAGAAAGCCTTTAGCTCATGAAATCAGCTAAGCATTCAAACGCCCTTGGTGTGACTTTGTGAACAACGAGTTCATCCCTCTAGACCATCTTTCGTGCATATATAGACTCTGGAGATGTCATTCAACCCACAAATATTCATTGAAGGCCTGCAGTGTTAGAACATCTATTTGTGTACCCAGGGTACAATACAGACTTCACGGAAATATAAAGTTATTTTACCAAAAATTGGATTGCGTAGAACGCACTATTAGAGCTGGTCCATGAATTGCTGTGCTCTGTTTGCGTCAGGTGACTGAAGAAATTGGTAGTAAGCATTTAGAAACGTTTGTACAATCTGATGTCACTATGAAGTGAGTGACTGGTGGACTGGCCTCCTTGAACAGGATGTGGACCAATTCTAATGTTGTTGAATTCGCCTTGGGGTTGTATGTGTCGTGAGTTTCAAGCTATTCCTGCTCAGTAAAACCACATATTCGTCTGAAATAGATGGGAAACAGACAACCACAGGTAGGCTGAGAAGCACTGATATCAAATGCAGTCTTTGTCACCTGTTTCTTTTATGGAACAGGTTGAGAGCATCATAACTATGTTTCTAGAATGTAATTTTCAACGAGGGTGTTATTCTTCAGTTTTTAAGTTTGATTAACTGAGAGGTGACTTGAGTTTTAATTGACACCTGCCTCTTTCCCAAGACTGCCTGCTCTCATTAGAAGATTGCGTTAATGGGATTTATGTGTGTGAAGGCAGTGAGATTCAGAAACAGTGTATCTCTCTTGAATGTTCAGCCCAGGGGGACCACTCACAAACTATGGAAGGCACCCCACTAAAAGACAATTTCATCCACAAGGAGGTTCAATAGCAGAAACCTCTGGACAGTATTTTAGCAATTAATTACACGGTGACCTTTCATCAAGACCTTCACAAACCCCCAAAGTAATAGATGTTCTGAGGGTTGGAGACCCAGAGGAAGTATTATGGCAATTTGGCACTTGTCACGCTGCACTGGCCAATAGAAGGATGATCACTCTTTTACACTCATACCACTGTCCCCCTCTCCTCTATCTGAGATTACCAATCAATCATGGACTGTTTGGGACTCAACTGCAAAGTTGTCCTCAATAAAGGTATCCTCTAGATAGCTTCTGCCAAAAGACAGGGCGGCGGGGAACATGAGAAGAAACCCACTTGCCATTCGTCAACTGAAACCATTTGTGATGAAAAGGTTTCCAAGAGTTGCAATGCACTTCACCTTGCACTTGTGAGAACAGGACAAAACCCACAAGTACTGGAAGGGAAGTGACGAAGGGTTTGCTGCCGTATACATTAGCAGAGTAAACAGGAACTCTACAAGTCTCTTGAGCTTCACTAAGTTTTTCTACCTTGTCAAAATTCAATTCTGGGATATTTCAGCAGGTTTTCTCCAAGGCTACACCTTCTCTAAAGAGGATTTTAAGTCTAAGTTCCTAGATGATCAAGTATAGAGTGAGCATTGATTTCAAAAAGTATAATAGTATGTATAATGCTTTCCCCCAAACCAGAAACTTTACTATAGGGAAGTCCAAATTGTAATCAACTAGCAAGAGAATGGATCAGAAAAAGGTAATTATGAATACCGGTCAATCTAAATCAATGTTAGGGTCCAGAGTTAGGTCATATAATAGTGGGAGTGACTTGTAGTTTTTACTGTATTCACAAACTAAGTTAAAAAAAACAGCTACTCTGTGCCAAATATGGTAAGAATGAGAGTGTTTCAGATATTCTTACCCTTTTATTAAAAAACAAAAAAGACAATACAATTTTCTTTCAATGGACCTTTTTGAAAAATTTTATTTCAAGATTTATTATAGTATTCTTAATTAAACCAATTATTTTGTGCTTTACAAACAGCATAAATGTCATTATGACATATTTTGGCACCTCAACATGTGGTGAATATACCCTAATACTTGGTATATCCATTCTTAAATGCAATAAAAAAAATTCCAACCATAAAATTTTATGTGAAAACCCAAAAAATTATCTTTAAAAAAAAAACAGTATGTTTTACAAAGGCTGAAGGTTGTGGGCCAATTGATTCTCATTATGTCTCTCCAGCAAACATTTAATGATCACTACATCTAGATCAGCCCTGTCCTACAGAACTTCCTGTGGTGATGGAAATGTTCTGTATCTGCTTAGTCCAATATGATAGCCATTAGCCACACTGGCTATTGAGCACTTGAAACATGGTTCATGAGGAACAGAATTCTTTATTTTACTTAATTTTAATTAAATTACACTTAAATAGTCACATGTGCAGATAGAAAATAGATACCAGTGGGTTAGGATAGAAAGATGAATATGATTTGGCTTTTCTCTCAAAAACCTACAAAGCAATGGGAGAAATAACATGCAAATTGAGTTCTACATCAAAATCCCAAGCAAATTTTTATGGCACTTAATAAAGTAGAGATTTTATATGGAAGAAAAAAAGCCCCCAAATCACCAAGATAATTCTGAAGAGAAACAAGGTTAGGGAGAGGAAGTGGGACTTGCCCTACCAGATAATCAGAATTCTTATAAAGCTGCCCTAATTAACAAGGAAACATTGGCATGGAGCTAGTGTAGTAGAACAGAATGAGAATCCAGAAACATTCATGCAGGATTTTCCTTTTTTTTTTTTTTTAAGCAAAATATAAGTAAAACATAAATAAATAAATAAAAGAAGCTATAAAAAAAATTGATATATTTTACTACATCTGAACTCAAACTTTTTGTAGTCAGCAAAACACTATAAACAAAGTTAACAGACTGCGAAGACAGAATCTATACAGTTGATAAAGGAGCAGAATACACAAATAAATTAACTTCCCAAAAGTTCAATAAGAAAAAACAAATAACAAAGAGAATGCAGGCAAGAGGATATGAAGAGGCCTCTCCCAGAAGATGAAACCTGAACGATGAGTAAGCATGAAGAATGTTCCATCTGACTATATCAGGGACATGTAAATCAGAACAGTGAGACTGTATATTCTACCCAGAGTAGCTGCTAGCGGGCTTGAGTTTAACAAAGCCAAATGTCAGCACAGATGTGGACAACCTTATACGACGCCAGCAGGATGCATG
This sequence comes from Potos flavus, assembly GCA_028534135.1. Classification (NCBI taxonomy): domain Eukaryota; kingdom Metazoa; phylum Chordata; class Mammalia; order Carnivora; family Procyonidae; genus Potos; species Potos flavus. The sequence goes on along the minus strand of CM052886.1, from coordinate 6,002,007 downwards.
GTGGGACCACCCCTCCAAAAGCAATTTGACAATGTCCAGCGAAACTCCAAATATGTACACTCTACAGCCCTGCTGACCTATTTCTAGGCATGCCTTGCGTCATTCCTTGCACAAGTGCACAAGGGGACACGCACAACAGGTTCACTGCAATGTTACTTGTAACCGTGGAGAATTAAAAATGAGCTAGATGTCTCTCAATGGGGGAATGGATAAATTGTAGTATGGTCGTTCAAAAGAATGATCCATAGCAGATGGAGTAAATGAGCTAGATCAATGTTTATCAAGGCTAGTGGGTTTCAAAAATATAATGTGGTGTGAAAAAGAGAAGTGACAGGAAAATATGGGTAGTATGGGACCACTTACGTAAATGTCAGAGCACCCCAAGTACTATATATTGTTTGTGTGTGTTACCTGTGTATTAAAAGGATGAAGACTGGACAAGATGAATACTAACAACTTCACGATAGCTACACCTGGGCAAGAGAGGTCTTGTGCCTCTGGAAGTGGAGCTCTGGCCTTCTACTACTCCAGCCCCAGGGCCGAGGGGTTGTATCCACCTGAAGCCCATCTCTGCTCCGTGTCTGCAGTGCACCCCTCCCACTCCCACTCTGGGAGCTGCGACCCCAAGATTCTCTGTCCAGTGGTCCCAAGGCCTCTTCCCAGGCCTGGGTGGGCCTTTTCCCCTGGCCCACCTTCTCAAGAAAGGGCCTGGTGTCTGCCTCGAAGTGGGAGGGAGGGGACAGGGAACAGGATCTGAAGGCATCTGAAAGAGACTTCAGCTGTGTCTAGGAATGCTAGCTCTTAATGACAATATACCTAAAACAAACATAACAACATAACATTCGCTAATTCTGGGGATGGGCAGTATTTTTTTATTGCTCTTTTTAATAGCTGGCTCATATATATCACTTACCATGTTTCAAATACTATTCTATGTGATTTGGCTTAAAAATGAGACAGTTTATTCTTACTTGGTTTTATGGAAGACAACTAAATCACTTGCCCAAGGTCACTCACTGCAAAAAGAAGGGGATTTGGACCCAGTAGGTCTGGCTCCAAATTCCATGATCTTAGCAATACTCTAGGTCTACTTAAACATATATTACATAAAAAAAGAAAAAAATTAAAATACCCAGACAAGAAAAACACAAAGAAAAAGGTGGTGAAATTTTTTTTTTTTAAGGTGGTGAAATTTTATGAGCAGGTTCTTAGATGTGTGAAGAGCACAGACGAAGAGGGCATTACCTGAGAAGGAAGGCAGTTGTGGTGGGGGAGGCTTCACAAACCAGGCGCCCACTTTCAGTCCTGGCCTTGCTGGGCAGTGGGCAGAGAAGGGCAGGAGAGAGAAATGCCAGGAAGAGGGAACTTTGTGTGTACAGGGATCGATTTAGGAAAGTTCAAGAAGGATATGAGGATTAGCAAGTAGCTATGTTTGGCTGTCACATGAGGAACGACTTGGTGAGGGACATAGGTTGGGATCTTTAAAGGGAGGTGAGACAGGATTTTATCTGGAAGGCAAGGCAGGCTCCTCCGAGCTGCACCTCCGCTGGCAGGCGGGGTGCAGGTATGGAACCCCCAGGGGCACTGGGGGGGGGGGGGACGGGACTGGGAGGCGGTGTCAAGAAGCAGCCAGTTATGCACATCTACTGTGAACTGGGCACTGTTCTAGGTGGGGCAGGAGGAAGAGCTCGGTGGGAGGAAGATAGATTGAGTCTGGGGCCTAAGAGGGCATTTAAAAATAGGGGCTAGAGCCTGGAGGGTGAGACATGGGACTTAATATATATTAACGTAGTCAGTCTTTACAGAGACCCCAGGAGGGTACTAATTAGCCTCATTTGACAGGTGAGAATACCCGGCTGGCCACGGAAGTTGCCCAAGGTCACAAGCTGGTTGAGGGGATGAAGCAGAGGCTGAAGAGAGCGGCCTGGCTCCAGAATCCTTGTTCTGGAAGGAGGGAATCTCTCAGCCCTCCGAGAAAAGCAAGCTGAGGGCCCAAAGCTTTTTGAGAAGAGCTAGAGAGATTCTAAGACACATGGCGAGAGAGGAGGCTGGGCCGGGCAGGGAGAGCGCGGCCAGCACTGCGGCCTGTGGGTGGCCCGCAAGCTGGCGGGTGAAGACCGAGCACGGGACACAGCAGCCCAAAGGGAGGGGGGCAGAGGTCCGGAGAATAGGTCCGAAGGCCCCGCCGAAGGTCCTTTTTCACTTTGAACTTGAGGAATCTGAACAAGACGCTTAAACTCCGTAGCTTGCCCAGCTGCCTTTTTGAAAACGTTGCGCGACCTCTGGGATGGGACCAAAATCGAATCCTTCCTAGATCCGGCTCCGCAATGGGTCGCCAAGCGTCCTTTGAGCACTGAGGGCAGGAGGGCTGGAGGGGGTGTCCCCGGGGCACAGGCGCGGGCCCCCGAGCGCACGTCCTTCGTTCCCCGTCCCCGTCCCGCCACCGCCTCGCTGCCCTCGGGACCTCCGAGAGGCCGCGACGAGGAGCCCAGAAAGTCGTGGGTGACCCTGGAACTCTCCTCCGGGGCGCGACCCGGGGCCGAGCGCAGAGCAGGCTGCTGGCAGGGACCGAATGGAGCTCCGCGCCAGGCCGGAGGCTGTGCCCGTCACTCGCAGTCCCGGGCCGGGGGGCCGGCGCGCGGTGGCGCTCAGCCAGGCCGCGCCGCCCGGGCCCCGCCGCGCGCCCACCCCGACCCTGCCGCCGCGTCCCCGGGGAGCGCCGCCCGGGCCGCCGCGGGCGCTCGAGGTCGGGAGGCGGGGGCGGCGGGCGCGAGGGCCCCGGGGGCCGGAGGGCCGGCGACGGCTGGCGCGGCGCCCAGGGGGGTGAGGCGGGAGCGCGGTACGGAGGGAGGGGTGGGGTGGGGGGAGCGGCGGGGTGAGGCGGCGGCCGGCGGGGCTCGCGCTCACTCGGAGGCCGGGCGGCCGGCGGCAGGACGCGCTCGCGGAGTCGGGCCCGGCGGCGGCCGGCCGCGCGCACCATGCCCTCCTTCGACGAGGCGCTGCAGAGGGCCGGCGAGTTCGGGCGCTTCCAGCGGCGCGTGTTCCTGCTGCTGTGCCTGACGGGCGTCACCTTCGCCTTCCTCTTCGTCGGCGTGGTCTTCCTGGGCAGCCAGCCCGAGCGCTACTGGTGCCGCGGCCCGAGCGCCGCCGCGCTGGCCGAGCGCTGCGACTGGAGCCCCGAGGAGGAGTGGAACCGCACGGCGCCCCCCGAGCGCCGCGGCGACGGCCGCTGCCGGCGCTACCTCCTGGAGGCGGCCAACGCCAGCGCCGCGCCGGACGCGCTCAGCTGCGCCGACCCGCTCGCCGCCTTCCCCAACCGCTCGGCGCCGCTCGTGCAGTGCCGGGGCGGCTGGCGGTACGCCCAGGCCCACTCCACCATCGTCAGCGAGGTAAGGACGCGCTCGGGAAGGTGGGCGCGGGGGGCCGCGCGGGACGAGACGGTGCCCTGCTGCCCCCGGACGCGGCGAGGGCGGGAAGCCGGCCACCGCGGCCGGCCCGGGGAGGCTGGCACCTGTTGGTTGCCCCTGGGGACCGGCCAGGTGCGTCCCACTCTCGGAAGTGCCGCGTGCGACCGGCCCGGAAAATGCCTGCCGTTGATTTCCCTGTGCGAGTGAGCTGAACGAGAGATGCTTAGGTTTCCGGCGTGAACCACAGCTGGGGACAGACTCTAAGTTCGCAGATGCTGCGCACTCACCTCCTCGGGCATCCGAGCGTCGCGTACGACGGACGTTATCGCCGGGATGGGTTTGTGCAAAAGTGGGAAATTATGGTCCGACTAGCGGTGGAGACCCGCGGCCTCTGGGCCCAGCGACTTGGTTGGGCAGGGCCAGATTGCTCTGTGGTCTTCAGGGGGTAAAGGAAGGGCGAAACGTCAACTGATTGCCCAAAAGATTATCGGAAATGCACGAGGATAGAGGTCAACTCTCTCCGTGGGCATGATTTTAGCAAAACTGCTTTGGGGCAAAGAGCAACATCTGCGAGAAATTGGGAAAGCTGCGGTTTTGAATGAAGAGTTTTAATTTTTTTTTCCTGCTAGTAAATTACAGGAAGACAGCTAGCTAAAAGGGCTACAAGCCTTAACAAAGCAAATCCCCCCTTCCCAGGGGGTGCCGCTTGGGTGTGTTTGGGCGGGCAGTGCATTGGTTAGCTGGCCCCTCAGCCTTGCCCGAAGCACTGTTTCCACGCCTGGCTGGGATGGCAGTTTCCTTCCTCATCTTTGTGCCTTAGCTGCGGGGACTGCCTCCACCGAGGCCAGGTCACAGGAATGAGCAGTTTCTTTGACCTTGGTCGGCAATCAGAGATCAATTTAATTTCTAAAAAAAAAAAAAAAAAAAAAATGATTGGATGTGTTCTGGCAAATTAGGAAAGAAAGATTTTTGTCTTCAGTGATTATCATAAACATTTTTTAAGCATCTCCTTGAATAAGGGGGAAAACACTAGATTTGGAGTTAGCAATGCCTCTTCCATCACTGGTCATGGTGACCTCATCTCTCTGGTGTTGGGATTCTAGATCTTTGAGGTCATGCATGTGCTGTGGTGCCGAGTATGTACGGTCCTTTGCTAAATGCTATCCAGATAAAATCCATGGCCGCTCAGCCAGACAATGTGTCTGGGGTACTTTAATTTCTACTTGATCTGTGGGTCATAGTGACGACTGCTACATAAACTATGGTGGGCTTGCTGTTAGGGATTTCGTAGATGAAATGGACAGGGTGTGGACTATGGAGGGACAGGGGATTATCCCTAGTACTTCCTTCCAGCAGCAGCTGTTTGGTGGCTGCTCGTATTCCCTTTAGCACGGCTGCTTAGTGCTTACTTCCCAGGCAAATCAGAAGGTACCACTTGGACAGAAGACACTGGATTTTTTAAGACATTTAAGCCTCAGATAGAGAATAAAATGAGCCTTCAAAGTGAAATGCACACGCGCTCAAGTGGGGTTTCTGTGAGCAAACGTGATCCCTGGACGTCAGAGAAGGGAGACATAGAAATCTGTGAGTTAGTGCCCAGATACTTGAGAAACATTCTGGGGTTCTGGAGTTGTTTCAGGTGACCTGGGGTTATTTCAAGGAGGGACAGGTGGTCTTATGAAGGTCAGTGGCTCCCAAAAGGCGATGTGGAAAGTGGAAGGTCAGGAAACCTGGTGTGGTACAGTCTGCAGCTAGCTGTGTGGCTTGCATGAATCACTTAACCTCTCTGGGCGTAGCTTTCTCATCTGTCAAGTTAGAGGTTGGACTAAGCCCTTTATAGTCTTACAGATGCCATCAGTGTTATGGCTGGATGGCTGCTCAGGGTGCCCAGAACAATGATAAAAATTTTCAAGGAAAAGTAGAATAATATTCAGCATGTACTGCTGAAGGCCACCAACAAATCTGTGAAGTATATTGGAGAGATTTTTTTTTTTTAAAATCCCAAATTGTTCGCTTTTTCTGGTTTGTTTATTTTTAAGGTTTTGAGTCTTAAGAGGACCCCCCCCCCCCATCTATTCAGGAAATACAGCCATTCAGAGCAACTCATTCTCTCTCAGAGTTCTGCCTGGATAATACTTCGCTGTCTTTGGTTTTGAAGATGATCCATTTAGTTTTTGTTTTTTCATATTCAATGGGATTAAAGGAATTTTACTTCTGTCTTCGGTTAACACTGTACCCAATGTGTTTCTACAGACTTAAAGATTAAGCTATTAATCATGGAAAGGGGGTGAATTGCGAGAGTTTTGAAGGTGGAAGGGCAGACCAGATTCCAGAATGTGTCCATATGGCTATTATACTTCATCCTTGCACCAGTGTGGGGAGATATCATTGTCCCAGTTTTGCAGAAGAGGCACCTGAGTCAGGAGATGTGGAAGGACCTGCCAGAGTCCCAGACCCTTTAAATGGCCCCGTTAAGGGTTGAGATCCAAGGGTCACGAGTGTAAATCATTCTCCGTTCCTCCATGTTGTGATCAAAGTCTTGGGGACAAGCCCACACAACCTAACCACTCACACTTTAGAGGCTGCAGGAAATCCTGTGGAACCTTCATGCTTACTTCATTCTTCTGGCCAGCCTGCCATCGTATTTCATTTCATGGCGTCAGGAACACAATCAGCCATAATCAGCCAGACCAGCCAGGAATGGCTCTCTCCTCTTGACGTGAACATTATAGAATGGGCACCTGAACCTCGCCCATGGTCCTTCCTTCTTACAAAAGGAAACAGCTCCGAGGAATGAAGTCAAAGCCAATGCCAAGTGCAGGGATGTTTCAATCCAGCCCCCTCGCTTACTTCTCTTGCTCAAGGTGAGGCAGTAGATTTTTCACTGATAGGTAACTTCCTCAGGGCAGACTTTCTAACGTCTGCATCTCAGCCCTGTCTGCCTGTCAGCCGCTGGCCAGCAGGAAGCGTGATAGAATGAAGGAAAGTCTGAGCCTCCATCACCCACAGGCTTTGATTCATTGCCTAGGGAGTCAGTCTTTGAAATGGATGTTAGGACTTTTAAATGTTTCTTGTATGCCATAAGTGGAAATTAAAAAAAAAAAAAGAAAAGAAAGAAGGGGGCGCCTGGGTGGCTCAGTGGGTTAAAGCCTCTGCCTTCGGCTCGGGTCATGATCTCTGGGTCCTGGGATCGAGCCCCACATCAGGCTCTCTGCTCAGCAGGGAGCCTGCTTCCCCCCTCTTTCTGCCTACCTCTCTGCCTACTTGTGATCTCTCTCTCTGTCAAATAAATAAATAAAATCTTTAAAAAAAAAAGGAAGGAAAGAAAAAGAGCTTCTCTCTAGTGTCTCAGTGAACCAGGCTTCAGAGCACCTTTTTTTTTTTTATTTAAAGGTTTTTTTTTTTTTTTTTTTTTGGACACA